>CM055119.1:220332259-220964861 GCA_029206835.1 Rana muscosa | reverse complement strand
CTTTAGTAATTAAAGGATTCACTAAAAAATTTGGGTATTCTCCATTGCACATTAATGAATAGTAGAGCACAAGTGAAAAATTTAACAATATGTTCATGGAATGTCCGGGGGTTGGGAGATCCAGGGAAAAGAGCAGCAGTAATTTCATTGATGAGAACATATGGTTCTTCAATAATATGTCTTCAGGAGACCCATCTCTCGAGCATCTCAATACCCCAATTGGGGTGGCGAGATTATCAAACACAATTTCACTCGGTATACACTTCATATTCTAGAGGGGTAGGCATATTCATTAAAACTGGTACAATGTTTAATTGCATTCAGAGTAGGCGGGACGAACTGGGGCGCTATGTCTTTTTACATTGTAAGATAGAAGATAGAACCTGTATTCTGGTTAACTTGTATATTCCTCCTCCCTTTAACACTTCGGTACTAAGTAGTTTGATGGAGTTTGTTCTGGAGAGGCCGGGGATACCGGTGCTCGTAATGGGCGATTTTAATATGGTCCTAGACTGGGGCAAAGACAGATTTCCCACTCAGCTGTCTCAGGAAAAAACAAAAGATGTTAGACTAGTCAAATTCTTGGAAGAAATAGGGTTGAGGGATATATGGAGATTACATAACCCTGCGACACAGCAGTATTCCTGCCTCTCCACGACACACTCCACGCTCTCAAGAATAGATTTAGTATTGGGTAGTGAGGAGGCGATACCAATAATAAAAAAGGTGAACTATATGCCGAGAAGCCTTTCTGACCACTCCCCAATGTTGGTTGTTCTCGATACAGGAGTAGCAATGTACCAGAGAGAGGGGAGAATCAACCCGCATTGGATGGAATTAATGAACGACCCACAAGAGATATCAGAGGAGATCAGGGAATTTATAGAAAAAAATCAAGGTACTGCCTCAGTACAAGTGGTATGGGACACACTGAAAGCCTTTTTTAGGGGCATAATGATACAAAAAATATCAAGTTTAAAAAGACAATCCAGTCAGGAGGAGAGAATAGCCAGCGAATTAGTAATCAAAAAAGAAGCGCAATACATTAAAGACCCAACACCTAATAACTCCAGAGTATGGATACATGCACAACAGAATTACCAATTAATAATGTTGAAGAAAGTAGAAAATAAGCAAATCTTTCAAAGACAAGTAGCGTTTGCGGAGGGGGAAAGTGCAGGCAGGATGCTAGCCCATTTAATTAAAACTAACTCACCGAGTTCAGGGGTGCCAGCAATAAGGGTAAATGAGGACAGAGTGACCCACCAAACATCAGAAATAGCACATAGTTTTCGAGATTTTTATGTAAACTTGTATAGTTCAAGTCAAGAGGAAAGGTGGGAAGAAATGGACGGATTTTTTGGAAGACTAGTGATGCCATTGCTATCTGAGGTGGATAGAGAGGAATTAGACAAACCCCTGACCTTA
This sequence comes from Rana muscosa, assembly GCA_029206835.1. NCBI lineage: Eukaryota > Metazoa > Chordata > Amphibia > Anura > Ranidae > Rana > Rana muscosa. The sequence continues at coordinate 220,963,433 of CM055119.1, read as the reverse complement.
GAAGAAATACAGCTGACTGTAAAGGGGATGGCGGGGCACAAAACCCCAGGCCCGGACGGTCTCCCAGCAGAGACCTACCGGTATTTCGGGAAGGAGTTACTCCCGGAACTTACCAGGGTTTTAAATTGCTCACTAGCTAAAGGAGAACTCCCCACGTCTATGATGGACTCCACAATAATAGTTATCCACAAAGAGGGTAAGGATCCACTTGAAACCTCCTCGTATAGACCTATTTCTTTACTCAACACTGATATAAAAATACTGTCGAAGCTCTTGGCAGCTAGATTAAACAAAATAGTTGAGAAACTGGTACATCCTGATCAATCGGGTTTTATACCTGGCAGGGCAACCTGCACAAATATAAGAAGAGTTTTTCTGAACCTTCAGATTCCAACAGAGGAAGACGGAAAAAGAGCAATTGTTTCGTTGGACGCTGCCAAGGCCTTCGACAGTATAGTGTGGCAATATCTATGGCGAGTGTTAAGGGAGTTTGGGGTCGGTCCTAATTTCATGAAATGGGTCAAGATGCTGTACAGTACCCCAGTGGCCAGAGTGAAAGTTAACAATGTGTATTCCGAGAGGTTCAGACTGCAGAGGGGAACGAGACAGGGGTGCCCTTTGTCCCCCCTTCTCTTCGCCCTCGCAGTCGAGCCCCTTGCGATCGCACTTAGGTCAGACTCCGAGATAAGAGGATTTGTAAGAGGTGAGATAGAGGAGAAAGTGGTATTATATGCGGACGATCTTCTTTTGTTACTGGGAGACACACAGCACTCCCTTGGTAGGGCCATGAAACAAATAGAGATTTTTGGCCGCTTTTCGGGCCTTAACATAAACTGGGGAAAATCCACGTTGCTACCAGTGGACCCCCTGTCAAATCTACTCCGCAAGAGGCTTCACAAATTCAAATAACAACACAAATTAAATACCTGGGGGTGTATATATCCAGAGACCCTAACCACTATATTCTAGATAATCTGACCCCTCTGCTTAAAAAATACAAAGGGAAAATTAAGGTATGGAAATGCCTCCCATTGTCAGTAGCAGGCCGCTGCAATTTAATAAAAATGGTGTGGATGCCACAGCTCCTATACGTCTTACAAAATTCACCAGTTTGGATATACAATAAATGGTTTCAGAAAATAGACACTATCTTTAGGGAGTTGATGTGGAAAGGAGGTGTAGCAAGAATAAAATTAAATACCCTACAGAGGTCAAAACAAGAGGGGGGGAGTGGCACTTCCACATCCATTTAGTTACTTTTTGGCGGCACAGATTCAATACATGAAGGGTAGTAACATGCAAGGAGAAGAAATAAGGAAGAGAATTTTATTACAACACTCTACTCATGACTCTATGGTAGAAGCCATGGAAGCAGGCTCTCTCCCACGGAAATTACCTACCCTTGACCTCATGAGTAGAATATGGAAAGCAGTGAAGATAGTGTTGGGTTATGACGGTATCACGGAGTATACCCCCCTATGGGAGAATGGTAATTTAAAGGAGATACAGAAGATGGGAACAGTTAAGGAATGGGAAAGACAAAGGGTTAAATACATCTCCCAGCTGTACCAAGATGGCATATTAAAAACCTTCCAGATACTAAAAGAACAATATAATCTTCCAAATAAATCCTTCTATAGATATTTGCAGATCAGACACGCCCTAACAAAACAATATAAAGGAACAGTAATGACCTGGAGTAAGATTCCCCTGCTAAAAGAAATTATCAATACTAAAACATCTAAGGGCTCAATAACAAAAATATACTTAAATTTACATAAGGGGAGCCTAAGGGGAACCCAGGACCAGATACACAAGAGGAAGTGGGAAAGAGATATTAGTAACTTATCTAACGAACAGTGGAAAAGAATTTTGGAACTTGCTTCGTCAGTCTCACTATCTCCCTCCCAGAGGATGTCTCACCTGTTTTTGCTAAATAGAGCATATTATACTCCGTATAAACTTTTCCGCTTTGGCCGTAGAACAGACGCCAGCTGCCCCAGATGTGGAAGAGTAGACGGTGATATGATCCATATGTTCTGGCGATGCCCGAAGTTGTTTCGGTATTGGAGGGAGGTAGTGAGAACAATTGAGCACGTTTTTGAGATTGTTATAGAGCTGGAACCCCTACAATGTGTATTGGGCTGGGTAAAGGGCGAGGGGTTAAATGCCTACACTCAGTTAGCAATAACAAGATGTTTATTTCAAGCAAGGAGGCTGATTGCACAAAGATGGCAATCAACCTCCCCCCCCCCCCCCCCCTCAGCAAGGACTGGGAGCAAAATATGAACATAACCATCCTAAAGGAAAGGACAACCTATGTTAGACAAGGAGCCCTAAAAAAATTTGATATGATTTGGAAACTGTGGCAACAAAAGGGATAAAGGGGACGAAAACCTCATTTAGGTTCATGTTCGTGTAAAGAGAAAGAAAAAGAGACTGTAATTTAAAGAAAGTAAAGCTGTCGCAGAAGGGAATGGATGATTTGGAGGAAGGAAGTGTGAGTGTGGACTAGGTCAATGAGTGGTCGGTTGAGAGATGTAGAATGGAGGGTGAGACAAGAAGTATTGGGGTAGAGGAGTTTTGGATTGAAATGGTTTTAATGTGAAATAATGTTTTGATTAAATATATTTTTTTTGTATGGGAGACAGGGGGGGAGGGAACGAGGGTATGTATGTATTGTTGGAAAATGGAAAATGGTTCAATAAAGATATGAAATTTAAAAAAAAAAGTATATTAGGAAGAGAACAACAGGAATGGTCTGCAGTGAGATCTAGCTGCACACTGTGCACAGGATACAGTACTGAATATACTGCAGCTAACTGAATCGACTGCCTGCCTGTAGTATATTAGGAAGAGAACAAAAGGAATGGTCTGCAGTGAGATCTAGTTGCACACTGTGCACAGGACACAGTACTGAATATACTGCAGCTAACTGAATCAACTGGCTGCCTGTAGTATATTAGGAAAAGAAGAGGAATGGTCTGCAGTGAGATCTAGCTGCACCCTGTGCACAGGATACAGTACTGAACATACTGCAGCTAACTGAATCAACTGACTGCCTGTAGTGTTTTAGGAAGAGAACAACAGGAATGGTCTGCAGTGAGATCTAGCTGAACACTGTGCACAGGATACAGTACTTAATATACTGCAGCTAACTGAATCAACTGCCTGCCTGTAGTGTATTAGGAAAAGAACAACAGGAATGGTCTGCAGTGAGATCTAGCTGCCCACTCTGCACAGGATACAGTACTGAAAATACTGCAGCTAACCGAATCAACTGCCTGCCTGTAGTATATCAGGGAGAGAACAACAGGAATGGTCTGCAGTGAGATCTAGCTGAACACTATGCACAGTATACAGTACTGAATATGCTGCAGCTAACTGAATCAACTGCCTGCCTGCCTGTAGTGTATTAGGAAGAGAACAACGGGAATGGTCTGCAGTGAGATCTAGCTGAACACTGTGCACAGGATACAGTACTGAACATACTGCAGCTAACTGAATCAACTGCCTGCCTGTAGTGTATTAGGAAAAGAACAACAGGAATGGTCTGCAGTGAGATCTAGCTGCCCACTCTGCACAGGATACAGTACTGAAAATACTGCAGCGAACTGAATCAACTGCCTGCCTGTAGTATATTAGGAAGAGAACAACAGGAATGGTCTGCAGTGAGATCTAGCTGCACCCTGTGCACAGGATACAGTACTGAATGTACTGCAGCTAACTGAATCAACTGCCTGCCTGTAGTGTATTAGGAAAAGAAGAACAGGAATGGTCTGCAGTGAGATCTAGCTGCACACTCTGCACAGGATACAGTACTGAAAATACTGCAGCTAACCGAATCAACTGCCTGCCTGTAGTATATCAGGGAGAGAACAACAGGAATGGTCTGCAGTGAGATCTAGCTGAACACTATGCACAGTATACAGTACTGAATATGCTGCAGCTAACTGAATCAACTGCCTGCCTGCCTGTAGTGTATTAGGAAGAGAACAACGGGAATGGTCTGCAGTGAGATCTAGCTGAACACTGTGCACAGGATACAGTACTGAATATACTGCAGCTAACTGAATCAACTGCCTGCCTGTGGTCAATTAGGAAGAGAACAACAGGAATGCTCTGCAGTGAGATCTAGCTGCACAATGTGCACAGGATACAGTACTGAATATGCTGCAGCTAACTGAATCAACTGCCTGCCTGTAGTGTATTAGGAAAAGAACAACATGAATGGTCTGCAGTGAGATCTAGCTACACACTGTGCACAGGATACAGTACTGAATATACTGCAGCTAACTGAATCAACCGCCTGCCTGTAGTATATTAGGAAGAGGGTGAAGTAACATTCACGGGGGCATGACCAGGATGTGAGAGTGGTAGACGGACGTCTCTCCCCCTCTCCGCTCATATCCCACGGCCTACGGCCATCATGCCGGAAATTGCAGCGTGTAACGCGGGTAGAGAAACGGCCCATGTCTGCTGGATCTGACAAGACTCCCCTGCTTATATCTCCCAAAATTCCCAGCGTGGAACATACAAGGTTCTAATCAGGAAGTGGAGGCAGCTTGGGACGTGGAAGAGCTGAGGCACTGGAGCGGAGCTCGAGCGGTGTTTGTGCAGCGTGCAGCGTGTACCAGAGGGGGGGCGAGTGAAGCCAAGGCTGAGCTGCAATACTTTACCACCTCATACCGAGGAGTCCCTAGGTAGCTGGGGAGCGGACGCCGGTGAGAGAGGTGTCCCCCCCTCACAGGAAAGCAGCAAGCAGCCCAGAGGAGCTCCCTGCCGGAGGAAGAGTGTGGGGCTCCCTTAGCAGGCAGGGGGGCGACTGTGACTGTCAACCCCCCCCCACCTAGCACATCAAATGTTCATTACTGCATCGCTGTGCCGGCTCTGAGGGAGCTTCAAGCAATACCTCCCCACACTTCTTCTCCAGAGGCCAGAGAGATAACCGGCTCTCTTTTTTTTTTCATCTGCCACTTCCACACCCCGGGAGGATAATCCGATGGCTGGGTGAGAGACTTCCATTATGTTATTTCTGTATATTCTCACACTGACATTAATCCTACAGAGGGGGATATAGTCTTTGGCCAGAGTGCTGTGGAGCCTTCTTAAAGGAAAGGAAAGGGGAAGTTTTCCTTCTTCTTTTTTTTTTTTTTTTTTGCCACAATCTAGCTGGGATATAGTGGTTGAGAGTGAAGTAGGGTAAAAACAGCAGGAAAACATAAAACCTTTGGCAGTAACTCAGGCCACCTAATGGCATCACAAAGAACCACAAAAGCAAGCATAGCAGCAAGCCAGGCTGCAGCTAAGTTAGGAAAATATTCTCATAATCCAGACCAACCCTCAGTACAGACTCCCCCAAAAAATAATCAACAACCACAGCCCAAGCTACAACCTGGAGCTACGGGTGTAAGGAAAAGCCAGGGGCAAGCACAGCTACTCTTAGAGGCAAGTGAGATGGAGAGGAGACTCTCGGGGATCAATGAGAAAAAAGGGACACACGGACTCCTTGCCGAGGGAGGAAGAGAGGGGGATACAGAGCCATCATTAAAGGAGGTGCTGGCAGCAATTAACTTTTGCAAAACCTCTCTAAGCGCAGTAACTATCCAGCTTAGCTCCATACAGGAAGAATTGTCTTTGGCCAGACAGGACCTGCAAAAAGCAAATGAAAGAACAACAGCCTTGGAAGTGAGGGTCAGCCTTGTGGAGGACGAACTAGCCCCCCCTTAAAAGAGAAATGAGAGAGATGAGGGAACAATTGGACAAACAAGGGCTGAAGATGGACGAAATTGAAAATAGAATGAGGAGGAAGAATGTTAGAATGGTGGGACTCCCGGAGCATAGCGAAGGAGCAGACCCAGTAGCATTTGTGGAAAAATGGCTTAGAGAAACATTTGGCCAGGAAGCTTTCTCCCCTTTTCTAGCGATTGAAAGAGCGCATAGGGTTCCCGCTAGACCGCTTAGATCGGGCGGACCCCCTCGTCCCCTTCTAGTTAAAATGTTCTACTACAAAGACAAAATGTTAATCATCCAGAAATCTAGAGAAATGGGCAACATTCTATATAACGGATCCAGGATATCTATATATCCAGACTTCTCACCAGAATTACAAAAGAAAAGAGCCAGGTTCGGAGAGATAAAGCGCAAACTACAACAGATAAAAACTACATATGCACTATTATTCCCTGGAAGACTAAGGGTGAACGCACCAGAAGGGACAAAGTACTTTGATTCGCCTGAGGAGGCGACGGAGTGGCTTCAATCCTATAAAGAATCCCCATAGAAGACAGGATATGGATAGTTGTTTTGTCACATTTTGTTTTTAAAAAAATTTTTTGTGGAGGACTCATACATTTTTTCTTTTTATATTTTTTCCAAACCTTGCTTACAAATTTTTTTTTTTTCTCTTTCTCTGCCCTCCCTTTCCCTTTCCCATTCTGGGTGTAACCCAGTGGGTGTAACCCAGTGGGTGTAGGGAAAGAGATGAGTAGACACGAGTAGACACGCTTAGTAGTATTTGGTAATAAGTAACACAATTTAAATGGCATTTTAATCTTTTTTTTTTTCTCCACTCTCTTTTTGGCATGAGGGAGATACGGGGGGTGGGGGAGAGGGGGGTAAGGGGTGAGATTAAACTGAAGGGAGGGAGATGCATATTATCCCCCTTTATAAGGGGGAAAAGCGTGGAACTCCTTAAGTTTAAGGGTAAGCATTGTACTTCATTAAGTATTGGGTGTAAGAGATATGGGGGTATGAGAAACCCCCACAGGGGTATAGATGTATGTTGCTTTGGAGGGGAGGGAGGGAGGGTGGGGGAGGGAGTGAGAGAGAGTCTAAACACTGGCAGGGTGAATGTTTGTTGAAAGGTGTTAGAGAGGGTCATAATAGGAAGCCCCAACCCAAGCCATGGAAGGCGGTGAGAAGGGTATTTGAGAGAGGGTACGGGTATGCATGGGGGATATGGAGTGGAAGAACTGCGACGACAGTTACACAAAGAAATCACACAAAGAAATCACTAAAAGAAGAAAAGTATAGACACGCTTTAGTAATTAAAGGATTCACTAACAAATTTGGGTATTCTCCATTGCACATTAATGAATAGTAGAGCACAAGTGAAAAATTTAACAATATGTTCATGGAATGTCCGGGGGTTGGGAGATCCAGGGAAAAGAGCAGCAGTAATTTCATTGATGAGAACATATGGTTCTTCAATAATATGTCCTCAGGAGACCCATCTCTCGAGCATCTCAATACCCCAATTGGGGTGGCGAGATTATCAAACACAATTTCACTCGGTCCACACTTCATATTCTAGAGGGGTAGGCATATTCATTAAAACTGGTACAATGTTTAATTGCATTCAGAGTAGGCGGGACGAACTGGGGCGCTATGTCTTTTTACATTGTAAGATAGAAGATAGAACCTGTATTCTGGTTAACTTGTATATTCCTCCTCCCTTTAACACTTCGGTACTAAGTAGTTTGATGGAGTTTGTTCTGGAGAGGCCGGGGATACCGGTGCTCGTAATGGGCGATTTTAATATGGTCCTAGACAGGGGCAAAGACAGATTTCCCACTCAGCTGTCTCAGGAAAAAACAAGAGATGTTAGACTAGTCAAATTCTTGGAAGAAATAGGGTTGAGGGATATATGGAGATTACATAACCCTGCGACACGGCAGTATTCCTGCCTCTCCACGACACACTCCACGCTCTCAAGAATAGATTTAGTATTGGGTAGTGAGGAGGCGATACCAATAATAAAAAAGGTGAACTATATGCCGAGAAGCCTTTCTGACCACTCCCCAATGTTGGTTGTTCTCGATACAGGAGTAGCAATGTACCAGAGAGAGGGGAGAATCAACCCGCATTGGATGGAATTAATGAACGACCCACAAGAGATACCAGAGGAGATCAGGGAATTTATAGAAAAAAATCAAGGTACTGCCTCAGTACAAGTGGTATGGGACACACAGAAAAGCCTTTTTTAGGGGCATAATGATACAAAAAATATCAAGTTTAAAAAGACAATCCAGTCAGGAGGAGAGAATAGCCAGCGAATTAGTAATCGAAAAAGAAGCGCAATACATTAAAGACCCAACACCTAATAACTCCAGAGTATGGATACATGCACAACAGAATTACCAATTAATAATGTTGAAGAAAGTAGAAAATAAGCAAATCTTTCAAAGACAAGTAACGTTTGCGGAGGGGGAAAGTGCAGGCAGGATGCTAGCCCATTTAATTAAAACTAACTCATCGAGTTCAGGGGTGCCAGCAATAAGGGTAAATGAGGACAGAGTGACCCACCAAACATCAGAAATAGCACATAGTTTTCGAGATTTTTATGTAAACTTGTATAGTTCAAGTCAAGAGGAAAGGTGGGAAGAAATGGACGGATTTTTTGGAAGACTAGTGATACCATTGCTATCTGAGGTGGATAGAGAGGAATTAGACAAACCCCTGACCTTAGAAGAAATACAGCTGACTGTAAAGGGGATGGCGGGGCACAAAACCCCAGGCCCGGACGGTCTCCCAGCAGAGACCTACCGGTATTTCGGGAAGGAGTTACTCCCGGAACTTACCAGGGTTTTAAATTGCTCACTAGCTAAAGGAGAACTCCCCACGTCTATGATGGACTCCACAATAATAGTTATCCACAAAGAGGGTAAGGATCCACTTGAAACCTCCTCGTATAGACCTATTTCTTTACTCAACACTGATATAAAAATACTGTCGAAGCTCTTGGCAGCTAGATTAAACAAAATAGTTGAGAAACTGGTACATCCTGATCAATCGGGTTTTATACCTGGCAGGGCAACCTGCACAAATATAAGAAGAGTTTTTCTGAACCTTCAGATTCCAACAGAGGAAGACGGAAAAAGAGCAATTGTTTCGTTGGACGCTGCCAAGGCCTTCGACAGTATAGTGTGGCAATATCTATGGCGAGTGTTAAGGGAGTTTGGGGTCGGTCCTAATTTCATGAAATGGGTCAAGATGCTGTACAGTACCCCAGTGGCCAGAGTGAAAGTTAACAATGTGTATTCCGAGAGGTTCAGACTGCAGAGGGGAACGAGACAGGGGTGCCTTTTGTCCCCCCTTCTCTTCGCCCTCGCAGTCGAGCCCCTTGCGATCGCACTTAGGTCAGACTCCGAGATAAGAGGATTTGTAAGAGGTGAGATAGAGGAGAAAGTGGTATTATATGCGGACGATCTTCTTTTGTTACTGGGAGACACACAGCACTCCCTTGGTAGGGCCATGAAACAAATAGAGATTTTTGGCCGCTTTTCGGGCCTTAACATAAACTGGGGAAAATCCACGTTGCTACCAGTGGACCCCCTGTCAAATCTACTCCGCAAGAGGCTTCACAAATTCAAATAACAACACAAATTAAATACCTGGGGGTGTATATATCCAGAGACCCTAACCACTATATTCTAGATAATCTGACCCCTCTGCTTAAAAAATACAAAGGGAAAATTAAGGTATGGAAATGCCTCCCATTGTCAGTAGCAGGCCGCTGCAATTTAATAAAAATGGTGTGGATGCCACAGCTCCTATACGTCTTACAAAATTCACCAGTTTGGATATACAATAAATGGTTTCAGAAAATAGACACTATCTTTAGGGAGTTGATGTGGAAAGGAGGTGTAGCAAGAATAAAATTAAATACCCTACAGAGGTCAAAACAAGAGGGGGGGAGTGGCACTTCCACATCCATTTAGTTACTTTTTGGCGGCACAGATTCAATACATGAAGGGTAGTAACATGCAAGGAGAAGAAATAAGGAAGAGAATTTTATTACAACACTCTACTCATGACTCTATGGTAGAAGCCATGGAAGCAGGCTCTCTCCCACGGAAATTACCTACCCTTGACCTCATGAGTAGAATATGGAAAGCAGTGAAGATAGTGTTGGGTTATGACGGTATCACGGAGTATACCCCCCTATGGGAGAATGGTAATTTAAAGGAGATACAGAAGATGGGAACAGTTAAGGAATGGGAAAGACAAAGGGTTAAATACATCTCCCAGCTGTACCAAGATGGCATATTAAAAACCTTCCAGATACTAAAAGAACAATATAATCTTCCAAATAAATCCTTCTATAGATATTTGCAGATCAGACACGCCCTAACAAAACAATATAAAGGAACAGTAATGACCTGGAGTAAGATTCCCCTGCTAAAAGAAATTATCAATACTAAAACATCTAAGGGCTCAATAACAAAAATATACTTAAATTTACATAAGGGGAGCCTAAGGGGAACCCAGGACCAGATACACAAGAGGAAGTGGGAAAGAGATATTAGTAACTTATCTAACGAACAGTGGAAAATAATTTTGGAACTTGCTTCGTCAGTCTCACTATCTCCCTCCCAGAGGATGTCTCACCTGTTTTTGCTAAATAGAGCATATTATACTCCGTATAAACTTTTCCGCTTTGGCCGTAGAACAGACGCCAGCTGCCCCAGATGTGGAAGAGTAGACGGTGATATGATCCATATGTTCTGGCGATGCCCGAAGTTGTTTCGGTATTGGAGGGAGGTAGTGAGAACAATTGAGCAAGTTTTTGAGATTGTTATAGAGCTGGAACCCCTACAATGTGTATTGGGCTGGGTAAAGGGCGAGGGGTTAAATGCCTACACTCAGTTAGCAATAACAAGATGTTTATTTCAAGCAAGGAGGCTGATTGCACAAAGATGGCAATCAACCTCCCCCCCCCCCCCCCCCCTCAGCAAGGACTGGGAGCAAAATATGAACATAACCATCCTAAAGGAAAGGACAACCTATGTTAGACAAGGAGCCCTAAAAAAATTTGATATGATTTGGAAACTGTGGCAACAAAAGGGATAAAGGGGACGAAAACCTCATTTAGGTTCATGTTCGTGTAAAGAGAAAGAAAAAGAGACTGTAATTTAAAGAAAGTAAAGCTGTCGCAGAAGGGAATGGATGATTTGGAGGAAGGAAGTGTGAGTGTGGACTAGGTCAATGAGTGGTCGGTTGAGAGATGTAGAATGGAGGGTGAGACAAGAAGTATTGGGGTAGAGGAGTTTTGGATTGAAATGGTTTTAATGTGAAATAATGTTTTGATTAAATATATTTTTTTTGTATGGGAGACAGGGGGGGAGGGAACGAGGGTATGTATGTATTGTTGGAAAATGGAAAATGGTTCAATAAAGATATGAAATTTAAAAAAAAAAGTATATTAGGAAGAGAACAACAGGAATGGTCTGCAGTGAGATCTAGCTGCACACTGTGCACAGGATACAGTACTGAATATACTGCAGCTAACTGAATCGACTGCCTGCCTGTAGTATATTAGGAAGAGAACAAAAGGAATGGTCTGCAGTGAGATCTAGTTGCACACTGTGCACAGGACACAGTACTGAATATACTGCAGCTAACTGAATCAACTGGCTGCCTGTAGTATATTAGGAAAAGAAGAGGAATGGTCTGCAGTGAGATCTAGCTGCACCCTGTGCACAGGATACAGTACTGAACATACTGCAGCTAACTGAATCAACTGACTGCCTGTAGTGTTTTAGGAAGAGAACAACAGGAATGGTCTGCAGTGAGATCTAGATGAACACTGTGCACAGGATACAGTACTTAATATACTGCAGCTAACTGAATCAACTGCCTGCCTGTAGTGTATTAGGAAAAGAACAACAGGAATGGTCTGCAGTGAGATCTAGCTGCCCACTCTGCACAGGATACAGTACTGAAAATACTGCAGCGAACTGAATCAACTGCCTGCCTGTAGTATATTAGGAAGAGAACAACAGGAATGGTCTGCAGTGAGATCTAGCTGCACCCTGTGCACAGGATACAGTACTGAATGTACTGCAGCTAACTGAATCAACTGCCTGCCTGTAGTGTATTAGGAAAAGAAGAACAGGAATGGTCTGCAGTGAGATCTAGCTGCACACTCTGCACAGGATACAGTACTGAAAATACTGCAGCTAACCGAATCAACTGCCTGCCTGTAGTATATCAGGGAGAGAACAACAGGAATGGTCTGCAGTGAGATCTAGCTGAACACTATGCACAGTATACAGTACTGAATATGCTGCAGCTAACTGAATCAACTGCCTGCCTGCCTGTAGTGTATTAGGAAGAGAACAACGGGAATGGTCTGCAGTGAGATCTAGCTGAACACTGTGCACAGGATACAGTACTGAATATACTGCAGCTAACTGAATCAACTGCCTGCCTGTGGTCAATTAGGAAGAGAACAACAGGAATGCTCTGCAGTGAGATCTAGCTGCACAATGTGCACAGGATACAGTACTGAATATGCTGCAGCTAACTGAATCAACTGCCTGCCTGTAGTGTATTAGGAAAAGAACAACATGAATGGTCTGCAGTGAGATCTAGCTACACACTGTGCACAGGATACAGTACTGAATATACTGCAGCTAACTGAATCAACCGCCTGCCTGTAGTGTATTAGGAAGAGGGTGAAGTAACATTCACAGGGGCATGACCAGGATGTGAGAGTGGTAGTCGGACGTCTCTCCCCCTCTCCGCTCATATCCCACGGCCTACGGCCATCATGCCGGAAATTGCAGCGTGTAACGCGGGTAGAGAAACGGCCCATGTCTGCTGGATCTGACAAGACTCCCCTGCTTATATCTCCCAAAATTCCCAGCGTGGAACATACAAGGTTCTAATCAGGAAGTGGAGGCAGCTTGGGACGTGGAAGAGCTGAGGCACTGGAGCGGAGCTCGAGCGGTGTTTGTGCAGCATGCAGCGTGTACCAGAGGGGGGGCGAGTGAAGCCAAGGCTGAGCTGCAATACTTTACCACCTCATACCGAGGAGTCCCTAGGTAGCTCGGGAGCGGACGCCGGTGAGAGAGGTGTCCCCCCCCTCACAGGAAAGCAGCAAGCAGCCCAGAGGAGCTCCCTGCCGGAGGAAGAGCGTGGGGCTCCCTTAGCAGGCAGGGGGGCGACTGTGACTCTCAACCCCCCCCACCTAGCACATCAAATGTACATTACTGCATCGCTGTTCCGGCTCTGAGGGAGCTTCAAGCAATACCTCCCCACACTTCTTCTCCAGAGGCCAGAGAGATAACCGGCTCTCTTTTTTTTTTCATCTGCCACTTCCACACCCCGGGAGGATAATCCGATGGCTGGGTGAGAGACTTCCATTATGTTATTTCTGTATATTCTCACACTGACATTAATCCTACAGAGGGGGATATAGTCTTTGGCCAGAGTGCTGTGGAGCCTTCTTAAAGGAAAGGAAAGGGGAAGTTTTCCTTCTTCTTTTTTTTGCCACAATCTAGCTGGGATATAGTGGTTGAGAGTGAAGTAGGGTAAAAACAGCAGGAAAACATAAAACCTTTGGCAGTAACTCAGGCCACCTAATGGCATCACAAAGAACCACAAAAGCAAGCATAGCAGCAAGCCAGGCTGCAGCTAAGTTAGGAAAATATTCTCATAATCCAGACCAACCCTCAGTACAGACTCCCCCAAAAAATAATCAACAACCACAGCCCAAGCTACAACCTGGAGCTACGGGTGTAAGGAAAAGCCAGGGGCAAGCACAGCTACTCTTAGAGGCAAGTGAGATGGAGAGGAGACTCTCGGGGATCAATGAGAAAAAAGGGACACACGGACTCCTTGCCGAGGGAGGAAGAGAGGGGGATACAGAGCCATCATTAAAGGAGGTGCTGGCAGCAATTAACTTTTGCAAAACCTCTCTAAGCGCAGTAACTATCCAGCTTAGCTCCATACAGGAAGAATTGTCTTTGGCCAGACAGGACCTGCAAAAAGCAAATGAAAGAACAACAGCCTTGGAAGTGAGGGTCAGCCTTGTGGAGGACGAACTAGCCCCCCTTAAAAGAGAAATGAGAGAGATGAGGGAACAATTGGACAAACAAGGGCTGAAGATGGACGAAATTGAAAATAGAATGAGGAGGAAGAATGTTAGAATGGTGGGACTCCCGGAGCATAGCGAAGGAGCAGACCCAGTAGCATTTGTGGAAAAATGGCTTAGAGAAACATTTGGCCAGGAAGCTTTCTCCCCTTTTCTAGCGATTGAAAGAGCGCATAGGGTTCCCGCTAGACCTCTTAGATCGGGCGGACCCCCTCGTCCCCTTCTAGTTAAAATGTTCTACTACAAAGACAAAATGTTAATCATCCAGAAATCTAGAGAAATGGGCAACATTCTATATAACGGATCCAGGATATCTATATATCCAGACTTCTCACCAGAATTACAAAAGAAAAGAGCCAGGTTCGGAGAGATAAAGCGCAAACTACAACAGATAAAAACTACATATGCACTATTATTCCCTGGAAGACTAAGGGTGAACGCACCAGAAGGGACAAAGTACTTTGATTCGCCTGAGGAGGCGACGGAGTGGCTTCAATCCTATAAAGAATCCCCATAGAAGACAGGATATGGATAGTTGTTCTGTCACATTTTGTTTTTAAAAAAAAATTTTGTGGATGGACTCATAAATTTTTTCTTTTTATATTTTTTCCAAACCTTGCTTACAAATTTTTTTTTTTCCTCTTTCTCTGCCCTCCCTTTCCCTTTCCCATTCTGGGTGTAACCCAGTGGGTGTAGGGAAAGAGATGAGTAGACACGAGTAGACACGCTTAGTAGTATTTGGTAATAAGTAACACAATTTAAATGGCATTTTAATCTTTTTTTTTTTCTCCACTCTCTTTTTGGCATGAGGGAGATACGGGGGGGTGGGGGAGAGGGGGGTAAGGGGTGAGATTAAACTGAAGGGAGGGAGACGCATATTATCCCCCTTTATAAGGGGGAAAAGCGTGGAACTCCTTAAGTTTAAGGGTAAGCATTGTACTTCATTAAGTATTGGGTGTATGAGATATGGGGGTATGAGAAACCCCCACAGGGGTATAGATGTATGTTGCTTTGGAGGGGAGGGAGGGAGGGTGGGGGAGGGCGTGAGAGAGAGTCTAAACACTGGCAGGGTGAATGTTTGTTGAAAGGTGTTAGAGAGGGTCATAATAGGAAGCCCCAACCCAAGCCATGGAAGGCGGTGAGAAGGGTATTTGAGAGAGGGTACGGGTATGCATGGGGGATATGGAGTGGAAGAACTGCGACGACAGTTACACAAAGAAATCACACAAAGAAATCACTAAAAGAAGAAAAGTATAGACACGCTTTAGTAATTAAAGGATTCACTAAAAAATTTGGGTATTCTCCATTGCACATTAATGAATAGTAGAGCACAAGTGAAAAATTGAACAATATGTTCATGGAATGTCCGGGGGTTGGGAGATCCAGGGAAAAGAGCAGCAGTAATTTCATTGATGAGAACATATGGTTCTTCAATAATATGTCCTCAGGAGACCCATCTCTCGAGCATCTCAATACCCCAATTGGGGTGGCGAGATTATCAAACACAATTTCACTCGGTCCACACTTCATATTCTAGAGGGGTAGGCATATTCATTAAAACTGGTACAATGTTTAATTGCATTCAGAGTAGGCGGGACGAACTGGGGCGCTATGTCTTTTTACATTGTAAGATAGAAGATAGAACCTGTATTCTGGTTAACTTGTATATTCCTCCTCCCTTTAACACTTTGGTACTAAGTAGTTTGATGGAGTTTGTTCTGGAGAGGCCGGGGATACCGGTGCTCGTAATGGGCGATTTTAATATGGTCCTAGACTGGGGCAAAGACAGATTTCCCACTCAGCTGTCTCAGGAAAAAACAAGAGATGTTAGACTAGTCAAATTCTTGGAAGAAATAGGGTTGAGGGATATATGGAGATTACATAACCCTGCGACACGGCAGTATTCCTGCCTCTCCACGACACACTCCACGCTCTCAAGAATAGATTTAGTATTGGGTAGTGAGGAGGCGATACCAATAATAAAAAAGGTGAACTATATGCCGAGAAGCCTTTCTGACCACTCCCCAATGTTGGTTGTTCTCGATACAGGAGTAGCAATGTACCAGAGAGAGGGGAGAATCAACCCGCATTGGATGGAATTAATGAACGACCCACAAGAGATACCAGAGGAGATCAGGGAATTTATAGAAAAAAATCAAGGTACTGCCTCAGTACAATGGGTATGGGACACACTGAAAGCCTTTTTTAGGGGCATAATGATACAAAAAATATCAAGTTTAAAAAGACAATCCAGTCAGGAGGAGAGAATAGCCAGCGAATTAGTAATCGAAAAAGAAGCGCAATACATTAAAGACCCAACACCTAATAACTCCAGAGTATGGATACATGCACAACAGAATTACCAATTAATAATGTTGAAGAAAGTAGAAAATAAGCAAATCTTTCAAAGACAAGTAGCGTTTGCGGAGGGGGAAAGTGCAGGCAGGATGCTAGCCCATTTAATTAAAACTAACTCACCGAGTTCAGGGGTGCCAGCAATAAGGGTAAATGAGGACAGAGTGACCCACCAAACATCAGAAATAGCACATAGTTTTCGAGATTTTTATGTAAACTTGTATAGTTCAAGTCAAGAGGAAAGGAGGGAAGAAATGGACGGATTTTGACCTTAGAAAAAATACAGCTGACTGTAAAGGGGATGGCGGGGCACAAAACCCCAGGCCCGGACGGTCTCCCAGCAGAGACCTACCGGTATTTCGGGAAGGAGTTACTCCCGGAACTTACCAGGGTTTTAAATTGCTCACTAGCTAAAGGAGAACTCCCCACGTCTATGATGGACTCCACAATAATAGTTATCCACAAAGAGGGTAAGGATCCACTTGAAACCTCCTTGTATAGACCTATTTCTTTACTCAACACTGATATAAAAATACTGTCGAAGCTCTTGGCAGCTAGATTAAACAAAATAGTTGAGAAACTGGTACATCACGATCAATCGGGTTTTATACCTGGCAGGGCAACCTGCACAAATATAAGAAGAGTTTTTCTGAACCTTCAGATTCCAACAGAGGAAGACGGAAAAAGAGCAATTGTTTCGTTGGACGCTGCCAAGGCCTTCGACAGTATAGTGTGGCATCTATGGCGAGTGTTAAGGGAGTTTGGGGTCGGTCCTAATTTCATGAAATGGGTCAAGATGCTGTACAGTACCCCAGTGGCCAGAGTGAAAGTTAACAATGTGTATTCCGAGAGGTTCAGACTGCAGAGGGGAACGAGACAGGGGTGCCCTTTGTCCCCCCTTCTCTTCGCCCTCGCAGTCGAGCCCCTTGCGATCGCACTTAGGTCAGACTCCGAGATAAGAGGATTTGTAAGAGGTGAGATAGAGGAGAAAGTGGTATTATATGCGGACGATCTTCTTTTGTTACTGGGAGACACACAGCACTCCCTTGGTAGGGCCATGAAACAAATAGAGATTTTTGGCCACTTTTCGGGCCTTAACATAAACTGGGGAAAATCCACGTTGCTACCAGTGGACCCTCTGTCAAATCTACTCCCGCAAGAAGCTTCACAAATTCAAATAACAACACAAATTAAATACCTGGGGGTGTATATATCCAGAGACCCTAACCACTATATTCTAGATAATCTGACCCCTCTGCTTAAAAAATACAAAGGGAAAATTAAGGTATGGAAATGCCTCCCATTGTCAGTAGCAGGCCGCTGCAATTTAATAAAAATGGTGTGGATGCCACAGCTCCTATACGTCTTACAAAATTCACCAGTTTGGATATACAATAAATGGTTTCAGAAAATAGACACTATCTTTAGGGAGTTGATGTGGAAAGGAGGTGTAGCAAGAATAAAATTAAATACCCTACAGAGGTCAAAACAAGAGGGGGAAGTGGCACTTCCACATCCATTTAGTTACTTTTTGGCGGCACAGATTCAATACATGAAGGGTAGTAACATGCAAGGAGAAGAAATAAGGAAGAGAATTTTATTACAACACTCTACTCATGACTCTATGGTAGAAGCCATGGAAGCAGGCTCTCTCCCACGGAAATTACCTACCCTTGACCTCATGAGTAGAATATGGAAAGCAGTGAAGATAGTGTTGGGTTATGACGGTATCACGGAGTATACCCCCCTATGGGAGAATGATAATTTAAAGGAGATACAGAAGATGGGAACAGTTAAGGAATGGGAAAGACAAGGGGTTAAATACATCTCCCAGCTGTACCAAGATGGCATATTAAAAACCTTCCAGATACTAAAAGAACAATATAATCTTCCAAATAAATCCTTCTATAGATATTTGCAGATCAGACACGCCCTAACAAAACAATATAAAGGAACAGTAATGACCTGGAGTAAGATTCCCCTGCTAAAAGAAATTATCAACACTAAAACATCTAAGGGCTCAATAACAAAAATATACTTAAATTTACATAAGGGGAGCCTAAGGGGAACCCAGGACCAGATACACAAGAGGAAGTGGGAAAGAGATATTAGTAACTTATCTAACGAACAGTGGAAAATAATTTAGGAACTTGCTTCGTCAGTCTCACTATCTCCCTCCCAGAGGATGTCTCACCTGTTTTTGCTAAATAAAGCATATTATACTCCGTATAAACTTTTCCGCTTTGGCCGTAGAACAGACGCCAGCTGCCCCAGATGTGGAAGAGTAGACGGTGATATGATCCATATGTTCTGGCGATGCCCGAAGTTGTTTCGGTATTGGAGGGAGGTAGTGAGAACAATTGAGCAAGTTTTTGAGGTTGTTATAGAGCTGGAACCCCTACAATGTGTATTGGGCTGGGTAAAGGGTGAGGGGTTCAATGCCTACACTCAGTTAGCAATAACAAGATGTTTATTTCAAGCAAGGAGGCTGATTTCACAAAGATGGCAATCAACCTCCCCCCCCCCCCCCCCCCTCAGCAAGGACTGGGAGCAAAATATGAACATAACCATACTAAAGGAAAGGACAACCTATGTTAGACAAGGAGCCCTAAAAAAATTTGATATGATTTGGAAACTGTGGCAACAAAAGGGATAAAGGGGACTAAAACCTCATTTAAGTTCATGTTCGTGTAAAGAGAAAGAAAAAGAGACTGTAATTTAAAGAAAGTAAAGCTGTCGCAGAAGGGAATGGATGATTTGGAGGAAGGAAGTGTGAGTGTGGACTAGGTCAATGAGTGGTCGGTTGAGAGATGTAGAATGGAGGGTGAGACAAGAAGTATTGGGGTAGAGGAGTTTTGGATTGAAATGGTTTTAATGTGAAATAATGTTTTGATTAAATATATTTTTTTTGTATGGGAGACAGGGGGGGAGGGAACGAGGGTATGTATGTATTGTTGGAAAATGGAAAATGGTTCAATAAAGATATGAAATTTAAAAAAAAAAAGTATATTAGGAAGAGAACAACAGGAATGGTCTGCAGTGAGATCTAGCTGCACACTGTGCACAGGATACAGTACTGAATATACTGCAGCTAACTGAATCAACTGCCTGCCTGTAGTGTTTTAGGAAGAGAACAACAGGAATGGTCTGCAGTGAGATCTAGCTGAACACTGTGCACAGGATACAGTACTTAATATACTGCAGCTAACTGAATTAACTGCCTGCCTGTAGTGTATTAGGTAAAGAACAACAGGAATGGTCTGCAGTGAGATCTAGCTGCACACTGTGCACAGGATACAGTACTGAATATACTGCAGCTAACTGAATCAACTGCCTGCCTGTAGCGTATTAGTAAGAGGACAACAGGAATGGTCTGCAGTAAGATCTAGCTGCACCCTGTGCACAGGATACAGTACTGAATATACTGCAGCTAACTGAATCAACTGCCTGCCTGTAGTGTATTAGGAAGAGAACAACAGGAATGGTCTGCAGTGATATCTAGCTGAACACTGTGCACAGGATACAGTACTGAATATACTGAAGCTAACTGAATCGACTGCCTGCCTATAGTATATTAGGGAGAGAACAACAGGGATGGTCTGTAGCGAGATTTAGCTGCACACTGCACAGGATACAGTACTGAAAATACCACAGCTAACTGAATCAACTGCCTGCCTGTAGTATATTAGGAAGAGAACAACAGGAATGGTCTGCAGTGAGATCTAGCTGCACACTGTGCACAGGATACAGTACTGAATATACTGCAGCTAACTGAATTCACTGCCTGCCTGTAGTATATTAGGAAGATTACAGTAATGGTCTGCAGGGAGATCTAGCTGCACACTATGCACAGTATACAGTACTGAATATACTGCAGCTAACTGAATCAACTGCCTGCCTGTAGTGTATTAGGATGAGAACAACAGGAATGGTCTGCAGTGAGATCTAGCTGAACACTGTGCACAGGATACAGTACTGAATATACTGAAGCTAACTGAATCCACTGCCTGCCTGTAGTATATTAGGAAGAGAACAACAGGAATGGTCTTCAGCGAGATCTAGCTGAACACTGTGCACAGGATACAGTACTGAATATACTGCAGCTAACTGAATCAACTGCCTGCCTGTAGTATATTAGGAAGATTACAGGAATGGTCTGCAGTGAGATCTAGCTGCACCCTGTGCACAGGATACAGTGCTGAATATACTGCAGCTAACTGAATCAACTGCCTGCCTGTAGTGTATTAGGAAGAGAACAACAGGAATGGTCTGCAGTGAGATCTAGCTGAACACTGTGCACAGGATACAGTACTGAATATACTGCAGCTAACTGAATCAACTGCCTGCCTGTGGTCAATTAGGAAGAGAACAACAGGAATGCTCTGCAGTGAGATCTAGCTGCACAATGTGCACAGGATACAGTACTGAATATGCTGCAGCTAACTGAATCAACTGGCTGCCTGTAGTATATTAGGAAAAGAAGAGGAATGGTCTGCAGTGCGATCTAGCTGCACCCTGTGCACAGGATACAGTACTGAATATACTGCAGCTAACTGAATCGACTGCCTGCCTGTAGTATATTAGGGAGAGAACAACAGGAGTAGTCTGCAATGAGATCTAGCTGAACACTGTGCACAGGATACAGTACTGAATATACTGAAGCTAACTGAATCCACTGCCTGCCTGTAGTATATTGGGAAGAGAACAACAGGAATGGTCTTCAGCGAGATCTAGCTGAACACTGTGCACAGGATACAGTACTGAATATACTGCAGCTAACTGAATCAACTGCCTGCCTGTAGTATATTACGGAGAGAACAACAGGGATGGTCTGTAGCGAGATTTAGCAGCACACTGCACAGGATACAGTACTGAAAATACTGCAGCTAACTGAATCAACTGCCTGCCTGTAGTATATTAGGAAGAGAACAACAGGAATGGTCTGCAGTGAGATCTAGCTGCACACTGTGCACAGGATACAGTACTGAATATACTGCAGCTAACTGAATCAACTGCCTGCCTGTAGTATATTAGGAAGATTACAGGAATGGTCTGCAGTGAGATCTAGCTGCACCCTGTGCACAGGATACAGTGCTGAATATACTGCAGCTAACTGAATCAACTGCCTGCATGTAGTGTATTAGGAAGAGAACAACAGGAATGGTCTGCAGTGAGATCTAGCTGAACACTGTGCACAGGATACAGTACTGAATATACTGCAGCTAACTGAATCAACTGCCTGCCTGTGGTCAATTAGGAAGAGAACAACAGGAATGCTCTGCAGTGAGATCTAGCTGCACAATGTGCACAGGATACAGTACTGAATATGCTGCAGCTAACTGAATCAACTGGCTGCCTGTAGTATATTAGGAAAAGAAGAGGAATGGTCTGCAGTGCGATCTAGCTGCACCCTGTGCACAGGATACAGTACTGAATATACTGCAGCTAACTGAATCAACCGCCTGCCTGTAGTATATTAGGAAGAGAACAAAAGGAATGGTCTGCAGTGAGATCTAGTTGCACACTGTGCACAGGACACAGTACTGAATATACTGCAGCTAACTGAATCAACTGGCTGCCTGTAGTATATTAGGAAAAGAAGAGGAATGGTCTGCAGTGAGATCTAGCTGCACCCTGTGCACAGGATACAGTACTGAATATACTGCAGCTAACTGAATCAACTGCCTGCCTGTACTGTTTTAGGAAGAGAACAACAGGAATGGTCTGCAGTGAGATCTAGCTGAACACTGTGCACAGGATACAGTACTTAATATACTGCAGCTAACTGAATCAACTGCCTGCCTGTAGTGTATTAGGAAAAGAACAACAGGAATGGTCTGCAGTGAGATCTAGCTGCACACTGTGCACAGGATACAGTACTGAATATACTGCAGCTAACTGAATCAACTGCCTGCCTGTAGCGTATTAGTAAGAGGACAACAGGAATGGTCTGCAGTAAGATCTAGCTGAACACTGTGCACAGGATACAGTACTGAATATCCTGAAGCTAACTGAATCGACTGCCTGCCTATAGTATATTAGGGAGAGAACAACAGGGATGGTCTGTAGCAAGATTTAGCTGCACACTGCACAGGATACAGTACTGAAAATACTGCAGCTAACTGAATCAACTGCCTGCCTGTAGTATATTAGGAAGAGAACAACAGGAATGGTCTGCAGTGAGATCTAGCTGCACACTGTGCACAGGATACAGTACTGAATATACTGCAGCTAACTGAATCCACTGCCTGCCTGTAGTATATTAGGAAGATTACAGGAATGGTCTGCAGTGAGATCTAGCTGCACCCTGTGCACAGGATACAGTACTGAATATACTGCCTGCCTGTAGTGTATTAGGAAGAGAACAACAGGAATGGTCTGCAGTGAGATCTAGCTGAACACTGTGCACAGGATACAGTACTGTATATACTGCAGCTAACTGAATCAACTGCCTGCCTGTAGTGTATTAGGAAGAGAACAACAGGAATGGTCTGCACTGAGATCTAGTTGCACACTGTGCACAGTACTGAATATACTGCAGCTAACTGAATCAACTGCCTGCGTATAGCGTATTAGGAAGAGAACAATAGGAATGGTCTGCAGTGAGATCTAGCTGAACACTGTGCACAGGATACAGTAATGAATATACTGTAGCTAACTGAATCGACTGCCTGCCTGTAGTATATTAGGAAGAGAACAACATGAATGTTCTGCAGTGAGATCTAGCTACACACTGTGCACAGGATACAGTACTGAATATATTGAAGTTAACTGAATCGACTGCCTGCCTGTAGTATATTAGGAAGAGAACAAAAGGAATGGTCTGCAGTGAGATCTAGTTGCACACTGTGCACAGGATACAGTACTGAATATACTGCAGCTAACTGAATCAACTGCCTGCCTGTAGTATATTATGAAGAGAACAACAGGAATGGTCTGCAGTGAGATCTAGCTGCACACTGTGCACAGGATACAGTACTGAATATATTGAAGCTAACTGAATCGACTGCCTGCCTGTAGTATATTAGGAAGATTACAGGAATGGTCTGCAGTGAGATCTAGCTGCACCCTCTGCACAGGATACAGTACTGAATATACTGCAGCTAACTGAATCAACTGCCTGCCTGTAGTGTATTAGGAAGAGAACAACAGGAATGGTCTGCAGTGAGATATTGCTGCACACTGTGCACAGGATACAGTACTAAATATACTGCAGCTAACTGAATCAACTGCCTGCCGGTAGTATATTAGGATAAGAACAACAGGAATGGTCTGCAGTGAGATTTAGCTGCACACTGTGCACAGTACTGAATATACTGCAGCTAACTGAATTAACTGTCTGCCTGTAGCGTATTAGGAAGAGAACAACAGGAATGGTCTGCAGTGAGATCTAGCTTAACACTGTGCACAGGATACAGTAATGAATATACTGCAGCTAACTGAATCAACTGCCTGGCAGTAGTATATTAGGGAGAGAACAACGGAGTAGCCTGCAATGAGATCTAGCTGAACACTGTGCACAGGATACAGTACTGAATATACTGAAGCTAACTGAATCGACTGCCTGCCTGTAGTATATTAGGAAGAGAACAACAGGAATGGTCTGCAGTGAGATCTAGTTGCACACTGTGCACAGGATACAGTACTAAATATACTGCAGCTAACTGAATGAACTGCCTGCCTGTAGTATATTAGGAAGAGAACAACAGGAATGGTCTGCAGTGAGATCTAGCTGAACACTGTGCACAGGATACAGTACTGAAAATACTGCAGCTTACTGAATCCACTGCCTGCCTGTAGTATATTAGGAAGAGAACAACAGGAATGGTCTGCAGTGAGATCTAGCTGCACCCTGTGCACAGGATACAGTACTGAATATACTGCAGTTAACTGAATTAACTGCCTGCCTGTAGTGTATTAGGAAGAGAACAACAGGAATGGTCTGCAGTGAGATCTAGCTGAACACTGCGCACAGGATACAGTACTGAATATACTGCAGCTAACTGAATCAACTGCGTGCATGTAGTGTATTAGGAAGAGAACAACAGGAATGGTCTGCAGTGAGATCTAGCTGCACACTGTGCACAGGACACAGTACTGAATAACCTGCAGCTAACTGAATCAACTGCCTGCATGTAGTATATTAGGAAGAGAACAACAGGAATGGTCTGCAGTGAGATCTAGCTAAACACTGTGCACAGGATACAGTACTGAATATACTGCAGCTAACTGAATCAACTGCCTGCATGTAGTGTATTAGGAAGAGAACAACAGGAATGGTCTGCAGTGAGATCTAGCTGCACACTGTGCACAGGATACAGTACTGAATATACTGCAGCTAACTGAATCAACTGCCTGCCTCTAGTGTATTAGGAAGAGAACAACAGGAATGGTCTGCAGTGAGATCTAGCAGAACACTGTGCACAGGATACAGTAGTAAATATACTGCAGCTAACTGAATCAACTGCCTGCTTGTAGTATATTAGGAAGAGAACAACAGGAATGGTCTGCAGTGAGATCTAGCTGAACACTGTGCACAGGATACAGTACTGAATATACTGGAGCTAACTGAATCAACTGCCTGCCTATAGTATATTAGGGAGAGAACAACAGGAATGGTCTGCAGTGAGATCTAGCTGAACACTGTGCACAGGATACAGTACTGAATATATTGCAGCTAACTGAATCAACTGCCTGCCTGTAGTATATTAGGAAAAAGAACAACTGGAATGGTCTGCAGTGAGATCTAGCTGCACACTATGCACAGTATACAGTACTGAATATACTGCAGCTAACTGAATCAACTGCCTGCCTGTAGTGTATTCGGAAGAGAACAACAGGAATGGTCTGCAGTGAGATCTAGCTGAACACTGTGCACAGGATACAGTACTGAATATACTGCAGCTAACTGAATCAACTGCCTGCCTGTAGTCAATTAGGAAGAGAACAACAGGAATGGTCTGCAGTGAGATCTAGCTGCACACTGTGCACAGGATACAGTACTGAATATACTGCAGCTAACTGAATCAACTGCCTGCCTCTAGTGTATTAGGAAGAGAACAACAGGAATGGTCTGCAGTGAGATCTAGCAGAACACTGTGCACAGGATACAGTAGTAAATATACTGCAGCTAACTGAATCAACTGCCTGCTTGTAGTATATTAGGAAGAGAACAACAGGAATGGTCTGCAGTGAGATCTAGCTGAACACTGTGCACAGGATACAGTACTGAATATACTGGAGCTAACTGAATCAACTGCCTGCCTATAGTATATTAGGGAGAGAACAACAGGAATGGTCTGCAGTGAGATCTAGCTGAACACTGTGCACAGGATACAGTACTGAATATATTGCAGCTAACTGAATCAACTGCCTGCCTGTAGTATATTAGGAAAAAGAACAACTGGAATGGTCTGCAGTGAGATCTAGCTGCACACTATGCACAGTATACAGTACTGAATATACTGCAGCTAACTGAATCAACTGCCTGCCTGTAGTGTATTCGGAAGAGAACAACAGGAATGGTCTGCAGTGAGATCTAGCTGAACACTGTGCACAGGATACAGTACTGAATATACTGCAGCTAACTGAATCAACTGCCTGCCTGTAGTCAATTAGGAAGAGAACAACAGGAATGCTCTGCAGTGAGATCTAGCTGCACAATGTGCACAGGATACAGTACTGAATATACTGCAGCTAACTGAATCAACTGCCTGCCTGTAGTGTATTAGGAAAAGAACAACAGGAATGGTCTGCAGTGAGATCTAGCTGCACACTGTGCACAGGATACAGTACTGAATATACTGCAGCTAACTGAATCAACTGCCTGCCTGTAGTATATTAGGAAGAGAACAACGGGAATGGTCTGCAGTGAGATCTAGCTGCACACTGTGCACAGGATACAGTACTGAATATACTGCAGCTAACTGAATCGACTGCCTGCCTGTAGTATATTAGGAAGAGAACAAAAGGAATGGTCTGCAGTGAGATCTAGTTGCACACTGTGCACAGGACACAGTACTGAATATACTGCAGCTAACTTAATCAACTGAGTGCCTGTAGTATATTAGGAAGAGAAGAGGAATGGTCTGCAGTGAGATCTAGCTGCACCCTGTGCACAGGATACAGTACTGAATATACTGCAGCTAACTGAATCAACTGCCTGCCTGTAGTGTATTAGGAAAAGAACAACAGGAATGGTCTGCAGTGAGATTTAGCTGCACACTGTGCACAGGATACAGTACTGAATATACTGCAGCTAACTGAATCAACTGCCTGCCTGTAGTGTATTAGGAAAAGAACAACAGGAATGGTCTGCAGTGAGATTTAGCTGCACACTGTGCACAGGATACAGTACTGAATATACTGCAGCTAACTGAATCAACTGCCTGCCTGTAGTATATTAGGAAGAGAACAACAGGAATGGTCTGCAGTGACATCTAGCTGCACACTGTGCACAGGACACAGTACTGAATATACTGCAGCTAACTGAATCAACTGCCTGCCTGTAGTATATTAGGAAGAGAAGAGGAATGGTCTGCAGTGAGATCTAGCTGCACCCTGTGCACAGGATACAGTACTGAATATACTGCAGCTAACTGAATCAACTGCCTGCCTGTAGTGTATTAGGAAAAGAACAACAGGAATGGTCTGCAGTGAGATCTAGCTGAACACTGTGCACAGGATACAGTACTGAATATACTGCAGCTAACTGAATCAACTGCCTGCCTGTAGTGTATTAGGAAAAGAACAACAGGAATGGTCTGCAGTGAGATTTAGCTGCACACTGTGCACAGGATACAGTACTGAATATACTGCAGCTAACTGAATCAACTGCCTGCCTGTAGTATATTAGGAAGAGAACAACATGAATGTTCTGCAGTGAGATCTAGCTACACACTGTGCACAGGATACAGTACTGAATATATTGAAGTTAACTGAATCGACTGCCTGCCTGTAGTATATTAGGAAGAGAACAAAAGGAATGGTCTGCAGTGAGATCTAGTTGCACACTGTGCACAGGATACAGTACTGAATATACTGCAGCTAACTGAATCAACTGCCTGCCTGTAGTATATTATGAAGAGAACAACAGGAATGGTCTGCAGTGAGATCTAGCTTAACACTGTGCACAGGATACAGTAATGAATATACTGCAGCTAACTGAATCAACTGCCTGGCAGTAGTATATTAGGGAGAGAACAACGGAGTAGCCTGCAATGAGATCTAGCTGAACACTGTGCACAGGATACAGTACTGAATATACTGAAGCTAACTGAATCGACTGCCTGCCTGTAGTATATTAGGAAGAGAACAACAGGAATGGTCTGCAGTGAGATCTAGTTGCACACTGTGCACAGGATACAGTACTAAATATACTGCAGCTAACTGAATGAACTGCCTGCCTGTAGTATATTAGGAAGAGAACAACAGGAATGGTCTGCAGTGAGATCTAGCTGAACACTGTGCACAGGATACAGTACTGAAAATACTGCAGCTTACTGAATCCACTGCCTGCCTGTAGTATATTAGGAAGAGAACAACAGGAATGGTCTGCAGTGAGATCTAGCTGCACCCTGTGCACAGGATACAGTACTGAATATACTGCAGTTAACTGAATTAACTGCCTGCCTGTAGTGTATTAGGAAGAGAACAACAGGAATGGTCTGCAGTGAGATCTAGCTGAACACTGCGCACAGGATACAGTACTGAATATACTGCAGCTAACTGAATCAACTGCGTGCATGTAGTGTATTAGGAAGAGAACAACAGGAATGGTCTGCAGTGAGATCTAGCTGCACACTGTGCACAGGACACAGTACTGAATAACCTGCAGCTAACTGAATCAACTGCCTGCATGTAGTATATTAGGAAGAGAACAACAGGAATGGTCTGCAGTGAGATCTAGCTAAACACTGTGCACAGGATACAGTACTGAATATACTGCAGCTAACTGAATCAACTGCCTGCATGTAGTGTATTAGGAAGAGAACAACAGGAATGGTCTGCAGTGAGATCTAGCTGCACACTGTGCACAGGATACAGTACTGAATATACTGCAGCTAACTGAATCAACTGCCTGCCTCTAGTGTATTAGGAAGAGAACAACAGGAATGGTCTGCAGTGAGATCTAGCAGAACACTGTGCACAGGATACAGTAGTAAATATACTGCAGCTAACTGAATCAACTGCCTGCTTGTAGTATATTAGGAAGAGAACAACAGGAATGGTCTGCAGTGAGATCTAGCTGAACACTGTGCACAGGATACAGTACTGAATATACTGGAGCTAACTGAATCAACTGCCTGCCTATAGTATATTAGGGAGAGAACAACAGGAATGGTCTGCAGTGAGATCTAGCTGAACACTGTGCACAGGATACAGTACTGAATATATTGCAGCTAACTGAATCAACTGCCTGCCTGTAGTATATTAGGAAAAAGAACAACTGGAATGGTCTGCAGTGAGATCTAGCTGCACACTATGCACAGTATACAGTACTGAATATACTGCAGCTAACTGAATCAACTGCCTGCCTGTAGTGTATTCGGAAGAGAACAACAGGAATGGTCTGCAGTGAGATCTAGCTGAACACTGTGCACAGGATACAGTACTGAATATACTGCAGCTAACTGAATCAACTGCCTGCCTGTAGTCAATTAGGAAGAGAACAACAGGAATGGTCTGCAGTGAGATCTAGCTGCACACTGTGCACAGGATACAGTACTGAATATACTGCAGCTAACTGAATCAACTGCCTGCCTCTAGTGTATTAGGAAGAGAACAACAGGAATGGTCTGCAGTGAGATCTAGCAGAACACTGTGCACAGGATACAGTAGTAAATATACTGCAGCTAACTGAATCAACTGCCTGCTTGTAGTATATTAGGAAGAGAACAACAGGAATGGTCTGCAGTGAGATCTAGCTGAACACTGTGCACAGGATACAGTACTGAATATACTGGAGCTAACTGAATCAACTGCCTGCCTATAGTATATTAGGGAGAGAACAACAGGAATGGTCTGCAGTGAGATCTAGCTGAACACTGTGCACAGGATACAGTACTGAATATATTGCAGCTAACTGAATCAACTGCCTGCCTGTAGTATATTAGGAAAAAGAACAACTGGAATGGTCTGCAGTGAGATCTAGCTGCACACTATGCACAGTATACAGTACTGAATATACTGCAGCTAACTGAATCAACTGCCTGCCTGTAGTGTATTCGGAAGAGAACAACAGGAATGGTCTGCAGTGAGATCTAGCTGAACACTGTGCACAGGATACAGTACTGAATATACTGCAGCTAACTGAATCAACTGCCTGCCTGTAGTCAATTAGGAAGAGAACAACAGGAATGCTCTGCAGTGAGATCTAGCTGCACAATGTGCACAGGATACAGTACTGAATATACTGCAGCTAACTGAATCAACTGCCTGCCTGTAGTGTATTAGGAAAAGAACAACAGGAATGGTCTGCAGTGAGATCTAGCTGCACACTGTGCACAGGATACAGTACTGAATATACTGCAGCTAACTGAATCAACTGCCTGCCTGTAGTATATTAGGAAGAGAACAACGGGAATGGTCTGCAGTGAGATCTAGCTGCACACTGTGCACAGGATACAGTACTGAATATACTGCAGCTAACTGAATCGACTGCCTGCCTGTAGTATATTAGGAAGAGAACAAAAGGAATGGTCTGCAGTGAGATCTAGTTGCACACTGTGCACAGGACACAGTACTGAATATACTGCAGCTAACTTAATCAACTGAGTGCCTGTAGTATATTAGGAAGAGAAGAGGAATGGTCTGCAGTGAGATCTAGCTGCACCCTGTGCACAGGATACAGTACTGAATATACTGCAGCTAACTGAATCAACTGCCTGCCTGTAGTGTATTAGGAAAAGAACAACAGGAATGGTCTGCAGTGAGATTTAGCTGCACACTGTGCACAGGATACAGTACTGAATATACTGCAGCTAACTGAATCAACTGCCTGCCTGTAGTGTATTAGGAAAAGAACAACAGGAATGGTCTGCAGTGAGATTTAGCTGCACACTGTGCACAGGATACAGTACTGAATATACTGCAGCTAACTGAATCAACTTCCTGCCTGTAGTATATTAGGAAGAGAACAACAGGAATGGTCTGCAGTGACATCTAGCTGCACACTGTGCACAGGACACAGTACTGAATATACTGCAGCTAACTGAATCAACTGCCTGCCTGTAGTATATTAGGAAGAGAAGAGGAATGGTCTGCAGTGAGATCTAGCTGCACCCTGTGCACAGGATACAGTACTGAATATACTGCAGCTAACTGAATCAACTGCCTGCCTGTAGTGTATTAGGAAAAGAACAACAGGAATGGTCTGCAGTGAGATCTAGCTGAACACTGTGCACAGGATACAGTACTGAATATACTGCAGCTAACTGAATCAACTGCCTGCCTGTAGTGTATTAGGAAAAGAACAACAGGAATGGTCTGCAGTGAGATTTAGCTGCACACTGTGCACAGGATACAGTACTGAATATACTGCAGCTAACTGAATCAACTGCCTGCCTGTAGTATATTAGGAAGAGAACAACAGGAATGGTCTGCAGTGAGATCTAGCTGCACACTGTGCACAGTACTGAATATACTGCAGCTAACTGAATCAACTGCCTGCCTGTAGCGTATTAGTAAGAGAACAACAGGAATGGTCTGCAGTAAGATCTAGCTGAACACTGTGCACAGGATACAGTACTGAATATACTGCAGCTAACTGAATCAACTGCCTGCCTGTAGTATATTAGGGAGAGAACAACAGGAATGGTCTGCAGTGAGATCTAGCTGAACACTGTGCACAAGATACAGTACTGAATATACTGCAGCTAACTGAATCAACTGCCTGCCTGTAGTATATTAGGAAAAGAACAACAGGAATGGTCTGCAGTGAGATTTAGCTGCACACTGTGCACAGGATACAGTACTGAATATACTGCAGCTAACTGAATCAACTGCCTGCCTGTAGTATATTAGGAAGAGAACAACAGGAATGGTCTGCAGTGAGATCTAGCTGCACACTGTGCACAGTACTGAATATACTGCAGCTAACTGAATCAACTGCCTGCCTGTAGCGTACTAGTAAGAGAACAACAGGAATGGTCTGCAGTAAGATCTAGCTGAACACTGTGCACAGGATACAGTACTGAATATACTGCAGCTAACTGAATCAACTGCCTGCCTGTAGTGTATTCGGAAGAGAACAAAAGGAATGGTCTGCAGTGAGATCTAGCTGAACACTGTGCACAGGATACAGTACTGAATATACTGCAGCTAACTGAATCAACTGTCTGCCTGTAGTATATTAGGAAGAGAACAACAGGAATGGTCTGCAGTGAGATCTAGCTGCACACTGTGCACAGGAAACAGTACTGAATATACTGCAGCTAACTGAATCAACTGCCTGCCTGTAGTATATAAGAGAGAGAACAACAGGTATGGTCTGCAGTGAGATCTAGCTACACACTATGCACAGGATACAGTACTAAATACACTGCAGCTAACTGAATCAACTGCCTACCTGTAGTGTATTAGGAAGAGAACAGGAATAGTCTGCAGTGAGATCTAGCTGAACACTGTGCACAGGATACAGTACTGAATATACTGCAGCCAACTGAATCAACTGCCTGCCTGTAGTATATTAGGAAGAGAACAGGGATGGTCTGCAGTGAGATCTAGCTGAACACTGTGCACAGGATACAGTACTGAATATACTGCAGCTAACTGAATCAACTGCCTGCCTGTAGTATATTAGGAAGAGAACAACAGGAATGGTCTGCAGTGAGATCTAGCTGAACACTGTGCACAGGATACAGTACTGAATATACTGCAGCTAACTGAATCAACTGCCTACCTGTAGTATATTAGGAAGAGAACAACAGGAATGGTCTGCAGTGAGATCTAGCTGCACACTGTGCACAGTACTGAATATACTGCAGCTAACTGAATCAACTGCCTGCCTGTAGTATATTAGGGAGAGAACAACAGGAATGGTCTGCAGTGAGATCTAGCTGAACACTGTGCACAAGATACAGTACTGAATATACTGCAGCTAACTGAATCAACTGGCTGCCTGTAGTATATTAGGAAGAGAACAATAGGAATGGTCTGCAGTGAGATCTAGCTGCACACTGTGCACAGTATACAGTACTGAATAAACTGCAGCTAACTGAATCAACTGCCTACCTGTAGTATATTAGGAAGAGAACAACAGGAATGGTCTGCAGTGAGATCTAGCTGCACACTGTGCACAGGATACAGTACTGAATATACTGCAGCTAACTGAATCAACAGCCTACCTGTAGTATATTAGGAAGAGAACAGGAATGGTCTGCAGTGAGATCTAGCTGAACACTGTGCACAGGATACAGTACTGAATATACTGCAGCTAACTGAATCGACTGCCTGCCTGTAGTATATTAGGAAGAGAACAAAAGGAATGGTCTGCAGTGAGATCTAGTTGCACACTGTGCACAGGACACAGTACTGAATATACTGCAGCTAACTGAATTAACTGCCTGCCTGTAGTATATTAGGAAGAGAACAACAGGAATGGTCTGCAGTGAGATCTAGCTGCACACTGTGCACAGTACTGAATATACTGCAGCTAACTGAATCAACTGCCTGCCTGTAGCGTATTAGTAAGAGAACAACAGGAATGGTCTGCAGTAAGATCTAGCTGAACACTGTGCACAGGATACAGTACTGAATATACTGCAGCTAACTGAATCAACTGCCTGCCTGTAGTGTATTAGGAAGAGAACAACAGGAATGGTCTGCAGTGAGATCTAGCTGAACACTGTGCACAGGATACAGTACTGAATATACTGCAGCTAACTGAATCAATTGCCTGCCTGTAGTATAATAGGAAGAGAACAACAGGAATGGTCTGCAGTGAGATCTAGATTAACACTGTGCACAGGATACAGTACTGAATATACTGCAGCTAACTGAATCAACAGCCTACCTGTAGTATATTAGGAAGAGAACAACAGGAATGGTCTGCAGTGAGATCTAGCTGCACACTGTGCACAGTACTGAATATACTGCAGCTAACTGAATCAACTGCCTGCCTGTAGTATATTAGGGAGAGAACAACAGGAATGGTCTGCAGTGAGATCTAGCTGAACACTGTGCACAGGATACAGTACTGATTATACTGCAGCTAACTGAATCAACTACCTGCCTGTAGTATATTAGGAAGAGAACAACAGGAATGGTCTGCAGTGAGATCTAGCTGCACACTGTGCACAGTACTGAATATACTGCAACTAACTGAATCAATTGCCTGCCTGTAGTATATTAGGAAGAGAACAACTGGAATGGTCTGCAGTGAGATCTAGCTGCACACAGTGCACAGGATACAGTACTGAATAAACTGCAGCTAACTGAATCAACTGCCTGCCTGTAGTATATTAGGATGAGAACAACAGGAATGGTCTGCAGTGAGATCTAGCTGCACACTGTGCACAGGATACAGTACTGAATATACTGCAGCTAACCGAATCAACTGCCTGCCTGTGGTATATTAGGAAGAGAACAACAGGAATGGTCTGCAGTGAGATCTAGTTGCACACTGTGCACAGGATACAGTACTGAATATACTGCAGCTAACTGAATCAACTGCCTGCCTGTAGTATATTAGGAAGAGAACAACAGGAATGGTCTGCAGTGAGATCTAGCTGAACACTGTGCACAGTACTGAATATACTGCAGCTAACTGAATCAACTGCCTGCCTATAGCGTATTAGGAAGAGAACAACAGGAATGGTCTGCAGTGAGATCTAGCTGCACACTGTGCACAGTACTGAATATACTGCAGCTAACTGAATCAACTGCATGCCTGTAGTATATTAGGAAGAGTACAACAGGAATGGTCTGCAGTGAGATCTAGCTGCACACTGTGCACAGGATACAGTACTGAATATACTGCAGCTAACTGAATCAACTGCCTGCCTGTAGTATAATAGGAAGAGAACAACAGGCATGGTCTGCAGTGAGTTCTAGCTGCACACTGTGCACAGGATACAGTACTGAATATACTGTAGCTAACTGAATCGACTGCCTGCCTGTAGTATATTAGGAAGAGAACAACATGAATGTTCTGCAGTGAGATCTAGCTACACACTGTGCACAGGATACAGTACTGAATATATTGAAGCTAACTGAATCGACTGCCTGCCTGTAGTATATTAGGAAGAGAACAAAAGGAATGGTCTGCAGTGAGATCTAGTTGCACACTGTGCACAGGATACAGTACTGAATATACTGCAGCTAACTGAATCAACTGCCTGCCTGTAGTATATTATGAAGAGAACAACAGGAATGGTCTGCAGTGAGATCTAGCTGCACACTGTGCACAGGATACAGTACTGAATATACTGCAGCTAACCGAATCCACTGCCTGCCTGTAGTATATTAGGAAGATTACAGGAATGGTCTGCAGTGAGATCTAGCTGCACCCTGTGCACAGGATACAGTACTGAATATACTGCAGCTAACTGAATCAACTGCCTGCCTGTAGTATATTAGGAAGAGAACAACAGAAATGGTCTGCAGTGAGATCTAGCTGCACACTGTGCACAGGAAACAGTACTGAATATACTGCAGCTAACTGAATCAACAGCCTGCCTGTAGTATATAAGAAAGAGAACAACAGGAATGGTCTGCAGTGAGATCTAGCTGCACACTGTGCACAGGATACAGTACTGAATATACTGTAGCTAACTGAATCGACTGCCTGCATGTAGTATATTAGGAAAAAAACAACTGGAATGGTCTGCAGTGAGATCTAGCTGCACACTATGCACAGGATACAGTACTGAATATACTGCAGCTAACTGAATCAACTGCCTACCTGTAGTGTATTAGGAAGAGAACAGGAATGGTCTGCAGTGAGATCTAGCTGAACACTGTGCACAGGATACAGTACTGAATATACTTCAGCTAACTGAATCAACTGACTGCCTGTAGTATATTAGGAAGAGAACAACAGGAATGGTCTGCAGTGAGATCTAGCTGAACACTGTGCACAGGATACAGTACTGAATATACTGCAGCTAACTGAATCAACTGCCTACCTGTAGTATATTAGGAAGAGAACAACAGGAATGGTCTGCAGTGAGATCTAGCTGCACACTGTGCACAGTACTGAATATACTGCAGCTAACTGAATCAACTGCCTGCCTGTAGTATATTAGGGAGAGAACAACAGGAATGGTCTGCAGTGAGATCTAGCTGAACACTGTGCACAAGATACAGTACTGAATATACTGCAGCTAACTGAATCAACTGCCTGCCTGTAGTATATTAGGAAGAGAACAATAGGAATGGTCTGCAGTGAGATCTAGCTGCACACTGTGCACAGTATACAGTACTGAATAAACTGCAGCTAACTGAATCAACTGCCTACCTGTAGTATATTAGGAAGAGAACAACAGGAATGGTCTGCAGTGAGATCTAGCTGCACACTGTGCACAGGATACAGTACTGAATATACTGCAGCTAACTGAATCAACAGCCTACCTGTAGTATATTAGGAAGAGAACAGGAATGGTCTGCAGTGAGATCTAGCTGAACACTGTGCACAGGATACAGTACTGAATATACTGCAGCTAACTGAATCGACTGCCTGCCTGTAGTATATTAGGAAGAGAACAAAAGGAATGGTCTGCAGTGAGATCTAGTTGCACACTGTGCACAGGACACAGTACTGAATATACTGCAGCTAACTGAATTAACTGCCTGCCTGTAGTATATTAGGAAGAGAACAACAGGAATGGTCTGCAGTGAGATCTAGCTGCACACTGTGCACAGTACTGAATATACTGCAGCTAACTGAATCAACTGCCTGCCTGTAGCGTATTAGTAAGAGAACAACAGGAATGGTCTGCAGTAAGATCTAGCTGAACACTGTGCACAGGATACAGTACTGAATATACTGCAGCTAACTGAATCAACTGCCTGCCTGTAGTGTATTAGGAAGAGAACAACAGGAATGGTCTGCAGTGAGATCTAGCTGAACACTGTGCACAGGATACAGTACTGAATATACTGCAGCTAACTGAATCAATTGCCTGCCTGTAGTATAATAGGAAGAGAACAACAGGAATGGTCTGCAGTGAGATCTAGATTAACACTGTGCACAGGATACAGTACTGAATATACTGCAGCTAACTGAATCAACAGCCTACCTGTAGTATATTAGGAAGAGAACAACAGGAATGGTCTGCAGTGAGATCTAGCTGCACACTGTGCACAGTACTGAATATACTGCAGCTAACTGAATCAACTGCCTGCCTGTAGTATATTAGGGAGAGAACAACAGGAATGGTCTGCAGTGAGATCTAGCTGAACACTGTGCACAGGATACAGTACTGATTATACTGCAGCTAACTGAATCAACTACCTGCCTGTAGTATATTAGGAAGAGAACAACAGGAATGGTCTGCAGTGAGATCTAGCTGCACACTGTGCACAGTACTGAATATACTGCAACTAACTGAATCAATTGCCTGCCTGTAGTATATTAGGAAGAGAACAACTGGAATGGTCTGCAGTGAGATCTAGCTGCACACAGTGCACAGGATACAGTACTGAATAAACTGCAGCTAACTGAATCAACTGCCTGCCTGTAGTATATTAGGATGAGAACAACAGGAATGGTCTGCAGTGAGATCTAGCTGCACACTGTGCACAGGATACAGTACTGAATATACTGCAGCTAACCGAATCAACTGCCTGCCTGTGGTATATTAGGAAGAGAACAACAGGAATGGTCTGCAGTGAGATCTAGTTGCACACTGTGCACAGGATACAGTACTGAATATACTGCAGCTAACTGAATCAACTGCCTGCCTGTAGTATATTAGGAAGAGAACAACAGGAATGGTCTGCAGTGAGATCTAGCTGAACACTGTGCACAGTACTGAATATACTGCAGCTAACTGAATCAACTGCCTGCCTATAGCGTATTAGGAAGAGAACAACAGGAATGGTCTGCAGTGAGATCTAGCTGCACACTGTGCACAGTACTGAATATACTGCAGCTAACTGAATCAACTGCCTGCCTGTAGTATATTAGGAAGAGTACAACAGGAATGGTCTGCAGTGAGATCTAGCTGCACACTGTGCACAGGATACAGTACTGAATATACTGCAGCTAACTGAATCAACTGCCTGCCTGTAGTATAATAGGAAGAGAACAACAGGCATGGTCTGCAGTGAGTTCTAGCTGCACACTGTGCACAGGATACAGTACTGAATATACTGTAGCTAACTGAATCGACTGCCTGCCTGTAGTATATTAGGAAGAGAACAACATGAATGTTCTGCAGTGAGATCTAGCTACACACTGTGCACAGGATACAGTACTGAATATATTGAAGCTAACTGAATCGACTGCCTGCCTGTAGTATATTAGGAAGAGAACAAAAGGAATGGTCTGCAGTGAGATCTAGTTGCACACTGTGCACAGGATACAGTACTGAATATACTGCAGCTAACTGAATCAACTGCCTGCCTGTAGTATATTATGAAGAGAACAACAGGAATGGTCTGCAGTGAGATCTAGCTGCACACTGTGCACAGGATACAGTACTGAATATACTGCAGCTAACCGAATCCACTGCCTGCCTGTAGTATATTAGGAAGATTACAGGAATGGTCTGCAGTGAGATCTAGCTGCACCCTGTGCACAGGATACAGTACTGAATATACGGCAGCTAACTGAATCAACTGCCTGCCTGTAGTATATTAGGAAGAGAACAACAGAAATGGTCTGCAGTGAGATCTAGCTGCACACTGTGCACAGGAAACAGTACTGAATATACTGCAGCTAACTGAATCAACTGCCTGCCTGTAGTATATTAGGAAGAGAACAACAGGAATGGTCTGCAGTGAGATCTAGTTGCACACTGTGCACAGGATACAGAACTGAATATACTGCAGCTAACTGAATCAACTACCTGCCTGTAGTATATTAGGAAGAGAACAACAGGAATGGTCTGCAGTGAGATCTAGTTGACCACTGTGCACAGGATACAGTACTGAATATACTGCAGCTAACTGAATCAACTGCCTGCCTGTAGTATATTAGGGAGAGAACAACAGGAATGGTCTGCAGTGAGATCTAGCTGAACACTGTGGACAGGATACAGTACTGAATATACTGCAGCTAACTGAATCAACTGCCTGCCTGTAGTATATTAGGAAAAAAACAACTGGAATGGTCTGCAGTGAGATCTAGCTTCACACTATGCACAGGATACAGTACTGAATATACTGCAGCTAACTGAATCAACTGCCTACCTGTAGTGTATTAGGAAGAGAACAGGAATGGTCTGCAGTGAGATCTAGCTGAACACTGTGCACAGGATACAGTACTGAATATACTGCAGCTAACTGAATCAACTGCCTGCCTGTAGTATATTAGGAAGAGAACAACAGGAATGGTCTGCAGTGACATCTAGCTGAACACTGCACAGGATACAGTACTGAATATACTGCAGCTAACTGAATCAACTGCCTACCTGTAGTATATTAAGAAGAGAACAACAGGAATGGTCTGCAGTGAGATCTAGCTGCACACTGTGCACAGTACTGAATATACTGCAGCTAACTGAATCAACTGCCTGCCTGTAGTATATTAGGGAGAGAACAACAGGAATGGTCTGCAGTGAGATCTAGCTGAACACTGTGCACAAGATACAGTACTGAATATACTGCAGCTAACTGAATCAACTGTCTGCCTGTAGTATATTAGGAAGAGAACAATAGGAATGGTCTGCAGTGAGATCTAGCTGCACACTGTGCACAGTATACAGTACTGAATAAACTGCAGCTAACTGAATCAACTGCCTGCCTGTAGTATATTAAGACGAGAACAACAGGAATGGTCTGCAGTGAGATCTAGCTGCACACTGTGCACAGGATACAGTACTAAATATACTGCAGCTAACTGAATCAACTGCCTGCCTGTAGTATATTAGGAAGAGAACAACAGAAATGGTCTGCAGTGAGATCTAGCTGCACACTGTGCACAGGATACAGTACTGAATATACTGCAGCTAACTGAATCAACTGCCTACCTGTAGTATATTAGGAAGAGAACAATAGGAATGGTCTGCAGTGAGATCTAGCTGCACACTGTGCACAGTACTGAATATACTGCAGCTAACTGAGTCAGCTGCCTGCCTGTAGTATATTAGGGAGAGAACAACAGGAATGGTCTGCAGTGAGATCTAGCTGAACACTGTGCACAAGATACAGTACTGAATATACTGCAGCTAACTGAATCAACTGCCTGCCTGTAGTATATTAGGAAAAGAACAATAGGAATGGTCTGCAGTGAGATCTAGCTGCACACTGTGCACAGGATACAGTACTGAATATACTGCAGCTAACTGAATCAACTGCCTGCCTGTAGTATATTAGGAAGAGAACAACAGGAATGGTCTGCAGTGACATCTAGCTGCACACTGTGCACAGGATACAGTACTGAATATACTGAAGCTAACTGAATCAACTGCCTGTCTGTAGTATATTAGGAAGAGAACAGGTATGGTCTGCAGTGAGATCTAGCTACACACTGTGCACAGGATACAGTACTGAATATACTGTAGCTAACTGAATCGACTGCCTGCATGTAGTATATTAGGAAGAGAACAACAGGAATGATCTGCAGTGAGATCTAGCTGCACACTGTGCACAGGATACAGTACTGAATATACTGAAGCTAACTGAATCGACTGCCTGCCTATAGTATATTAGGAAGAGAACAACAGGAATGGTCTGCAGTGAGATCTAGTTGCACACTGTGCACAGGATACAGAACTGAATATACTGCAGCTAACTGAATCAACTACCTGCCTGTAGTATATTAGGAAGAGAACAACAGGAATGGTCTGCAGTGAGATCTAGTTGAACACTGTGCACAGGATACAGTACTGAATATACTGAAGCTAACTGAATCAACTGCCTGCCTGTAGTATATTAGGGAGAGAACAACAGGAATGGTCTGCAGTGAGATATAGCTGAACACTGTGGACAGGATACAGTACTGAATATACTGCAGCTAACTGAATCAACTGCCTGCCTGTAGTATATTAGGAAAAAAACAACTGGAATGGTCTGCAGTGAGATCTAGCTGCACACTATGCACAGGATACAGTACTGAATATACTGCAGCTAACTGAATCAACTGCCTACCTGTAGTGTATTAGGAAGAGAACAGGAATGGTCTGCAGTGAGATCTAGCTGAACACTGTGCACAGGATACAGTACTGAATATACTGCAGCTAACTAAATCAACTGCCTGCCTGTAGTATATTAGGAAGAGAACAACAGGAATGGTCTGCAGTGAGATCTAGCTGAACACTGTGCACAGGATACAGTACTGAATATACTGCAGCTAACTGAATCAACTGCCTGCCTGTAGTATATTAGGAAGAGAACAACAGAAATGGTCTGCAGTGAGATCTAGCTGCACACTGTGCACAGGATACAGTACTGAATATACTGCAGCTAACTGAATCAACTGCCTGCCTGTAGTATATAAGAAAGAGAACAACAGGAATGGTCTGCAGTGAGATCTAGCTGCACACTGTGCACAGGATACAGTACTGAATATACTGTAGCTAACTGAATCGACTGCCTGCATGTAGTATATTAGGAAAAAAACAACTGGAATGGTCTGCAGTGAGATCTAGCTGCACACTATGCACAGGATACAGTACTGAATATACTGCAGCTAACTGAATCAACTGCCTACCTGTAGTGTATTAGGAAGAGAACAGGGATGGTCTGCAGTGAGATCTAGCTGAACACTGTGCACAGGATACAGTACTGAATATACTTCAGCTAACTGAATCAACTGCCTGCCTGTAGTATATTAGGAAGAGAACAACAGGAATGGTCTGCAGTGAGATCTAGCTGAACACTGTGCACAGGATACAGTACTGAATATACTGTAGCTAACTGAATCAACTGCCTACCTGTAGTATATTAGGAAGAGAACAACAGGAATGGTCTGCAGTGAGATCTAGCTGAACACTGTGCACAAGATACAGTACTGAATATACTGCAGCTAACTGAATCAACTGCCTGCCTGTAGTATATTAGGAAAAGAACAATAGGAATGGTCTGCAGAGAGATCTAGCTGCACACTGTGCACAGGATACAGTACTGAATATACTGCAGCTAACTGAATCAACTGCCTGCCTGTAGTATATTAGGAAGAGAACAACAGAAAGGGTCTGCAGTGAGATCTAGCTGCACACTGTGCACAGGATACAGTACTGAATATACTGCAGCTTACTGAATCAACTGCCTGCCTGTAGTATATAAGAAAGAGAACAACAGGAATGGTCTGCAGTGAGATCTAGCTGCACACTGTGCACAGGATACAGTACTGAATATACTGTAGCTAACTGAATCGACTGCCTGCATGTAGTATATTAGGAAAAAAACAACTGGAATGGTCTGCAGTGAGATCTAGCTGCACACTATGCACAGGATACAGTACTGAATATACTGCAGCTAACTGAATCAACTGCCTACCTGTAGTGTATTAGGAAGAGAACAGGAATGGTCTGCAGTGAGATCTAGCTGAACACTGTGCACAGGATACAGTACTGAATATACTTCAGCTAACTGAATCAACTGCCTGTCTGTAGTATATTAGGAAGAGAACAACAGGAATGGTCTGCAGTGAGATCTAGCTGCACACTGTGCACAGGAAACAGTACTGAATATACTGCAGCTAACTGAATCAACTGCCTGCCTGTAGTATATAAGAAAGAGAACAACAGGTATGGTCTGCAGTGAGATCTAGCTACACACTGTGCACAGGATACAGTACTGAATATACTGTAGCTAACTGAATCGACTGCCTGCATGTAGTATATTAGGAAGAGAACAACAGGAATGATCTGCAGTGAGATCTAGCTGCACACTGTGCACAGGAAACAGTACTGAATATACTGCAGCTAACTGAATCAACTGCCTGCCTGTAGTATATTAGGAAGAGAACAACAGGAATGGTCTGCAGTGAGATCTAGCTGCACACTGTGCACAGGAAACAGTACTGAATATACTGCAGCTAACTGAATCAACTGCCTGCCTGTAGTATATAAGAAAGAGAACAACAGGTATGGTCTGCAGTGAGATCTAGCTACACACTGTGCACAGGATACAGTACTGAATATACTGTAGCTAACTGAATCGCCTGCCTGCATGTAGTATATTAGGAAGAGAACAACAGGAATGATCTGCAGTGAGATCTAGCTGCACACTGTGCACAGGATACAGTACTGAATATACTGAAGCTAACTGAATCGACTGCCTGCCTGTAGTATATTAGGAAGAGAACAACAGGAATGGTCTGCAGTGAGATCTAGTTGCACACTGTGCACA
This sequence comes from Rana muscosa, assembly GCA_029206835.1. Lineage (NCBI taxonomy): Eukaryota > Metazoa > Chordata > Amphibia > Anura > Ranidae > Rana > Rana muscosa. The sequence continues at coordinate 220,920,736 of CM055119.1, read as the reverse complement.
GGATACAGAACTGAATATACTGCAGCTAACTGAATCAACTACCTGCCTGTAGTATATTAGGAAGAGAACAACAGGAATGGTCTGCAGTGAGATCTAGTTGACCACTGTGCACAGGATACAGTACTGAATATACTGCAGCTAACTGAATCAACTGCCTGCCTGTAGTATATTAGGGAGAGAACAACAGGAATGGTCTGCAGTGAGATCTAGCTGAACACTGTGGACAGGATACAGTACTGAATATACTGCAGCTAACTGAATCAACTGCCTGCCTGTAGTATATTAGGAAAAAAACAACTGGAATGGTCTGCAGTGAGATCTAGCTTCACACTATGCACAGGATACAGTACTGAATATACTGCAGCTAACTGAATCAACTGCCTACATGTAGTGTATTAGGAAGAGAACAGGAATGGTCTGCAGTGAGATCTAGCTGAACACTGTGCACAGGATACAGTACTGAATATACTGCAGCTAACTGAATCAACTGCCTGCCTGTAGTATATTAGGAAGAGAACAACAGGAATGGTCTGCAGTGAGATCTAGCTGAACACTGCACAGGATACAGTACTGAATATACTGCAGCTAACTGAATCAACTGCCTACCTGTAGTATATTAAGAAGAGAACAACAGGAATGGTCTGCAGTGAGATCTAGCTGCACACTGTGCACAGTACTGAATATACTGCAGCTAACTGAATCAACTGCCTGCCTGTAGTATATTAGGGAGAGAACAACAGGAATGGTCTGCAGTGAGATCTAGCTGAACACTGTGCACAAGATACAGTACTGAATATACTGCAGCTAACTGAATCAACTGCCTGCCTGTAGTATATTAGGAAGAGAACAATAGGAATGGTCTGCAGTGAGATCTAGCTGCACACTGTGCACAGTATACAGTACTGAATAAACTGCAGCTAACTGAATCAACTGCCTGCCTGTAGTATATTAAGACGAGAACAACAGGAATGGTCTGCAGTGAGATCTAGCTGCACACTGTGCACAGGATACAGTACTAAATATACTGCAGCTAACTGAATCAACTGCCTGCCTGTAGTATATTAGGAAGAGAACAACAGAAATGGTCTGCAGTGAGATCTAGCTGCACACTGTGCACAGGATACAGTACTGAATATACTGCAGCTAACTGAATCAACTGCCTACCTGTAGTATATTAGGAAGAGAACAGGAATGGTCTGCAGTGAGATCTAGCTGAACACTGTGCACAGGATACAGTACTGAATATACTGCAGCTAACTGAATCAACTGCCTACCTGTAGTGTATTAGGAAGAGAACAGGAATGGTCTGCAGTGAGATCTAGCTGAACACTGTGCACAGGATACAGTACTGAATATACTGCAGCTAACTAAATCAACTGCCTGCCTGTAGTATATTAGGAAGAGAACAACAGGAATGGTCTGCAGTGAGATCTAGCTGAACACTGTGCACAGGATACAGTACTGAATATACTGCAGCTAACTGAATCAACTGCCTGCCTGTAGTATATTAGGAAGAGAACAACAGAAATGGTCTGCAGTGAGATCTAGCTGCACACTGTGCACAGGATACAGTACTGAATATACTGCAGCTAACTGAATCAACTGCCTGCCTGTAGTATATAAGAAAGAGAACAACAGGAATGGTCTGCAGTGAGATCTAGCTGCACACTGTGCACAGGATACAGTACTGAATATACTGTAGCTAACTGAATCGACTGCCTGCATGTAGTATATTAGGAAAAAAACAACTGGAATGGTCTGCAGTGAGATCTAGCTGCACACTATGCACAGGATACAGTACTGAATATACTGCAGCTAACTGAATCAACTGCCTACCTGTAGTGTATTAGGAAGAGAACAGGGATGGTCTGCAGTGAGATCTAGCTGAACACTGTGCACAGGATACAGTACTGAATATACTTCAGCTAACTGAATCAACTGCCTGCCTGTAGTATATTAGGAAGAGAACAACAGGAATGGTCTGCAGTGAGATCTAGCTGAACACTGTGCACAGGATACAGTACTGAATATACTGTAGCTAACTGAATCAACTGCCTACCTGTAGTATATTAGGAAGAGAACAACAGGAATGGTCTGCAGTGAGATCTAGCTGAACACTGTGCACAAGATACAGTACTGAATATACTGCAGCTAACTGAATCAACTGCCTGCCTGTAGTATATTAGGAAAAGAACAATAGGAATGGTCTGCAGAGAGATCTAGCTGCACACTGTGCACAGGATACAGTACTGAATATACTGCAGCTAACTGAATCAACTGCCTGCCTGTAGTATATTAGGAAGAGAACAACAGAAAGGGTCTGCAGTGAGATCTAGCTGCACACTGTGCACAGGATACAGTACTGAATATACTGCAGCTTACTGAATCAACTGCCTGCCTGTAGTATATAAGAAAGAGAACAACAGGAATGGTCTGCAGTGAGATCTAGCTGCACACTGTGCACAGGATACAGTACTGAATATACTGTAGCTAACTGAATCGACTGCCTGCATGTAGTATATTAGGAAAAAAACAACTGGAATGGTCTGCAGTGAGATCTAGCTGCACACTATGCACAGGATACAGTACTGAATATACTGCAGCTAACTGAATCAACTGCCTACCTGTAGTGTATTAGGAAGAGAACAGGAATGGTCTGCAGTGAGATCTAGCTGAACACTGTGCACAGGATACAGTACTGAATATACTTCAGCTAACTGAATCAACTGCCTGTCTGTAGTATATTAGGAAGAGAACAACAGGAATGGTCTGCAGTGAGATCTAGCTGCACACTGTGCACAGGAAACAGTACTGAATATACTGCAGCTAACTGAATCAACTGCCTGCCTGTAGTATATAAGAAAGAGAACAACAGGTATGGTCTGCAGTGAGATCTAGCTACACACTGTGCACAGGATACAGTACTGAATATACTGTAGCTAACTGAATCGACTGCCTGCATGTAGTATATTAGGAAGAGAACAACAGGAATGATCTGCAGTGAGATCTAGCTGCACACTGTGCACAGGAAACAGTACTGAATATACTGCAGCTAACTGAATCAACTGCCTGCCTGTAGTATATTAGGAAGAGAACAACAGGAATGGTCTGCAGTGAGATCTAGCTGCACACTGTGCACAGGAAACAGTACTGAATATACTGCAGCTAACTGAATCAACTGCCTGCCTGTAGTATATAAGAAAGAGAACAACAGGTATGGTCTGCAGTGAGATCTAGCTACACACTGTGCACAGGATACAGTACTGAATATACTGTAGCTAACTGAATCGCCTGCCTGCATGTAGTATATTAGGAAGAGAACAACAGGAATGATCTGCAGTGAGATCTAGCTGCACACTGTGCACAGGATACAGTACTGAATATACTGAAGCTAACTGAATCGACTGCCTGCCTGTAGTATATTAGGAAGAGAACAACAGGAATGGTCTGCAGTGAGATCTAGTTGCACACTGTGCACAGGATACAGAACTGAATATACTGCAGCTAACTGAATCAACTACCTGCCTGTAGTATATTAGGAAGAGAACAACAGGAATGGTCTGCAGTGAGATCTAGTTGACCACTGTGCACAGGATACAGTACTGAATATACTGCAGCTAACTGAATCAACTGCCTGCCTGTAGTATATTAGGGAGAGAACAACAGGAATGGTCTGCAGTGAGATCTAGCTGAACACTGTGGACAGGATACAGTACTGAATATACTGCAGCTAACTGAATCAACTGCCTGCCTGTAGTATATTAGGAAAAAAACAACTGGAATGGTCTGCAGTGAGATCTAGCTTCACACTATGCACAGGATACAGTACTGAATATACTGCAGCTAACTGAATCAACTGCCTACATGTAGTGTATTAGGAAGAGAACAGGAATGGTCTGCAGTGAGATCTAGCTGAACACTGTGCACAGGATACAGTACTGAATATACTGCAGCTAACTGAATCAACTGCCTGCCTGTAGTATATTAGGAAGAGAACAACAGGAATGGTCTGCAGTGAGATCTAGCTGAACACTGCACAGGATACAGTACTGAATATACTGCAGCTAACTGAATCAACTGCCTACCTGTAGTATATTAAGAAGAGAACAACAGGAATGGTCTGCAGTGAGATCTAGCTGCACACTGTGCACAGTACTGAATATACTGCAGCTAACTGAATCAACTGCCTGCCTGTAGTATATTAGGGAGAGAACAACAGGAATGGTCTGCAGTGAGATCTAGCTGAACACTGTGCACAAGATACAGTACTGAATATACTGCAGCTAACTGAATCAACTGCCTGCCTGTAGTATATTAGGAAGAGAACAATAGGAATGGTCTGCAGTGAGATCTAGCTGCACACTGTGCACAGTATACAGTACTGAATAAACTGCAGCTAACTGAATCAACTGCCTGCCTGTAGTATATTAAGACGAGAACAACAGGAATGGTCTGCAGTGAGATCTAGCTGCACACTGTGCACAGGATACAGTACTAAATATACTGCAGCTAACTGAATCAACTGCCTGCCTGTAGTATATTAGGAAGAGAACAACAGAAATGGTCTGCAGTGAGATCTAGCTGCACACTGTGCACAGGATACAGTACTGAATATACTGCAGCTAACTGAATCAACTGCCTACCTGTAGTATATTAGGAAGAGAACAATAGGAATGGTCTGCAGTGAGATCTAGCTGCACACTGTGCACAGTACTGAATATACTGCAGCTAACTGAGTCAACTGCCTGCCTGTAGTATATTAGGGAGAGAACAACAGGAATGGTCTGCAGTGAGATCTAGCTGAACACTGTGCACAAGATACAGTACTGAATATACTGCAGCTAACTGAATCAACTGCCTGCCTGTAGTATATTAGGAAAACAACAATAGGAATGGTCTGCAGTGAGATCTAGCTGCACACTGTGCACAGGATACAGTACTGAATATACTGCAGCTAACTGAATCAACTGCCTGCCTGTAGTATATTAGGAAGAGAACAACAGGAATGGTCTGCAGTGACATCTAGCTGCACACTGTGCACAGGATACAGTACTGAATATACTGAAGCTAACTGAATCAACTGCCTGTCTGTAGTATATTAGGAAGAGAACAGGTATGGTCTGCAGTGAGATCTAGCTACACACTGTGCACAGGATACAGTACTGAATATACTGTAGCTAACTGAATCGACTGCCTGCATGTAGTATATTAGGAAGAGAACAACAGGAATGATCTGCAGTGAGATCTAGCTGCACACTGTGCACAGGATACAGTACTGAATATACTGAAGCTAACTGAATCGACTGCCTGCCTGTAGTATATTAGGAAGAGAACAACAGGAATGGTCTGCAGTGAGATCTAGTTGCACACTGTGCACAGGATACAGAACTGAATATACTGAAGCTAACTGAATCAACTACCTGCCTGTAGTATATTAGTAAGAGAACAACAGGAATGGTCTACAGTGAGATCTAGTTGAACACTGTGCACAGGATACAGTACTGAATATACTGAAGCTAACTGAATCAACTGCCTGCCTGTAGTATATTAGGGAGAGAACAACAGGAATGGTCTGCAGTGAGATCTAGCTGAACACTGTGGACAGGATACAGTACTGAATATACTGCAGCTAACTGAATCAACTGCCTGCCTGTAGTATATTAGGAAAAAAACAACTGGAATGGTCTGCAGTGAGATCTAGCTGCACACTATGCACAGGATACAGTACTGAATATACTGCAGCTAACTGAATCAACTGCCTACCTGTAGTGTATTAGGAAGAGAACAGGAATGGTCTGCAGTGAGATCTAGCTGAACACTGTGCACAGGATACAGTACTGAATATACTGCAGCTAACTAAATCAACTGCCTGCCTGTAGTATATTAGGAAGAGAACAACAGGAATGGTCTGCAGTGAGATCTAGCTGAACACTGTGCACAGGATACAGTACTGAATATACTGCAGCTAACTGAATCAACTGCCTGCCTGTAGTATATTAGGAAGAGAACAACAGAAATGGTCTGCAGTGAGATCTAGCTGCACACTGTGCACAGGATACAGTACTGAATATACTGCAGCTAACTGAATCAACTGCCTGCCTGTAGTATATAAGAAAGAGAACAACAGGAATGGTCTGCAGTGAGATCTAGCTGCACACTGTGCACAGGATACAGTACTGAATATACTGTAGCTAACTGAATCGACTGCCTGCATGTAGTATATTAGGAAAAAAACAACTGGAATGGTCTGCAGTGAGATCTAGCTGCACACTATGCACAGGATACAGTACTGAATATACTGCAGCTAACTGAATCAACTGCCTACCTGTAGTGTATTAGGAAGAGAACAGGGATGGTCTGCAGTGAGATCTAGCTGAACACTGTGCACAGGATACAGTACTGAATATACTTCAGCTAACTGAATCAACTGCCTGCCTGTAGTATATTAGGAAGAGAACAACAGGAATGGTCTGCAGTGAGATCTAGCTGAACACTGTGCACAGGATACAGTACTGAATATACTGCAGCTAACTGAATCAACTGCCTACCTGTAGTATATTAGGAAGAGAACAACAGGAATGGTCTGCAGTGAGATCTAGCTGAACACTGTGCACAAGATACAGTACTGAATATACTGCAGCTAACTGAATCAACTGCCTGCCTGTAGTATATTAGGAAAAGAACAATAGGAATGGTCTGCAGAGAGATCTAGCTGCACACTGTGCACAGGATACAGTACTGAATATACTGCAGCTAACTGAATCAACTGCCTGCCTGTAGTATATTAGGAAAAGAACAATAGGAATGGTCTGCAGAGAGATCTAGCTGCACACTGTGCACAGGATACAGTACTGAATATACTGCAGCTTACTGAATCAACTGCCTGCCTGTAGTATATAAGAAAGAGAACAACAGGAATGGTCTGCAGTGAGATCTAGCTGCACACTGTGCACAGGATACAGTACTGAATATACTGTAGCTAACTGAATTGATTGCCTGCATGTAGTATATTAGGAAAAAAACAACTGGAATGGTCTGCAGTGAGATCTAGCTGCACACTATGCACAGGATACAGTACTGAATATACTGCAGCTAACTGAATCAACTGCCTACCTGTAGTGTATTAGGAAGAGAACAGGAATGGTCTGCAGTGAGATCTAGCTGAACACTGTGCACAGGATACAGTACTGAATATACTTCAGCTAACTGAATCAACTGCCTGCCTGTAGTATATTAGGAAGAGAACAACAGGAATGGTCTGCAGTGAGATCTAGCTGAACACTGTGCACAGGATACAGTACTGAATATACTGCAGCTAACTGAATCAACTGCCTACCTGTAGTATGTTAGGAAGAGAACAACAGGAATGGTCTGCAGTGAGATCTAGCTGCACACTGTGCACAGCACTGAATATACTGCAGCTAACTGAATCAACTGCCTGCCTGTAGTATATTAGGGAGAGAACAACAGGAATGGTCTGCAGTGAGATCTAGCTGAACACTGTGCACAAGATACAGTACTGAATATACTGCAGCTAACTGAATCAACTGCCTGCCTGTAGTATATTAGGAAGAGAACAACAGAAAGGGTCTGCAGTGAGATCTAGCTGCACACTGTGCACAGGATACAGTACTGAATATACTGCAGCTTACTGAATCAACTGCCTGCCTGTAGTATATAAGAAAGAGAACAACAGGAATGGTCTGCAGTGAGATCTAGCTGCACACTGTGCACAGGATACAGTACTGAATATACTGTAGCTAACTGAATCGACTGCCTGCATGTAGTATATTAGGAAAAAAACAACTGGAATGGTCTGCAGTGAGATCTAGCTGCACACTATGCACAGGATACAGTACTGAATATACTGCAGCTAACTGAATCAACTGCCTGCCTGTAGTATATTAGGGAGAGAACAACAGGAATGGTCTACAATAAGATCTAGCTGAACACTGTGCACAAGATACAGTACTGAATATACTGCAACTAACTGAATCAACTGCCTGCCTGTAGTATATTAGGAAAAGAACAATAGGAATGGTCTGCAGTGAGATCTAGCTGCACACTGTGCACAGGATACTGTACTGAATATAATGCAGCTAACTGAATCAACTACCTTCCTGTAGTATATTAGGAAGAGAACAACAGGAATGGTCTGCAGAGAGATCTAGCTGCACACTGTGCACAGTACTGAATATACTGCAACTAACTGAATCAATTGCCTGCCTGTAGTATATTAGGAAGAGAACAACTGGAATGGTCTGCAGTGAGATCTAGCTGCACACTGTGCACAGGATACAGCACTGAATATACTGCAGCTAACTGAATCAACTGCCTGGCTGTAGTATATTAGGAAGAGAACAACAGGAATGGTCTGCAGTGAGATCTAGCTGCACACTGTGCACAGGATACAGTACTGAATATACTGCAGCTAACTGAATCAACTGTCTACCTGTAGCATATTAGGAAGAGAACAATAGGAATGGTCTGCAGTGAGATCTAGCTGCACACTGTGCACAGTACTGAATATACTGCAGCTAACTGAATCAACTGCCTGCCTGTAGTATATTAGGAAGAGAACAACAGGAATGGTCTGTAGTGAGATCTAGTTGAACACTGTGCACAAGATACAGTACTGAATATACTGCAGCTAACTGAATCAACTGGCTGCCTGTAGTATATTAGGAAGAGAACAGGAATGGTCTGCAGTGAGATCTAGCTGCACACTGTGCACAGCACTGAATATACTGCAGCTAACTGAATCAACTGCCTGCCTGTAGTATATTAGGGAGAGAACAACAGGAATGGTCTGCAGTGAGATCTAGCTGAACACTGGGCACAAGATACAGTACTGAATATACTGCAGCTAAACGAATCAACTGCCTGCCTGTAGTATATTAGGAAAAGAACAATAGGAATGGTCTGCAGAGAGATCTAGCTGCACACTGTGCACAGGATACAGTACTGAATATACTGCAGCTAACTGAATCAACTGCCTACCTGTAGTATATTAGGAAGAGAACAATAAGAATGGTTTGCAGTGAGATCTAGCTGCACACTGTGCACAGTACTGAATATACTGCAGCTAACTGAATCAACTGTCTGCCTGTAGTATATTAGGGAGAGAACAACAGGAATGGTCTGCAGTGAGATCTAGCTGAACACTGTGCACAATATACAGTACTGAATATACTGCAGCTAACTGAATCAACTGCCTGCCTGTAGTATATTAGGAAAAGAACAATAGGAATGGTCTGCAGTGAGATCTAGCTGCACACTGTGCACAGGATACAGTACTGAATATAATGCAGCTAACTGAATCAACTACCTGCCTGTAGTATATTAGGAAGAGAACAACAGGAATGGTCTGCAGTGAGATCTAGCTGCACACTGTGCACAGTACTGAATATACTGCAACTAACTGAATCAATTGCCTGCCTGTAGTATATTAGGAAGAGAACAACTGGAATGGTCTGCAGTGAGATCTAGCTGCACACTGTGCACAGGATACAGTACTGAATATACTGCAGCTAACTGAATCAACTGCCTGGCTGTAGTATATTAGGAAGAGAACAACAGGAATGGTCTGCAGTGAGATCTAGCTGCACACTGTGCACAGGATACAGTACTGAATATACTGCAGCTAACTGAATCGACTGCCTGCATGTAGTATATTAGGAAGAGAACAACAGGAATGATCTGCAGTGAGATCTAGCTGCACACTGTGCACAGGATACAGTACTGAATATACTGAAGCTAACTGAATCGACAGCCTGCCTGTAGTATGTTATGAAGAGAACAGGAATGGTCTGCAGTGAGATCTAGTTGCACACTGTGCACAGGATACAGTACTGAATATACTGCAGCTAACTGAATCAACTGTCTGCCTGTAGTATATTAGGAAGAGAACAACAGGAATGGTCTGCAGTGAGATCTAGTTGAACACTGTGCACACTGTGAAAAATACTATATAATATAGTATGATATGAAGAGAACAACAGGAATGGTCTGCAGTGAGATCTAGTTGCACACTGTGCACAGGATACAGTACTGAATATACTGCAGCTAACTGAATCAACTGTCTGCCTGTAGTATATTAGGAAGAGAACAACAGGAATGGTGTGCAGTGAGATCTAGTTGAACACTGTGCACAGGATACAGTACTGAATGTACTGCAGCTAACTGAATCAACTGCCTGCCTGTAGTATATTAGGGAGAGAACAACAGGAATGGTCTGCAGTGAGATCTAGCTGCACACTGTGCACAGTACTGAATATACTGCAGCTAACTGAATCAACTGCCTACCTGTAGTATATTAGGGAGAGAACAACAGGAATGGTCTGCAGTGAGATCTAGCTGAACACTGTGCACAGGATACAGTACTGAATATACTTCAGCTAACTGAATCAACTGCCTGCCTGTAGTACATTAGGAAGAGAACAACAGGAATGGTCTGCAGTGAGATCTAGCTGAACACTGTGCACAGGATACAGTACTGAATATACTGCAGCTAACTGAATCAACTGCCTACCTGTAGTATATTAGGAAGAGAACAACAGGAATGGTTTGCAGTGAGATCTAGCTGCACACTGTGCACAGCACTGAATATACTGCAGCTAACTGAATCAACTGCCTGCCTGTAGTATATTAGGGAGAGAACAACAGGAATGGTCTGCAGTGAGATCTAGCTGAACACTGTGCACAAGATACAGTACTGAATATACTGCAGCTAACTGAATCAACTGCCTGCCTGTAGTATATTAGGAAAAGAACAATAGGAATGGTCTACAGTGAGATCTAGCTGCACACTGTGCACAGGATACAGTACTGAATATACTGCAGCTAACTGAATCAACTGCCTACCTGTAGTGTATTCGGAAGAGAACAAAAGGAATGGTCTGCATTGAGATCAAGCTGAACACTGTGCACAGGATACAGTACTGAATATACTGCAGCTAACTGAATCAACTGCCTGCCTGTAGTATATTAGGAAGAGAACAACAGGAATGGTCTGCAGTGAGATCTAGCTGCACACTGTGCACAGGAAACAGTACTGAATATACTGCAGCTAACTGAATCAACTGCCTGCCTGTACTATATAAGAAAGAGAACAACAGGTATGGTCTGCAGTGAGATCTAGCTACACACTGTGCACAGGATACAGTACTGAATATACTGTAGCTAACTGAATCGACTGCCTGCATGTAGTATATTAGGAAGAGAACAACAGGAATGATCTGCAGTGAGATCTAGCTGCACACTTTGCACAGGATACAGTACTGAATATACTGAAGCTAACTGAATCGACTGCCTGCCTGTAGTATATTAGGAAGAGAACAACAGGAATGGTCTGCAATGAGATCTAGTTGCACACTGTGCACAGGATACAGAACTGAATATACTGCAGCTAACTGAATCAACTACCTGCCTGTAGTATATTAGGAAGAGAACAACAGGAATGGTCTGCAGTGAGATCTAGTTGACCACTGTGCACAGGATACAGTACTGAATATACTGCAGCTAACTGAATCAACTGCCTGCCTGTAGTATATTAGGGAGAGAACAACAGGAATGGTCTGCAGTGAGATCTAGCTGAACACTGTGGACAGGATACAGTACTGAATATACTGCAGCTAACTGAATCAACTGCCTGCCTGTAGTATATTAGGAAAAAAACAACTGGAATGGTCTGCAGTGAGATCTAGCTGCACACTATGCACAGGATACAGTACTGAATATACTGCAGCTAACTGAATCAACTGCCTACCTGTAGTGTATTAGGAAGAGAACAGGAATGGTCTGCAGTGAGATCTAGCTGAACACTGTGCACAGGATACAGTACTGAATATACTGCAGCTAACTGAATCAACTGCCTGCCTGTAGTACATTAGGAAGAGAACAACAGGAATGGTCTGCAGTGAGATCTAGCTGAACACTGTGCACAGGATACAGTACTGAATATACTGCAGCTAACTGAATCAACTGCCTACCTGTAGTATATTAAGAAGAGAACAACAGGAATGGTCTGCAGTGAGATCTAGCTGAACACTGTGCACAGTACTGAATATACTGCAGCTAACTGAATCAACTGCCTGCCTGTAGTATATTAGGGAGAGAACAACAGGAATGGTCTGCAGTGAGATCTAGCTGAACACTGTGCACAAGATACAGTACTGAATATACTGCAGCTAACTGAATCAACTGCCTGCCTGTAGTATATTAGGAAGAGAACAATAGGAATGGTCTGCAGTGAGATCTAGCTGCACACTGTGCACAGTATACAGTACTGAATAAACTGCAGCTAACTGAATCAACTGCCTGCCTGTAGTATATTAGGACGAGAACAACAGGAATGGTCTGCAGTGAGATCTAGCTGCACACTGTGCACAGGATACAGTACTAAATATACTGCAGCTAACTGAATCAACTGCCTGCCTGTAGTATATTAGGAAGAGAACAACAGAAATGGTCTGCAGTGAGATCTAGCTGCACACTGTGCACAGGATACAGTACTGAATATACTGCAGCTAACTGAATCAACTGCCTGCCTGTAGTATATAAGAAAGAGAACAACAGGAATGGTCTGCAGTGAGATCTAGCTGCACACTGTGCACAGGATACAGTACTGAATATACTGTAGCTAACTGAATCGACTGCCTGCATGTAGTATATTAGGAAAAGAACAATAGGAATGGTCTTCAGTGAGATCTAGCTGCACACTGTGCACAGGATACAGTACTGAATATACTGCAGCTAACTGAATCAACTGCCTACCTGTAGTATATTAGGAAGAGAACAATAGGAATGGTCTGCAGTGAGTTCTAGCTGCACACTGTGCACAGTACTGAATATACTGCAGCTAACTGAGTCAACTGCCTGCCTGTAGTATATTAGGGAGAGAACAACAGGAATGGTCTGCAGTGAGATCTAGCTGAACACTGTGCACAAGATACAGTACTGAATATACTGCAGCTAACTGAATCAACTGCCTGCCTGTAGTATATTAGGAAAAGAACAATAGGAATGGTCTGCAGTGAGATCTAGCTGCACACTGTGCACAGGATACAGTACTGAATATACTGAAGCTAACTAAATCAACTGCCTGCCTGTAGTATATTAGGAAGAGAACAACAGGAATGGTCTGCAGTGACATCTAGCTGCACACTGTGCACCGGATACAGTACTGAATATACTGAAGCTAACTGAATCAACTGCCTGTCTGTAATATATTAGGAAGAGAACAACAGGAATGGTCTGCAGTGAGATCTAGCTGCACACTGTGCACAGGAAACAGTACTGAATATACTGCAGCTAACTGAATCAACTGCCTGCCTGTAGTATATAAGAAAGAGAACAACAGGTATGGTCTGCAGTGAGATCTAGCTACACACTGTGCACAGGATACAGTACTGAATATACTGTAGCTAACTGAATCGACTGCCTGCATGTAGTATATTAGGAAGAGAACAACAGGAATGATCTGCAGTGAGATCTAGCTGCACACTGTGCACAGGAAACAGTACTGAATATACTGCAGCTAACTGAATCAACTGCCTGCCTGTAGTATATTAGGAAGAGAACAACAGGAATGGTCTGCAGTGAGATCTAGCTGCACACTGTGCACAGGAAACAGTACTGAATATACTGCAGCTAACTGAATCAACTGCCTGCCTGTAGTATATAAGAAAGAGAACAACAGGTATGGTCTGCAGTGAGATCTAGCTACACACTGTGCACAGGATACAGTACTGAATATACTGTAGCTAACTGAATCGACTGCCTGCATGTAGTATATTAGGAAGAGAACAACAGGAATGATCTGCAGTGAGATCTAGCTGCACACTGTGCACAGGATACAGTACTGAATATACTGAAGCTAACTGAATCGACTGTCTGCCTGTAGTATATTAGGAAGAGAACAACAGGAATGGTCTGCAGTGAGATCTAGTTGCACACTGTGCACAGGATACAGAACTGAATATACTGCAGCTAACTGAATCAACTACCTGCCTGTAGTATATTAGGAAGAGAACAACAGGAATGGTCTGCAGTGAGATCTAGTTGACCACTGTGCACAGGATACAGTACTGAATATACTGCAGCTAACTGAATCAACTGCCTGCCTGTAGTATATTAGGGAGAGAACAACAGGAATGGTCTGCAGTGAGATCTAGCTGAACACTGTGGACAGGATACAGTACTGAATATACTGCAGCTAACTGAATCAACTGCCTGCCTGTAGTATATTAGGAAAAAAACAACTGGAATGGTCTGCAGTGAGATCTAGCTTCACACTATGCACAGGATACAGTACTGAATATACTGCAGCTAACTGAATCAACTGCCTACCTGTAGTGTATTAGGAAGAGAACAGGAATGGTCTGCAGTGAGATCTAGCTGAACACTGTGCACAGGATACAGTACTGAATATACTGCAGCTAACTGAATCAACTGCCTGCCTGTAGTATATTAGGAAGAAAACAACAGGAATGGTCTGCAGTGACATCTAGCTGAACACTGCACAGGATACAGTACTGAATATACTGCAGCTAACTGAATCAACTGCCTACCTGTAGTATATTAAGAAGAGAACAACAGGAATGGTCTGCAGTGAGATCTAGCTGCACACTGTGCACAGTACTGAATATACTGCAGCTAACTGAATCAACTGCCTGCCTGTAGTATATTAGGGAGAGAACAACAGGAATGGTCTGCAGTGAGATCTAGCTGAACACTGTGCACAAGATACAGTACTGAATATACTGCAGCTAACTGAATCAACTGCCTGCCTGTAGTATATTAGGAAGAGAACAATAGGAATGGTCTGCAGTGAGATCTAGCTGCACACTGTGCACAGTATACAGTACTGAATAAACTGCAGCTAACTGAATCAACTGCCTGCCTGTAGTATATTAAGACGAGAACAACAGGAATGGTCTGCAGTGAGATCTAGCTGCACACTGTGCACAGGATACAGTACTAAATATACTGCAGCTAACTGAATCAACTGCCTGCCTGTAGTATATTAGGAAGAGAACAACAGAAATGGTCTGCAGTGAGATCTAGCTGCACACTGTGCACAGGATACAGTACTGAATATACTGCAGCTAACTGAATCAACTGCCTACCTGTAGTATATTAGGAAGAGAACAATAGGAATGGTCTGCAGTGAGATCTAGCTGCACACTGTGCACAGTACTGAATATACTGCAGCTAACTGAGTCAACTGCCTGCCTGTAGTATATTAGGGAGAGAACAACAGGAATGGTCTGCAGTGAGATCTAGCTGAACACTGTGCACAAGATACAGTACTGAATATACTGCAGCTAACTGAATCAACTGCCTGCCTGTAGTATATTAGGAAAAGAACAATAGGAATGGTCTGCAGTGAGATCTAGCTGCACACTGTGCACAGGATACAGTACTGAATATACAGCAGCTAACTGAATCAACTGCCTGCCTGTAGTATATTAGGAAGAGAACAGGAATGGTCTGCAGTGACATCTAGCTGCACACTGTGCACAGGATACAGTACTGAATATACTGAAGCTAACTGAATCAACTGCCTGTCTGTAGTATATTAGGAAGAGAACAGGTATGGTCTGCAGTGAGATCTAGCTACACACTGTGCACAGGATACAGTACTGAATATACTGTAGCTAACTGAATCGACTGCCTGTATGTAGTATATTAGGAAGAGAACAACAGGAATGATCTGCAGTGAGATCTAGCTGCACACTGTGCACAGGATACAGTACTGAATATACTGAAGCTAACTGAATCGACTGCCTGCCTGTAGTATATTAGGAAGAGAACAACAGGAATGGTCTGCAGTGAGATCTAGTTGCACACTGTGCACAGGATACAGAACTGAATATACTGCAGCTAACTGAATCAACTACCTGCCTGTAGTATATTAGGAAGAGAACAACAGGAATGGTCTGCAGTGAGATCTAGTTGAACACTGTGCACAGGATACAGTACTGAATATACTGAAGCTAACTGAATCAACTGCCTGCCTGTAGTATATTAGGGAGAGAACAACAGGAATGGTCTGCAGTGAGATCTAGCTGAACACTGTGGACAGGATACAGTACTAAATATACTGCAGCTAACTGAATCAACTGCCTGCCTGTAGTATATTAGGAAAAAAACAACTGGAATGGTCTGCAGTGAGATCTAGCTGCACACTATGCACAGGATACAGCACTGAATATACTGCAGCTAACTGAATCAACTGCCTACCTGTAGTGTATTAGGAAGAGAACAGGAATGGTCTGCAGTGAGATCTAGTTGAACACTGTGCACAGGATACAGTACTGAATATACTGAAGCTAACTGAATCAACTGCCTGCCTGTAGTATATTAGGGAGAGAACAACAGGAATGGTCTGCAGTGAGATCTAGCTGAACACTGTGGACAGGATACAGTACTGAATATACTGCAGCTAACTGAATCAACTGCCTGCCTGTAGTATATTAGGAAAAAAACAACTGGAATGGTCTGCAGTGAGATCTAGCTGCACACTATGCACAGGATACAGCACTGAATATACTGCAGCTAACTGAATCAACTGCCTACCTGTAGTGTATTAGGAAGAGAACAGGAATGGTCTGCAGTGAGATCTAGCTGAACACTGTGCACAGGATACAGTACTGAATATACTGCAGCTAACTAAATCAACTGCCTGCCTGTAGTATATTAGGAAGAGAACAACAGGAATGGTCTGCAGTGAGATCTAGCTGAACACTGTGCACAGGATACAGTACTGAATATACTGCAGCTAACTGAATCAACTGCCTGCCTGTAGTATATTAGGAAGAGAACAACAGAAATGGTCTGCAGTGAGATCTAGCTGCACACTGTGCACAGGATACAGTACTGAATATACTGCAGCTAACTGAATCAACTGCCTGCCTGTAGTATATAAGAAAGAGAACAACAGGAATGGTCTGCAGTGAGATCTAGCTGCACACTGTGCACAGGATACAGTACTGAATATACTGTAGCTAACTGAATCGACTGCCTGCATGTAGTATATTAGGAAAAAAACAACTGGAATGGTCTGCAGTGAGATCTAGCTGCACACTATGCACAGGATACAGTACTGAATATACTGCAGCTAACTGAATCAACTGCCTACCTGTAGTGTATTAGGAAGAGAACAGGAATGGTCTGCAGTGAGATCTAGCTGAACACTGTGCACAGGATACAGTACTGAATATACTTCAGCTAACTGAATCAACTGCCTGCCTGTAGTATATTAGGAAGAGAACAACAGGAATGGTCTGCAGTGAGATCTAGCTTAACACTGTGCACAGGATACAGTACTGAATATACTGCAGCTAACTGAATCAACTGCCTACCTGTAGTATATTAGGAAGAGAACAACAGGAATGGTCTGCAGTGAGATCTAGCTGAACACTGTGCACAAGATACAGTACTGAATATACTGCAGCTAACTGAATCAACTGCCTGCCTGTAGTATATTAGGAAAAGAACAATAGGAATGGTCTGCAGAGAGATCTAGCTGCACACTGTGCACAGGATACAGTACTGAATATACTGCAGCTAACTGAATCAACTGCCTGCCTGTAGTATATTAGGAAGAGAACAACAGAAAGGGTCTGCAGTGAGATCTAGCTGCACACTGTGCACAGGATACAGTACTGAATATACTGCAGCTTACTGAATCAACTGCCTGCCTGTAGTATATAAGAAAGAGAACAACAGGTATGGTCTGCAGTGAGATCTAGCTACACACTGTGCACAGGATACAGTACTGAATATACTGTAGCTAACTGAATCGACTGCCTGCATGTAGTATATTAGGAAGAGAACAACAGGAATGATCTGCAGTGAGATCAAGCTGCACACTGTGCACAGGAAACAGTACTGAATATACTGCAGCTAACTGAATCAACTGCCTGCCTGTAGTATATTAGGAAGAGAACAACAGGAATGGTCTGCAGTGAGATCTAGCTGCACACTGTGCACAGGAAACAGTACTGAATATACTGCAGCTAACTGAATCAACTGCCTGCCTGTAGTATATAAGAAAGAGAACAACAGGTATGGTCTGCAGTGAGATCTAGCTACACACTGTGCACAGGATACAGTACTGTATATACTGTAGCTAACTGAATCGACTGCCTGCATGTAGTATATTAGGAAGAGAACAACAGGAATGATCTGCAGTGAGATCTAGCTGCACACTGTGCACAGGATACAGTACTGAATATACTGAAGCTAACTGAATCGACTGCCTGCCTGTAGTATATTAGGAAGAGAACAACAGGAATGGTCTGCAGTGAGATCTAGTTGCACACTGTGCACAGGATACAGAACTGAATATACTGCAGCTAACTGAATCAACTACCTGCCTGTAGTATATTAGGAAGAGAACAACAGGAATGGTCTGCAGTGAGATCTAGTTGACCACTGTGCACAGGATACAGTACTGAATATACTGCAGCTAACTGAATCAACTGCCTGCCTGTAGTATATTAGGGAGAGAACAACAGGAATGGTCTGCAGTGAGATCTAGCTGAACACTGTGGACAGGATACAGTACTGAATATACTGCAGCTAACTGAATCAACTGCCTGCCTGTAGTATATTAGGAAAAAAACAACTGGAATGGTCTGCAGTGAGATCTAGCTTCACACTATGCACAGGATACAGTACTGAATATACTGCAGCTAACTGAATCAACTGCCTATCTGTAGTGTATTAGGAAGAGAACAGGAATGGTCTGCAGTGAGATCTAGCTGAACACTGTGCACAGGATACAGTACTGAATATACTGCAGCTAACTGAATCAACTGCCTGCCTGTAGTATATTAGGAAGAGAACAACAGGAATGGTCTGCAGTGAGATCTAGCTGAACACTGCACAGGATACAGTACTGAATATACTGCAGCTAACTGAATCAACTGCCTACCTGTAGTATATTAAGAAGAGAACAACAGGAATGGTCTGCAGTGAGATCTAGCTGCACACTGTGCACAGTACTGAATATACTGCAGCTAACTGAGTCAACTGCCTGCCTGTAGTATATTAGGGAGAGAACAACAGGAATGGTCTGCAGTGAGATCTAGCTGAACACTGTGCACAAGATACAGTACTGAATATACTGCAGCTAACTGAATCAACTGCCTGCCTGTAGTATATTAGGAAAATAACAATAGGAATGGTCTGCAGAGAGATCAAGCTGCACACTGTGCACAGGATACAGTACTGAATATAATGCAGCTAACTGAATCAACTACCTGCCTGTAGTATATTAGGAAGAGAACAACAGGAATGGTCTGCAGAGAGATCTAGCTGCACACTGTGCACAGTACTGAATATACTGCAACTAACTGAATCAATTGCCTGCCTGTAGTATATTAGGAAGAGAACAACTGGAATGGTCTGCAGTGAGATCTAGCTGCACACTGTGCACATGATACAGTACTGAATATACTGCAGCTAACTGAATCAACTGCCTGGCTGTAGTATATTAGGAAGAGAACAACAGGAATGGTCTGCAGTGAGATCTAGCTGCACACTGTGCACAGGATACAGTACTGAATATACTGCAGCTAACTGAATCAACTGCCTGCCTGTAGTATATAAGAAAGAGAACAACAGGAATGGTCTGCAGTGAGATCTAGCTGAACACTTTGCACAGGATACAGTACTGAATATACTGTAGCTAACTGAATCGACTGCCTGCCTGTAGTATATTAGGAAGAGAACAACAGGAATGATCTGCAGTGAAATCTAGCCGCACACTGTGCACAGGATACAGTACTGAATATACTGAAGCTAACTGAATCGACAGCCTGCCTGTAGTATGTTAGGAAGAGAAAAACAGGAATGGTCTGCAGTGAGATCTAGCTGCACACTGTGCACAGTACTGAATATACTGCAGCTAACTGAATCAACTGCCTGCCTGTAGTATATTAGAGAGAGAACAGCAGGAATGGTCTGCAGTGAGATCTAGTTGCACACTGTGCACAGGATACAGTACTGAATATACTGCAGCTAACTGAATCAACTGTCTGCCTGTAGTATATTAGGAAGAGAACAACAGGAATGGTCTGCAGTGAGATCTAGTTGAACACTGTGCACAGGATACAGTACTGAATATACTGCAGCTAACTGAATCAACTGCCTGCCTGTAGTATATTAGGGAGAGAACAACAGGAATGGTCTGCAGTGAGATCTAGCTGCACACTGTGCACAGTACTGAATATACTGCAGCTAACTGAATCAACTGCCTGCCTGTAGTATATTAGAGAGAGAACAACAGGAATGGTCTGCAGTGAGATCTAGCTGAACACTGTGCACAAGATACAGTACTGAATATACTGCAGCTAACTGAATCAACTGCGTGCCTGTAGTATATTAGGAAAAGAACAATAGGAATGGTCTGCAGAGAGATCTAGCTGCACACTGTGCACAGGATACAGTACTGAATATAATGCAGCTAACTGAATCAACTACCTGCCTGTAGTATATTAGGAAGAGAACAACAGGAATGGTCTGCAGAGAGATCTAGCTGCACACTGTGCACAGTACTGAATATACTGCAGCTAACTGAATCAACTGCCTGCCTGTAGTATATTAGGAAGAGAACAACAGGAATGGTCTGCAGTGAGATCTAGCTGAACACTGTGCACAGGATACAGTACTGAATATACTGCAGCTAACTGAATCAACTGCCTGCCTGTAGTATATTAGGAAGAGAACAACAGGAATGGTCTGCAGTGAGATCTAGCTGCACACGGTGCACAGTACTGAATATACTGCAGCTAACTGAATCAACTGCCCGCCTGTAGTATATTAGAGAGAGAACAGCAGGAATGGTCTGCACTGAGATCTAGCTGAACACTGTGCACAAGATACAGTACTGAATATACTGCAGCTAACTGAATCAACTGCCTGCCTGTAGTATATTAGGAAGAGAACAATAGGAATGGTCTGCAGTGAGATCTAGCTGCACACTGTGCACAGGATACAGCACTGAATATACTGCAGCTAACTGAATCAACTACCTGATTGTAGTATATTAGGAAGAGAACAACAGGAATGGTCTGCAGTGAGATCTAGCTGCACACTGTGCACAGTACTGAATATACTGCAACTAACTGAATCAATTGCCTGCCTGTAGTATATTAGGAAGAGAACAACTGGAATGGTCCGAAGTGAGATCTAGCTGCACACTGTGCACAGGATACAGTACTGAATAAACTGCAGCTAACTGAATCAACTGCCTGCCTGTAGTATATTAGGACGAGAACAACAGGAATGGTCTGCAGTGAGAGCTAGCTGCACACTAGGCACAGGATACAGTACTGAATATACTGCAGCTAACTGAATCAACTGCCTACCTGTAGTGTAATAGGAAGAGAACAGGAATGGTCTGCAGTGAGATCTAGCTGAACACTGTGCACAGGATACAGTACTGAATATACTTCAGCTAACTGAATCAACTGCCTGCCTGTAGTATATTAGGAAGAGAACAACAGGAATGGTCTGCAGTGAGATCTAGCTGAACACTGTGCACAGGATACAGTACTGAATATACTGCAGCTAACTGAATCAACTGCCTACCTGTAGTATATTAGGAAGAGAACAACAGGAATGGTCTGCAGTGAGATCTAGCTGCACACTGTGCACAGCACTGAATATACTGCAGCTAACTGAATCAACTGCCTGCCTGTAGTATATTAGGGAGAGAACAACAGGAATGGTCTGCAGTGAGATCTAGCTGAACACTGTGCACAAGATACAGTACTGAATATACTGCAGCTAACTGAATCAACTGCCTGCCTGTAGTATATTAGGAAAATAACAATAGGAATGGTCTGCAGAGAGATCAAGCTGCACACTGTGCACAGGATACAGTACTGAATATAATGCAGCTAACTGAATCAACTACCTGCCTGTAGTATATTAGGAAGAGAACAACAGGAATGGTCTGCAGAGAGATCTAGCTGCACACTGTGCACAGTACTGAATATACTGCAACTAACTGAATCAATTGCCTGCCTGTAGTATATTAGGAAGAGAACAACTGGAATGGTCTGCAGTGAGATCTAGCTGCACACTGTGCACAGGATACAGTACTAAATATACTGCAGCAAACTGAATCAACTGCCTGGCTGTAGTATATTAGGAAGAGAACAACAGGAATGGTCTGCAGTGAGATCTAGCTGCACACTGTGCACAGGATACAGTACTGAATATACTGCAGCTAACTGAATCAACTGCCTGCCTGTAGTATATAAGAAAGAGAACAACAGGAATGGTCTGCAGTGAGATCTAGCTGCACACTTTGCACAGGATACAGTACTGAATATACTGTAGCTAACTGAATCGACTGCCTGCCTGTAGTATATTAGGAAGAGAACAACAGGAATGATCTGCAGTGAAATCTAGCCGCACACTGTGCACAGGATACAGTACTGAATATACTGCAGCTAACTGAATCAACTGCCTGCCTGTAGTATATTAGGGAGAGAACAACAGGAATGGTCTGCAGTGAGATCTAGCTGCACACTGTGCACAGTACTGAATATACTGCAGCTAACTGAATCAACTGCCTGCCTGTAGTATATTAGAGAGAGAACAGCAGGAATGGTCTGCAGTGAGATCTAGCTGAACACTGTGCACAGGATACAGTACTGAATATAGTGCAGCTAACTGAATCAACTGCCTACCTGTAGTATGTTAGGAAGAGAACAACAGGAATGGTCTGCAGTGAGATCTAGCTGCACACTGTGCACAGCACTGAATATACTGCAGCTAACTGAATCAACTGCCTGCCTGTAGTATATTAGGGAGAGAACAACAGGAATGGTCTGCAGTGAGATCTAGCTGAACACTGTGCACAAGATACAGTACTGAATATACTGCAGCTAACTGAATCAACTGCGTGCCTGTAGTATATTAGGAAAAGAACAATAGGAATGGTCTGCAGAGAGATCTAGCTGCACACTGTGCACAGGATACAGTACTGAATATAATGCAGCTAACTGAATCAACTACCTGCCTGTAGTATATTAGGAAGAGAACAACAGGAATGGTCTGCAGAGAGATCTAGCTGCACACTGTGCACAGTACTGAATATACTGCAGCTAACTGAATCAACTGCCCGCCTGTAGTATATTAGAGAGAGAACAGCAGGAATGGTCTGCACTGAGATCTAGCTGAACACTGTGCACAAGATACAGTACTGAATATACTGCAGCTAACTGAATCAACTGCCTGCCTGTAGTATATTAGGAAGAGAACAATAGGAATGGTCTGCAGTGAGATCTAGCTGCACACTGTGCACAGGATACAGCACTGAATATACTGCAGCTAACTGAATAAACTACCTGATTGTAGTATATTAGGAAGAGAACAACAGGAATGGTCTGCAGTGAGATCTAGCTGCACACTGTGCACAGTACTGAATATACTGCAACTAACTGAATCAATTGCCTGCCTGTAGTATATTAGGAAGAGAACAACTGGAATGGTCTGAAGTGAGATCTAGCTGCACACTGTGCACAGGATACAGTACTGAATAAACTGCAGCTAACTGAATCAACTGCCTGCCTGTAGTATATTAGGACGAGAACAACAGGAATGGTCTGCAGTGAGATCTAGCTGCACACTATGCACAGGATACAGTACTGAATATACTGCAGCTAACTGAATCAACTGCCTACCTGTAGTGTAATAGGAAGAGAACAGGAATGGTCTGCAGTGAGATCTAGCTGAACACTGTGCACAGGATACAGTACTGAATATTCTTCAGCTAACTGAATCAACTGCCTGCCTGTAGTATATTAGGAAGAGAACAACAGGAATAGTCTGCAGTGAGATCTAGCTGAACACTGTGCACAGGATACAGTACTGAATATACTGCAGCTAACTGAATCAACTGCCTACCTGTAGTATATTAGGAAGAGAACAACAGGAATGGTCTGCAGTGAGATCTAGCTGCACACTGTGCACAGCACTGAATATACTGCAGCTAACTGAATCAACTGCCTGCCTGTAGTATATTAGGGAGAGAACAACAGGAATGGTCTGCAGTGAGATCTAGCTGAACACTGTGCACAAGATACAGTACTGAATATACTGCAGCTAACTGAATCAACTGCCTGCCTGTAGTATATTAGGAAAAGAACAATAGGAATGGTCTGCAGAGAGATCTAGCTGCACACTGTGCACAGGATACAGTACTGAATATACTGCAGCTAACTGAATCAACTGCCTGCCTGTAGTATATTAGGAAGAGAACAACAGAAATGGTCTGCAGTGAGATCTAGCTGCACACTGTGCACAGGATACAGTACTGAATATACTGCAGCTAACTGAATCAACTGCCTGCATGTAGTATATTAGGAAGAGAACAACAGGAATGATCTGCAGTGAGATCTAGCTGCACACTGTGCACAGGATAAAGTACTGAATATACTGAAGCTAACTGAATCGACTGCCTGCCTGTAGTATATTAGGAAGAGAACAACAGGAATGGTCTGCAGTGAGATCTAGTTGAACACTGTGCACAGGATACAGTACTGAATATACTGCAGCTAACTGAATCAACTGCCTGCCTGTAGTATTTTAGGGAGAGAACAACAGGAATGGTCTGCAGTGAGATCTAGCTGAACACTGTGCACAGGATACAGTACTGAATATACTGCAGCTAACTGAATCAACTGCCTGCCTGTAGTATATTAGGAATAGAACAACAGGAATGGTCTGCAGTGAGATCTAGCTGCACACTGTGCACAGGATACAGTACTGAATATACTGTAGCTAACTGAATCGACTGCCTGCATGTAGTATATTAGGAAGAGAACAACAGGAATGATCTGCAGTGATATCTAGCTGCACACTGTGCACAGGATACAGTACTGAATATACTGAAGCTAACTGAATCGACTGCCTGCCTGTATTATATTAGGAAGAGAACAACAGGAATGGTCTGCAGTGAGATCTAGCTGAACACTGTGCACAGGATACAGTACTGAATATACTGCAGCTAACTGAATCAACTGCCTGCCTGTAGTGTATTAGGAAGAGAACAACAGGAATGGTCTGCAGTGAGATCTAGCTGAACACTGTGCACAGGATACAGTGTTGAATATACTGCAGCTAACTGAATCAACTGCCTGCCTGTAGTATATTAGGAAGAGAACAACAGGAATGGTCTGTAGTGAGATCTAGCTGAACACTGTGCACAGGATACAGTACTGAATATACTGCAGCTAACTGAATCAACTGCCTGCCTGTAGTATATTAGGAAAAAAACAACTGGAATGGTCTGCAGTGAGATCTAGCTGCACACTATGCACAGGATACAGTACTGAATATACTGCAGCTAACTGAATCAACTGCCTGCCTGTAGTGTATTAGGAATAGAACAACAGGAATGGTCTGCAGTGAGATCTAACTGCACACTGTGCACAGGATACAGTACTGAATATACTGCAGCTAACTGAATCAACTGCCTGCCTGTAGTATATTAGGGAGAGAACAACAGGAATGGTCTGCAGTGAGATCTAGCTGCACACTGTGCACAGTACTGAATATACTGCAGCTAACTGAATCAACTGCCTGCCTGTAGTATATTAGAGAGAGAACAGCAGGAATGGTCTGCAGTGAGATCTAGCTGAACACTGTGCACAGGATACAGTACTGAATATACTGCAGCTAACTGAATCAACTGCCTACCTGTAGTATGTTAGGAAGGGAACAACATGAATGGTCTGCAGTGAGATCTAGCTGCACACTGTGCACAGCACTGAATATACTGCAGCTAACTGAATCAACTGCCTGCCTGTAGTATATTAGGGAGAGAACAACAGGAATGGTCTGCAGTGAGATCTAGCTGAACACTGTGCACAAGATACAGTACTGAATATACTGCAGCTAACTGAATCAACTGCCTGCCTGTAGTATATTAGGAAAAGAACAATAGGAATGGTCTGCAGAGAGATCTTGCTGCACACTATGCACAGGATACAGTACTGAATATAATGCAGCTAACTGAATCAACTACCTGCCTGTAGTATATTAGGAAGAGAACAACAGGAATGGTCTGCAGAGAGATCTAGCTGCACACTGTGCACAGTACTGAATATACTGCAGCTAACTGAATCAACTGCCTGCCTGTAGTATATTAGAGCGAGAACAGCAGGAATGGTCTGCAGTGAGATCTAGCTGAACACTGTGCACAAGATACAGTACTGAATATACTGCAGCTAACTGAATCAACTGCCTGTAGTATATTAGGAAGAGAACAACAGGAATGGTCTGCAGTGAGATCTAGCTGCACACTGTGCACAGTACTGAATATACTGCAGCTAACTGAATCAACTGCCCGCCTGTAGTATATTAGAGAGAGAACAGCAGGAATGGTCTGCACTGAGATCTAGCTGAACACTGTGCACAGGATACAGTACTGAATATACTGCAGCTAACTGAATCAACTGCCTGCCTGTAGTATATTAGGAAGAGAACAATAGGAATGGTCTGCAGTGAGATCTAGCTGCACACTGTGCACAGGATACAGCACTGAATATACTGCAGCTAACTGAATCAACTACCTGATTGTAGTATATTAGGAAGAGAACAACAGGAATGGTCTGCAGTGAGATCTAGCTGCACACTGTGCACAGTACTGAATATACTGCAACTAACTGAATCAATTGCCTGCCTGTAGTATATTAGGAAGAGAACAACTGGAATGGTCTGAAGTGAGATCTAGCTGCACACTGTGCACAGGATACAGTACTGAATAAACTGCAGCTAACTGAATCAACTGCCTGCCTGTAGTATATTAGGGAGAGAACAACAGGAATGGTCTGCAGTGAGATCTAGCTGCACACTGTGCACAGTACTGAATATACTGCAGCTAACTGAATCAACTGCCTGCCTGTAGTATATTAGGACGAGAACAACAGGAATGGTCTGCAGTGAGATCTAGCTGCACACTATGCACAGGATACAGTACTGAATATACTGCAGCTAACTGAATCAACTGCCTACCTGTAGTGTATTAGGAAGAGAACAGGAATGGTCTGCAGTGAGATCTAGCTGAACACTGTGCACAGGATACAGTACTGAATATACTTCAGCTAACTGAATCAACTGCCTGCCTGTAGTATATTAGGAAGAGAACAACAGGAATGGTCTGCAGTGAGATCTAGCTGAACACTGTGCACAGGATACAGTACTGAATATACTGCAGCTAACTGAATCAACTGCCTACCTGTAGTATATTAGGAAGAGAACAACAGGAATGGTCTGCAGTGAGATCTAGCTGCACACTGCGCACAGCACTGAATATACTGCAGCTAACTGAATCAACTGCCTGCCTGTAGTATATTAGGGAGAGAACAACAGGAATGGTCTGCAGTGAGATCTAGCTGAACACTGTGCACAAGATACAGTACTGAATATACTGCAGCTAACTGAATCAACTGCCTGCCTGTAGTATATTAGGAAAAGAACAATAGGAATGGTCTGCAGAGTGATCTAGCTGCACACTGTGCACAGGATACAGTACTGAATATACTGCAGCTAACTGAATCAACTGCCTGCCTGTAGTATATTAGGAAGAGAACAACAGAAATGGTCTGCAGTGAGATCTAGCTGCACACTGTGCACAGGATACAGTACTGAATATACTGCAGCTAACTGAATCAACTGCCTGCATGTAGTATATTAGGAAGAGAACAACAGGAATGATCTGCAGTGAGATCTAGCTGCACACTGTGCACAGGATAAAGTACTGAATATACTGAAGCTAACTGAATCGACTGCCTGCCTGTAGTATATTAGGAAGAGAACAACAGGAATGGTCTGCAGTGAGATCTAGTTGAACACTGTGCACAGGATACAGTACTGAATATACTGCAGCTAACTGAATCAACTGCCTGCCTGTAGTATTTTAGGGAGAGAACAACAGGAATGGTCTGCAGTGAGATCTAGCTGAACACTGTGCACAGGATACAGTACTGAATATACTGCAGCTAACTGAATCAACTGCCTGCCTGTAGTATATTAGGAATAGAACAACAGGAATGGTCTGCAGTGAGATCTAGCTGCACACTGTGCACAGGATACAGTACTGAATATACTGTAGCTAACTGAATCGACTGCCTGCATGTAGTATATTAGGAAGCGAACAACAGGAATGATCTGCAGTGAGATCTAGCTGCACACTGTGCACAGGATACAGTACTGAATATACTGAAGCTAACTGAATCGACTGGCTGCCTGTATTATATTAGGAAGAGAACAACAGGAATGGTCTGCAGTGAGATCTAGCTGAACACTGTGCACAGGATACAGTACGCAATATACTGCAGCTAACTGAATCAACTGCCTGCCTGTAGTGTATTAGGAAGAGAACAACAGGAATGGTCTGCAGTGAGATCTAGCTGAACACTGTGCACAGGATACAGTGTTTAATATACTGCAGCTAACTGAATCAACTGCCTGCCTGTAGTATATTAGGAAGAGAACAACAGGAATGGTCTGTAGTGAGATCTAGCTGAACACTGTGCACAGGATACAGTACTGAATATACTGCAGCTAACTGAATCAACTGCCTGCCTGTAGTATATTAGGAAAAAAACAACTGGAATGGTCTGCAGTGAGATCTAGCTGCACACTATGCACAGGATACAGTACTGAATATACTGCAGCTAACTGAATCAACTGCCTGCCTGTAGTGTATTAGGAATAGAACAACAGGAATGGTCTGCAGTGAGATCTAGCTGCACACTGTGCACAGGATACAGTACTGAATATATTGTAGCTAACTGAATCGACTGCCTGCATGTAGTATATTAGGAAGAGAACAGGAATGATCTGCAGTGAGATCTAGCTGCACACTGTGCACAGGATACAGTACTGAATATACTGAAGCTAACTGAATCGACTGCCTGCCTGTAGTATATTAGGAAGAGAACAACAGGAATGGTCTGCAGTGAGATTTAGTTGCACACTGTGCACAGGATACAGTACTGAATATACTGCAGCTAACTGAATCAACTGCCTGCCTGTAGTATATTAGGAAGAGAACAACAGGAATGGTCTGCAGTGAGATCTAGCTGAACACTGTGCACAAGATACAGTACTGAATATACTGCTGCTAACTGAATCAACTGCCTGCCTGTAGTATATTAGGAAGAGAACAACGGGAATGGTCTGCAATGAGATCTAGCTACACACTCTGCACAGTACTGAATATACTGCAGCTAACTGAATCAACTGCCTGCCTGTAGTATATTAGGGAGAGAACAATAGGAATGGTCTGCAGTGAGATCTAGCTGCACACTGTGCACAGGATACAGTACTGAATATACTGCAGCTAACTGAATCAACTACCTGCATGTAGTATATTAGGAAGAGAACAACAGGAATGGTCTGTTGGTTGGAGGGTAGACAGTGGAGGAGACCTTGCGTGGAGAGTGAAGAAGTTTCTGCTTTTGACTGGTGGGTTGCATTTTTGGTTATTTTTGGCTCTTTTTCCTTGCAGCTGTTTAACACCTTTTTCTGGCACATTTTAAACAGCCTTTTTTTTCTCTTTTTTTCCTTCAGCCTACTAATTAAGGGGAGTGGTTAATTGGTCACAGGTGCTTGAGGCCTATATAAATTTCTGTAGAGCACATGTGAAATTGCCAGTCTTGTTGGTTGGAGGGTAGATGTCATGGATATGCATTAATGTCTGTCTGCCATCTTACCTTCCTCCTCATGTGTTCATCTAGAGACCAGACCTCCTTCACCTGGCTTCCTTTATAATCTCCTCCCAGCCTGACTCCACCCCAGGCCCTATCACTGAACACTATATTAACCTGTGCACTGCAAGCCTGCTTTGCTGATCAACGTGTTTGTTAGGCATTGTGTGTTTGGGTTCCTGCCTGCCGTGTGCTACGTCTGTCGCTCTGTTACGTTATTGGCTTGTCCCCGACTATCCCTGTCTGCTCGTGACCCTTGACCTTCGGCTCGTTCTTCGTTATCCTTGTCTGCTTGTGGCCCCTGACCTTCAGCTTTTTATTCGGTTCTCTCTTCGTGTGCTGCTGCTTCCCCTCTTTTCCCCTTATCCTACGGGGCGTGAGCTAGGAAACTCCAGGGGCCGCGACCTGGTCCCAGCCTGCAGCTAACATCCTCACCACTAGAGGCCCTGGAGAAGACCAGCTGGGTCTTAGACTCCGCGCCCTGGGGAATCTTGGCTCTAGCTTCCGTTTGGATCCCGGTTGTGCTCCTCTGGTCCCGCTTTCCACAACCACCCAGTTCCCTATCCGTAGAAGCCAGCCATAGGGTTCACTACCTCGCAGTGCCCTCCTGTCCCCCTACGGTGTGCATCTGTCACCTGGCCACAGGTGACCCTGACAGTAGACAGTGGAGGAGACCTTGCGTGGAGAGTGAAGAAGTTTCTGCTTTTGACTGCTGGGTTGCATTTTTGGTTATTTTTGGCTCTTTTTCCTTGCAGCTTTTTAACACCTTTTTCTGGCACATTTTAAACAGCCTTTTTTTTTCTCTTTTTTTCCTTCAGCCTACTAATTAAGGGGAGTGGTTAATTGGTCACAGGTGCTTGAGGCCTATATAAATTTCTGTAGAGCACATGTGAAATTGCCAGTCTTGTTGGTTGGAGGGTAGACAGTGGAGGAGACCTTGCGTGGAGAGTTTAGAAGTTTCTGCTTTTGACTGCTGGGTTGCATTTTTGGTTATTTTTGGCTCTTTTTCCTTGCAGCTTTTTAACACCTTTTTCTGGCACATTTTAAACAGCCTTTTTTTTCTCTTTTTTTCCTTCAGCCTACTAATTAAGGGGAGTGGTTAATTGGTCACAGGTGCTTGAGGCCTATATAAATTTCTGTAGAGCACATGTGAAATTGCCAGTCTTGTTGGTTGGAGGGTAGACAGTGGAGGAGACCTTGCGTGGAGAGTGAAGAAGTTTCTGCTTTTGACTGCTGGGTTGCATTTTTGGTTATTTTTGGCTCTTTTTCCTTGCAGCTTTTTAACACCTTTTTCTGGCACATTTTAAACAGCCTTTTTTTTCTCTTTTTTTCCTTCAGCCTACTAATTAAGGGGAGTGGTTAATTGGTCACAGGTGCTTGAGGCCTATATAAACTTCTGTAGAGCTCATTTAGAGCCTGCTCATTTTGAGTTGCTGGAACTGGACTAAGTGGTGAGTTAAAATCAAGAGTTTAAAACAGGAGGTTAAAACAGGGGTCATAGTAGATGTGTAGTGTGAGTACCTGGGTGTTGTCTGAGTAGTGTGTGTGGATCGTTAGTACTTGTGTATTGTAGGTGCACGCTGGTCTGCGAGTGCACGCGGGTCCGTTGGTCTGCGAGTGCACGCTGGTCTGCGAGTGCACGCTGGTCTGCGAGTGCACGCGGGTCCGTTGGTCTGCGAGTGCACGCTGGTCTGCGAGTGCACGCGGGTCCGTTGGTCTGCGAGTGCACGTTGGTCAGCGAGTGCACGCGGGTCCGTTGGTCTGCGAGTGCACGCGGGTCCGTTGGTCTGCGCGGGTCCGTTGGTATGCGAGTGCACGCGGGTCCGTTGGTCTGCGGGTGCACGTAGGTCTGCGTGGTACCTGTGTATTGTCTTGTTGAGTACCTGTGTATTGTCTTGTTGAGTACCTGTGTATTGTCTTGTTGAGTACCTGTGTATTGTCTTGTTGAATAGTTGGGTCAGGAAGCTAGTGTTAGGTAATTTGGACAGGGTATAATCTCGAATCCTCATTAAATTAATAGGTACGATGCCCAGCGGGTGTGGCGAGGCGACTCGGTGTACATCTTGCAGCATGTATGCGTTCCTTGATCATCTGATCGAGGGCGATTACTGCTGTGCAAAATGTAAGCACATTGTTTCCCTGGAAGCCCAGGTTCTGAATCTAGGGAAGCAACTGTCAGCACTGGGAAGTCCCTCCACACTAAAGGAGAGCTGGATACGTACCCGGCAGGTGATGGCAGGGGCCAGCACAGAGGTGGGTGGAGACAAAGAGGTGCAGGCACTAGAAAATAGTAGATGGGTGACAGTCAGGAAGGGTAGAGGGCGAAGTGCCAGGGAGGCCGATCCAGGGCTGGAGCATCCCAATAAGTATGCTCCATTGAGTAACATTGGTGAAACCAGTCCGGGACCAGCACTGCTGGAGCTGAGGGACTCTCCTAGCTACCAGGGGAAGAAATCCCTAGTGAGAGTGGGGGGGAAGCGAAGGGAAAGGAAAGACAGATTCTGGTGGTAGGGGACTCAATTCTTAGAAGGACAGAGAGGGCAATCTGTAACAAAGACCTGAAGCGCCGAACTGTATGTTGTCTACCGGGCGCTCGGGTTCGGCACATCACGGATCTGGTGGACAGATTACTGGGAGGGGCTGGGGAAGACCCAGCTGTCATGGTGCACGTTGGCACCAATGACAAAGTCAGAGGCAGATGGAGTGTCCTAAAGAACGATTTTAGGGACTTGGGAGCTAAATTGAGGAAAAGGACCTCCAAGGTAGTATTCTCGGGAGGCAGAGGGAGATTAGGGAAGTGAACAAGTGGCTGAAGAGCTGGTGTAGTAAGGAGGGGTTTGGGTTCCTGGAGGACTGGGCCGACTTCTCAGTCGATAACCAGTACTATAGAAGGGACGGACTGCACCTAAATGAGGAGGGTGCAGATCAGCTGGAAATAAGGATGGCCAAAAAGTTAGAGGGGTTTTTAAACTAGGTGACAGGGGGAGGGTCCAGAGATAGTGAGAGTCAGCGGGGAACATATTCTAAAGGGTAGTATTAGGGGCATTAGTGGTAGGGTAACCAAAGAACATAAACCCAAGGTAAGTATAGTAGCAAGTCCTAGTTGCAATCTGGGAACACCCAAGAGGATAGTATGTGACCGGTCAAATAATATTAATGCATTAAAGTGTCTGTTCACCAATGCCAGAAGTCTGCCAAGCAAAATAGGTGAGTTGGAAGCTCTGGTGCATGAGGAGAGCTATGATGTAATCGGTATTGCTGAAACTTGGCTTCATTCCTCACATGACTGGGCTATTAATATTCCTGGCTATGCACTCTTTCGGAAAGACAGGGTAAAAAGGAAGGGTGGAGGGGTCTGTCTCTATGTGAGAAGTGATCTCAAAGCGAGTGTGAAAGAGGACCTGGTGGATGGAGAGTGTGATGAGTCTGAAGCATTATGGGTGGAACTGCATACAGATGTGCGTAGTTCAAAGCTAATCATTGGAGTTTGTTATAGACCACCCAATGTTAATGAGGAGTTAGAGACTCAGCTCCTTGCACAGATGGAAAGGGCTGCAAGGGCTGGGACGGTGATAATAATGGGGGATTTTAACTACCCAGAAATTGACTGGAGTAATGGAACTGCTGGGACAGTTAAAGGGCAAAAATTTATAAACCTATTGCAGGACAATTTTATGGTCCAGTTTATTGAGGCCCCAACTAGGAATGATGCTCTGTTGGACCTGGTAATCTCAAACCATGCAGAGCGTATTACTAATGTTCAGATAAAGGAACACCTGGGTAGCAGTGACCATAACATGATTTCATTTGATGTTAGTTGTAAGCAAAAATCACATACAGGAAAGATAAAAACACTTAATTTCAAGAGAGCAAATTTTCCAAGGATGAGCGCTGCTCTCCAGGACTTAGACTGGGAAGGAATATTGGCATCAATGGGCACAGAACAGAAATGGGAATTCTTCAAAAAGACTGTTTGTGAACTCACTGCAAAGTATATTCCCATGGGCAATAAGTTTAAAAGGCTAAAAATAAAACCTATGTGGCTCACTGCCAAAGTTAAAAAAGCTATAAACTATAAGAAAAGAGCTTTTAAAAAATATAAAAATGAGGGAACACTAGTGTCATCTAAATGTTACAAAGAATATAACAGGATATGTAAAAAGGAAATCAAGGATGCAAAAATTCAAAATGAACGACAGATTGCAAAAGATAGTAGGACAAACCCCAAAAAATTCTTCAAATATATTAATAGTAAAAAGGTCAAGTCTGAGCATGTAGGCCCTTTACAAAATAATCTAGAGTGGGTGACTGGGCACAAAGAGAAGGCTAATTTATTAAATACTTTCTTCAGTTCTGTGTATACAAAGGAGCATGGGGGAGCTCATGTCCAAAATGGGGGTGGTAGTGACACAGCCCCAAATCCACAATGGCTCAAAAGTGATATGGTCCAGAAATATTTAGATGGAATAAAGGTGGATAAAGCACCTGGACCAGATGGCATACACCCACGGATCCTAAAAGAATTGAGCTCTGTAATTTCAAAGCCATTGTATTTAATTTTTAGGGACTCATTAATGACAGGAATAGTACCACTGGATTGGCGCAGGGCCAATGTGGTGCCTATATTTAAAAAGGGAATTAAGTCTTTACCAAGTAACTATAGACCTGTTAGTTTAACTTCTATAGTTGGGAAAATACTGGAGAGATTAATAAAAGACCACATAGATGAGTTCTTGCTGGAAAAAAACTATTTAAGCAACAGGCAGCATGGATTCATGAAAGACAGAAGTTGTCAAACAAACCTGATTTCTTTTTATGAAGAGGTAAGTAAGACCTTGGACAGAGGGGTGGCTGTGGACGTGGTATACTTGGATTTTGCAAAAGCGTTCGATACAGTTCCCCACACACGGCTCATGTGTAAGGTAAAGTCTACAGGATTGGAAATATCAGTTTGTAAATAGATAGAAAACTGGCTAAAAGACAGAATTCAGAGAGTAGTGGTTAATGATTCTTACTCTGAATGGTCCAAGGTTATCAGTGGTGTACCCCAAGGTTCAGTGCTGGGACCCTTACTTTTTAACATGTTTATAAATGATATTGGGTCTGAGATCAAAAGTAACATTTCTGTCTTTGCAGATGACACCAAGCTATGCAGTGGAATAACGTCCTTACAGGATGTCGCCAATTTACAAGCCGACCTCAATGCTCTGTCTAATTGGGCGACTATGTGGCAGATGAGGTTTAATGTTGATAAATGTAAAGTTATGCACTTGGGGGCTAATAATATGAATGCATCATACATACTAGGGGGAGTACAACTGGGGGGATCCGTAGTGGAGAAGGATCTGGGGGTTTTGGTAGATCATAAGCTCAATAATGGCATGCAATGCCAAGCTGCGGTTTCCAAAGCGAGCAAAGTCCTTTCTTGTATTAAGAGAGGTATGGTCTCCAGAGAGAGAGATATAATTTTGCCCCTGTTCAAATCATTAGTAAGACCTCATCTGGAATATGCAGTTCAGTTTTGGGCCCCAGTTCTCAAAAAGGATATTGGGGAACTGGAGAAAGTGCAGAGAAGGGCAACCAAACTGATAAGAGGCATGGAGGAGCTCAGCTATGAGGAGAGATTAGAGGAACTGAATTTATTCTCTCTTGAGAAGAGGAGATTAAGGGGGGATATGATCAACATGTACAAATATATAAGGGGTCCATATAGTGAACTTGGTGTTCAGTTATTCACTTTACGGTCAACACAAAGGACAAGGGGGCACTCTTTGCGTCTAGAGGAAAAGAGATTTCACCTCCAAATACGGAAAGGTTTTTTCACACTAAGAGCTGTGAAAATGTGGAATAGACTCCCTGCAGAGGTGGTTCTGGCCAGCTCAGTAGATTGCTTTAAGAAGGGCCTGGATTCTTTCTTAAATGTACATAATATAACTGGGTACTGACATTTATAGGTAAAGTTGATCCAGGGAATATCCGATTGCCTCTCGGGGGATCAGGAAGGAATTTTTTCCCCTGCTGTAGCAAATTGGATCATGCTCTTCTGGTTTTTTTTTGCCTTCCTCTGGATCAACTGTGGGTATACTGTAGAATTGGGTATATGGGATTGTACGATATATGTTTATTTTTTTTATTTTTTTATTTATTTTTTACAGTTGAACTGGATGGACTTGTGTCTTTTTTCAACCTGACTAACTATGTAACTATGTAACTATGTCTGGCACACTGTGCACAGTACTGAATATACTGAAACTAACTGAATCAATTGCCTGCCTGTAGTATATTAGGAAGAGAACTGGAATGGTCTGCAGTGAGATCTAGCTGCACACTGTGCACAGGATACAGTACTGAATATACTGCAGCTAACTGAATCAACTGCCTGCCTGTAGTATATTAGGAAGAGAACAACAGGAATGGTCTGCAGTGAGATCTAGCTGAACACTGTGCACAAGATACAGTACTGAATATACTGCTGCTAACTGAATCAACTGAAAACAAAAAAAGGGGGGGGAAAGAAGGGTCCCGACCAAATTAATGGGGGATCCAAGGACCAAAATGAGAGACTCCAAAGTCAGTAGGAAAGTACAAAAATGGGAAATTTATTAAATAATTGAAAAAAATTTTTTTCCATAAAAACAATCCTCTGGAGGAGAAATGTGATTGCGAAAACAGACACAGTATATGGAAAAGCAACTAGCTATCCAAGTTTAACCAAAATCAATAAAGAACATAAAACAGGACAGTGGCCACAATACATGAAACAGTGACAAAACGTCCGGACACCTGATGTCTATGTGCGGGCAATCTGCTGCAAGAAATCTTGCAAAAATATAAAACCAAAATGGTATGAACTAAGCAGATGAATCCCACATAGATCCCAGGAAGGCTATAGCCCGTGCAATAGAGGGAAAAGGGGTGGGAAAGAAGGGAGGGGGGGGGGGGAAAGGGGAACAAACAAACAACAAGGGAAAGGGGAAGGGGAGTAGGACCTCAGGGGAACAAAAAATGATGGAAGGTTTCCAGTACGGTGGAAGTCCAATAAGGAACAGAGAAGATTTAATTTGTGGTGTCCACAAGGATGGTATGACAATAGTGAAATACACTGGTGAAAATGTCACGTCAAGGACCTGATGGCAGAGATGGTGAAAGATGACAACCAAGCAGCAGTGATGCAGGATATCAGATGTAAATATAAACACCGCAGTTTAATATAACAGCTCGGCAGTATGATCAGTTGGTGTGGCTCACAGCCTAGCTATACTAAGGTAGCAAATAGAGGCATACGATACCCGAGTGAAGGGGAGCCTGATCGTGGAAGCGATGCTGTTCAGTGTTTACCCATAACACCTTCGATGACCGCATGGAGCATATAACTCCTGTGTAATTCGGCTCGATGTCACCTCGTCACAAATATGAATATAAAGTTCCTGAGGAGAGCCACCGCATATGGGATGATGTGCAGAGCAGCGGTATGTCACCGCTGTGAGCCGAACGAATCCTTCCGCGTTCCACTGCGTCCTCCACGGGCGGACTTCCGGGATGTCAGAAGCAGGCGTCACGTGACGTAGGTGAGTGACGTCAACGCGTTTCGCAAGAGGGGATTCCGCGTAGCTTCATCTGGACGTACGAGCGGTTCTCTGGTGGTTCCTTTTTATGGCACAGCGCCACCCAGAGTAACCGCCCAGAAAGAGGTGTATAAAGGAACAAAAACATGTGACACTGAGTCCTGTATTTGGTGATGATGGTTCCGTTCGTGCAGGGAAATCTAAATTTCAATGGCGATTTGTGCAGCTGCACAAAGAGTGAATAATGCACAGGGGTAGACATATAGGGAGAGCGACATATGGGAAAATGAGGAAAGGAAAAGTGCCAACAGCCACAAGGGATATAAAGCTATATACAGCAATAATAATTATATAATAGCAAAATTGATGGTAATAGTACAAAGACAGAAACAAACACAACCACAAACACATAGCCCTTGTCCCAAAACCATAATAGAGGTGAGGGAAAACATGCATCTCGGAATTATAACGACCATTAAATATTACTAACATTTGGTAAAAGGAAAAATATCCAAGAGGGTAAAAGCCGATACATTAAAGGCAAGGTTATGAATATAAACCAACCCAGAATACGACAAATGGTAGAAAAAATGGTCGAAAAATATATAAAAATATATAAAATATAGTGAAGGATATTATGGTAAATTCTCTATCACCAGTGGCATCCCGAAATGTGGCACATCTGTCCACAAATGGGCATATCTGACAGTGCCCACAAGAGAACATGCCTCTACTTCTGGGGTGGTCAGATAGCCACGTGGTGTCGCTGTCCCTGGTGTATTCGGATTGGGTGAGTAAATCACCTAGATTTCTGGCCCGTCTAGCCACCATGCTGGGAACTGGTCCGACTAATTCAGCCAGACCTGGGGCACTGTCAGATATGCCCATTTGTGGACAGATGTGCCACATTTCGGGATGCCACTGGTGATAGAGAATTTACCATCAGGGACTTGATCAATTGTGCCACTACTCGTGTCATTTATATGATCACTTGTCCGTGTAATAAAATCTATATTGGTAAGACTAAGCGTCCACTTAGGGTCCGGATAGGGGAGCATTTTCGGGAGATCAAGGCTAAGGATCCTGAAAAACCATTGGCCAAACATTTCTCTTTAAAACACAATGGCAAACTGGACGGCTTGTCCGTCAAAGGGATTTATACTTTAAAGTTGCCACCTAGAAGGGGAGATTTTAATCGTATCCTCTTACAGAAGGAGAAATGGTGGATCTACCATTTGAGATCCCTTGTGCCGGTGGGCTTGAATACCGAGTTTAATCTACAGGTGTTTCTTGAAGCTTGATACGCTTTCCCTGGCAATGTATATATTCTCTACCATCTTTGTAGTGTAAATCCTTTGTACTTCTCAGTTGCCTTGTTTTCACCTAGGCCATGGCTCCTTACCATCATTCGGTTCCACTGAAGTGGGCTCCCCCTCTCTCCCCTCTCCTGCTCCTCCACTATACCTCCCTTTATACCCCGTTATACTCCATCGTATCTGCTATTTATACTTGACACACCCCTTGTCTCTTTCCATTTTGAGGTGTTTACATTAATATCCTTCACTATATTTTATATATTTTTATATATTTTTCGACCATTTTTTCTACCATTTGTCGTATTCTGGGTTGGTTTATATTCATAACCTTGCCTTTAATGTATCGGCTTTTACCCTCTTGGATATTTTTCCTTTTACCAAATGTTAGTAATATTTAATGGTCGTTATAATTCCGAGATGCATGTTTTCCCTCACCTCTATTATGGTTTTGGGACAAGGGCTATGTGTTTGTGGTTGTGTTTGTTTCTGTCTTTGTACTATTACCATCAATTTTGCTATTATATAATTATTATTGCTGTATATAGCTTTATATCCCTTGTGGCTGTTGGCACTTTTCCTTTCCTCATTTTCCCATATGTCGCTCTCCCTATATGTCTACCCCTGTGCATTATTCACTCTTTGTGCAGCTGCACAAATCGCCATTGAAATTTAGATTTCCCTGCACGAACGGAACCATCATCACCAAATACAGGACTCAGTGTCACATGTTTTTGTTCCTTTATACACCTCTTTCTGGGCGGTTACTCTGGGTGGCGCTGTGCCATAAAAAGGAACCACCAGAGAACCGCTCGTACGTCCAGATGAAGCTACGCGGAATCCCCTCTTGCGAAACGCGTTGACGTCACTCACCTACGTCACGTGACGCCTGCTTCTGACATCCCGGAAGTCCGCCCGTGGAGGACGCAGTGGAACGCGGAAGGATTTGTTCGGCTCACAGCGGTGACATACCGCTGCTCTGCACATCATCCCATATGCGGTGGCTCTCCTCAGGAACTTTATATTCATATTTGTGACGAGGTGACATCGAGCCGAATTACACAGGAGTTATATGCTCCATGCGGTCATCGAAGGTGTTATGGGTAAACACTGAACAGTATCGCTTCCACGATCAGGCTCCCCTTCACTCGGGTATCGTATGCCTCTATTTGCTACCTTAGTATAGCTAGGCTGTGAGCCACACCAACTGATCATACTGCCGAGCTGTTATATTAAACTGCGGTGTTTATATTTACATCTGATGTCCTGCATCACTGCTGCTTGGTTGTCATCTTTCACCATCTCTGCCATCAGGTCCTTGACGTGACATTTTCACCAGTGTATTTCACTATTGTCATACCATCCTTGTGGACACCACAAATTAAATCTTCTCTGTTCCTTATTGGACTTCCACCGTACTGGAAACCTTCCATCATTTTTTGTTCCCCTGAGGTCCTACTCCCCTTCCCCTTTCCCTTGTTGTTTGTTTGTTCCCCTTCCCCCCCCCCCTCCCTTCTTTCCCACCCCTTTTCCCTCTATTGCACGGGCTATAGCCTTCCTGGGATCTATGTGGGATTCATCTGCTTAGTTCATACCATTTTGGTTTTATATTTTTGCAAGATTTCTTGCAGCAGATTGCCCGCACATAGACATCAGGTGTCCGGACGTTTTGTCACTGTTTCATGTATTGTGGCCACTGTCCTGTTTTATGTTCTTTATTGATTTTGGTTAAACTTGGATAGCTAGTTGCTTTTCCATATACTGTGTCTGTTTTCGCAATCACATTTCTCCTCCAGAGGATTGTTTTTATGGAAAAAAAAATTTTTCAATTATTTAATACATTTCCCATTTTTGTACTTTCCTACTGACTTTGGAGTCTCTCATTTTGGTCCTTGGATCCCCCATTAATTTGGTCGGGACCCTTCTTTCCCCCCCTTTTTTTGTTTTCATATGACTTTTTGACTAGAGAGACTCCACCCACATTGGGTTGCAGTTTAGGTTAGGATTAATTATTTTCATTGTACAATACGCCCTATGCCTCCCCCCCTTTTTTGTAACTGAATCAACTGCCTGCCTGTAGTATATTAGGAAGAGAACAACAGGAATGGTCTGCAATGAGATCTAGCTACACACTGTGCACAGGATACAGTACTGAATATACAGTGAGTGCATTGTGGGCCGTGACACGCTGCTTGCATTTGGCGCGAACGGCCCATAATGTTCGATCTTCGTCGAACGATCGAACGGCCGATGTTCGAGTCAAACTCATGTTCGACTCGAACTCGAAGCTCATACCTAATCTACAAGGTGACTGCCGATAATCCTTTATCTCACCTGCAGGAAAAAACTAGCTCTAATGCGGCGTTCACACGATCGTTTTTCATGCCATTTTTTTTACCGACGTTTTTCACGTCGTTTTTTTTCATGTTTCCTCTCAAGCCTGTCTTGCGTACACACGATCATTTTAAAAAACGTTCAAGCAAAGCGCAGTGACGTACACCACGTAGGACGGCACTATAAAGGGGAAGTTCCGTTCTAATGACGCCACCCTTTGGGACGCTTTTGCTAATTTCGTGTTACCGCGTGTTAGTAAAAGTTTGGTGAGAGACGATTCGCGCTTTTCAGCCTCGTGCTTTTCAGTCCGTTACAGCGTGACGAATGTGCTATCTCCATTACAAACGCTAGTTTTACCAGAACGAGCGCTCCCATCTCATACTTGATTCTGAGCATGCGCGTTTTTTTTCACGTCGTTAAAGCATACACACTATCGTTTTTCACGTCGTTAAAAAAAACAACATGAAAAACGACGTGAAAAAATAGAGCATGTTCGAAATTTTTAATGGCCGTTTTTCACGTCGTTAAAAATGCTCTGGAGCATACACACGATCGGTTTTAATGGCCATTTTAAAAAATGGCATTTTTAACGGCATGAAAAACGATCATGTGTATGGGGTATAACAATAATGCGCCTGGGGCCTTATCAACATGAATTTG
Source organism: Rana muscosa (assembly GCA_029206835.1). NCBI lineage: Eukaryota > Metazoa > Chordata > Amphibia > Anura > Ranidae > Rana > Rana muscosa. Next base: position 220,879,123 of record CM055119.1, on the reverse strand, counting down.
TACTGGGACATTCATAATGTAACTTGATTTGATTTCAGCTACTTGGGTAAAAAGCTTTACATCATAAATTTTTTTTTGTCACAACACCATTTTATTAATCACCAGTATCTGAATGATGTAATGTATGTTTTTGGTAAGTAGCCATTGCAGCAGACTGATAGTTGTGAATCAGTGAGTGATTAATGTGATTGTAAAGGCAAAACCTTTTTAAATTAGCATAAAAAAGAGGTTCATACTTACATGCTTTGTGCAATGGTGTTGCACAGAGTGGCCCCTTACCTCATCTTCTGGGGTATCCCGCCATCACTCTCCACTCAGCCTCTTCTGAGTATGTCCCTATAACAAGCTGCTTGCTATGGGTGCACACTTGTGTGCGCACTCATTAGCCCGGCTGTGTGTGTCCATAGACACAAACACAGAGCAAATTAGCCCGGCTCCCACTCCTTTCTCACTGGAATTTATTGATAGCACCAGGAGCTAATGGGTCCCACTGCTCTCAGATAAGTCTGTGAAACCAGGAAGAGGGGAAAGAAGAACTGAAGTTGGACACAGCTCTGGATCGATAATGGAGTCAGATAGGTGTTTAAGTGTTGGGGGGGGGGGGAGTAACAGGAAGTGCTGTTACTGGAAGAATCCCCAGGTAAGAAACTTTGCAATAGATTATCAAAAAATGATTTGCTAAAGAAAACTGTATACAGTGAGGCATAATACCAAATATACAAAAAAATAATATTTGGGTTTACATATGCTAGCTAGTGATGGCCAAGCAGTGGTTGAGAAAAATAACTGACAGTCTCCCTCCACATCAAGAGCAGTAGTAAGATTTAATAAAATTCTATGAAAATAGCACCCCATTTTAATAAATATTACTACTGCTTTTGTACATGAAACACCTGACACTTCTGTTTTTTTTTCCATTTACAGCTTTCCCAAGCAAAATAAAGTTGTGCACTGTAAGTCATAGCCAAAATAATTGGTACCCCTCCACTTTTTAACAAATGACCAATGTGCTAAGTTAAAACAGATGCAGGTAAATTACATCCACCGTCCATTATTCCATCGTCCACAGAGCTTTACATTTGCTAAATGGCTTAACATTTTCTTTGTAAATATTAAAACAAATGGCTAAAAGTAAAGTCTATGTGGCTCACATATCAAAACTAGTGAAAAAGAAAATATATATACCAAAGTGCATAAGACAATTCACAGTAGCTCAACAATAACACCTACTGTATATACTCGAGTATAAGCCGACCCGAATATAAGCAGAGGCACCTAATTTTACCACAAAAAAGGGAAAAAAATTTGACTCGAGTATAAGCCTAGGGTGTCCATCTGCATGCCTCACTGTGCCTCACTTTGCCTCACTGTGCCCATGCCTCACTGTGTCCATGCCTCACTGTGTCCATGCCTCACTGTGTCCATGCCTCACTGTGCCTATGCCTCACTGTGCCTATACCTCACTGTGCCTATACCTCACTGTGCCTATACCTCACTGTGCCTATACCTCACTGTGCCTATACCTCACTGTGCCTATACCTCACTGTGTCCATGCCTCACTGTGCCCATGCCTCACTGTGTCCATGACTAGACTTACGTTTAACATGGGAGAATATGGAAGGGGTGCCCAGTTTTGAAAAATCGGTGCTCCCCGGCCGTAGGTCCCCCAGACAGCAAACTTTGCAGACTTGTAGAGGAGAACTGGGGCTACATGTGTGCCAAGTATCAGGTCCAAGGGTCCTACGGCCAGCTGATATCCGGTCCCCAAATTTACCAAAGAAATTACAGTTTAACATGGGAGTCTATGGAAGGGGTGCCCAGGTTTGAAAAATCGGTGCTCCCTGGCCGTAGGGTCCCCGGACAACAAACTTAACACACTTATAGAGGAAGAGCGGGGCTATATGTGTGCCAAGATTGGGATCCAGGGGACCTACGGCCGGCCAGTACCGGGTCCCCAAATTCCCAGAGATCAGGCACAAAAAGGTGACTCGAGTATAAGCCAAGGGGGGCATTTTCAGCACAAAAAAAGTGCTGAAAAACTCAGCTTATACTTGAGTATATACGGTAATTCATTCAGTGCTCATTGCAAAAATACAGTGAAAAAGAATATATATTCCGTATTTATCGGCAAATAACACGCACAGGCGTATAACACGCACCTTTATTTTAAGAGGGATGTTTCAGGAAAAAAAACATATTTTTTAAATAAACAACTTTGAAGAAAAATAGGGGTCAGTGCCCATCAATGCAGCCTGATTAGTGCCCATCTGCAGCCTTCCCATCTCCCATTAATGTAGCCTCAATAATGTCCATCTGCAGCTCATCTCCCATCAATGCAGCCTGATTAATGTCCATTTTCAGCCTCAATGCAGCCTGATCAATGCCCATTTTCAGCCTCAATGCCCATCTGCAGCCTCGCCATCTCTCATCAATGCAGCCTGAACAGTGCAGGAAATCATAGAGTCATCATCTCCTGTTTACTCGGCAGTCACACACACAGTCCTGTCTCCGCCATCGACATTGGACCAGCTCCTGTGATAGACAGAACACTGGTCCAATGCCAGTGGCGGAGGCGAGACTGTGTGTGTGACGTGAGAGCCGAGTAAACAGGAGATGACGGCTCAGTGAATTCCGGCGACGCTCGTCCCCCTCCTTCCGGGGTACACTATCGGCGTATAACACGCACCCATGATTTGCCCCCTATTTTCAGGGGGGAAAAGTGTGTGTTATACGCCGATAAATACCGTACATATTCTATGTGAAGAAAAAATAAATAATAAAAATAAAATAAAGTAAGAAACAAAAATATTAATGCGATGATTCCGGTTGCATTACAATCAGGGGCGTGATTGTACAGCAACTGGATCATTGCATTAACATTGTGAGAACGATTGGCGTTTCCCTGGATAGTTGGCAGCCAGCGTGGAGGTGGTGAGACTGAAAGGGATCACATGATTATGTCATGAGCTAAACAATGTTTGATAGAAGATGTTTTACATGTGAGTGGACTGGGTATTGGTTTTAGATTAAAGATTGTTCTTTGACAATTTGAAACTAGTGGAGCCTTTCTTTTTTATGTACCCATGGATGTGTACCTTTACTGCAAGGACTATGGAGAAGTCGATTGGCTTATTAAGGAATCTTTGAACAACTGATTCTTATGGCTTACTAGCCTAACCATGAGAGTGGTAGGCAATTCAATTTGGGAGTGGGTCTGATGTGACACACATTGTGGTGGATACCTTATGGTGTTTTTCCTAATTAGGACATCACTGGGTACTGCTTCACATTTTCTTTGTTGGTTAGAGGACTGTTATTGGACATTCTTCCATTTTGTTTCTTCACATAGAATATGTATACTGTATTTTTTCATTGAGCACTGAATGAATTAGGTGTTATTGTTGCGCTACTGTGAATTCTCTTATATTTGCACCTTGGTATATATATTTTCTTTTTCACTGATTTTGATATTTATGTTTATAAGTAGCAGCATTGGTTATAATTTTTCATTGTTATTTTGAGCATGGGAGATTCCAACTATATATGTGGTTCACATACAACCTATAAAAAGCCGTAATCAATTGAAAGTCACAAAGAATATAACAAAATATATAAAAAGGAAATCAAGGCCACAAACATTCAGAACAAACAAGGGGTTGTGAAAGAGTGCAGGATAAACACCAAATGTATTAATAGTGAAAATGTCAGGTCTGAGCATGTAGGCAAGATAAGTCAGAGTTGGTGACTGGGGACAACAAGCAGGCACATTTATGAAATACCTTTTTAGCTATGTGTATGCAAAGACAAATGGGGGAGCTCAATTCCACAACGGGGATAGTATTGACAAAGCCTCAAATGAACCCCAATGGATAAAAATTGATATGATTCAGAAATATATGGACCAGATGGCACACACCCACATGTCCTGAAAGAGTTGAGCTCTGTTATTTTAAAGCAACTGTGACTCCTAGGCTAGTTTCACAGCTTTTTCACTGCAATGATTTTGCATGCTGTGTATTTCTGGTAACTTGCACGGGGTGTATAAATAAAGGGTATTTGTATTTTGAGAAAAAAATCCCATATACAACTGTGTTTTATGGCTTAATAAACAGGTTCACACAAAAAAAGACTAGAAACAGTGTCTAGATCCTTTACAAAATGAGTACGTTTGTGAAGTAGAGACACGTGCCAGAGTGGAGCCAAGTAAGAGTTGAGTGGGTGTAACGGAGGTTCTGTGAGATGAAGAGTGGGATGGGTAGGAGTGAGACACCATAATCCAGGGGACATAGTGGATGGAAGGTAGGTGCTGCAAGCCAGGTAGCAAGGTTGGTGGAAGTGAGGCCTTGTGAGCCAGGGGGGAAGGTGGTTGGGAAAAATGCACTACGAGCTAGGGGCTGAAGCAGCCAGGAAGAAATGTGCCATGACTGGGGAGGGGGGTGAGTTGGGAGAAAATACTCTGAGCTTGGGTGGTGAAAAAGAGGGGAGGGAGATGTTATGAGCCTTAAAGTACTATCCTTAAAGTACTATAAGGCAGGGAGCAAGGTGGTGGGTGGGAATGAGTTGATGCTACCCAGGCACAAGGTAGGTGGGAGATGCTATGACCAGGGGAAGAGATGGAAGGTAGGGAGACACTGTGAGCAGATGGTGAGGTTAAAGCAGAGTTCCACCCAAAAGTGGAACTTCCGCTCATTTGTCTCCTCTCCCCCTCCGGTGCCACAATTGGAACCTTTCGGGGAGAGGGGGGACGCAGGTATACTGTTCCCACTTTCAGGAAGTCCGCGCCACGGCCCATGATGTCACGAGGGACTCCCTCCTCCTCCCCCTGTTGCGGGGCCTCACGCATGCACAGTAGGGTTCCCGGCGTGAAGCCATAAGGCTACACTGCCGGGTTCCCTTACCCACAACTGTGGCAGCAGCACCCGACAGCTGATGGAAACAACAGCTGCAGTGCTTACATTGCTGGACTCCAGGACAGGTAAGTGACCTATTATTAAAAGCCAGCTGCTGCAGTATGTGTAACTGCTGGCTTTGAATTTTTTATTTCTTTTTTTGGGCGGACCTCCGCTTTAATGAGAGGGAGATGCTTCAAGTAGGTGGTAAGGTGTATAAAAAGAATATACTGATGAGTGTTAGGGTTAGGTAGGAGACTCTACCAGCAAGGGCAAATGTAGTTGGGAGGGAGGACTGTGAGGCGGGGGGGTGAGATGGATTGGGAGGCCGGCACTGTGAGCCAGGGGTCAAGATGGATGGGAGGGATTGAGAGAGATGCTCTGAGTGGGTGATGAAGAGAGTGGGAGAGAGACACTGTGAAGGAGGGACAAGGAGATTGGGAGAGAGAAACTGTTACCAGAGGGCGAGGTGGGTTATAAGGAGGTGCTGTTAACAAAGTGTGGGATGGATGTGAGGAGCTGTGACCAGGTGGCAATGGAGGGAGACACTCTAAACCATGGGATAGGGTGGGTGGAAGGTAATCACTGAAGCCTGGCAGATGAGGTGGGTGAAAGCGAGGCACTGTGAGTGAGGGAGTGTAGTGAAAATTAGATGCTGTAAGACAGGGGGAAAGGTACATGAAAGGGACATACTGTGAATGGGATACAAGGTTGGATGCAAGGCTCTCTGAGCTGGGGCAAGGTGGGTGGGAGGGAGAAGCCGTGACTGTGGAGTGAGATGGGTGGAGGGGACATGTTATAAAAAGGGAGGTGGAGTAGGTGGGTGGGAGATGCTGCATGTGGGGGAGTGAGATGAGGAGAGGAAGACACTGTAACTGGTAGGCATGGTGGGTGGGAAAGAGGCAATGTAACCAATGGGCAAGGTGAATGAGAATACTGAGCTGTGAGTCAGGGGGAGAGGTGGGTGGGAGGGAGACGCAGCAAACTGCAGAGCGAGATGGGTGGGAAGAAGATATTATAAATTGGGAGCAAGGTGGTTGGAAAGTGCTGTGAACCAGAGGCAAGTTATAGAAAGAAGATGCTGTGATTGGGGGTGAGGAAAGGTATCATGGTTGGTGGGAGGGAGATACTTTGACTAGGGGTGAAGGTGAGGTAACCCAAGAGTGCAATAGATTGTAGGGACCTGATCCTGGCCAGCTTCCTGTTGTCCTGGCTAGCAGTTGGGGGAAGATCTTTCATCCCAGCTGTCCCTTGCTTTGCTCTGCACTGGTTGTGGTACATGTCACATGCCTTGATAAGAGAGGTCTAAGACAGAACACTTCCCTGCATCTGCTGGCCAGGACAACAGGGAGCTAGCCAAGGTTTTGTAATGATCCAGCATCTGCGTGAAGCTGTAACATGGGTTGGTGCTATAAGAAAATTACTATAAGAAAATTGAAAGTAGATGAGATATTATAATGAAATATTAATATATAACTGGTGACTCACGTCTGATTGTGGCTTGGTACAGTCGCTTTTTCATGACTGGGCTCCAAAGATTTTCTCAATAGTTTCTCAATCAGTTGATTTCCATTCTGATTACTATGGTGGGCATTCAGATCAGCAGGTGATAGTTTAATGCTCTCTTTTTTGGCTGCAGGAAGAAAATGCTTGTGAGATTTAGCTTTACTATTAATTAGTGGAGGAAATGGTGGAACTGATGGGGGACTAGTGAAAGGAGATCTTGAAGATACTTGAGAAGAGACAGCTTTTTCTGAAAGGAAGATGGAGACAGGAAATGAATAGAAAATGTAGAAGTAATCAAAGAAGTAAATAACCAAAAGATAAAAAATGAATACCCAATACTGTATGCAGAAACCACACTCATAAAAAGACAGGGGAATATGAAATGCTATTCCGTGTGACCTACTTGTGGCAATGAAAGCTTCATCTTCTTCCTCAGCAACAGTGTTCAGCTCCCTTGTAGGCTCTATATCAGGTGAACAAGAATGAAAAATGTAAAAGGTGCAGTGTACCATACATAGACAGGGTACATCTAGAGAGACAAATACATACACTTTTAAGATAACCTGAAGAAGAGAGCATGGAGAGATGCGTGTGTAAAAGCCTCAGTAAGGTAAAGCAAGAGAAACAAATTTCAAGAAAAGAAGAGCCCTGTAGTCAGGTCAGTTAGATAAATTCTGACTGACTTCTGTAGATTGCTGCACATTTCACATTTATTTTTTCACAATAAACTATATTTGAAAAGCCAGATTTATCAGTAGCAATGGTATACAAAAGTATGCCAACTACAAAAATTCTGTAAACAGCATCTTCACTTTAATCTGGGCAGGTCACTAAAAATATTAGAAAATTTAAGGAAAATATATTTTTTTCACAGTAAATTTTATTTGAACATACAGTGTGTATTCTTTTACAGTATACAAACTTTGTAATTTATTCTAATGACCACTTCCCGTCCGCCCCATAGCTGTTTCAATGCTACAGGGCAGCTCTCCTGTGCAGAATCACATATATATATACGGGATTCTGCACTTCTGCCTGCAGAGGGCATGCACCTGCCAGCGGGCCGCTTCTGCTGATCATTCACAGCAAAAGCCGATCTGCGGGTGCCGGCCACTCGATGTCGGTAATACACACAAAACTGAGATATGCCTATGTAAACAAGGTAGATCTCAGTTCTGACAGGAAGCAAGGAATGGATTTTGTGTTCCTGCAAAGTAGGGAACAAAATCCATCTCTTGCCTTAGTAAAAGCACCTAACACACAGTACACAAAAACACTGGCTAGGCACACAGTTAACCATTTGATTGCCTTAGATGTTTAACCCCTTCCCAGCCAGTGTCATTTGTACAGTGACAGTGTATATTTTTAGCACTGATCACTGTATTAGTGTTACTGGTTCCCGCAAAGTGTCAAAAGTATCAGTTAGTGTATGATTGTCTTCTGAAATATCACAGTCCTGCTATATACTAGTATAAAAAAAAGATACAAATAAAAATTCCATAAATATATCCCATGGTTTGTACACGCAATAACGTTCAATATACGCTTATTGGAATTATTGGATTTGTTTTTACTAAAAACATGTAGCAGAATACATACTGACCTAATTTTCTTATTTTTTATACAGTATATTGTTTTTTTTTCAAAATTTTCTTTTTTTGGTTTATAAAATAAAAAATGCAGAGGTGATCAAATACCACCAAAAGAAAGCTGTTTGTGGGGGAAAAAAAATTACATACATTTTATTTGGGTACAGTGTTGCACGACCACACAATTATCAGTTAACCACTTCACTACAGGGCACTTCAAAAGCCCCCCCCCCCCCCCTCCTGCCCAAGCCAATTTTCAGCTTTCAGTGCTGTCGCTGTTTAAATGACAATTGCGCGGTCATGCTACACTATACCCAAACAAATTTTTTCTCATTTTGTTAACACAAATAGAGCTTTATTTTGGTGGTATTTGATCACCTCTGGGATTTTTATGTTTTGCTAAACAAATAAAAAAAAGACTGACATTTAAAAAAAAAAGAGAAGGTTTTCTTAGTTTCTGTTATAAAATTTTGTAAATAAGTATGTTTTCTCCTTCACTGATGGGCACTGATGAGGCTGCAGTGACAGGCACTGATAAGGCGGTACTGATGGGCAGTGATGAAGTGGCACAAATGAAGTGGCACTGATGATGGGCACTGATATGCGACACTGATGGGCACTGATAGGTGGTACTGATATGCAGCACTGATGGGCACTCATAGGCGGCACTGATAGATGACACTGATGGGTACTTATTGGTGGCACTGATGGGCACTTATAGGCGGCACTGATAGGCACTGATAGGTGGCACTGATGGACACTGATAGATGGCACTGATGGGCATCACTGATAAGGAGGCACTGGCAGGCATTAGTGATGGGTCCTGATTGGCACCATTTGTGGGCACTGATTGGCACAATTTGTATGCACAGATTGGCATCCCTGGTGGTCATGGGCGGCATACCTGGTGGTCATCAGTGGTGGCCATCCCTGGTGGTCCTGGTGGCATCCCTGGTGGTCCTGGGTGGGCATCATTGAGGGGCTGCACTGATAATCAATCAGCACAGACTCCCCCGTCAGGAGAGCAGCAGATCGGCTCAACTCTACTTGCGTCTGTCAGACCCAAGTGAAGAAAAGCCGATACGCGTCTCTTCCTGTTTACATCGTGATCTGCTGTGATTGGACACAGCTGATCACATGGTAAAGAGTCTCCGTCAGTGACTCTTTTCCTAGATCGGAGTTGCGGCTTGTTATCATTAATATGTCTTTCAGACAGGATGCAACAAATAGGAATTGCTGTAAATTATACACCCTTAGTAAATATCCTTTATGTCAAACCCAAATTATCATTAATAATAGATCTCCAAATGAAGTTTCTCTGTCTAAGGACTCCATTACTTGGTCTAGCCCTAGATTCTGATTATTACACTTTTGGGTTTCATAATACAATTATTGGCCTAATACCTGAACAATATCTTACTGAAGAGCAAATAGTTGAACAAACATTTAATTCTTCTCCAGAAGGATTGTTCACTATAGATTCAGCATATCCTTTCAATCCTGAACAGGGCACTTGCAAGGTGGAGGAAACCTCCATTACCTTTGGTCATACCCTTAAAGAGCAGGGAGCCGAGGAGTATCATCAGCACACGGAAAAGACTAGTAAGTCGAATCATGATCTCACTGACAGGCTTGAGGAAACCTATGAAATAGGTCAACCTGAAGTATTCCCGGGATTTCTGGACATGGTCCAAGAACAAATATTGTTAGCGGATCTATGCTCTAATGATATTGAACGTCAGGTATTAAAATAAATATTTTTGGAGTTCAAAGATATGTTAGCGAAAGATTCCTATGATTGTGGTTTAACAGACATACACATTGCAAGGATTCAGACTGACCTGGCTGCACCTCCTGTTTATATCAAGCAATACCATCTTCCCCTCGCTTGTTATGATTCGCTGGCAGAAATTATTAAGAATCTCAGGGAAAGGGATGTTATAAGACCAGTGCACAGTTCTTATAACAATCCTATACTTGAGATTCTTAAACCGAATGGCCAATGGCGGCTATGTGCTGATCTTAGACAGCTAAATAAACAAGTATATATGTCTGGGTGGCCTGTGCCATACGCTGGTACAGATGCAAGGTGCTAAGTATTTTACTACACTAGATTGTGCTCAAGGGTATTGGACTGTAAAGGTAAGTCAGGAAGACCCATACAAGTTGGCATTCACCTTTGGTAAGGAACAATATACCTGAAATGTAATGCCGTTTGGTTATATTAATTCTGGTCATGAATTTTCTGTATTTTTACATAAAGCTATGCCTGATGCCACTGAGAGAGGAAATTTAACCTATGTGGATGATATCCTGATAAAAAGTACTACATTTGAAAAACATATCCGAGAGATTAGACATGTTCTTAATCAGTTGAGAGAGGCAGGGGTTAAAATTTCGTTACAGAAAGCCCAATGGTGCCAATCCAAGGTAAGGTTACTTCTGAAGGCCTTAATCCTCAAAAGAAGAAAGTTGAGGCTGTGATGAAATCAAAGACACCTACCAATATCAGTGAACTGAGATAATTTTTGGGTATGATGAATTATTCACGTAAGTTTATTAAAAATGATGCCGAAATCAGTAAACCATTGTTAACACTACTCAAAAGGGATATACCATAGAGGTGGGGGGAGGATCAACAGCAGGCCATGAATGAGCTTAAAAGAAAACTCACCCAAGCCCCATGTTTAATATATCCAGAGGGGGGTAAACCTTTTTATTTGGAAACTGGTTATACCAACTGAGGTATCAGTGCGGTACTTTGTCAAAAACAGGATAATTTAACCAAATTTATTGCCTATGCAAGTAAGTCCTTGTCACCTGTAGAGATAAAATTTAGTGACTGTGAAAAAGCACTACTTGCCACAGTCTGGGCCCTTCAAAACTTTAGAAGTTACATCCAGGGTGAGAAAATAATCATCGAAACCGCACATCAACCTCTACAGTATTTACAAAGTGACAAAATAAGAGATGGTAATTTATCAAACAGCAGAATCACTGCTTGGACCTTATCTCTACAAGGATGGCCATTAGAAGTGCGGTATAAACAAAATATGAAATGCCCAGTAGCTCAAGGACTTGCCGAGCTTTATGATTGCGCGGCCCCTTCTAATGGAGAAGAGCTGTTAGATGATTTCCTAGAGGAACAAATCTCTTCCCCTTACAAAGCTTATGATGGAGATTACTGTCCTCTACTCCCCTGCGTATACATTGATGGATGTGCTTATCACGCTATTATAGGGGAGGAGAGGAAGCTAGTGGCCGGTATTGGGATCACCTGGACAAATACATTTCCTAATGTATCTATAGGGTTTAACATTGGTGCTAAAAGTAGCCAGGTGGCAGAATTGGCAGCTGTATATAAGACTGTCCAAATTGCTATAGAACATAATATCACCAAATTTGTTATAGTTACGGATTCCAATTATGTACGCAACAGTTTTGACGAGTATCTGCCCACTTGGAAAATAAATAATATGCTGCGGTCTAACAATAAACCTGTCAAACACGCCATATTGTTTTGTGCCATTGATGAATTGGTCCATAGTAATGGCTTAACCATTTATTGGAAGAAAATGAAAGGCCACTCTAAAACCCAAGATAGGGATAAGGAAGGTAATGATTTAGCTGAGCAACTGGCAAAACAGGGTGCACTCAATGGAGATAAGGTGAAGATAGATCATTTACTAGAAATAGTACCTATTGAAGCCGTCACCAGACGACAAACCAATGTGCAGAATGTAAATGATGTGGCCCAATGGAACCAAGAATCTACTAGTGAGGATCTTATTAAAAGCCAAATAGGGGATCCGATAATTGGGATCTTATACAAGCACATTCAAGATACTGATAATAATCCCATTTCGGAGGATGATTATGCCCAAAAAGAGGATTTCTCCGATCATTAACAAAGACCATATCTCAATTCAGTATACAAGATGGGTTATTAATGAGGACATCCAAACATGGGATTCAACAGTGGGCAGTTCCTACTGCGTTTAGAGGCCTAATGTGGCAACATGCTCATGATGCGCCTACAGCAGGTCACCGAGGTGAGAAGATAACCTACAGTATGAACTACTACGTGATTATGCATATTGGCCTCACATGCTGAAAGACGTCCAAACCTATTGTCAAGGTTGTCTAGTTTGTGCCCAATTTCAACCTCAAGGTCCCACACATTGTGCCCCACTTCAGAGAAAGGGTTTCTCACTGCCATGGTCCGATATACAGATTGTTTTCATAGGTCCGGTGACCAAGTAATTTCGAGGAAATAAATACATGTTAACAGTCACTTGTGTATTTACCAAGTGGGTAGAATGCTTACCGGCCCATAATAACACTGCTGAAACATGTGCCAATTTGTTTATTAACCATGTATTCTCCAGATTTGGATTGCCGTTAAGAATTGACTCTGATCAGGGACGACATTTTACAATTGAGGTAATGTCCAAAATGTGGAAAATTCGGCCAGCATCTAGTGGGTCAGTAGAGCGCTGTAACCAATCGGTTGTCAACATCCTAAAGAAGTTTGTCAAGGAATCAGGTAAAGATTGGGATGTGAAGTTACCTCTAGTGCTCATGGCTATTAGAGCTATCCTTAGCGCTGCTACCAAGATGTCACCTTTTGAGTTAATGACGGGTAGGAAAATGATACTTCCCCAACATCTGTTGTATCGTACATCAGATCATAACTTGATCAATGCAGCCACGACACATCAGTATGTGGAAAACCTTTGTCGACACCTTCAACATGCATTCGCTTGCGCACAGAAGAACCTTGAGAGAGCTGCAATAAGTAATAAAACTTATTATGACCTCAAAACCACAAAGAAGGAGTATGAAAAGGGTGATAACGTGTATCTGTACAACTTTGCTCGGAACCAGGTAAAAGAAAATAAATTTCTTCCATCTAGGAAAGGTCCGTACAATATAATTGACAAAATCTCACCGGTGGTTTACAAGATAAGGATTGTCAAAAATGTGGGTTTTGTGGATAAATGGGTTCATGTCAATCAATTACGTGCTTGTCATCCTAGGTCTCAACTAAGAATGCTGAAAGATAACGTAAGTGAAGAGACTTGATAAAGATCAAAATAAAATAGGGATGAATTTAATTGACACTGTGATAATGCCCTCAACTTATAGATCTTCATATCTCATACTTCTACGCCTTAAATGTTAATCATATCTGGCAAAGTTAGAAAATGTAAATCCTAACGAATGGAAATATGTATTTACACTCTCTATTTATTCAAATAGCGAAAGACTGACAATCCAGACCCGATCGTTGGTTGGTAAAGACGATGATGACTACCAAAGACACAGCAATCGTATGGATGGTATTGATCCTGGGTGCTCAATTCCGGACGGAACCTATCATCAAACCAGGTCCTTCATCGGGAATTATGATGCAAGACGCTCCAGAATTTTTATTGACGGAAAGGAAAATTTTGTCTCAAAAGATCTTTGTGAGTTTGGATCCGAGGATATCCATTGAGAAGAGCTACAACATCTCCCATTTTCAACTTGTGGAGATGAAAGAATGGTATATTGCACATGTAAACAGGGCTCAGATGAGAGTGCGAGATATCTTGGAACATGCAAGAAAACCATTCATTAATCAATCTATATCAACCCATGAGCGACCAAAGAGATTCATTGGTTTCTTGATTGCAAGCATTGTTTTCGCCACACTTGGGATGGTGGTTTCTACCACCACTTCGGCAGTTAATTCTATTTCCATAAAAACTTTACAGGCTGAAGTAGGAAATTTGAAAGAAAATATTGAGTATTTATATCAAAAAATTAAAACTCAAAAGGCCAACATGGAAAAATTGGTGAAAGTGGTTAACAACATTATAGTCCCTACAAACTTACACTCTGAATTAATTTCACGGTCTACGAACCTACATAAAAGTCACAAACAATTTAAAGTTGAACTTTTATTTTTAAGAGATCCCATAATGTTCCATACATTGATGTTTTTGGATGAAGTACAAAATGGGATAAATGACTTGCTTCATGGTCGAGTTCCATTATATTTTGTCTCTCGGGATATGATAAAGAAAATACTGTCTGAATTAGGTGAAGCAGCATCGGAAGAATTCCATGTTAATTTATCTTTTGAAATGGGAAGTGCTTTACCTTTATATATCGATTCCGAGAGAATGGAGATTTGTTTTCTACTATCAGTACCCTATATGGATAATAGAAATATATTTCAGATGAAATACATTCATAATGTTGGTACGTACCAGGACAATTTTCACATTAAGATACAGACTCCAAATATGATCACATTTCAATTATCAGAACCTGAATTGTTTTCAGTTCCAATCTTAAGTGAATGTGTTAAATTCAAAGACAATAATTTTCAATGTGAAGGAAGACCTTTTGTGTATGATGCATCACAGGCTTTATGTGGTTTGGATTATGTAAAATATGGATCAGAAAAATGTATGGTGACTATCAGTAAAACACACGATAACGCCAGTGTCCAGGCCACGTTAATAGGAAATAAGTGGTTAGTAAGTACTATGGAAAAGGAAGCAAATGTTTATTATAAAGAGTTAATCCAGAATAAAAAGATATTATTACCTGCCCCGGTAATTATCGTTCAAGTCCCCAAAGACACTAAAGTCGTTATTGGAGAAATTACACTTTATCCAGTGGGAAATGATGTTTGGGAAAGTGAAATCCTGATTGTGGATGCATTCCAAGGGCAAGAGATTCCTATTAATCCTGATCTGAAGTTTTTACTGGATAATAAACCAAACCATACAATTGAGTTATTGGTAAAGAAAGATAATTTAACCATAAATACTTTGAAGTATTCATTACATGATCAACAGATCTTATCCCTGAATATTGGAATGAGGGTATCTGAATTAATGATAGGATGTATCCTTTGGTTAATATTCTTATCTAAAAAACTTCATCAATTGAATTCCAAGGTAGATAATAATATTACTTTATCAATTTGGATGAAAAGAGAGAACCATTCTACAACATAAAAAAAATATATATATATAATAATTGTCATGGATATGCATTAATGTCTGTCTGCCATCTTACCTTCCTCCTCATGTGTTCATCTAGAGACCAGACCTCCTTCACCTGGCTTCCTTTATAATCTCCTCCCAGCCTGACTCCACCCCAGGCCCTATCACTGAACACTATATTAACCTGTGCACTGCAAGCCTGCTTTGCTGATCAACGTGTTTGTTAGGCATTGTGTGTTTGGGTTCCTGCCTGCCGTGTGCTACGTCTGTCTCTCTGTTACGTTATTGGCTTGTCCCCGACCATCCCTGTCTGCTCGTGACCCTTGACCTTCGGCTCGTTCTTCGTTATCCTTGTCTGCTTGTGGCCCCTGACCTTCGGCTTGTTATTCGGTTCTCTCTATCGTGTGCTGCTGCTTCCCCTTATCCTACGGGGCGTGAGCTAGGAAACTCCAGGGGCCGCGACCTGGTCCCAGCCTGCAGCGTAACATCCTCACCACTAGAGGCCCTGGAGAAGACCAGCTGGGTCTTAGACTCCGCGCCCTGGGGAATCTTGGCTCTCGCTTCCGTTGGGATCCCGGTTGTGCTCCTCTGGTCCCGCTTTCCACAACCACCCAGTTTCCTATCCACAGAAGCCAGCCATAGGGTTCACTACCTCGCGGTGCACTCCTGTCCCCCTACGGTGTGCATCTGTCACCTGGCCACAGGTGACCCTGACAGTTTGATCAGCCATGAACCCGGCTGACATCCCGCTTCCCGCGGATGATCCATTGCAGGGCATAGTTCGCAGACTTGAGACCCAGGAATCAAATCAGACCCAGGTGATGCGATTCCTCCAGGATCTGGCTTCTCGATTCGAGCAGCTTCAGGTCTCCTTGGGAACCCCGAATCCGCAACCCCAAGTACAACCAGCGGCTGTACCTATCGCACCAGTCGCAGCCTCACACTCACTAAGATTGCCAGCTCCGTTCCGTTTCTCTGGGGACTCCAAGGCCTGCAGGGGGTTTCTCAGCCAATGCACTATTCATTTTGAGCTTCAGCCTCAAAGCTTCCTATCTGACCGGGCTAAGGTAGCCTATATCATTTCCCTCCTCTCCGGTGAAGCTTTGGCCTGGGCTGCCCCCCTGTGGGAGAGGAACGATCCGGTGGTTTCCAGTCTGTCCGAATTCTTGAAGCTCTTTCGTAATATCTTCGAAGAGCCGGCTCGGGCTTCTTCAGCGGCTAGTGCTGTCTTACGTCTTCGCCAAGAATCTAGTTCAGTGGGGCAATATGCTCTTCAGTTCCGTATCCACACAGCTGAATTGAGCTGGAATAATGAGGCCCTGGTCGCTACCTTTTTACATGGCCTCTCTGACCGAGTGAAAGACGAATTAGCGGGAAGAGCCATTCCCGTCGGTCTGGACGATGTAATTTCATTATGCAACCAGATCGACATTCGTTTTCAAGAGAGGTCCTTAGAAAAAAGACGCCAGCACTCTCTGGGTCCTAGCCAGTCTGAGCTCCCCTCCCTTCATTCCGTGGAGCATCCTCTACCTGCTGAAGAACCTATGCAGCTGGGCCGGACCAGACTAACCCCCGAAGAACGTGCTAGGCGCAGAACTCTGGGCTTGTGCCTCTATTGTGGGGGCAAGGGTCATTTTCGTGACTCCTGCTCGCTTCGTCCGGGAAACGCTCGGGTCTAATACATTTGGAAGGTGGAGTATTGGACCCAGAAACATCACCTTCTCGCCTGCTCTTGCCGGTGTCCCTTCATGTAGGCACTTCTCCTCAGTCAACCCTTGCATACCTGGATTCCGGGGCTGCCGGCAATTTCATGGATTGGAGAACTGCTTCTTCTATGAAGCTTACCCTTTCACCTCTCACTACCCCATTGGTAGTCTCGGCAATTGATGGCACTGTTCTCCCAGGGGGCCCTATTCGCTTCCAGACGCTACCCATTAGGATGTCGGTAGGGATTCTCCACCAGGAGTGGATATCCTTTCTTATTCTACCCAAGGCCTCTACCCCAGTTGTATTGGGCCTCCCTTGGCTACAGCTCCACTCTCCACATGTGGACTGGGTCTCTGGGCAGATCCTGGCCTGGGGTTCCTCATGTTTCTCGTCGTGTCTTCTCAAGGTGACCCCCAAGGAGAGTCTTCCGGTTGCTGCCACTTCTGTTTCTTCTGATCTTCCCGCCGCATACAGCGATTACCGGGATGTGTTCTGTAAAAAATCAGCTGAGGTGCTTCCTCCCCACAGGTCTTTTGACTGTGCTATTGATCTTGTCCCCGGAGCAACTCTACCCAGGGGTCGTACCTACCCTCTGTCCATCCCAGAGACCCAGGCCATGTCGGAGTATGTAGCAGAGAATCTGGAGAGAGGGTTCATCCGGAAATCCTCATCGCCTGCAGGGGCAGGGTTCTTTTTTGTTGCCAAAAAGGATGGTACCTTAAGACCCTGCATCGATTATCGGGGTTTAAATGCGGTTACTATTAAAAATCGATACCCCTTACCCTTAATATCTGAGCTATTCGATAGGTTGAAGGGTGCCTCCATTTTCACCAAGTTGGATCTCAGAGGCGCGTACAATCTCATTCGAATACGGGAGGGTGACGAATGGAAGACTGCATTTAACACTAGAGACGGGCATTACGAATATCTGGTGATGCCTTTTGGTCTGTGTAATGCTCCAGCCGTGTTTCAAAACTTTGTCAATGAAATCTTCAGAGATCTGCTGTACCAGTTTGTTGTCATCTATCTGGATGACATTCTGATCTTTTCTGAAAATCTGCTCGTCCACAGAAACCATGTCCGCACTGTACTTCAACGTCTTAGAGAGAACAATCTCTATGCCAAGCTGGAGAAATGTTCCTTTGAATGTTCTGAGGTCCTGTTTTTGGGGTGCTTTGTCTCATGTTCGGGGCTTCGTATGGACCCTGGGAAGGTCTTGGCTATCACCAACTGGCCTCTTCCTGCTAGCCTCAAGGCCACACAGCGCCTTCTTGGCTTCACTAATTATTATAGGCAGTTCATAAGGAATTACTCTTCCATTGCCGCGCCTATTATCGCTTTGACCAAGAAGGGTGTGAATGCCAGAGACTGGCCTCCCGAAGCTGTCTCTGCATTTCACAACCTGAAACAGGCCTTTGTTTCTGGCCCCCTCTTGAGGAGACCAAATCCTGGGAATGCATTTTTTATTGAAGTGGACGCTTCCTCAATGGGGGTGGGAGCTGTGCTTCTTCAAATCTTTGAGAAGAGACGCCAACCGTGTGCGTTCTTCTGCAAAAAATTTTCTCAGGCAGAGAGGAATTATGCCATCGGTGATCGGGAACTTCTCGCAATTAAATTGGCGTTAGAGGAGTGGCGTCATCTCTTGGAGGGTTCCCCTCACTCCATAACGATCTTTACCGATCACAAGAATTTACAGTATCTACAGAATGCTAAACGTCTGAATCCTAGACAGGCCAGGTGGAGTCTCTTCTTTGCCCGTTTTAATTTCACGATTACCTACAAACCTGGTTCCTGCAACGGTCGGGCTGATGCGCTCTCTAGGTCATTTGACACTTTGGACGAGGAGTCCGCCCCTGAACCTGAGCCGATCATTCCCACCTCATGCATTGTTGCCCACTCTACCACCCTGAAGTCTAAAATTCCGCCTGGTAAGACCTTTGTCCCCACTGAGCTAAGAGCTAAGATCCTTCGTTGGGGACATGATTCCAAGGTGGCAGGGCATTCTGGATTCCTCCGATCCTTCCTACTCATCAGTCGTCACTACTGGTGGCCTAATCTCCGCTCAGACGTCAAAGACTACGTTAAAGCTTGTCATGTCTGTGCTCAGTCCAAATCCTCCACACAAGCTCCTGCTGGTCTCCTCATGCCCTTGCCTATTCCTAAGGAACCCTGGGCCCATATTGCCATGGATTTTATCACCGATCTCCCACTGTCTGAGAATAATACAGTCATTTGGGTGGTAATCGATCGATTCTCCAAGATGGCTCATTTTGTTCCTCTTCCTGGTCTTCCTTCTGCCCCTGCCTTGGTTCCCATTTTCATTCGAGAAATTCTCCGCCTACATGGGGTCCCTTCTCATATTGTTTCCGACAGGGGAGTCCAATTCACGTCTCGTTTTTGGAGAGCCTTTTGCAAATCCCTCAATATTGTCTTGGATTTTTCTTCTTCTTACCATCCCCAATCCAATGGACAGACTGAGAGGGTTAATCAGGAGTTAGAGGTCTTTCTTCGCACCTTTGTGTCTTCTCACCATGACGATTGGTCCTCTCTACTCCCGTGGGCAGAATTCTCCCATAACAATCATGTGAATACCAGTTCGCAGAAGACACCCTTTTTCACAGTTTATGGAAAACACCCTCAACTTCCTCTTCCTATGATCTGTTCTCCAGACATTCCAGCTTTGGCTTCGGTTCAGGAGTCTCTCAATTCCGTTTGGGGTCACGTTCATGATTCCCTCCGGGCAGCTGCTGAAAAATTCAAAGGCTTTGCCGACCGCCGCAGGCGTAAACCGCCTTCTCTTCAGCCAGGGGACAAAGTCTGGCTCTCTACCAGGAACATCAAGCTCCGAGTTCCTTCTCTGAAGTTTGCTCCACGATTCATCGGTCCATACACGGTAACTGCTAAACTGAATCCGGTTTGTTTCAAACTCCAGATTCCTAAGAGCCTTAAAATCACTAACTCCTTTCATGTTGCTCTTCTAAAGCCTTTAGTCCTCAATAAATTCTCTCGTCCTCTTCCTACCGTGGCGCCTGTCTCTGAGGATAATCAGGAGTACGAGATCAGTCAAATTCTGGACTCCCGACTCTGTAAAGGCGTTCTTCAGTACCTCGTTCATTGGAAAGGGTTTGGTCCTGAGGAGAGGTCTTGGATCACTGCATCTGAGGTCTTTGCACCTCGTCTGTTAAAGGAGTTTCATCTGAAGTTTCCCTCTAAACCTGGGCCCAGGCGGGGAAGGGGGAGGCCTCGTAAGAGGGAGGGTACTGTCATGGATATGCATTAATGTCTGTCTGCCATCTTACCTTCCTCCTCATGTGTTCATCTAGAGACCAGACCTCCTTCACCTGGCTTCCTTTATAATCTCCTCCCAGCCTGACTCCACCCCAGGCCCTATCACTGAACACTATATTAACCTGTGCACTGCAAGCCTGCTTTGCTGATCAACGTGTTTGTTAGGCATTGTGTGTTTGGGTTCCTGCCTGCCGTGTGCTACGTCTGTCTCTCTGTTACGTTATTGGCTTGTCCCCGACCATCCCTGTCTGCTCGTGACCCTTGACCTTCGGCTCGTTCTTCGTTATCCTTGTCTGCTTGTGGCCCCTGACCTTCGGCTTGTTATTCGGTTCTCTCTATCGTGTGCTGCTGCTTCCCCTTATCCTACGGGGCGTGAGCTAGGAAACTCCAGGGGCCGCGACCTGGTCCCAGCCTGCAGCGTAACATCCTCACCACTAGAGGCCCTGGAGAAGACCAGCTGGGTCTTAGACTCCGCGCCCTGGGGAATCTTGGCTCTCGCTTCCGTTGGGATCCCGGTTGTGCTCCTCTGGTCCCGCTTTCCACAACCACCCAGTTTCCTATCCACAGAAGCCAGCCATAGGGTTCACTACCTCGCGGTGCACTCCTGTCCCCCTACGGTGTGCATCTGTCACCTGGCCACAGGTGACCCTGACAATAATAATAATAATAATATGGCCATATCTTTTAAACAACTGATATTTCTTCGGAACTGTTTCTTAGTATGTCCGTGACTATTCGTCAGAATACAAGAGACGTGGGGGGGATTTGTCAGAACATTTGAGGTTAAAAGAATATACATATAGGCCTTTATAAAGTTTATATTATGCAGATTGTATATTTTTTTTATTATATTGTTCCAATTCATATGTATTATGAACAAGAGGGAGACCATTTTGTCTCTAAAGTTTAAAATAGCTCACGATATGCTATGAACAATACTTTGGTTTCTACCTTCTCTTTAAGAGGTTAATCCAAACTCACTATCTTTAATTTTTTTATTAGATTCATAGGCATGAATAGGCCTTGCTCTTATGTCTCACTAGGGGTCTGGCTGTAACATCTCCCCAGGTTATAACACAAAGGTTTGACACTTAGAGATAAGGGGGGTATTGATACGGGCTAACACAAACTGTGTAGTATTGTATTTACATAACGAGACCAAAGGGTTTATTCACAAATAAGCTGCTGTACTGTATATCTTAAATTGGTTATTTTAAGTATCTTCACAAAGTATCTGTTCTAGTAAACTATATATATGCATAAATGGGTTTATAGATTAGGAAGTTACAAATATAATATCTTATGAGGTGAGATACTAATTGTGAAGGCCATTAGGAGCTGTATTTGTAAAATGTAAGTTAAGGGTTGTGTTTTGAATGACTTTAGCTTTGAGGAATGTTAGCAACCCATTAGCTGAGATGTGGGTAGATTTTCCCAAGACATTACTCTGAGCCATTCGCCGAAATGTCTGAAGATGGTTGACACATTTGACACCGCTGGACAATAAATGGTATTCTACTATGCTAACATTAGGAATTATTCCTTATACACCACTGCCCCTACAGGATAGAAATGACTTTGTTCCTTCTTGTTAAAAAAAAAGAAATGACATTGTTCAAGATGGCGTATATTTGGTTGCTAAGACAACCTTCCAAAACAGTTACCTAGTGATAAGATACACACCCACTTTTGGGAGGGAGATAAAAGTAGGAAGAGTTCAGGGTGTGGGGAGATCGCAAGAAAAACTGGGGAAGCTCTCGGAGAGCAAAGATCTTAAGAGGATTGGGAGAGTGAGAAGGATTGGAAAAGGCGAGAGGGTGTGGAGAGCTGGGAGTTCTAGTATACTGAGAAAAGAAATCCCCTTTATAAGATACGGCAGACATCTTCTCAAACAAGAATTTCAAAAGTGTTGGTAAAGTATAAATTATATATCTTATATGCAATAGATGATTTGAACTGATACCAAATGGGGCCATTCTATTATTTTAGTAAGTGTTAATTGGTTCTGGGAGATTTCTAACTGCAGTGTGACATCTTACGGAGGCAATTAAAGAAGAAATATATATATATATATATACATATTTATATATATATATATCACAATATTATTGTGAATCCTAGTGAATGGCCTGATGTTGGGATATGTTTAAAGAGGCAATGCATTAGAGATAGCTCCGTGTTTTAATAGACATTCTTGGCTAATCTACCAAGAACTGTCCACAGGACAACATCTTGTCTGTGTATTTTAAGGAGTTGAGTGGAAGATCTATTTGTTGGAGAAGAGGTCTAAGTGTCAATTTCCACACTTGATTGTTTCTGTAATTTGTTAGTCACTAGAGCTGTTTATTATATCTGGAATGGTAATTTAGTCTTCACTTGGAAAGTTTTTAAACATGGTAACAGGTTAAAATCTTCCCTTATGTTTTATTTACTTGGTTGAAAAGTAGATTTATATCCTGTATTATCATCAAGTATATTTTGATATTCTGTACTGAATTTTTCTTGAATAAATATATATATTTTTGCACAATATTCGTTTATATTTTCATCTGGTCTTCAACTTAGCGCGGATAAAAGAATTTGAGTTGTTTTGTTGATTTGTGGAAACAAGTGGTAATCTCCATGAATTTAGATCGCTGCTTGTTTCCATAAATATTATATTGTTTTAATATTTCAGAATAAACATTCTGACAACCCCTTTACAATACACAAACCCCCCAGTTTTGGACCCCCTGCATGTTATACAGCCACCCCCCCAGCTTTGGACCCCCTGCATGTTACACAGCCACAGCCACCCCCCCTGCATGTTACACAGTCATCTCTCCCCCCCCCCCCTCCGGATCCCTGCATGTTTCACAGCTCTGCCACTTCTTGCCTTACTCACGCACAGGGAGAGACACACCAGAGGGCGGGAACTTCTAGACTTAATTTTTCATATTAACAATGCTAATGATTGGTTGCTAGGACCACCCACTGTCTCTCTCTCCATCCCCTGCTGTACAGGAGAGAGAGACAGTGTTTTCTCCTGCTCCTGTGTCAATCCGGCGGCGTGTCACCTGGGTAGCGGTATAGTCCGCACCCGGCCCGTGCACCCCCGCATCCTGTCACAGCCATCGCCGCTGCACTGCCTGAGCCTGCTCCGCTGGCAACATGGATGGACAGCCACCCCTGCCCCCATAGGTACGCCACTGGTTGACACTTTTCCAATTTGTAGCAAATTTGCGTGACAAGTCTCTAGCAAGAGCAGGTTGCAGTGGTGAGTCTACAAGCACAACATAACTGAACTGAAGCAGACTTGCAGAATGTTTGCAAAGAAAGTTGATCTGGAGTCATGCAATGCGGGCTTGCTGCAATTGTGCAACAAACTTGTAACAGGCACGTCTAGCAATAGCTTAGCAAGTCATTTTTAAACTTGCAGCGCAACTGTTTGCTATCTGGGCTGCTTATTCCTACCCAAAGCCATTCCCACTGCAGGGCTTAATCATGGAAATGATCCCCAGGTGAAACATGTGGGAGGCATGGCTTTGGGTGGGTGTAAGTGGAGTGCTGTCATTGCAAAAAAACCTTGGCTAAAGTCTTTGGTGTGCAGCCCATTGTTTGGGACTACAGTGGAGCAAGAGAAGACTCCAGGGCCTTGACACACAGCTGATTGCAGGAAATCAAGGTATATACAGGATGGCCTGTGAGGAGTGAATGTGGATGGGTTCATCTAGCAGTATGGCTCTAACTTGTTATATTTTAAAATTGTCTAGAGATGTTTTAGTACATCTTAAAGCGGGGTTCCACCCGCAATATTTTTTTAAAAGTCAGCAGCTACAAACACTGTAGCTGCTGGCTTTTAATAAGGACACTTACCTGTCCTACTCGCCCGCGATGTCGGCCCGCCGAGGCCGATCCCTCGATTCTGGCAGCTCCCGGCACCGCCATCCTCACTAAGGGAAACAGGCAGTGAAGCCTTGCGGCTTCACTGCCCATTTCCTACTGCACATGTGCGAGTCTCGCGGCGCTGTATGAATGGGCAGCTGCTCTCTGGGATACACACAGTTCCCAGAAGGCAGCACACCCCATTCACCAGAAGTCAACACGAGGAGGACAAGGAAGAAGACCTGCCATGGAGGATGAAGAGGCAGATTAGGAACTTCTGCATAGCAACCGCCTTTTCTGGTGAGTAAAACATAAAATAAAAAAAATCAATTTTTTTTTTTTTTTTTAGGGTGGAACTCCACTTTAAGCTGGCCATACACTATACAATTCTTTTTTAGATTTACCAAAATGATATCGTATGATAAATAATACAACCCTAAACAATAATTTCAGTTTGTATCCACTCAGATAGGCCTTCATATTCAAAGTGCATGGTAGAGCTAAGGGAGATTGAACATTCTGATTGTATAATGCATGGCTACCTTTAAATACATCCGTTTTAAAACCGATTTAATTGGTTTAATGGTTTTAAAAACTCTCTTATATTACATAAACCTCCAATGAATATATATATATATATATATATATATATATATATATATATACAGTGGGTCAAAAAAGTATTTAGTCAGCCACCAATTGTGCAAGTTCTCCCACTTAAAAAGATGAGAGAGGCCTGTAATTGTCATCATAGGTATACCTCAACTATGAGAGACAAAAGGTGGAAACAAATCCAGACAATCACATTGTCTGATTTTGAAAGAATTTATTTGCAAATTATAGTGGAAAATAAGTATTTGGGCAATATCAAAAGTTTATCTCAATACTTTGTTATATATCCGTTGTTGGCAATGACAGAGGTCAAATGTTTTCTGTAATGCCCTGCACACACGATCGGATTTCCGATGGAATAAAATCCGATGAAGCTGACTTCCATCAGTCTTGCATACACACTGTCAGACTAAATTCCGACTGTCCAAAACGCGGTGACGTAAAACACTACGACGAGCCGAGAAAAATGAAGTTCAATGCTTCCGAGCATGCGTCGACTTGATTCTGAGCATGCGATCGGAATTTCCCATCGGATTTTCGGAAAGTCCGATGGGGCCCACACACGATCGGAATTTCCAATGAAAAAAGTCCATCTGACTTTTTTCATCGGAAAATCCGATCGTGTGTACAGGGCATAAGTCTTCACAAGGTTGTCACACATTGTTGCTGGTATGTTGGCCCATTCCTCCATGCAGATCTCCCCTAGAGCAGTGATGTTTTGGGGCTGTTGCTGGGCAACACAAACTTTCAACTCCCTCCAAAGGTTTTCTATGGGGTTGAGATCTGGAGACTGGTTAGGCCAATCCAAAACCTTCAAATGCTTCTTACGAAGCCACTCCTTTGTTACCCGGGCGGTGTGTTTGGGATCATTGTCATGCTGAAAGACCCAGCCACGTTTCATCTTCAATGCCCTTGCTGATGGGAGGAGGTTCGCACTCAAAATTTCACGATACATGGCCCCATTTATTCTTTCATGTACACGGATCAGTCGTCCTGTTCCCTTTGCAGAGAAACAGCCCCAAAGCATGATGTTGCCACCCCCATGCTTCACAGTAGGTATGGTGTTATTTGGTTGCAACTCAGCATTCTCTCTCCTCCAAACACGACGAGTTGTGTTTCTACCAAACAGTTCTACTTTGGTTTCATCTGACCATATGACATTCTCCCTATCCTCTTCTGGATCATCCAAATGCTCTCTAGCAAACCTCAGACGGGCCCGGACATGTACTGGCTTAAGCAGGGGAACACGTCTGGCACTGCAGGATCTGAGTCCCTGGTGGCGTAGTGTGTTACTGATGGTAGCCTTTGTTACGTTGGTACCAGCTCTCTGCAGGTCATTCACTAGGTCCCCCGTGTGGTTCTGGGATTTTTGCTCACCGTTCTCGTGATCATTTTGACCCGACGGGGTGAGATCTTGCCTGGAGCCCCAGATCGAGGGAGATTATCAGTGGTCTTGTATGTCTTCCATTTTCTAATTATTGCTCCCACAGTTGATTTCTTCACACCAAGCTGCTTGCCTATTGCAGATTCAGTCTTTCCAGCCTTCCTTCGACAGCTCTTTGGTCTTCACCATAGTGGAGTTTGGAGTGTGACTGTTTGAGGTTGTGGACAGGTGTCTTTTATACTGATAACAAGTTCAAACAGGTGCCATTAATACAGGTAATGAGTGGAGGACAGAGTAGCCTCTTAAAGAAGAAGATACAGGTCTGTGAGAGCCAGAAACCTTTCTTGTTTGTAGGTGACCAAATACTTATTTTCCACCATAATTTGCAAATAAATTCTTTCCAAATCAGACAATGTGATTGTCTGGATTTGTTTCCACATTTTGTCTCTCATAGTTGAGGTATACATATCATGACAATTACAGGCCTCTCTCATCTTTTTAAGTGGGAGAACTTGCACAATTGGTGGCTGACTAAATACTTTTTTGCCCCACTGTATACAGGTCCTTCTAAAAAAATTAGCATATTGTGATAAAGTTCATTATTTTCTGTAATGTACTGATAAACATTAGACTTTCATATATTTTAGATTCATTACACACAACTGAAGTAGTTCAAGCCTTTTCTTGTTTTAATATTGATGATTTTGGCATACAGCTCATGACAACCCAAAATTCCTATCTCAAAAAATTTGCATATTTCATCCGACCAATAAAAGAAAAGTGTTTTTAATACAAAAAAAGTCAACCTTCAAATAATTATGTTCAGTTATGCACTCAATACTTGGTCGGGAATCCTTTTGCAGAAATGACTGCTTCAATGCGGCGTGGCATGGAGGCAACCAGCCTGTGGCACTGCTGAGGTGTTATGGAGGCCCAGGATGCTTCGATAGCGGCCTTAAGCTCATCCAGAGTGTTGGGTCTTGTGTCTCTCAACTTTCTCTTCCCAATATCCCACAGATTCTCTATGGGGTTCAGGTCAGGAGAGTTGGCAGGCCAATTGAGCACAGTAATACCATGGTCAGTAAACCATTTACCAGTGGTTTTGGCACTGTGAGAAGGTGCCAGGTCGTGCTGAAAAATGAAATCTTCATCTCCATAAAGCTTTTCAGCAGATGGAAGCATGAAGTGCTCCAAAATCTCCTGATAGCTAGCTGCATTGACCCTGCCCTTGATAAAACACAGTGGACCAACACCAGCAGCTGACATGGCACCCCAGACCATCACTGACTGTGGGTACTTGACACTGGACTTCAGGCATTTTGGCATTTCCCTCTCCCCAGTCTTCCTCCAGACTCTGGCACCTTGATTTCCGAATAACATGCAAAATTTGCTTTCATCCGAAAAAAGTACTTTGGACCACTGAGAAACAGTCCAGTGCTGCTTCTCTGTAGCCCAGGTCAGGCGCTTCTGCCGCTGTTTCTGGTTCAAAAGTGGCTTGACCTGGGGAATGCGGCACCTGTAGCCCATTTCCGGTGGCTCTGGATGTTTCTACTCCAGACTCAGTCCACTGCTTCCGCAGGTCCGCCAAGGTCTGGAATTGGTCCTTCTCCACAATCTTCTTCAGGGTCCGGTCACCTCTTCTCGTTGTGCAGCGTTTTCTGCCACACTTTTTCCTTCCCACAGACTTCCCACTGAGGTGCCTTGATACAGCACTCTGGGAACAGCCTATTCGTTCAGAAATTTCTTTCTGTGTCTTACCCTCTTGCTTAAAGGGTGTCAATGATGGCCTTCTGGACAGCAGTCAGGTCGGCAGTCTTACCCATGATTGCGGTTTCAAGTAATGAACCAGGCTGGGAGTTTTTAAAAGCCTCAGGAATCTTTTGCAGGTGTTTAGAGTTAATTAGTTGATTCAGATGATTAGGTTAATAGCTCGTTTAGAGAACCTTTTCATGATATGCTAATTTTTTGAGATAGGAATTTTGGGTTGTCATGAGCTGTATGCCAAAATCATCAATATTAAAACAAGAAAAGGCTTGAACTACTTCAGTTGTGTGTAATGAATCTAAAATATATGAAAGTCTAATGTTTATCAGTACATTACAGAAAATAATGAACTTTATCACAATATGCTAATTTTTTGAGAAGGACCTGTATATATATATATATTGTGACAGCAGGAAGGTAAAGTCACCTGGTTGCATCCAGGGGGGTAGGTATATTTCTCCCAGATTCAGGCTTTATGCCGACTTATACAACTAGGGAGAGAGTTGATGAAGCCCAGCTGAGGCTAGTGGGCTCATGGATGATTCATACCTCTAGGGAGAGTGCTGGGCGTCATGCAGGCAGGGAGTTGATGAGACCAGCTGAAGCTTGTCAGCTCGTTTAAGGCCTCTATAAAAACTCCCAGCTTCATTAGGTGTTTGCTCATGCCTGGAACCAGACCTGTGTGGACTGTCTAGGGAGAGTGAACCCCTGTGCGGTGAGACAAAGCCTGTGTGGCTATTTGTTTGGACATTTACTAAACCAGGGACTTAGGGACTAGGACAGCACCAGGCTGATCCCAGTTGTTAGTTAGGGAAACCTGCATGTTTAGTCAGAGGTCAAGCTGACCAGGATTTATTTTGTTTATATTTCTTTTTGCTTTGCTGTGTTTTTGTCACTGTAAATAGAGAAATAAACCGCACCTTTTGATCTTGAAAACCACAACCTCCGTCTGCTGGGCCTGTTTTTGTGTGGGGAGCCCATCCAGGGGGTCACACACACCCGCTACCGAGCTAACCCCCTCACAGTTGGTGGAGAACCAGTGGCAGTTTTTTTTTAAGCCAGCATGGAGGAGATACTGAAACAGCTGGCTCTAGCAAATGCCAATCAACAGCAGACAAATGCAGGTTTGCAAAAGAGCTTCGCAGCCCAGCAACAAGCCCAGCAGCAATCTGAGGCCCGCTTCATAGACCCGTTGCAGAAGCAAGAGCAGAGACTACAACAACAGATGGAAGCAGTAATGCAGCAACGTCCGCAGACCAGTGAGGAAAGCCGTCCCACTAATACCGCGTCCTTTGGGGTGAGTCGTTTATTGACAAAAATGACTGGAGGGGATGATCCAGAGGTATTTTTGACCACATTTGAAAGGACTGCTGAAAGAGAAAAGTGGCCTGAGGAGCAGTGGGCTGGACTGGTGGCTCCTCTGTTAACTGGTGAATCGCAGAAAGCTTACTATGACCTAGAGCCTGACCAAGCAAAAGACTATGTGATGCTAAAAGCTGAAATATTGGCAAGGCTGGGTGTCACCCTGGCTGTCCGGGCTCAGCGTGTGCATAACTGGACTTTCCAGCTTGGAAAACCCCCCAGGTCTCAAATGTATGATCTCATTCACCTGAGCAGGAAGTGGCTACAGCCAGAGACTTTGTCCGCACCGGAGATTGTGGAACGTGTTGTGATGGATCGTTTCTTGAGAGCTCTTCCTACCGCCATTCAAAAGTGGGTAAGCCATGGAGACCCAGAAACGGCCGGTAAACTTGTGGATCGTGTAGAGGGATACTTGGCTGCAGAGAACCTGACGGCCTCTTCCAGAGACTCTCAGACTTTCCACCCTAAGACCAGACCATCCCCAGGGGCGGATAAGATGATTCCAAGGGGTGAGGGTGGAGAGAGTGAGAGGGTAGGAGCTCTGCCCAGGGTTTGGCGAGAACAGCCTGGGAAGTCGGGGGCTCAAGAGGCAGCCAAAAGGATTGTTTGCTACCGCTGCCGGCAAACGGGACATATTGCAGAAAATTGCCCGGTTGTGGAGGAACCCGTGCAATGTGACTTTCTGACGGACAGACGTCAGTCGCTGTGTGCGACAGTCGCATGCACTGCCATTCGGGGAACTGAGAAACATTTATGCAAAATGTGTATTAATGGTAGAAATGTTGTGGTATTACTGGATTCAGGTAGCCTTGTGACCCTGATAAAGGCTGAATTAGTTAAAACAGAGGTCTCTGGGAATAGCAAGGTAGCTGTTATTTGTGTGCATGGGGACACCCGAGAGTATCCAGTGACTACAGTGTGTTTCAAGACCCCCAAAGGTACCCTCTCTCATCCAGTGGGGTTAGTATCTCAATTACCGCATGATGCCATTGTGGGAAGGGAGTTTCCGAAGTTCTGGGAACTGTGGGATGATCCTGAGCCCCCCACTGGTGCCCCTATGTACCAGGAAGGTGATAGCCAGAACTCCTCTGAGAGTGGTGAGGACTCTCCAGAATTTCCCTTGTCAGTATTGGCAGGCGAGACTCAAGAAACTGGAGAGGAGCCCACCTCCTCAGACGAAAACCTACCGTCTGTGGAGTTTTCTGATCTTGAGCTTCACAGGGAAAATTTTGCCACAGAACAGTTAAAAGACCCCGCCCTAATAAAGGCACGGGAAAACGTAGTGGAAATAGATGGCGAGTTAGTGAACCCAGATAATGCCTGCACTTACCCATACTTCAGCGTAGAGAAGGACCTACTGTATCGGGTGGCAAAAAGGGCAGAAGAAACCGTTGAGCAGCTTGTGGTGCCCAAACCTTACAGGAAGTTGGTGTTGGAGTTGGCCCATGGGCACATTCTTGGAGGTCATCTGGGGACAGAGAAAACCCGAGAGAGGGTATTACAGAGATTCTATTGGCCTGGGGTGATGAAGGACATAGAAAATTATTGTTCCTCCTGCCCTGTGTGTCAGAGGTCGGCCCCGATGCCACATTTCCGTAGCCCGCTGGTCCCTCTACCCATCAATGAGGTCCCGTTTGAGAGGATCGCAATGGATTTGGTAGGTCCTATAATCAAGTCCGCTAGGGGGCACCAGTACATATTAGTTATAATGGACTATGCCACCCGTTATCCAGAAGCGATCCCTCTCCGAAATACCTCGGCCAAAACCATAGCCAAAGAGCTATCTCTTGTTTTTAGCCGGGTGGGTATTTGTAAAGAACTGCTTACGGACCAAGGTACACCCTTTATGTCCCGGGTTATGAAAGAGCTGTGTAAATTGTTCAAAGTGACGCAATTGCGTACGTCTGTGTATCACCCCCAAACCGATGGGCTGGTTGAAAGATTCAACAAAACCCTAAAACAAATGTTGAAGAAAGTGTTGGATAGAGATGGAAAGGATTGGGACTGTCTACTTCCTTATTTGATGTTTGCTATTAGGGAGGTGCCCCAATCCTCTACGGGATTCTCCCCCTTTGAGTTACTGTATGGGAGACACCCAAGAGGGCTGTTGGATATTGCCAAGGAAACTTGGGAAAGTGAGAGTTCTCCCCACAGGAGTGTGATTGAGCATGTCGCCCTGATGCAAGATCGAATTGCACAGGTAATGCCCATCGTGAAGGAACATTTGGCCCAAGCGCAGTTGGCACAGCAGAGAGTGTACAACCGTGGAGCCAAGACCCGTACCTTTTCCCCGGGGGATAGGATATTGGTACTTGTCCCTACGGTTGAAAGTAAATTCCTTGCCAAATGGCAAGGCCCCTACGAGATAATGGAAAAAGTGAGCGAAGTGAATTACAAGGTCAGACAACCAGGAAGGCGAAAGCCCGAACAGATCTATCACGTTAATCTGTTGAAAGCCTGGAGGGATA
Source organism: Rana muscosa (assembly GCA_029206835.1). NCBI lineage: Eukaryota > Metazoa > Chordata > Amphibia > Anura > Ranidae > Rana > Rana muscosa. The sequence goes on along the minus strand of CM055119.1, from coordinate 220,847,686 downwards.
GAGAGTCCCTAGTCGCAGAAACTTGGTCACCAGCTCAAACTGGTTGCGTGATTCTGGAGGTTGGAATAGCAGCCACCTTGTCACAACCCCAACAACAGGAGGTTAAGGAGTTTGTGCTTCGCAACAAGGAGGTGTTCTCTGAGCTGCCGGGACAAACATCTGGGGTAGAGCATGATATTATTACCCCGCCCGGTGAAAGGGTGAAGTTAAAACCCTATCGGATCCCAGAGGCCCGACGGGAGGCAATACGGGAGGAAGTACAGAAAATGCTGAACTTAGGGGTGATAGAGGAGTCCCAAAGTGATTGGTCTAGTCCCATTGTGTTGGTGCCTAAACCGGATGGGAGCTGGCGATTTTGTAACGATTTTCGTCAGTTGAACAAAGTTACAAAATTTGACACCTACCCCATGCCACGTATAGATGAGTTGATCGGCTGGCTGGGAACAGCCCGATACATGACGACTCTTGACCTCACAAAAGGGTATTGGCAAATTCCCCTGGCCAAGTCAGCCAAAGAGAAAACCGCATTTGTAACCCCAGACGGGGCGTTCCAATATAAGAGAATGCCGTTCGGGTTACAGAATGCGCCGGCCACATTCCAGCGGAAAATGGACCAGATACTGAGGCCCCATCGGAAGTATGCTGCGGCTTACCTGGATGACGTAATTGTCCATAGCACAGATTGGGCCTCACATCTGCCAAAAGTGCAAGCAGTCCTAGACTCTATCCGGGAAGCGGGGTTTACGGCTAACCCCAAGAAGTGTACCATTGGGCAGGAGGAGGCCAAATATCTTGGGTACACCATTGGCAGGGGAGTAATAAAACCCCAACTCAACAAAGTCGAGGCCATCCAGAGTTGGCCACGTCCCAACAGCAAGAAGCAGGTACGAGCCTTTCTGGGAATCGCGGGTTATTATCGGCGCTTCATTCCCCACTTTGCTTCTAAGGCTGTGCCCCTAACCAACCTGACGAAAGGGAAAGGGTCGGTCATGATTAAATGGACCCCCGAGGCTGAGGCAGCATTCCAATTCTTGAAACAAGCCTTATGTAGCCAGCCAGTGTTGTACTCACCCGACTTCTCTAAAGACTTTGTCGTACAAAGTGATGCGTCAGATGTGGGGTTAGGAGCAGTATTGTCCCAGGTCTGGAACGGGGAAGAGCACCCAGTCATTTACCTCAGCAGGAAGTTGAAGTCCCATGAGGTAAATTACGCCACGGTTGAAAAGGAGTGTTTAGCGGTGAAGTGGGCTCTAGATTCCCTTCGGTACTATCTGCTAGGTAGGCACTTTGACATGGTTACGGATCACGCTCCGTTAAAGTGGATGGCTCAAAACAAGGAGACAAATAGAAGAGTGAATAGGTGGTTCCTGGCCCTACAGGAATTCAACTTCACAGTAAAGCATCGCCCTGGCGTTCAAATGGGGAATGTGGATGCTTTGTCTCGAGTACATGAATGCCTGATTGCTGGTGTTCCAACCCCAAGGTTAAAACAAGAGGGGGGGGTATGTGACAGCAGGAAGGTAAAGTCACCTGGTTGCATCCAGGGGGGTAGGTATATTTCTCCCAGATTCAGGCTTTATGCCGACTTATACAACTAGGGAGAGAGTTGATGAAGCCCAGCTGAGGCTAGTGGGCTCATGGATGATTCATACCTCTAGGGAGAGTGCTGGGCGTCGTGCAGGCAGGGAGTTGATGAGACCAGCTGAAGCTTGTCAGCTCGTTTAAGGCCTCTATAAAAACTCCCAGCTTCATTAGGTGTTTGCTCATGCCTGGAACCAGACCTGTGTGGACTGTCTAGGGAGAGTGAACCCCTGTGCGGTGAGACAAAGCCTGTGTGGCTATTTGTTTGGACATTTACTAAACCAGGGACTTAGGGACTAGGACAGCACCAGGCTGATCCCAGTTGTTAGTTAGGGAAACCTGCATGTTTAGTCAGAGGTCAAGCTGACCAGGATTTATTTTGTTTATGTTTCTTTTTGCTTTGCTGTGTTTTTGTCACTGTAAATAGAGAAATAAACCGCACCTTTTGATCTTGAAAACCACAACCTCCGTCTGCTGGGCCTGTTTTTGTGTGGGGAGCCCATCCAGGGGGTCACACACACCCGCTACCGAGCTAACCCCCTCACAATATATATATATATATATATATATATATATATATATATATGTATATATATATATAAATACGTGTTTCAGCTATAGTAAGGAAGGATTATAACCATGGCATCTTTACTCTCATTAGGGAGATTTCCTTGCACTTCCTGTTTCTCTCCAAGACACAACCGGAAAAAGTGTAATCCTCTGATGGTCCCAAAACAGTTCTCCCCAGTGAGAGATTTTCCCTCTATTTAACGTTTTAGATTCCCAGCCTCAACTTCCCTTCCATTCCCTGATAGCAAGGCTAACTTGCCACAAATTTGTGGCAGTGTTGAATTGCAAGTCTGTTAACTTGCTGCACATTTTCACTGGCAGGATGTACACTTGCAGACCACTTAAAGCACAAGTTCTAGTTGACACTTTTCCAATTTGTAGCAAATTTTCAGGTCAAGTCTCTAGCAAGAGCAAAGTTGCAGTGGCAAGTCTACGGCAAGAGCTCTGCAAATCTACAGCATGATAATTCTGCCACAGTGACCCCTGTGGTCTGTGGTGGGATGACTTTTGCCCAATGTAACTGAACCAGAACTTGCAGCAGACTTGCAGAATGTTTGCAAAGAAAGTTGATCTGGAGTCATGTAATGTGGACTTGCTGCTATTTTGCAGTAAACTTGTAAAGCCTGGCAAGTCTAGTAATAGCTTAGCAAGTCATTTTCAAACTTACAGCACAATTGCTTGCTATCTGGGCACCCCCCACAACAGCTATGCAAGATTGGACTACATTTTTTCAACCCCTGTAATCTTAGCCAATTCAAAGGATGCCTCTACTCATACTTGTGTTTGGCCAGACCACCAAATTACCTCTTTTGACACAAGTTTATTAAGCTCGGACCCACCTCATATACTTGGAGACTTAAAGTGGAGCTCCGCCGGAAAAAAAAATATTAAAAGCCAGCAGCTACAGCTACAGCAGCTGCTGGCTTTTAATATTTGGACACTTACCTGTCCTGGAGTCCAGCGACGTCCGCAGCAGAGGACGAGCGACCGCTCGTCGCTCTGCTGCTCCCTCCGCCATCCTCGCTGAGGGAACCAGGAAGTGAAGCCCTGCGGCTTCATGCCCGGTTCCCTACGGCGCATGCGCGAGTCGCGCTGCGCCGTTCTGATTGGTGCTCCTGTGTTCTGGGAGCCGAGTGTCTCCCAGAACACCAAGGGAAGTCTGCGGGAAGTGACGTCACTCCCGCAGATTCCCAGGGAGAGGACTCCCGGATGTGGGTGAAAATACCTGTCTTAGACAGGTATCTTCACCCCCCTCCCCCCTGAAAGGTGTCAATTGTGACACCGGAGGGGGGGAGGGTTCCAAATAGCAAAAGTTGCTATTTAGGGTGGAGCTCCACTTTAATGAGGCTTTACTTTTGGAATGCAGTGATGGAGGCAGAGGTCTCGGGGGCACTAGAGGAATACTTTGAATTAAATTCCTCCCTGGAAACAGCTATTACCATGCAATGGGCTGCACATAAAGCGGTTTTAAGAGGTAAATCATTTAATTTGGCATCTACCCAAAATAAGATTAATCAACAAAAAAATCGTATTCCTTACCTCGGGAATTAGACCAGTTGTATAAGATTTCCCCGGATCTTCATTCTTCATTCTGCTTCAACTAGGCACTCCATTGAACATCAACTATTAAAACTAGATTCCCTATTATCAGCTAAGGCATTAAGGTGGTCTAAAGCAAACATTTTATTGCATAGTAATGTCGCCTCCACTATGTTTGCCAGAAAGCTGAACCTCTACGCCCCACTCTTAGCTCCCCATCAGACTGAAACCTCAGCGGATATTGACTCTTGGTTTTCTTCCATCCTGATCCCTACCCTTACCCTTTCACAATTGGAGACCTTAAACTCCCCGGTCACTCTGCTCGAGGTCACTAGGGTTATCCAATCCCTGAAAAAGTGCTCCACCCCTGGCCCAGATGAATTTATATCTTTGTATTACAAACAATTCTCCTCCCTTTTGTCCCCAAGACTGGTTCAGCTTTTTAAGTATATTCTTCAGGGGCATAGGTTCCCTGAGGAAATGCTTTTAGCTAACAAGTCTTTGATCCCACAGCCTAACAAAGACTACTCCCTACCCCAAAATTATAGAAATATCTTGGTCATCAACAATGACTTAAAGATATTTAGCCGATATTTAACATAGCGGATCGCCTTGCCATTATTATTCCTTTTTTGATCTTGCCATTTCAATCGGGCTTTATTCCAAACCACGTTTTGCCACTAATAAATTTCAGGATGCAAATTTATACTCCAAAAAAATGTTGCTGCTCGGCCTTGATATTCACAAGGCCTTTGATAGTGTCTCGTGCAGCTATATTTCTCTCCTCCTACAATGCTTCTATGGCTTTCAAGGTGAGTTTTTCTGGGCTTTCCAGGCCCTTTATCACAGAACCCGGATTAAAATTCTGGGTTGCAACTCTGATTTTTTCCAGCCAGGCAGGGCTGTCCCCTGTCACCTTTAATTTTTGCATTGGCAATTGAGCCTCTCGGCACTGCTATCCTGAGACACCCTGATATTGCCAAGTCTGCTTGAGATTTTGGCAAAATTTGCTAAGGTATCGGGTCTCTCTGTTAATGTGACTAAATCAGTGGCATTCCCTGTCAAGTTTGCCCTTTCTGAGCTGGAAACTATTAAAGCATCTTTCCCTTTTGTCTGGTCCTCATTCTCCCTCTCTTACTAGGGATCACACTTCCCAGAAACTATCAACGGTTATTTAATAGTAACTTCCCCCCTTTGGTAGCCAAAATTAAACATCTACTCAAAATTTGTTCTGCATATCCCATTTGCTTCTTAGGCAGGGTGACGGCAATAAAAAATGTCTGTTCTACCTAAACGCCTATATCTTTTTCAATCCCTTCCAGTTTTTATTTCTAAGCCCTATCTCCCTAAGATCCAAACTGATCCAAATAACTTCATTTGGTATGGCAAGTCCCCAAGATTTGCCAAGGTGGTATTATACCGTTCCCTTAAAAGGAGGTTTAGGGGTACCCCAGATATGGTTATATTATCTGGCCAGTAAATCACACAATTATCGCAATGGAATATTATAGACTCTCGTGTCCCCTGGCTTATGTTTGAACAAGCCACAATCTCTCCATACTACCTTCCAGGTTTATTATGGTCCTCTAAAACTCAGAAATCAGACATAATGGGGCTGATTTACGAAACGTTTGCGCCATAAGTATCGGCGCATCTGCGTGCGCAACGGCTGTTTTGGTATTTACAAAACATTAGCGCCGGTAGCTCAGCGCAATTTCCCATTTACTATACTGTTCTCGGCGGACGGGAGGAGGCGCTCAGTGCGCCACTATGGACCTGGCGCACGGCATCTTAAAATCTAAATATAAAGAAGCTGGAAGTGCCAATATAATGGGGGTGACATGGGGTGATGTGAGGAAGTGAAGTGACACCTGCCCAAATAACAAATATGCCCAAAATAGAGTGAGAAAGTAACTTTTTCAGAACCAGCCCGCTGCGCCGGCAAGTACGTTTAGAACTGCAATGTTTTTTTTTTAGCTCAGCGCGGCAATTTTATTTGTTCAAACGTGCCGGTTCACTGCGCCGGCAAAATCTTAGTAAATGTCAAGTCACGTAAATCAATTTGCATAAGTTGAACAGGCGCAGCTCGGAACTTGCCAGTGCGCCAGCAAAATGATATTTCTAAAGGAAAAAAAAAAGGCATTTAAAAGCACCCGCGGCTATAATGAATTGTCGGCTCCTGGCAATATAGAGAAAAGTCATTAAAAGTCTTTGATAAAAACAAAAAAAAAAGCGTGGGGTCCCCCCAAATTCCATTACCAGGCCCTTCAGGTCTGGAATGGATATTAAGGGGAACCCTGCCGCAAATTTAAAAAAAATGCGTGCGGTTCCCCCAAATATCCATACCAGGCCCTTCAGATCTGGTATGGATTTTAAGGGGAACTCCACCCCAATTTTTTTTTTAAAATGGCGTGGAGTCCCCCCAAAAATTCACACCAGACCCTTATCCGAGCACGCAACCTGGCAGGCCGCAGGAAAAGAGGGGGGGCGAGAGAGCGCCCCCCCTACCTCCTGAACCGTACCAGGCCACATGCCCTCAACATGGGGAGGATGTCCCCATGTTGATGGGTACAAGGGCCTCATCCCCACAACCCTTGCCGGTGGTTGTGGGGGTCTGCGGGCGGGGGGCTTATCGGAATCTGGAAGACCCCTTTAACAAAGGGGACCCCCAGATTCCGCCCCCCCTGTGTGAAATGGTAATAGGGTACAAACGTACCCCTACCATTTCACAAAAAGTGTCAAAAATGTTAAAAATTACAATAGCCTGTTTTTGACAATTCCTTTATTAATGTCTTCTCCTTTCTTCCATCTTCTTCCTTCTTCTTCCATCTTCGTCTTCCTTCTTCTTTCTCCGTTTGAATTGGAGGTTCCCGCTGTGTGACGCTTCAGTTCTTCAGTTCTCCTCTGGGTCCGCTGCCACCCGGTGGCTCCGTCCCCCTCTGACACCACGGGGAAAGTCCCCGTGAAATCCATGTGCGTCAGAGGGGGGCGGGGTCACCGGGTGGCAGCGGACCAAGAGGAGAACTGAAGAACTGAAGTGTCACACAGCGGGAACCTCCAATTTAAACGGAGCGGCCGGAGAAAGAAGAAGGGGAACAAGAAGCCGGAGCAAGATGCGGACGAGAACACCGAAAGAAGAAGGAAGATGAAGATGAAGAGGAAGAGGAAGATGAAGAACAAGATGGAGGAAGAAACCCGAATGGAGAAAAGAAGAAGATGGAAGAAGAAGATGGAAGAAGAAGATGGAAGAAAGGAGAAGACATTAATAAAGCAATTGTCAAAAACCGGCTATTGTCATTTTTTACATTTTTTACACTTTCTTTGTGAAATGGTAGGGGTACATTTGTACCCCATTACCATTTCACACAGGGGGGGCGGGATCTAGGTATCCCCTTTGTTAAAGGGGTCTTCCAGATTTCGATAAGCCCCCCGCCCGCAGACCCCCACAACCACCGGGCAAGGGTTGTGGGGATGAGGCCCTTGTCCCCATCAACATGGGGACATCCTCCCCATGTTGAGGGCATGTGGCCTGGTACGGTTGAGGAGGGAGGGGGGCCGATCTCTCGTCCCCCCCTCTTTTCCTGTGACCTGCCAGATTTCGTGCTCGGATAAGGGTCTGGTGTGGATTTTTTTTAAGTTTGGCGCGGGGGTCCCCTTAAAATCCATACCAGACCTGAAGGGCCTGGTAATGGAATTTGGGGGACCCCCACGCATTTTTTTTTTCAAAGACTTTCAATGACTTTTATCTGTATTGACGGGAACCAGCAATTCATTACATCCGCGAGTACTTTTAAATGACTATTATTTTACTTTAGAAATGTCATTTTGCTCTCGAACTGTTATAAACATGGAAAACATGCGCTACTTTACAGGCATACTATAGACACCCCCCGGGTATTATATTTAGGGCCAGTTCACACCGGATGCAGTGCAGTGCTTTTTTTGATGCATGAAAAACGCAAAGAAAGTTGATCACATTAATGCCAATGGCATAGTTCACACCACTGCAGTATGTTCCAGTGCGTTTCAGAAAGGAAAAAAATAAAATTGGTCATGCTGCATTTTTTATGTACAGAACTGTACTGGACCGCAGTAAAACACATCAAAAATGCAACGGAACGTACCAAAAACGCACTGGAATGCACCGGAACGCACCTAAATGCACCAAAGACGCACTGCAACACACTTGTCCTAAGTGAAAAGAGGGGGAAAAAACACTGGACTGCATCAAAAACGCATCAAAAATGCACTGGAACGTGTCAAAAACGCGCATGCAGAAAAGCACCTGGAACGCATCCAGACTGCGTTTCTATGGTGTGAACTAGGGCCAGTTCACACCATAGAAACGCAATCCGGATGCGTTCCAGGTGTTTTTTTGCATGCACCTTTTTGATGTGTTCCAGTGCATTTTTGGTATGTTTTTGATGCAGTCCAGTGCTTTTTTTTCACCCCTCTTTTTTATTAACCATAGATAAGGACAAGTGTGTTCCAGTGCATTTTTGGTGCATTTAGGTGTGTTCCTGTGTGTTCCAGTGCGTTTATGATGCGTTTTGCTGCGTTCCAGTACAGTCCAGTGCAGGTAAAATGCAGCATGTTCTACATTTTGTGGAACTGGAACACACTGGAACAAACACTGCCATTTAGAACCATATAACCAACTTTCCATGCATTTTTGATGCATAAAAAAACGCAATGGACTGCATGTGGTGTGAAATGGCCCTTAAGCAATTCGGCATATTTAAAGGCACTTCTCCTTGTTTTGTTTTTGGTGTTGTCCAAATTGGTGACATTGATATAGGTCCCTTAGGGTGGGACCTGGGCCACCATTTTAAAGGCCAATAACTAGAAGATAAGCCAGCCAAGTGGGGACTAGCAAAATTAACAAGTCAGTTCCCATAGACTGCAATGGTATTTGTTGGTAGGGGGGGGGGGTGATTGTCCCATCTCTAATTTTGTAGCATGCTGGATGATGTGCTTAATTTTGGATGGGGGGGGGGTTATTTTCTGCTAGCTGCATCTGTGTTGTTCTGAGCATGCCCAGGCAGTTAGATTTTTTTTGGTGCTTTTTGTGTGTGAACAGCACCTGGATATTTCTGGGAATGCTCAGAGAGTGTTTTTATGGGTTAGTAATTGAAGGACATCCTTAACAGGTGTGCCCACTTTGAAGTTCAGTCTCTACATTGGGTGAACTTGCATTTTGGGTGTTTCATGGACTGTGCATGTGTTTTCAATTGCCTCATTAGCACACAAACCTATGTTATATAAAGCTCGCAGATAGCATCCTCTCCCTTGCCCTGAAAAGAGGCAAGTGTGTGTGCGTCCAGCAAAAAGTACATTTTGGTGTCCTTATTGAGTTTGTAACACATGTATTTTATTTGTTATGTCTTTGCAAACAGGTGTTTGTTTTACTTTTGTGGATTGTATTTTTTTGTGTGGGGGAAATGTTCCCCTGAAATAATTTTGATGTTGTTAATGTGTGTCGTTTGTTCACTTTGATTTAATTGTCTGTGCTGCATTATTTTGCGAAAACTTTCTCAAGATGTTGTGAGTCTGTGACTAATGTTTCAAATTGACCATGTTTTTTATTTTGGCTTCCCTTTGTTTTGTTGACCAATAAAATTTGATGCAAAGTTTTGATGTTTGTTTTGTTTTTTCTTTGCAACAAATGTGACAGCTGATTGGCATGTCAAAACAAAACAGGTGTGATTTGTCTACCCTGGTGCCTTCATGCTAGCATATGCATGTATTGTGTGCTGCCATGGATAATCACCAGGAAATGAAAAATACAGAGCGGTAAGTATTAATTTTTCCTTTTTACTGCAGTGGTTCTCAGCCTCAGTCCTCAAGTACCCCCAACAGGCCATGTTATGTGAATTTATCTTATCGAGAATAGCTGTCCAAAATACAAAACCATTGACTGTGATTTAAAGCACATGTGCAAGATGAAGGAAAACCTGCAAACATGGCCTGTTGGGGGTACTTGAGAAGCAGTGATTTAGAGCACTGCACTTAAAAATAGCTCAAGGCAATACGATTCTAACTGTGGGCATTTTGAGGGAAACAAAATAAGTGTTAGAACCCCTGCTTGTTTATTTATTTTTTTTGGTTGGGCTTTGTCCCCTTTTAGTAAAATTGGCTTCACTTCCTGTCACACAGCTAAACAGGAAGTGAAGGTAAAACCCTACCAATGTCTTTTCTTGGGGACACACAGATCAATCTAACTAGTGTCCCCATTAAGCAAATTGCATTCTAGCACTTTGTTGTATACACCCCAAATCATTGGATAATTTGGGGTTTAGTAAAGACAAATCCACTCTGCAGTAAAAGTGTAGCTGCTGAAAATCTGAGGGGAAGCACTGGTGATTGTAATATCCAATCATGTAAAAGGAAAGATGGTGTTTTTTTTGTTTGCTTGCATGTCCCCCACGGATATCCAGCAAGTGTACTTGTAGTGCAAAGTAGATTTGCCTTTAGTAAATAAACCCCAAAGTCCAAAATACCTAATAATTTGGGGTGTACCCCGCAAAATGCTGGAGTGCAATGTACATAATGGGGAAAGTATTTAGATTGACCTGTGTGTCCCCAAGGAAAGACATTGGTAGGGATTTACCCTCACTTCCTGTGTGGCTATGTGACAGGAAGTGAATTATTTGGAAGGATAAATTGGCAAATTTGGGAGTTGTCTTCACCCTATCAGGGGTGCAGACATCCCCAAAAACTGTCTAGACTTCTAATCCCTCTGCACTCTATCCCCAAGCATTAAGTTTAACTTTGCAAAGACACATTCCTAAGGTGAATTGTGATGCATGTCAATGGCCCATTTGGACCCTCTTTAATCACTTGAGATCAGCGCTATAACTGATCGACGGCCACAGCACAGTCCTCAATTCCCGGGAGTCCGTCAATAGACGTCCTCCCCTTCGCGCTGTGGTCACCGAGTCACTGAGACTCGGGTGATGACAGATCTGAGTAAGGGTCTGATCCCTGCCCTTTACCATGTGATCAGCTGTCAGCCAATGACAGCTGATCACGTGATGTAAACAAAAGCTGGGTAATGGTTTTTATTTTCTCCTTGTGCTGACAGCGTGAGCATAAAAAAAGGCATTCACCGGCTTATGTGCAAGGGACATCGGGCCCGAAGAGGAAGAGGCAATTCTGCGTCATCTGTGACAATCAATAGCCCCTGCCAGTGCCACCTATCAATGCCCACCACTGGTGCCAATCAGTGCCACCTAGCAGTGCTGCCTATCAGTGCCCATCACTGCCAACTATCATTGCCACCTAGCAGTGCCACTTCTCAATGCCCACCAGTGCCAACTAGCAATGCCACCTCTCAGTGCCCACGCTTGCCACCTTATCGGTGCCCATCAGTGCAGCCCATCAGTGCAGTCTCATCAGTGTACATCAATGAAGGAGAAAAATTACCTTTTTTCAAAATTTTCGAAATATTAACCACTTTCCTACCAAATGACATCCTTGGCTTTGTGCGGTGACATCTGAATGATGCCTGCAGTTGCAGGCAACATTCAGATATCATTCTTTTCAACCAGCGATTCTGTGCACGATAAAAATGATCATAGCGGCAGTTCCACCGCTTGATCGTTCTTATAGGCGGCGGGAGGGGACGTCCCTCCCCCTCCCGCCGCCATTCGGCGCTTCTCCGGGCTCTCCCGTGCCATCTGAGGCTCGGAGAATGAATTGGCCGGTGCCGGATGGGAAGCATAGAGTTGACTGGTGACCAGATGGTCACCAGTCCTTTCTATGACCGTCAGAGGCCGGGCGCGACATCACGCCGGGTTCCCGTATGTAAACAAAGCCGTGATCTCGGCTGTCAGCATGAAATCGGTGAATTTTTTTGGACCGATCTCATGCTTTCCAGCCTGGAGGAGAGATGTGGGGTCTTATTGACCCTGCATCTCTCCATAAAGAGGACCTGTCACAATAGATTCCTATTACAAGGGATGTTTACATTCCTTGTAATAGGAATAAAAGTGATCAAAAAAACAAAAAAGTAAAAAACAAAAAAAATAAAAATAAAAAAAAATAAAAAAACACCCATGTCCCCGGTAGCTCGCACTCAGAAGCGAGCACACACGTAAGTCCCGCCCACATATGTAAATGCCGTTCAAACCACACATGTGAGATATTGCGTTAGAACGAGTGCAACAATTCTAGCACTAGACCTCCTCTGTAATGCGAAAATGGTAACGTGCAAAAAAATTTAAAGCATCGCCTAGGGAGATTTTTAAGTACTGAAGTTTGGTGTCATTCCATGAGTATGCGCAATTTTAAAGCGTGACATGTTAGGTATCTATTTACTCAGCATAACAACATCTTTCACATTATCCCCAAAAATTGGGCTAACTTTACTGTTTTGTAATTTTTTTAAATTCATGAAACCATTCTTTTCCTAAAAAAAGGCATTTGCAAATTTATTGCGCAAATACCGAGCGAGATAAAAATTTGCAATGACCGCCATTTTATTCCCTAGGGTGTCTGCTAAAAAAACATATATAATGTTTGTGGTTTTGAAGTAATTTTATAGCCATAAATTTATGATTTTTACATGAAGGAGAGAAGTGCCAGAATAGGCCCAGTGCTGAAGTGGTTAAAATATCCCAAAACATTTTTTTTAAGTCAGTCTTTTGTATTTATAGAGAAAAAAAAACGCAGAGGTGATCAAATAGCACCAAAAGAAAGCTCTATTTGTGTGCCAAAAAATAATACATTTTCATTGGGTTACAGTGTTGTATGAACGCGCAATTGTCATTCAAAGTGCATCAGCGCTGAAATTTGAAAATTGGTGTGGGCAGGAAGGGGGTTTAAGTGGCCAGTAAAAAAAATAGGTCACCTTTAAAAACGCTTCTAAACTAAAATGCGGCTAAACGCCGGTACCCGCGTCTGAAACGTGAAAATCTTTAGCGTCTGAAGGCATTTTTAGGCTTTGTGAAAAACGAGGTTAAACGCAACTGCAGATTTTTTTTTTCCAGGCCAAAAACAGTGTTTTGGATGTAAGAGAATTCAATGGACCCGCATCCAAAACGCAAGTACCGCGATTTTTGCGTCAATTTTTTTTTAACCTGTTTATAGCTGGTTGTTAAAGGAAATGTAAAAAAAATAAACATTGCCGGCTCTAAAAAAATAAAAATCTTGAAAAAAAACAGCGTGGGGTCCCCCCCCGGTCCATACCAGGCCCTTGGGTCTAGTATGGATTCAAAGGGGACCCCCCACCAAAATGAAAAAAAAATGGCGTGGGGGTCCCCTCAAGATCCATACCAGGCCCTACAGGTCTGGTATGGATTTTAAGGGGAACCCCGCGGCAAACTTAACAAAACAAATAGCATGGGGGTCCCCCTAAAAATCCACACCAGACCCTTGACCCTAGCACGCAACCTGGCAGGCCGCAAGAAAAGAGGGGGGATGAGAGAGTGCCCCCCCTCCCTCCTGAACCGTACCAGGCCACATGCCCTCAACATGGGGAGGATGTCCCCATGTTGATGGGGACAAGGGCCTCTTCCCGACAACCCTGGCCGTTGGTTGTCGGGGTCTGTGGGCGGGGGGCTTATTGGAATCCGGGAACCCCTTTAATAAGGGGGGACCCCAGATACCGGCCCCCCACCCTATGTGAATGAGTATGGGGTACATTGTACCCCTACCCATTCACCTGGTGGCAAAAAAAGTCAATAAAAAACACAACACAAGTAATTTAAAATTCCCCAACACTGTGACGTCATACGGGGGGTGGGGTCAGCGGGTGGCATCACCCGGTGACCACGCCCCATGCCAATATAAGTGGGTGCGCTCCGCGGACAGAGCATTGTAGCGGCGGACAGCGACGATGCAACATCGGACGGAGAGAAGAGGGAAGAAGACGACGATGAAGACCGGGACCCCGCTAGCAAAAGAGCTGGAAGAAGATAGCGGGGCGCCCGGCAGAAGGCACAAAGAACAGGAGATCATGGAGAAGGCACCGGAGAGTGGGAGAAGAACCGGAGAGCGCGGAGACGACACCGGAGAACAGAACAAGAGACCACCAAAGTCAGAAGAAGACGACGATGAAGACCGGGACCCCGCTAGCAAAAGAGCTGGAAGAAGATAGCGGGGCGCCCGGCAGAAAGACCCCCGAAGTCGGAAGAAGACGACGATGAAGACCGGGACCCCGCTAGCAAAAGAGCTGGAAGAAGATAGCGGGGCACCCGGCAGAAAGACCCCCGAAGTCGGAAGAAGACGACGATGAAGACCGGGACCCCGCTAGCAAAAGAGCTGGAAGAAGATAGTGGGGCGCCCGGCAGAAAGAACCCCGAAGTCGGAAGAAGACCCCCGGAGCTGCCTAATAAATTACTTTAAAAACCTGTGTTGTGTTTTTTATTGACTTTTTTTGTCACCAGGTGAATGGGTAGGGGTACGATGTACCCCATACTCATTCACATAGGGTGGGGGGGCTGGGATCTGGGGGCCCCCTTATTAAAGGGGGCTCCCGGATTCCGAAAAGCCCGCCGCCCGCAGACCCCGACAACCAAAGGCCAGGGTTGTCAGGAAGAGGCCCTTGTCCCCATCAACATGGGGGCAGGGTGCTTTGGGGTGGCAGGGGGGCAGCAGGGCGCCCCCTGCCCCAAAGCACCCAACCCCCCCATGTTGAGGGCATGCGGCCTGGTACGGTTCAGGAGGGGGGCGCGCTCGCCCCCCTTTCCTGAGCTGCCGGGCTGCGTGCTCGGATAAGGGTCTGGTATAGATTTTGGGGGGGACCCCCACGCCGTTCTTCGGCGTAGGGGGTTTCCCTTAAAATCCATACCAGACCTAAGGGCTTGGTATGCTCCTGGAGGGGAACCCATGCCGTTTTTTTATTAAAATTTGGCGTTGGTTCCCCTTCATGATTCATACCAAACACGGGACAGCGAGTGCGAGGCTGCCGAGAACCAGCGCGATGGCATCGCGCTGGAGACATTCTCGGCCAGGTAGTCGCCTCTAGGACACGACTTGAGCGGCTGCTTCACGCTCAAGTCGTGTCCAAGTTGCCTCGCAAAGTCGCGCTGTCCCTGTGTCAGCTGGCAAACGAGTCGCCCCGCGAGCCAGAACGTCTTCATCCGACTTCCCGGGCGACCTCTATTCAAATCAATGGGCTCCCATAGGGAACCATTCATTTTCAATAGAGCGCCGCTCAAATTTTTATTTACTATAGCAGTGCGCCGCCGGTGCCTGCACTCAATGAAGGATTTATCCGGCGCACCTATTAAGGTATGAACCGGCGCAGCGCACTGTTTATAGTAAATCACCCCCAATGAGGCGTAACACAGTGGCTATCCAATCACTGAAACTGGATTCTATAAGTTGATAAGTTGTCGCTTATCTCTAAAGCCCCTCCTGGGCCTCGTTTTTGGGGACCCCAGATTCCCCGCAGCCTTTGAGGATCAGAGGGCATTCCAATGGTGGATAAAACAAGGCCTGACTACAGTCATGGATGTTCAGTTTGAAGCAAATTTATATCCTTCCCTCAGTTGCAGTCCCAAAAAAAAATCCCCCCCTGGAATTCTATCATTTCCTACAAATTAGACACTTTGTTCTAACACATTATTCATTAATCCTGGCAGATGTCCATACTTCCTTTGAATTTATATGCAGGAATGCACCCAGACAGAAGGGCTTAATTTCTGCTCTTTATAGATCCATGGCCACTTTACGTGATGACCCTAAATTACTATATATGTCTAACTGGGAACAGGAGCTGGGTGCAGAGTATTATATACCGGAGTGGGAGTCTAGGTGGCTGAATTAGCGTAATTGCAGGAAATCGCTAACGGTGCGTGAAACAGCGTTGAAACTTTTCACTTGCTAGTATTATACTCCTGTACGCCTACATGCTGTCTACCCCCAGATCTCCCCCTCCTGTTTTCATCCCTGTGCTCTCCCGGGCTCCTTCTTACACATATTTTGGGAATGTGATAAATTACAATCTACTTGGAGGGAGCTCTTCACTCTGATTGACAAGTTGGCGGGCAGACATCTAGTTCTGACACATGAACATTGCCTTTTATTCGATAAAATACTGGATGTCCCCAAATATATGCTGAGACTCACAAACACTACCTGTGGGCGGCGTGGCCTGGACATGGCTGAGTGAGGCTGCTTTTCTCCAGAGCTCTCGGCCTGAACCCTCATACCCCGGCAAAATACACCTCCAAACCGGTATATACTCAGCTAAGAGGTATAGAACCAGAGCAGCGATGAGGGGGACCTTTCCGGGGAAGATTTCAGTAGACATCCACCGTTATTTTAAACTACTGCAGGAGATATCCCCTGGAGCTAGAGTGGTGGCACCACGAGGCCCCGCACGAGAAGTCGCACAGAAGGTCCACCCACCAGACTCCAGTGAACCCTCACCTGGCACCTCCGCATCGCCTGACTACTCCCCAGACGAGCCCACAGAGCCCCAACTAGCTATGATGTCTTCCCCTCGGCAACCAGATGTCTCCATGCTGGACCAGGACATTAGGGAGATGTTACAGGCCCTCCCGACCCCAGACTGCCATAGAGGCCCTTATCCTCCGCCTGGAAGAAACCCACAGGCGGGACATACAAGAGGTGAGGGGAGAGGTGTCTAACCTGACGGACCGTGTCCCGACGGGGGAAGCATCGGTGTCCTCTCTGGAAGATCGGGTGACGGCGCTGGAGCGGTCCCGCGACCAGCACCGCAACACTGCAGTTGCGCTTTAGCTACACCTGGAAGACATCGAGGACCGGAGCCGCCGTAATAATCTGCGACTCTGAGGCATCCCGGAGACAGCAGAGATGGAGAATGTAGGGGACACAGTGAGGGAGATCTTCCGGACTGTGCTAGAAGACCCAGAGGCAGAAATCATCCTGGATAGAGCGCACAGAGCCTTAGGCCCCAGGCCTACTGACCCAACCAGACCACGGGATGTAATCTGTAGGCTCCACCGCTATACCCAGAAGGAAGCCATCCTGCGACAAGCATGGGAACACGGGGACGTCGAGGTGGGAGAATCGCAGATCAGGATACTGCCGGAACTGTCCAGGTCAACTCTACGACGCAGAGCCCTGCTACGACCCCTCCTTGAACTGGCCAAGCAGAACGGTTTCACCTATCATTGGGGTTATCCCCTATCTGTGACATTCCACGGAAACTCCAGAGCCTTCACGCTGCAGACCGCCGCAGACTTGCCAGCACTTTTCCGCTTCTTGGGTGCGTGGAACCAGTGCCAGTACCCGACTGGCTACAAATCCTCCCGCGCCAATCTGGCAGATCGGGCGCTTCTGCACATCGCGGTCCTTTGCCACCTCTCCAGCAGAGGGGCAGACGGAGACGCCGGTCCACTCCGGGAGACGCACCATGTGAGTAGACCCTAGGCCATCCATCCCTGTCTGCTGCCCCCTCATCCGCCCAGTAGAGAGTGACCCCTGGCTGTACAAGTTGATGGTGTAGATACCCTGACCTTGCCCGTTTGCGGCGACTTTCTCCTGGGCCAATGAACTTATGCAGCGGTCCCACTAGCAGTGACTTCCTGATCCCCCTATGTGACCCAAAAACACCCCTCACCAATATCCCCTTGATGCGCCCGATGGTGCCGCTGATCAATCCGGTGGTTTTGGTAGTCCCCAGCCATACCCATGGAACAGAGAACAGTTACCCAGACCGGCGGAGTACCCGCCCTGTTCTTCCCTAGCAAGCAGTACTGCACGGAGACCCTGTGTCACAGCATTTACCCCACTCTCCCCCACCCGGACATTCCCCAGCTTCACACAGCCCCATTGCCTTCCTCACCGCACGCCGGGACATAGCCAGGCAGTGGCCTGCAGTGTGCCAGTGTCCCAACAGGACACAAATTATACAGAACACATGCTCTGTTGGCTGCCCCGGAGCACGGGAGAGGATGAGGAGGACAGGACATTCTTCTCCTCCAAAAGGTGATGCTTTCCGGGGGGGAGGGGGGGAGATGGACAGGACAATCCGGATCATAGACCTGGAGTGAGTCATCCTGTTCTTGGAGAATGGGGGTGAGTCCCGGGGAGGTGGAGGGGCCACAAACGAAAAGGCGCCAGCCCAGCCCCTCCTGGGAGACAGATGTGATGCCAACCATTGGCCCTGTTTGCAGCAACCATGAGGGAAAGCCTCTAGATTGTTCAGTGATTAATGGGGTTGCACTTTTTTGCAGATAGCCATTTCACTGAAACTGGGGGAGAGAAGTAGGGGTTATGGCCCTACAGGGCAGGTATGGGGAGTGAATTTCATGTGAAAAATGCATGTTCTATTACATCTAGTTGCTAATGATGGTTGCAATGTTTGCTGCTCTGGTTCTTTTGACTTTTGACTTTTGAATGTTCATCCACGGTTAAATGTTATATTTTATTTGACTCGCTATACAGGTTTTCATTTCCTTACACACAACTGCCGGGAGTGGGTGGGGAGAGCTGTGGGTTCGCCTCCTGGCTCTGTCTACCCACTACCCCACTTAGGACTGCGCTCCATATCCAGGGATTTCTCTGGCGAGCGCCTTAGCCAATAGGGCTACACTAGAATTTCTCCTGCTGCTGCACACTCTGGTGACAGCTTCCTAACTTTTCTTTTTTCTTTTTCGGGGCTCGCACCCCCTATTCTATACTACTACTGACTTTCTTTTCTCTATATATCCTCCTACCCGCCCACATTTTTTTTTTCTTTTCCACTATAGTTTTTTTATTGTCTCCTTCGAACATGGATGTCCTCAAACATAATATCCCTAAACGCAAAGGGCCTAAACACGCCTGAAAAGTGACGGATGTTGCTTCATGACATGCGCTGCACAAGAGCGAACATCATCCTGCTGCAAGAGATGCACTTTAGAGAGAATAACCTACCGCTACTTAGGAACAGACACTACCCATTGGACTATCACTCCAACTACACAGAAGTTAAATCTAGAGGAGTAACCATCCTCATCTCTGCTAGGGTGCCCTGGACGCTCATAGACTCTCAGACAGACAAAGAGGGCCGTTTCCTGTTTCTGAAAGGTCTAATTGGTGACAGAAAGGTGACCTTGGCTAACCTGTACGCCCCAAACGACCGCCAAGATACGTTTCTCAAGAGACGACTGGACCATCTCATGCGTTTCTCAGAAGGCCAACTTATTGTAGGGGGCGACCTGAACATACCCCTGATCCCAACAGAGGATACCTCCTCTGTGTCCTCCTCTACCTCACGGGACATACGCAAACGTATTGGCTCGACATTCCACTCCGCACAACTGGTCGACACTTGGCGTCTCTTCCATCTGGGAGAGCGCGATTATACATTTTACTCTAAACCGCACCAGACATACTCGCACATCGACTATTTTCTAGTACCTCACGGAAAATTACACGCGATCAAGGACACCTCCATTGGGTCGATTACGTTGTCAGACCATGCCCTGATCGGTATGCGGTACGCCATATCGGATGCACAAGCGAGACAGCAGCCACCGTGGAGACTCAATACGAGCCTACTACAAGACCCTGAGGTCCTAGCTGACATAGTCAAAGAAATAGGACACTATTTTGACACCGGGGTGGTATGGGAAGCCCACAAGGCCGTGATTTGGGGGGTGCTCATTAAACACGGCTCCAGACTAAAACGGATATGGACTGCGCAACTAGACACGCTCCTCACCAAACTCCACACCCTAGAGATGTCCCATAAGACAGCCCCGACCAGACAACTTGGGATCGAACTTGACACCGTTTGTTCACAGATAACTGATCTCCTGCAATTTAAAGCCAAAGTGGCGATGCAAATCTGCGGTAGGAAATCTTATGAATCAGGCAATAAGTGCGGGAGACTCCTAGCCCAAACATTACGAGCACAGCGAATAGCATCCTACATCCCTCATATCATATCCACCACTGGGCAGAAAGTATCATTACCCCAACAAATCACACAAGAGTTCAGAACTTTCTACAGTTCCCTATATAACCTGAACGCGACAATGCCCGTACACGACACCACAACGGAATACCTAAACCAGTTCCTAATGCCCTCGCTGTCAGCGGAAACACAGGAACTCCTGGAGGAACCCATCACATTACCTAAGCTTCAAATGGCCCTAAAAAATGCGAAACCAGGCAAAGACCCAGGCCCAGATGGTCTTACCATCTTATACTACCAGACCCTACTAGCATCCCTGGGCCAACATCTGTTGACCCTGTACAATGGTCTTGGCTCAGGGAAAGCTTTTCACAACTCCACACTGCAGGTGCAAATTTCAGTCATCCCAAAAGAGGGCAAAGACCCAGTCCAATGCGAGAGTTACCGCCCAATCTCTCTCCTAAACACTGACTTTAAAATCTTCACTAAGATCTTGGCCTCCAAGCTGCAACAACACCTACCACACCTAATTCACCTAGACCAAGTTGGCTTCGTCCCGACCAGGGAAGCTAGGGACAATACCACCAAAGTCTTCAACTTACTCCATATAGCAGTAAATAGCAAAACGTCAAGTATATTTCTAGGAACAAACGCCGAAAAGGCGTTTGACCGAGTAAACTGGAAGTTCATGTTCGCGACGCTGAAACACATAGGCCTGGGGGGGTATGATGTTAACCTGGGTGGCTGCAGCTTATACGGCACCAACAGCCAGGGTGAGGGCGAACGGAGTACTTTTAGAGACATTCCCAATCACGAACGGGACCAGGCAGGGATGCCCCCTCTCACCCCTACTATTCGCTCTGACCCTAGAGCCCTTCCTATGCCACGTCCGTCTGAACCCAGACATCACCGGTATAGGAGCAAACGGAACGCAGTGTAAAGTGTCCGCCTACGCTGACAACCTAATGTTCTCCCTTACAAACCCCACAGTCTCCCTGCCAAATCTCCTACGACACTTATGGCCAGCTCTCCAATCTAAAGATTAATTTTACCAAATCGGAAGCTATGGGCATAGGGAAACCACATCACCAGCTTACGCGACTCAGAGACAGTTTTAACTTAAAATGGACTGACACAGCCCTGAAGTACCTGGGTACTTACATACCCACGTCGATATCCCAACTGTTTAAACTCAACTTCCCTCCCCTACTGAAAACAGTTAAAAAATTACTTGACAGATGGGACGGCGGCCTCCACTCGTGGCTCGGCCGCTGTAACATCCTCAAAATTTCGATATTACCCAAATTCCTTTACCTCCTACAGGCCCTTCCAATTCATATACCCGGTGACTATTTCAAACACGTTCACTCCACCCTCACTCGGTTTCTCTGGGCGGGGAAACACCCACGCCTAAATAGGAAAATGCTCTCCCTCCCTAAATTACACGGGGGCCTAGCAATGCCAGATATCTGCATATACTACCAAGCAACCTATCTCAGTAGACTTCTCGACTGGTGCCACACTGCACTGACACCTAAACTCAAGCGCCACCCTCTGATAGGCAACACTGATAATGTCTGCTCGCAACTATTGTCAAAATCCTCCCTCTCGACCCGTAATTCCCCCTTGAGACCCGTGATAGGCCACCCCCAATTTGAACCGGGCTTGCATGACAAGAAGTTCCATGAACTACGGGATACAGAACTTTATCAAGCATCCCACTTTAGTGCCTTGGGGAGGTGGAGGACATCTACGGAGCTGTCAGATCTCACCGGCCCGTATAAATTGGACTTTATGAGAGCCTTACAGCTCAGCCACTTCCTCAGTGGACTCCCGCCCCCCCCCCCCCAACGACTCACAACAGCCCCTCACAACCCTGGAGGAGCTCTGCATGGAGACTGGGGTGATCCTACATACACTCTCCTTGACATACCCCATGCTGATCGAGCCGTCGGGAGATTACCAAATCCCAAGCCTTACCAAGTGGGAAAGGGACCTAAACTGCCACTTCACTGACAACAAAAAACAACACATAATCAAATTTACTCACAAATCCTCCCTGTGCGCCAGAATTCAGGAAACAAACTACAAGATCCTTACATGCTAGTACAAGACCCCCGCCCTATTGCATTAATTTTTCCCAACATCTTCAGACCTCTGCTGGTGGTGCCAAAAAGAAAAGGGCACCCTCCTGCACATATTTTGGTCTTGCCCCTGGATACGGAAGTTCTGGGGCGAAGTCCGTCGTATTACCCAAAAATTTACGGAACGCACGATACCGGATGATATTTTCTCCTGCATGCGACGGATACGCCAGCACGAGTGTACAAAAAATCAGTGGTCTGACATCTCCTAGACGCAGCCAAAAGCCTGCATCCCACTTAATTGGAAGTCCACACACCCACCGACCATTGCCCAATGGCTCCAAAAAGTGAACGATATTAGCCAGATGGAGGACTTGATCCTCACTAACCAACATAGACAAGAGGCATATTCCAAGACGTGGCAACTATGGAATATATTTAAATACTCAGATGAACACACCTAATAAGAACTGATCGGGGGCGTGACCGGATGTAGAGGAGAGAGGTGAGAGGCTGTAGCAGCACGGACCTCACACCCGCTCCCACGTTGAATGCCGTCTAAACCACCCTGCATGGAGGAGGAGGGGAGACCGTATAGCGGAGAAGCCATGCCGCCGAGAAGCAAGAGACGCCGCAACACAGTCTATGCTGCGGTAGGCTCACGCGACATTGCCTAAAGTTTAAAGCCTGACGGACTGACCTGCACCTGGCATATGCGATCTATGCCTCGTTTTTTCTCACGGATAGACTGACAGTCAGGGACCTCGGCAGTGCATGAATACATCTCCCGGCACCTCTTGTTGGCTGCCTATCTGACTCTCTCTACCAGCCGGAGCCGCCGCAGGGACCTGTGACACTGAAGTAATCTGTCTCCGGAGGTCCGAGATACCGAGACCATGGGGTGGAGCCATATAGCGTGGATACTGGGCAGCAGGGTGAGTCAGAAAAACAAGAGCACCTGAGCATAGGAAGGTGCAGGGGACATTCAGAGACCACGGTGGAGGTGAGAGGGGGACCGGATAGCCCTACAGCCCTATAGCCCCAACAACTAGTTGATAATGCTGGGTACCTTGTCGGTGATGACAAGGAAAAGAGGAGAGGAAGCCACCTCTCAGGAGGGAACCTGCGCAGGTGTCGGGGGACAGAAGCAGTCACAGACGCAGCCACAGCCACAGCCACAGACACAACCAGCACGGCAAGGCAAGTCAGGCGGCGGCGGTGGCCAAACTGGAAAAATTTGCGCATACACCGGGCCATACAGCGGGCCAGACACCCAAGAAATTACAGGGGGTAACACCCAGAGGAGAAGCCAGGGACAGGTACTAGCAACAGAGACATCAGCAAACGTAGCCAGTAACCTGGGGACCAAGAAAAAAACACAGAAAGAAAATATGGAGTCAACCGCAGAAACAGCGAAAGGGGAAGAACCATCCATAGAGAGATTCTCCAAGCAGTCAACAACTGTCATGCCGCGTACACACAATCGTTTTTCACGTTGTTAAAAATGCAATTTTTTAAATTGGGCATTAAAAACGATCGTGTGTGCGCTCCAGAGCATTTTTAACGACGTGAAAAATGGCCTACAAAAATGAGAACCTGCTCTATTTTTTCACGTTGTTTTTTTTAACGAGTGAAAAACGGTAGTGTGTATGCTTTTACGAGGGGAAAAAAAATGCGCATGCTCAGAATCAAGTATGAGACGGGAGCGCTCGTTCTGGTAAAACTAGCGTTCATAATGGAGATAGCACATTCGTCACGCTGTAACGGACTGAAAAGCACGAGGCTGAAAAGCGCGAATCGTCGCTCAACAAACTTTACTAACATGAAGGGTGGCGCCATTCAAACGGAACTTCCCCTTTATAGTGCCGTCGTACGTGTTGTACGTCACTGCGCTTTGCTCGAGCGTTTTTTTAATGAACGTGTGTATGCAAGACAGGCTTGAGAGGAAACAAGAAAAATTACGTCGAGAAAAACGTCATTTTTGAAAATGACATTAGAAACGATCGTGTGTACGCAGCATAAGTCTTCATTACTTGAAATATTTGGTCAATTAAAAGATATAAAAGAGGACATGACAGTGCTTAAACAAGATGTGCAGGGGATTGGGGAACGGACATCTGCCCTAGAAGGGAGACTTAGCCAGGTTGAAGATGATGTTGACCCATTGAAAAAGGAGATAAAAGTAATGCGAGAACAGTTGTATATGTGCATCCATAAGATGGACGACATGGAGAACAGATTACGTAGGAAAAATATCAGGGTACTAGGTCTCCCCGAAAAAAGTGAAGGTAATAATCCCACAGAATTTATGGAAGACTGGCTTGGAGAAATGTTTGGGAAAGACTGTATATCAATTTTTTTTGCAATTGGACGGGCTCACAGAGTCTCATTAAGGATCCCTGCCCCTGGAGGCCAGCCAAGGCCTCTCCTCATCAAACTGTTTCATTTTAGGGATAAAATCAGTATTCTTCGAAGGGCAAGAGAGATGAAAGAGATACAATATAACGGTGCAAGAATCTCAATCTACCCAGACTTTTTTCCCGAACTACAGAGACAAAGGGCAAAATTTGCAGATTGCAAACGTAGGCTGCAGCATAATAAACTTAAATATGCAATGTTTTATCCAGCGTGTCTACGGATAACGGACATGGGGGAAGGGAGGGGGGAATGTGTGAGTGGGGCATGGGAATGGGTGAATCCACTAAAATATGATTTCTTGAAGGAAAGTAAAAACATAAAGATTAAGAGGAAACACTTTTGAGGCACAGAATCACAAAATGGGAAGTACACTGATAAATTTGGATAATGACAGTTCATAAACAGGATAAAAGGGGACCCCCAAACCAGATTAGAAGAATCAAGGTATGCTCCTGGAATGTTCGGGGGGTAAGAGACCCAGCCAAAAGACAAACTATTTATTCAATGTCAGAAATGGGTAATATCGGGATACTGTGTCTGCAGAAGACGCACCTGGAAAAGAAAACTATTAATACACAATAACCTAGAAAATATCAAGTACAATATCATGCCACCCACACCTTGTATTCAAGGGGGGTGAGTGTGTTGATTGATTCCGGAATGTGAGTGTGTTCTCCTGCAGGCAGAGCTAGGTGGATGAAAAAGGGCGGTAGATATTCCTTTTCTGTCCGATAGAGACGGGAGAATATGTGCTGGCTAATGTCTACATCCCCCCACCGTTCAGCACGGAAATTTTGGAGGAGTTGATGGAGTTAACCATGGACAAGGATGGGGTACCGGTCATAGTGGCGGGAGACTTCAATATGACCATGAATAAAAAGGTGGATATGTTCCCGTCCGGGGTCTCCCCCAGCGGCATGTCTGGAAGCCCCCTCCTCCAATTTTGTGGAGAGACGGGGCTGGTGGACGTGTGGAGGGAGAGACATCTGGAGGAAAATAGGATTTTTTACTCACCGTAAAATCCTTTTCTCTGGGGGCGTGTCCGGATGTGAAGCCGAGTGGACGTGTGGTGGCTCAGCTCCACTTCTGCCTAATCCTTACCTTTATCCTGGCACCGGGATTATCTCTTATTTTCAGCCCGAAGGACATCTGAGGGACCCCACACTTCTCCGCTCCCACCCGGGTCCTCCTGAATGGCTCCTGGACGCCGCAAGTACAGCAAACGTCAGCCGCCTGCAGCCTGCTCTCCCCCATCGGCGGCCATCTTGCCCACACGCTCTCCCCCTCCCTCTCCATTCTCTGTCGCGGCGGGCGCACAGACGGCGGCTGCAGGTATGGGAGACGTGGCGCCATCTAACTCGGACCTGTTGGCGACGATTACCTCACTTAAAGACACGCTAACCACCAAGATAGATGCGGTGTCCATGGAGGTGGGCCTCCTGCGCCGGGATATGGACCGGTTCCGGACCCGGATGTCGGAGGCAGAGTCCCGCATTTCCCAGGTGGAGGACACAGTGAGGGAAGACTCGAGAGATCTCAGAATCCTCCAGAGACAGGTACAGGCTCTGCAGGAGAAATCAATTGACATTGAGAACAGACTCAGGAGGAATAATCTGTGGGTGGTGGGTCTTCCCGAGAGGGCTGAGGGTGCCAATCCTGCTGAATTCACAGAGAAGTTTCTTACCACCCTGCTAGGCCTCAAGGATCTCCCCCCCACGTTTGTAGTGGAGCGGGCCCACAGAGTCCCCACTGCCCCACCTATCCAGGGGGCGCCACCTAGACCCTTCCTGCTCAGGCTCTTGAACTATCGGGACAGAGACAGGTTGCTTGCTGCTGCCAGAAACGCTGGGGAGCTTAAATATGAAAATTCCAGAATCTCCTTGTATCCTGACTACTCTCCTGAAATACAGCAAAGACGCCGCACCTTCACTGAGGTACGCAAACGCCTCAGGGAGAAGGGCCTAAAGTACAGCCTTCTGTTCCCCAGCAAGCTCCGGGTGATTGATGGCAACTCTACCCGTTTTTTCGAGACCCCTGCTGCAGCTGCTGCCTGGCTGGATTCCTGTTGATCCAAGAGTTCTTCGAGTTGTCCTACTGTTCTACCTTACCCTCTTCATGATGGTATCCCGTTTTTCACCCTTTCCTATTTTGCATCAGAAGCGGTGCAGCTCGGCCACACCACGGTATACAAGTGACCTCTGATATCCCTCACCTTCCCACACTTTGGACTGCTCCCACAGTCCCAAGAAGGATACTCCGGGAAGTGCTTCTACCTCCCCCCCTGGCCCGGTGGGCCGTCTTCTAGGGGCCCTTGTGGCCTGAAGATTCTATGCTCGTTTTTGTTTTGGGACGAAACCCTGCATCAGTTTTTACGGTTCTCTGGCCCCTGTTTGTTTTGGCCTTTGAACCAGGTTTGTATGATGTCTGGGTAGGGAGTTACTTGTTCTGGGGTGAGGGGTTTCTATATTTTGCTACTCTCAATGTACACTATGCTGCTCAAATGTTTTACTGGACTCAGATCCCAATGACTTTGCTTGCTGTTGTTTCTCTCCCCAATGGGTCTGGGCCTCCTGGGTCCATCCTGCGTCTATTTCCCCCTGGTGTTTCATGATGGCTCCCCCAGATACTGAGCTGCTGACCATTCTATCATGGAACGCCAGGGGGCTTAACTCTAAGTATAAGAGATCGATCTTGTTCCAATATTTGAAAATGCACAACCCGCACATAGTGCTGCTGCAGGAGACCCACTTGACTGGCAGTAAGGTCCTTGCTTTGAAAAAACCCTGGGTGCAGAGGGCTATTCATGCAACCTATTCTTCATACTCCCGCGGGGTCTCTATTCTAATTAGTAAACGAATTCCGTGTATAATTCATGATGTCCATTTAGATCCCCAGGGTAAATTTGTTATGGTTGTATTGAGTTTGTACGCACAGAAATATGTAATTGTGAATGTCTATTTGCCTCCGCCGAGCCAGATTCAGATTCTTTACACGCTGTACGAGAGGATTGCCCCGCATTGCCCTGCACATGTCCTGTTCATGGGAGACTTCAATGCCACTCTGTCCCGGGACCTGGATAGACCTACTCCCCAGCCGACCTTTAATTCTGATCTTGGTACATGGGCCCAGGCGACGGGATTTCAGGAGGTTTGGAGGTGGCTTCACCCTCGTGACAGAATGTATTCTTGCTTCTCAGCCACATTTAAAACCTCATCTCGAATTGATTTGGCTTTTGCCAACTCTTCCCTATTAGCTCGTGTCTGTGAGGCGAGCTACCTCCCCTCTGGCCTCTCCGACCACCATCCACTTAAATTGACCATTGGGGCTGACAGGTCCCGGGACAGAGCCATGTGGCGGCTGCAGCCCCATTGGATTAACAATGAGGCGGTCCATGATAGAGTCTCTCCTCTCCTGCAGGAGTTCTGGGCACACAATCAGGGGTCGGCTTCCCTGGAGGTGACGTGGGATGCCTCCAAGGCTCACGGCAGGGGACAATATATCTCTGCTGTGGCTGCGGTGAAGGCGGAGCTTGGAGACGCTGTTTCTAACCTGCAGCACAGGGTTGACGAGGCCACGACTAAATACACTGACTCAGCTACGGCCTCTAATTTTGATTGTTTGTCCTCGCTTCGGCGGGAACTTCATCTCCAAGTGTCCGAAATTACCAGGTTGGGTATACAACGTAGTAGACAGGAATATTTTGAGTTTGGGGACAAGAATAGCAAACTACTTGCACTTCTAGCGCAGCAGGATAGGCCCTCGACAGTCATACCAGAGATCCTCACGAATGATGGCGTTTTGGTCCACTCTCAGGAGGATATTCTCTCTGCATTTACAGCTTTCTATACCTCCCTGTATGTCTCTTCGCTCCCCGCAGACTTTGACCCTGCACCCATGATGTCTATACTGGATACGTTGGCTCTGGGGTGGCTCTCTGATGCGGAAAGGCAACTCCTCGTCTCAGATATCACTCCAGAGGAAGTTGTTCGGGCCATTAAATCATTCCCGACAGGCAAAGCCCCGGGCCCAGATGGACTTCCCATAGACTATTATAGTACCCATGCTGCACTTATTGCCCCTAAGCTGGCACAGCTGTTTCAGGCCTGCTTGCAACAGGGCTCCCTACCGCCCTCAATGAGAGAAGCGCATGTTGTTCTCATCCCAAAGCCTAATAAAGACCCTAGGCTGTGTGCCTCCTACAGGCCGATCGCCCTCCTTAACTGTGATTTAAAAATTCTTACCAAACTACTGGCCACTAGACTTAGCAAGGTTATCAAATCCTTGATTGACTCTGACCAAACTGGCTTCATGCCCGGTAGATCCACAGATGTAAACATTCGTAGGCTGTTTTCTAACATCCATGCTCCACATGACAACCAAGGTACTAGGACTATTGCCACACTTGATATGGAGAAAGCGTTCGATACAGTGGAATGGGTTTATCTGTGGGAGGTGCTTAGGAGAATGGGATTCCCTCTTAAGTTCATTGATTGGATGCGTACGCTCTATACTGATCCGTTGGCGCGTATCAAGCTCAGTGGCACCTTGTCTCCCCCGTTCCCACTCCAGAGGGGCACCAGACAGGGATGCCCTCTCTCCCCGGCCCTCTTCGCCCTGGCCATGGAGCCTATTGCAGAAGCCCTTAGGAGCTCGGCTGAGATCCGTGGTCTTAGGGTGGGCTGGTTGGAGGAGAGAGTGGCTCTCTACGCAGATGACCTCCTGCTTTTTTTGAACGATGCTGGTGATTCTCTGCGGGGTGCTCTTGGGATCATGGAAGCCTTTTCCGCCTTCACTGGGCTGCGAGTGAACTGGCACAAGTCTCAACTGTTCCCGGTGGATGAGGGGGCCAGGTCCTCCTCACCCCCCTCCTCCCTTCCGCTTCAGTGGGTCGATCAGTTTACTTACCTAGGCATTGTTGTCTCCAAGGAGAGTGCAAGCTTTGTGCGGCTCAATCTTGACCCTGTCCTGGTGGCAGTTAGGACCAAACTGAAGGCATGGAGCAATCTCCCCCTTTCCCTCATTGGCCGTATTAACCTTCTTAAAATGAAAGTCCTCCCTAAATTTACTTATATTTTTCGGAATTCCCCGCAATGGTTGACCAAGGCTTTCTTTAATTCTCTAAGGCGGCTCTTCCTCACCTTTCTTTGGGGGCCTAGGCCGCCTAGATTTAAATACGCTACCTTGACCAGGCCTGTGGACAATGGAGGTTTGGCTCTCCCTGACTGTCACAAGTACTTTTTGGCTACCCAGCTCGTGACCGCCCATTGGTGGCTGCAGCCGGACTTGACCAATTCTGCGGTGGTGCTGGAGGCGGCTATAGTGGGGTCTCTGGAGGCCCTGCAGGGGCTGCTGTTTAGGGGTCCTAGGACGCCCCACCATCTCACACCTTCTATGCGAACCACTTTGCGGGCATGGAGGGTGGGAGAGGAGCTGAGGACACCCCAGCCTAACTCCTGGTCTCCCCACACCCCCCTGTGGCTGAATCCCAACCTCCCGCAGTTCAACACCATCCCCGATCCGCAGGCCTGGGCCAAATACAAAGTTCTTACTCTCAAACATGTGATCACTAACGGGGAGCTTTCCCCCTTCCATGTTTTACGCGCTAATTTTCAGGTTCCTCCACAGCTCCATTTCAGGTACCTGCAAATTGCCCATGCCTTCAGATGTCAGTTCTTGGGCCAACCGGTTGTCTTGGAATATTCTGAGCTCGAATCCACCCTTCGAGTGAAGGACCTGGAGAAACCCACGTCCCAACTCTATGGGTCCTTGTTGGCTGCCGCTGCCCCTGAGTTGTCCTCCCTCCGCAGGAAATGGGTGGCGGACATACCGGGGCTGGACGAGGACGACTGGAGGGAGATTTGGGACTTTCCCTTCTCCCATCTAGTCTCAGCACGGGATAAACTTGTACAATACAAAATTGTACACAGAGCTCATTATACGCCTCATAGACTGCACCAGATGTCACCGTCACATTCCTCGGAGTGCTGGCGCTGCTCACATCAGGTGGGGAATTTTTTCCACATCTTCTGGGATTGCTCAGCGGTAGCCCACTATTGGGCGGAAGTTCTCCGGGTAATTGCTAAGGTCTAAAAAACTCATGTTGCTTATGACCCTAGATACTGTCTGCTGGGACTAGTGGAACAACTGCCGGTGCTCCGATCAAAAAAGATACTCATCTCCCTGCTACTGTACTATGCTCGTAAAGCTATCACGATGCATTGGAAAAAGTCATCTCTCCCCTCTGTTGGGTTTTGGAAAAACCTGGTTAATGCTAGTTTACCCCTCTATAAGGACACCTACTCCGGTAGGGGCTGCCCACAAAAGTTTGAGAAGATATGGACATGTTGGTTGGACGATGCTACCACGGCTAATGCTGCAGTGACGAGTGTCTAGGCCAGCAGTCGCCAGCTGGCCTGTTGGGGTGTTGATCGATTTCCCCCCCCCCCCAGGATGCTATCTCCTCCTGATACCACTTTGAGCACTGTTCACCCTGAACTGATCCCCCTCCCCGTATTGGGGTTGTAGGTTTAGTAGGTTGTGTATGTTTACTGTTGTCCCATGCTACGACCTGTTCCTGTAGCGGGACTATGGCCCCTGTGTGGGCAACTGTCTGGCCCATATGCGGGCTATTTTTGTGTGTTGAAAACTTAATAAAAATGATTTTACAAAAAAAAATAAAAAATCCTTTTCTCTGAGTCCATGGACCGACACAGCTTCTCTATTGACAAAGTGGGTATTATCCGTTAATTAGGAGTGACTAGGCAGAAAAACTTGTATAAAGTGTTGCATCACACCTTCTACAGTACCGCCCAGGGGGCGGACCCTCTGGGTATACCCTCTCAGTCTGCACATCGCAGATCAGTTCGTCAAAAAGCAGTACAAACTTAAAAGGAGGGGTGGGTGCTGTGTCGGTCCATGGACTCAGAGAAAAGGATTTTACGGTGAGTAAAAAATCCTATTTACTCTTTCGTCCATGGACCGACACAGCTTCTCTATTGACAAAGTGGGACGTCCCAAAGCAGTGTCAGAGAAAAAACGAGGGGTGGTAACAGCATAAAAACAAACTTCACCCCAAAACACAAAACAGCACTCCTCCAACGGAGGAGTTGCAACTCTAAACAGCCGCCTGCAAAACCTTGCGGCCGAAAGAGGCATCCGAAGATGCACCTACATCAACTTTGTAGAATTTTGTGAAAGTGTGAGCGGACGACCAAGTCGCCGCTTTACATAGTTGGGAAACAGACGCTTGATGTCGGAAAGCCCAAGAGGCACCTATTGCCCTGGTCGAATGCGCCGTGACAGGAAAGGGGGGCGCCTGACCCTTTAAGGCGTAAGCCTGGATTACTATCTGTCGGATCCACCTAGAGATGGTGGCCGATGAGACTGCTTGGCCCTTCTTGGGACCAGCCACCGAAACAAACAGTGAGTCTGACTTCCGGAACAGGGAAGTAGCAGATATGTATACTCTCAAAGCTCGGACAACGTCCAAGGAATGCAACGCCGACTCCTTAGGATTTGACGGCTGAGGACACAAGGATGGAAGTACAATGTCTTCGTTGAGATGAAAAGCCGAAACGACTTTCGGAAGAAAGGAAGGCTGCGGCCGCAGCACCACCTTATCCTTGTGGAAAATCAAATAGGGAGCCTTGCAGGACAGGGCTGCCAGCTCAGAGACTCGTCTAACTGACGTAACAGTCACCAAAAAGACCACCTTCTGAGAAAGTGTCAACAGGGGAATATCTCTAATATTCTCAAACGGTGCCTTCTGAAGCACCGAGAGGACCAGGTTCAAGTCCCACGGAGGTAACGGGGGGCGGACCGGAGGGGCCACATGTCGAACCCCCTGCACAAATGTACTCACGAGAGAGTGAGTCGCCAGGGGTCGCTGAAAAAAGACAGCCAGGGCAGATATCTGTCCCTTAATCGTACTGAGGGCAAGCCTTTGGTCTACCCCATGCTGTAAAAACAGCAGGATTCTGGAAACCAAATAGGTACGCGGATGCCATTTCATTTCCTCACACATGGAGATGTAGGCCCTCCAAGTGCGGTGATAGACCTTCCTAGAGGACAGTTTCCGAGCACTTCTCATAGTAGAGATTACTGAGTCTGACAGGCCCCGATCTCTCAGTACCTGGTTCTCAACAGCCATGCCGTTAAAGCCAATGACTGTAAAGCAGGTTGGAATATGGGACCTTGCGATAGCAGGTCCTTCCGTAGTGGTAGGCGCCAGGGGACGTCTGCTACCAGACGTACTAGATCGGCGTACCAAGGACGCTGAGGCCAATCTGGAGCGATTAGGATCATTGGAATTCCCTCTGCCTCCACTCTGCGGAGCAGAAGAGGAAGAAGCCTTAAGGGAGGGAAGGCATAGATTAGCCGATACTGACCCCACGATGCTACCAACGCGTCCGTTGCGTCTGCCCATCGGTCTCTTGACCGGGCCACAAACCTCAATACCTTCCGATTGAGTCGGGAAGCCAGAAGATCTACGTCTGGTGTGCCCCATCTTTGGCAGAGGAGTTGGAACACCTCCGGGTGTAAGGACCATTCTCCCTGGTCCAGCATCTGGCGCCTCAGGTAGTCCGCCTGCCAGTTTTCCACACCCGGAATGTACACGGCCGACAGTGCCGGTACGCTCCTCTCTGCCCACTTCAGGATGCGAGCGATCTCCGATGCTGCAGCTGAGCTTCTTGTTCCTCCTTGATGATTGACATATGCCACTGCTGTGGCGTTGTCTGACTGGATCCTGACTGGACGCCCTTGCAGTCTCTGAAACCATTTGAAGAGGCACAGCTTGATCGCCCGGATCTCCAGGACATTGATCGGCAGGAGGGCTTCCTCTGGGGTCCAGCGACCTTGCGCCGACTGGACACCCCAGACTCCCCCCCAACCTGTAAGGCTGGCGTCCGTCATGATCACTATCCAGTAAACCGGAAGAAATTACTTCCCGGCCATTAGAGCCGGTGCTGTCAGCCACCATACCAGGGATCTCCTGACTAGGTGGCTCACTCGGATTTGATAATCCAGAGATGAAGGGCATCTGTTCCATCTGGACAGAACTTCCTTCTGTAACACTCGAGTGTGGTATTGAACATATGGGACCGCCTCGAAGGAGGCTACCATGAGGCCCAACACTCGCATGCAAAAACGGAGTGACGACCAATTCCTGGAAGTCAGCTGCCGTACTGCAGCCTGGAGGGTCTGCAACTTCTCCACAGGGAGGAATACCTTTGCCTCTGAGGAATCCAGAATCATCCCCAGGTACACTAGGCGTTGAGTGGGCACCAATACTGACTTTTGCGTGTTTAGTATCCAACCAGTCTCGAAGAGTCTGACAGGTAATGGACACGCTTACCTCTAATTCTGAGCTTGAAGGGGCCTTCAGCAGAAGGTCGTCCAAGTAACCTGTGATAGCGATACCCCGCTGTCTTAGAAGTGCCAGAATCGGAGCGAGCACCTTGGTGAACGTCCTGGGTGCTGAGGCAAGGCCAAACGGGAGGGCCACAAACTGGTAGTGGTTCTTCCCGATAGCAAATCGCAGAAACCTCTGGTGTCTGGAGTATATGGGGACATGCAGGTATGCGTCCTTGATGTCCAAGGAGGCCAGAAAGTCCCCAGGATGGAGAGCCGTGACTACGGATCGAACCGACTCCATCCGAAATCTTTGTACCTTCACAAAGCTATGGAGGGCTCTGAGATCCAAGATTGGAAGAAACCCCCTCCTTCTTTGGCACAATGAACAGATTTGAGTAAAAACCCTGACCCCGTTCCTGTTCTGGAACTGGAATAACTACCCCGCGTTCCAGTAGACCCTGGACCGCCCCATACAGGGCCTCCCGACGGGTCGGTAGTAGCTGGAGATTGGAGGTGATGAATCTGTCTGGTGGACAAGAGAGAAATTCTATCTTGTAGCCTGAGGAGATTACTTCGCAAACCCACCTGTCGGAGACTAGAGCAGTCCACTGAGTCGCGAATTTGCGAAGACGTCCCCCCACCCGAGAGCTGGGTGGGGGCGGACCTTCATGTGGACGCAGATTTGTCCGCAGGCTTGTTGGGTCTGCGGGACCAAGGACGCTTTTGTCCTTGGGCAGGCGCTTTATCGGCCTGGGGTCTTTTCCCTGTCGCCTTAAGGGGGCGAAAAAACCGCTTACGTGCAGTAAAGGAGGGCCCTTGCCCTTGGCGTGGTCCCCTACCCTTGCTAGTTTGGGGAAGCAAAGTGCTTTTACCTCCTGTGGCATCCTTGATGATGTCATCCAGAGAAGCCCCAAAAAGTCTGTCGCCCTTAAAAGGCAGATCCAATAGGGCTTTCTTGGAAGTCTGGTCCGCAGACCAGCCCTTTAGCCAGATCAGGC
This sequence comes from Rana muscosa, assembly GCA_029206835.1. Lineage (NCBI taxonomy): Eukaryota > Metazoa > Chordata > Amphibia > Anura > Ranidae > Rana > Rana muscosa. The sequence continues at coordinate 220,813,304 of CM055119.1, read as the reverse complement.
GGCGTATTGCTACTGCATAAACCGAAGCTCTTGACAGCAGGGGAATAGTATCCATGTCTGACTCGCAGACAAACTTAAGGCCCTGGACCAACTGGTCGGCCAAAGTTATCTCATTAGGAGGAGCATCTCGCTCCTTTAACCCCTGGAGTAGCAATTTTGCCCATTCAGTAAGTGTCGGAGACACTAGGGCCCCCGCCAATGCCGGGCGTACTGCCGAGCCTACCAATGAGTATAGGTAGCGAGCGAGTGCTTCAGCTTTCTTATCCACAGGGTCCTTGAAAACAGGAGCCCCTTCTACTGGAATAGTGGTGGCTCTATTAAGTCTGGACACCGAAGGGTCCACTATAGGGGGAGAGGTCCAGATCTTCAGAAAACTCTCCTCAAAGGGGTACCGTACTGCAAACCTCTTTGGGGCTGTAAAGACCCTCAGTGGATTCTCCCATTCCTTGTATAAGAGTTTGTCAAAATAAGACACACAAGGGAACACCTTAGCAGTGCGGGCAGGTTTACGAAACCCAAAGGGGACTGGAGTATCTGCTACTTCTTCAGTCCTTTCCAACTTTAGCGTATCCCGCACTGCAGTAATAAGGTCAGATACCAAAGCCGTCTCGCGTACTGACCTGGACTTGGAGTCCTCCTCACTGTCCGATCGGTCACGGTCTGCAGTCTCTGATGCATCAGAATCTGGGCCATGAGCCGTAGCTGGACCTGGTTCTGCATCAGAAATATCCCCAGAAGATTGCAGGGGACGGGGGCGTTTATTACCCCCTGTATTCCCGTGTGCTGCTTCCACCCTGGCAGCAAACGCCTCTAGGATTGCCAACATAGCGTCCCTAGACACCTCAGGGACACCAGCTGCTAAATCTGGTGTTTCAGGGGAGAAGACATCTGGCTCAGATGCCATGCTGACCACACGCTGACACTCACAGGGCTCCAGGCAAGATATCAATAGGCCACCCTCCTGCGCTGCAGAGATGCTGTGTTACCCAGAGGACTCACCACCCTGGATAGGTACTGCTATGCTGCGCCTGTGATGCTGTCCCCTTGCTGCTGTGTCAGTCTGCTTCTTTAATCAGCACTTCCTGTGTGAATTTTCGCGCCAGTGTAATGCACCCTAGAGGCCGGAGGCTCTCGCAAAATGGTTGCCAAAAACGTCTGTATGGAAGATAATGTGGGCTCTAAGAAAATGGCCGCCGACAGAAGATAGAGGTCAGGCAGCCATAGCCCACAAAAAGATGGCCGCCGAACGGCAATATCTGCATACAGGGTGGACAAACATGGCCGCCGATCACCTGATAGGGGCCCAGTGGGTGTGGCCGAACCACAGGAAGATGGCCGCCAGGCAGTTACAAGAGGCCAAACTTGGCATGGACCACCTCAAAATGGCCGCCGACAGCATGGAGACACAGAAACACAGGTAAGCAAAAATGACATTTCTTTTAAATGTTAGTTACAGCCAGCCCCGCTCCAGTGGGACCCCCTAGGTGACCCCCAGCACCCAGCAATCTTTAGCTAGAAGCCCAGGGAGGAGGGAAAGGCAGGGAGAGAGGGAAGAAAGGGGCCACAACCACTTACTTGATCTCTCCAGGAATGTCCAGCTAAATCACCCAGCCGAGGCAGGGGAGTTTTACTTACCTATCCTGCATGTATTCTGCTGGAAGACATTCGAAACAGATCATCGTCCGCGCACGGAAGGTGACTGTTGGCCAGGCATGCTGTGATTGGACCCAGAAGGGACGATCATATGTATGCCCTGGAGCATGACGCTCACCGGACAGGCTGCTGCGACTCGGCCGTAAGGTCAGCCGAAGCTGAGCGGTCCGATGCAAGCCTTGGAGCGTAAGCTCACCGGCAAGGCTGCTGCGACTCGGCCGTAAGGTCAGCCGAAGCTGAGCGGTCCGATGCAGGCCCTGGAGCGTAGGCTCACCGGCCACCCGTGGAGCGACGGGCATGTCGTGGAAAACCCAGCGCGTAGCTAGGGTCGGCACACGCTCGATGGCCGAAACTGGGGAGACTACAAGGATCGAGGATCCAGCCTGTCACCCAGTCGGCAGTTGATCGAAGATCGCAGGAAACAATAAATGTAGCAAAAAAAATATATATATATATCTTTTTTCCCCGGACCAATGGGCCCGAAGGGAGCCATGTCCTACTCCTTGCTAGACAGAAAAAAACTGATCTGCGATGTGCAGACTGAGAGGGTATACCCAGAGGGTCCGCCCCCTGGGCGGTACTGTAGAAGGTGTGATGCAACACTTTTTACAAGTTTTTCTGCCTAGTCACTCCTAATTAACGGATAATACCCACTTTGTCAATAGAGAAGCTGTGTCGGTCCATGGACGAAAGAGTAAGTCCGTTTTCCTGTCACTCAAAGACACACGCGACCTTGTCCAGGATAGATTTAGTACTCTGTAGTGAGGATGCCCTGAGCGAGGTGGGGGAGGTGAAATACGAACCAAGAAGTATCTCGGATCATTCATCAGTAACTTTTGAAATAAACACAAGCAGAAATTTTAGTAAGGGGGATTGGAAGGTAAAACCATTCTGGTTGGAAGTAATTAAAGATGTGGGGGGAATCTGCGCTAGTTTGAAAGAATTTATAACCTTAAATGAAGGATCAGCACCGAAAGGAGTTATTTAGGATACCCTGAAGGCCTTCCTTTGGGGAGTCCCAATACAAACAATTTCACTTGTTAAAAAGCAAACACAAGCTAAGGAGGTCACAGCAAGGGAAAGGTAAGAGGGGCTGAAGTAAAATATGTAGAACATCCAACTATAGAGAAACATAAAGAATGGCTGGAAAGCCAGGAAGAATATAAAGACCTACTATTAAAACTATTAAAAAAAGCAGAAAATAAAATGCCATTTCAAAAACAACTCCTTTGGGGAGGGAGAGAGAGTGGGGAGAATGTTGTCCCTAATTGCTACGGCCAACACTCCCTCCTCTGTCATTTCGGCTATATGTGACAAGGAAGGGGAGATTAGGAGAGGTACCACAGAAATAATAGAGGTTTTTAAAAAATATTACCAAAATCTGTATAGTAGTACACCATTGGAAAATGTAGAGAGAGAGATGGGAACCTTTTTTGAAGGGCTACAGATCCCCCCACTGTCAACGGAAGATAGGGAGGGATTGGAGGCACCACTGACGCTGGAAGAATTACGAAAGGCAACAGCAGATATGGCGAACCAAAAGGCCCCAGGACCTGATGGTCTGCCAACAGAAATATATAAAGACTTACAGCGAGGTGCTGCTTCCAAAACTTCTGGAAGTTTTTAACTGGGCAGCTGAAGAAGGGAAGTTGCCACTGTCTATGACAGAGGCAACTATCATAGTACTCCTGAAGGAGGGGAAAAATCAGGTTGATACAGCATCATACAGGCCGATATCTCTTTTGTGCTCGGACGTGAAGATACTTGCCAAAGTATTGGCAACACGACTGAACAGAATAGTTGCGAAACTGGTGCATCCGGACCAGACTGGATTCATTCCAGACAGATCCACAAGTATAAATATAAGAACATACCTAAATATCCAGTTGCCAATAGAAAAAGGAGGGACAAGAGCAATTTTGTCTTTAGACGCAACTAAGGCGTTTGACAGCCTGGAGTGGCATTTCTTGTGGAGGGTACTGGCAGAGTTTCAGTTTGGCCCGAGGTTCACCCAATGGATTAAAATACTGAGGGACCAAGGGCTAAAGTAATAATAAATGGTGAGTGCTCCGACTGGTTCCAGCTGGCGAGGGGACCCACTATCGCCCCTTCTTTTTGCCCTCGCAATGGAATCCTTGGCCATCTCAATAAGGGCATCCACAGAAGTACAGGGATTTAAGAGGAGACTGGGGGAAGAAAAGGTCGCTATGTTTGCTGATGATGTGTTGCTTTTTTGGGGGGACACGCAGTCCTCGCTGCACGCAGCAATGGGGATAATTTGGGACTTTGGTAAGTTCTCAGGGCTAAGGATCAATTGGGAAAAATCTGCACTTTTACCAATAGACCCAATATTACAGCAGATAACCCAAGTTAAAGTTGTAAGTCAGATGAGGTATCTGGGAATAAACGTAACAAGAGATCCAGGGCAATATATAGCCGGAAATCTAGTACCATTAATGAAAAAATTAAAACAGAAGTGCCGAGTTTGGAACAGGCTTCCACTCTCGGTGGCTGGACGCTGCAACTTGGTTAAAATGGTGTGGATGCCTCAGATCCTATACGTTCTACACAACTCCCCAGTATGGATTCCAAAGTATTGGTTTAAAAAATTGGACAGTGTGTTTAGGGAGTTGATATGGAAAAATGGAGCAGCAAGAATTTGCCTCCGAACCCTACAACAACCCAGAGAGAAGGGGGGTCTGGCACTTCCCAACCCAAGATATTATTTTTTAGCTGCACAGATGCAACACATGCAAGGAAGTAATCTATTGGAAAAAACTTACTATTGAATGACACTAGCCATGACACAGAAGTAGAGGCAGTGGAGGCGGATTCTTTTTGCTCCAGGGGCCCCACAGGAAAACCGATGGTAAAATGTTGGGAAACTGTCAAGGAGATGCTGGGATATAGAGGATTCTCTGAATTCTCCCCCATATGGGATAATAATAACTTAAAAGAGCTTAAAACTATGGGAAAAATTGAGGAATGGGATATGTGTGGTGTACAACTCCTTATACAGCTTTTTAAGACGGGGAGAATAAAATCATTTCAGGAGATAAGGGAGGAATACTCAGTCCCCAATAAATCTTTCTATAGGTACCTGCAAGTCAGGCATACCTTGAATTCACAATTTGGACAGGAGATACCAGTTTGTATATTAGTAAACGCGGACACGTCTAGCGGGATAATCTCGGAGATGTATAGGTGCATAAGCGAGGCGGACCAGGAAGAGGGACCTGACATCAGGAACAAGGGAAAATGGAAGAGAGATGTGGGTCCAATAACATATGAACAGTGGAAGAGGATATTAGAAGCAGGTTCCAGAGTTTCCCTCTCCCCCTCTCAAATGGTCTCCCAATTATATTTAATACATAGAGCTTACTACACACCCCAAAGAATGTTCCAGTTTGGTAGGAGACCGGATGCGAAGTGTCAGAGATGTGGAAATGAGGAGGGAGACTTGATACACATGGTTTGGAGGTGTCCCAAATTGTATTGGTATTGGAAAGAGATAATAGACAGGATAAACCTTGTATTTGGGACATCTTTACAATCAGAGGCCAGGCTATGTGTATTGGGCCTGCTGGAGGAACGGGGAATCCCAGGAGACAAACTAAGGTGCTTGTTCCAAGGTAGGAAACTTATCACGCAAAAGTGGCAAGCAAAGGACCCCCCAACAGGGACAGAATGGAGAAGGGTAATAGACAATACCATTAGGAAAGAAGAATTTTTATATAAGAGGGGAAATAGAAAGACATTTAAAAATATATGGAAACAATGGATAGAAGTGGAGGTATGGTAGAGAATGTGGGGTGGGAGAATGAGGGTGTGAGAGAGGAATGAGTGGGAGGAGAGAGGAAGCGGAAGTATGAATGGGAGGGTAGGGGTGGGGTGGGTAAAGGGAGAATAGGGTTCTCTTTTTTTTTTGTATTACTGCTTGTGGTTAATTGATATTTATATTGCTGCATATAGAAGAAAATTATTGTATGTATAAGAATGTTTATATAAAAGAAATAAAGAATATTGGAACTAAATAAAAAAAAATACTCAGACGAAGGACAAAACCTCAGAGGGAACGACTTAGCAACCTGACTAACTGACCTGTCCTACCCCACTATTGTTGCGCCTCCTGACCCTTGAATATTTGAGAAGGGAATTGGGGTAACACTGCCCCCAATAGACAGTCACCCGAATCCATGTTCGAATACACCTGCCCCCACCACCCCCCTCCTACCCCTTATGCTCCTCCACAATCTTCTTTCTTCCTCTTCCTTCTTGGGCCCTGCCCTGCTTCTTTATCTCTGCAATACTATACTATTTACTGTGTTTCTCTTATAATAAAAGGAAAATTAGAAGGGAAGCTGAACCTACAGGGCTAAGGAAACCTGTCACTTCCATTTCCCAGACACTTCCATTTCCCAAACACATCAAATCACTTTATACACAGGTGGGAATGCCACAGACCCGAATGGGGCTCATATCCGCGTGGAAACCCGTACTCGGACCCCACTTGATTATTTTACATTGGGAAATCTGTATATATGTGTCTTTGACTGTATCAATGCTGACGTAATATTTCTGTTGTTGTGGTCCCTGTGGACCAGCCTCTCTGTTATAATGAAAAAATAAAAAAAAATTAAATAAACACTACCTGTGTAGCTATGCAATAGGCTATTGCCCTTAATTGTAAATTAGTATGGTACCTTTCTCTCAAGTGATCTCTCGAATAGACCAAATTATATTGATGGAAAGAAAATTCCATACATTGCATGATTCCAAAACCCCTTTTGATGCTAAATGGGACCCATGGTTCCTTTACCGACATTCTGATCGAGTAAATTTTATAATTGTCATAACATTGGGTTTTCATGTAATGGATTTATGCTTAGATCTATTCTGTTTTTTGTTTTCTCTGTTCCTTTATAGACAATGTGACATGGGGGTCACTTTGGACACAGGGTGAGCCAGGAAACAATGGACATTGAGAATATGGCTTGGATTGCTTGGGATGGGTCTGTGATATTTATCCACCATATTCCCCAGGTTATCTGCAAAGAACTATCTACTGTTTTATGAACTCAACAGGTTAAATTAAGAGAGGCTCATGTGTCTCCTGTCTCCTTGTGTAATGCTAATGAGCCTCACCTATGTTACAGGCCCTTTCATTGTGACGATGTGGATTGGAGCTTGGTAAACCATCTGGCTCCATATTATGGGATGTTGAAGTGTCCTCTGTGAGGAGGGGGGGGGGAATCACCCCTCCTGCTAAGACTGTTTATCAAAGGATAAGTTTGAACACACCTGACCTGTATCACCATTGTCATTGGACAGTTTAACCCGCCCTGTTCCCCAAGGATGGGAGGGGAGGGTTTTGAAGAGAAATGTGTTACCATGTGTTTTTGAAAATAAATTCATTCCCTGTTTTGGAACTTGAATACAGAGCGTTGTCTCGTATCTGGGGGGAGAATCATTCATATGGGGTCTTATTCGGCTGGTTGGCGTGTCTGGTGGCTGTCGTGTGGTTGGAAAGGGAATATCCTAACGGTGTTAACCCCTTTCATACTTGGGGTGCCGTTACAGACACTATTTCCCATTTTATTTTTCAAATGGTATTCTCTTTTGAGACAATATACAGTTTGTATATGATGCAAATTCCTTTTCCCCACCTGGTCTTGGGTATATTACTACCACTTCTGACTAGGGTGGCTCTATTGTTTCATGCAATAGAGCCACCCTGTCGCAGTATACTGTATATGCCGTGGGTGGTCTTTAAGTGGTTAAAGGCTTATTTAAAGGGCTTATGTTTAAAAGAAGTATTAGCTATTAAAACTAATACTAGGAAATGGGAAACTCATGCTAGGCAGTGGGTTGATGAGACTGAACAGGCATATCTAGTTAATCCTAATAGGGAGACGGAACGTGAATGGCTTGATGCTCAACAATTTTATTGCTCAGAGCTATACGCTGTGCGGAAAAAAAATAGTTATTTTGCCTCCCAAACATGGTTTGAGGAAAGTGAAATAGCGGTAACTAGACATTTGTTAGCAATGCTGGCTAGATCACAGACATAGTCTGCTCACACACCTGCTTTGCGATCATCCACAGATGACATACATTACGGATAGTTACCCATTTTATAACAGAGGGATTTAGACTGTTTTATGAAGATCTTTATGCCTCTAAAGCTTCATATAGTGAAAAGGATCTTCATTATTTTTGAATGAGGTTACCTTGTGTCATGGATCTGCCACCTAAGGGTTAAAATAGAGCAGACTGATTTCAGTGATTGGCAACAGGCTGCCTTATTTAAACACCTCAGCAGCACTGTGTCTTTGCTGTCTGATCTGCAGCTCATACCTGTTCCTGTGATCCGATCTGTTTCCTGTGTTTGACCCGGCTTGTTTGACTACGATTGATCTCAGTTATCCTGACCCTGGCCTGCCTTGTAACCATGCTCATCTCTACACTGCTTGATATCCTGTTGCCGAACTTTGCCTGTATCCTGACAATTCTCTGCCTGTCGTCTATACCTACATCTGATCGTCTGTTACCAAACCCGGCTTGTCTAACTACGTATTCAGTGTCTCCCCAGCCCTGCACCTACCAGCCTGCTTCCTGTTTCCTGCTGCACCAGCTGAACTGATAACACCAAAGATGAACCAGGCACCCATACACCGCCAGGTTCTTGCGGCCACTGTTGCAACACCGGTGGCCCTACAGACGGGGTTGTACGAGAAAACCTTCCCCCTGCACGTCAGGCTCATCCGGCAGGTACGTAACACCTTGCTTTAACTGGGGGAAACAGAAAGGAAGGTTTTGAATGCACCCATTACTGTAGAGGAATTACAGGCAGCAGTCGCAATTTTCCCAATTTCAAAGGCTCCGGGGAGTGACGATTTGCCTATCAAGATCTATAAAACGTTTGGTGATATACTACTACCAGAGCTATTTACCACAATAATAGATGCTAAAAGACAGGGCCGACTCCCTCAATCTATGTATGAAGCAATTATTTGATGTTTTTAAAAGCAGGGAAGGGTCCAATGGCAGCAGATTCTTATAGACCAATATCCCTGTTAACAACGGATCTTAAAACACTGGCTAAGGTGTTGGCTACCCCCCTATCTAAAGTTATAGTAAAACTTGTGCATCCAGACCAATCAGAATTTATTCCCAATAGGTCTACTGCTATTAACATTGGTAGATTATTATCTTAATCTCCAGATCCCACCTGGTAATGTTGGTAATAGAGCTATCTTGTCTTTAGATGCTGATAGGGTGTTTTCACACCCCTCCTTCACCGCTCCAAAGATGCTGCTTGCAGGAGTTTTTTTTAATGTCCTGCCACCACATCGCCTCAGTGTGGAATCACTTGGGATTTCACACTGAGACTGCAGGGGAGACATTTTTCAGGCGCTTTACATGCGCTATTTTTAGCCCGAAAGCACCTGAAAAACGCCCCAGTGGGAAAGGGGTCTTAAGGCATTTGATAGTATGGAATAGGTTTACCTTTGATGCTTTCTGGAGAAGTTTAAATTAGAGCAAGAATTTATTACATGGGTTAACATCGGTAACAGGCAGTCTTGACGCCTGCGCTTGACCCTGCAACTTCAGAATACCCCTCAACAAGGCCTTGAGAGGGTGAGCAGCAAAAATGGATGGACTAGAAGAGTCTTGCAGGGTTTTGAAGTACTGAACGCCTGAAAGATATAACTTAATGGTACTAGCGGACAAAGCCAACTCGCTGTGGCAATAGGCCGCAAATGCCATTACAGATCTGATGTCCCACGGACAGCTACAAGGATGAAGCCTTAAAAAAATCTGTGAAATTTCATCCAACCCTTGGAGTATGCTTTGAACGTGTTGCTGGATAAAGATATGTTGGCCAAACCAATCGCCTGCGTCCAGAACCTTGTCAGTCCATGATGAGCAGGGAAAAAGGAGGAACCGGCTTGCTTACCTGCTCCGCTTCCGGGTGATGCAAGTAAAACCGATCAAATTTAAAACTAGATAATGCATCGGCTGCCCTACTGAAATCCCCACTGATGAATTCCCCCTGAAAATGGAACCTGTAAGTCAAACCTAACCAAGTCAACCTGCGCATGAAGGATATGATGACCAGGGACCCCGACCTGCCTTTGTTGATGATGTTGGCGGTGGCCAGATTGTCAGTAAAGAAAATTACAAAACTTCCTGCCCAGTCTGGCCCCCAAGTGACAGCTGCCGCCACAATTGGGTAGACTTCAAACAACGCTGAAGTCTGCGCAAATTTAGGCAAATGGAAAACTTCCCGGGGCCAACAGCTAGCCAGCCATTCAGCACCACATATGGCCGCAAACTCCGCTGACGCTGCTGCAGTAGTGAACACCCTGGGTGATGTGCTAGTAGGCTGAGGAATGAGCAACAAAATGCCATTCCAGTCCCACAGGAACTGGTCCCACATGACCAAGTCAGCGAGTGTGTCAGCTTGCAAGCTGATATGTGTCAACATCCTGAGAAAGGGGCAAAAGGACAACAATCTGGAGATAAATGCCCTACCTTGTGGAATGATCCTCATTGCATGATTTAGCATGCCAAAGAGTGACTGTAAAGCCCAATACACACAATCGGTTTTACCGATGAAAACAGTCCGATGGACTTTTTTCATCCGGACAAACCGATCGTGTATGAGCCCCATCGGTCTTTTTTCCATTAGTGATTAAAAATAGAACATGTTTTAAATTTATCCGATTGAAAAAAAAAACGATAGCAAATTCCGATCGTCTGTGTGGAACTCCATCGGAGAAAAAACCCATGCATGCTCAGAATCAAGTCGACGCATGCTCAGAAGCATTGAACTTAATTTTTCTCGGCTCGTCTGAGTGTTTTACGTCACCGCGTTTAGGACAGTCGGATTTTTGACTGATGGTGTGTAGGCAAGACTGATGGAAGTCAGCTTCATCGGAAATCCGATGGAAAAATCCATTGGATTTTATTCCATCGGAAATCCGATCGTGTGTACAGGGCTTAACTCCCTATTTGAGCAGACTGGGGACCGGACAATGCATGGATTGTCAGACAAATTCTGTCCAACTTCTCCTTGGGCCACTAGCAATCATGCGATCAGAATCAAGGGTGATACCTAAAAAAATGTATGGTATTGGCAGGACCCTCCACCTTGTGAACCACCAATGGCACATTTAATTTGGCAAACAATTCCGTAAGACACTGCAAATCCCTGGGTAGCCGGCCAGAGTCCTCCACGAGCAAAAAATCGTCAAGGTAGTGCACCACCCCAAGACAACCTTTGCAGTGACCCAAGATCCAATGGATAGCCTGGGAAAAAATGTCGAACAAACAGGGACTGCTCTTTGACCCAAAAGCTAATTTGGTGGCAAAGTAGTAACGACCCCGCCATATGATGCCGTACCATTGCCAAAGCGCAGGACTGATGGGCAGTAACTTGAATGCATCGGCAATGTCAGCTTTGGACAACCAAGCCCCCCTGCCCAACTAAGGAATAAGCTGTATGACTGAATCCACAGAAGAATATTTCAACAAAAATTCCTCTGAGGGAATCAGTGAATTAAGACTCGGAACATGCGAAAAATGAGGCGCGGACAAATCGTAAATGAGACAATGTTTATTGGAAAATTTCCCACACACAACCCCAATGGGGCTGCCGCTCCACATGCCAAACGGTGATGACCTGAAAGGCCCAATCACAAGCCCTTTGGCCACCTCTAATTCCAACAATTCGTCTACTAGCAAAGCATGGTGGTCTGCAGAAAAAAGATTCCTACACTTAAAGGTTTCGGTAGGCAGCATGATTTACCCTGTGTGGAACCCAAGAGTGAACCCATCTAACAGGAATTGCCTGGCACCAGAGGATGGGTGACCCTCTAGATAAGCCCCATAAGTGGAAACATTGACTTGGCTTAGTCATGTTGAACTAAAGGGTTTGACCAAACAGGAAGACTTGGGATGAGCCCTAAAGCAATTGGAACAAACATGCAGGAGCCTAGACTGATTATAATTGCAGCCAGAAGGATTAAAATTATTGCATACCTGCAATTTGCCTAAGAAATGGATAGGCCTACCCAACTTGTCCACCTGCCCAGAAGGTCCTGTGGAGGACGCACCGGCCACCTGCTTACTAACCCCTGACGGATCCCGGGGCCTCAAAAATAGGACACCAAGCAGAGGTATGCACAGAGGACTGACAAGTGCTGCATACCGGGGACTTCTGATTGGCAAAGTGCCTGCATAAAAGTTCCATGTCCACATTGCTCCAACACATAACCACCTGGAACTGAGCCCAAGTGGCCGCCACTTTGGCTGAGAAAGACCGGTGGTAGCCATAGAAAATGCACCCCCCGTACTTGTGCGCCAGATCCACCACTTTGTGCAGATACAAATCTAACTCCACCCTCCTGTCAGGACTGACTGCACAAATGATATCACGGAAGATGCCGAAGGCTAGTACGAATTCCGCCACACTAAGCTTGTGGTTGAGCCTGGGATCTTTGGTCTTCAGCACAACCGACACTTCCCCGCAAGCATAAGACTTATTTTCCGTGATATCTTGCGAAGCTATCAGAAGGGAGGCCAGATTCACGTCCTTGCCTTCCAATATGTCTTTCTTTAAGTTGGCAGGAATGAAATGAGCCAGAGATACCGACGGGAATGTCGCTAAAGGAGATGGAGCTGCCACAGGCAAGGAAATGGCAACATTATCTGCGGGAGCACTGGGAAGAACTGGAGCTGGGGGTACAGGTGACACCTGCGCTCTGGCCGCATGTGCTTCAACCACCTCCATCCTGTCCTGCATCTGAGACATGGAAGTGGAAAGTGTATTTAACAAGGCATGGATCTGCGTAAGGCCCCTTTCACACTTTGGCGCTCATAGCGTCGACAAGAAAACGCGGCTATTTTTACCGCCGCCGCTATGGGCGGATTTGCAGCGCATTTTGACCGCTAGCGGTGTGGTTTTAACCCCCGCTAGGGGCCGAGAAAGGGTTAAAACCACCCGCAATGCGCTGCTGAAGCAGCGCATTGCGGGCGGTATAGCCACGCTGTCCCATTGATTTCAATGGGAAGCAGCGGTAAAGGAGCGGTATACACACCGCTCCTTCACCGCCCCAAAGATGCCGCTAGCAGGACTTTTTTTCTCATCCTGCAAGCGCATTGCCTCAGTGTGAAAGCACTCGGGCTTTTTCACATTGAGACTGCAGGGCAGGAGTTTTTCAGGCGGTATTTAGGCGCTATTTTTATTGCTAAAATGCCTGAAAAACTCCTCAGTGTGAAAGGAGCCTAAGCAAATTGTGCACCGACACCTGACTCAAACTGGTAGAAGGGAGTGGCTGTGCTGGACTGGGGAACAATAATCTAAAAAGTTCCGCTTTCCTGGCCGGGGCCGGAAAATAAATGCCCATACGACGAAGCTCCGCCGTGAGCCTGGGCACAGTCCAACTCCTTAATGACGGGGTGCTGCCGTGCTCCAATCCCCCAGTAAGGGATGGAGGAATAAACGCAAACTCATCACTTTCTGACACGTGTGACATGGTTGAATCTAAGACGAAAAACAACAAGAAACACTTTGAGGAAAACAGTTGTACAGACCATCCAACCCCTTCCCCGACGATCAGCCTAAGAAACATGGGTGTAGTAATGTGTCAAACAGCGTGTGAATGACACCTGATGCGCAACCACCCTACGTGAATGAACTGCGCGAGCCCGAGCAACCTGTGGCGCTAAGACAGGCAATTAACAATGAACACTCAGGGCTACGATACCCACAGAGCGTGGTGGGTACGGAAAAAAGAGTAGGAAGTGAAAGTGCAACGTATGACGTATGAATGTGGGCCGAGAACCTGTATTGACACTTACAAGTGAATTCTGGCCCATAAGGATCTAAAGACGTGATAAATCCTGACCTGTGAAATTGACTAAAAGCCCCCGTGAATGAAAAATGACATACACGCACATGCAGCTTTTGCGTAAGAGCTAGGAATGACACAAACGAATCACCTGCGAGGTGAAGAACCTAAAAATGGTAAAATGACAGACAGAGAAACTAACAAAAATCACTTACCCTGCAAAAGGAATGCATCCAATGAAAAAACCCCTACCAACCCTGAACGCACCTGACGCTTGTGTGAAAAATGCAAGGATTCCTGTGAACAAAAACACACCTGTACAGGAGCAGAACCTTCCACCCACCAACAAGAGGAACGAGGCCACAAGGAGCCGCAATACAGGGAGATGCCTGGAAAGAGAAACCGGAAGTGATCCCACCAGAAATGACGTTGACTGGCCCGGAAACACAAGCCGACGCTGAACTCGGCCACGGAGGAGGGCTATATACCCCCGGACTCCGGCCAGCCTTCCAACTTATCTGCACCATTTATGTTGAGTAAAGGTACAAGGCAGGAATGCCCACTTTCTCCTTTTATATTTGTGTTGGCTTCAGAGCCTTTGGTGGCAGCTATAATGGGGGGATCCTCAGATAGTGGGATTGCAGACAGGTGAAACGAGAAAAATTGGCATTGGTATTATTTGGCGATACTATTGAAAGTTTGATGTCTCTTATCAATACCTTTCAACTGTATTCAAGTTTTAACATACACTGGAATAAGTCTACTTACTCTACTGACGATTGAACCTCCCAGCGATCCCTTGCTGCCAATTGCTTCTCAGATAAAGGTGGTAGAAACATTTGTGTATTATGGATTATGGTTCATCATGATATTTCCAAGTACGAAGAGTTAAATATTAACCCACTGTTTATTAAATTTAAATAGAAAGCCACAAGTTGGTATAAACTACCACTTTCAATAGTGGGGAGGGTAAACCTCATTAAAATGATATGGGTGCCACAATAGATATATGTTTTACGTAATGCCCCAGTGTGGCTTCCTATGTCCTTTTTTAAATGATCGGATACTATGGGGGTGATTTACTAACAACAGTGCGCTGCGCCGGTTCATACCTTAATTTTTTGCGCCGGATAAATCATTAATTGGGCGCGTGAACCGGCGGCGCACTGTGATAGTAAATAAAAATGTCAGCGGCGCTTGTGTCTCTATTAAAAATGAATGGTTCCCTATGAGAGCCCATTGATTTGAATAAAGGTCGCACCAGAAGTCGGATAAAGATGACTTGCGGGGCGACTTGTGTGCCGGTTGACACAGGGGCAGCGCGACTTTGCGAGGCAACTTGGACACGACTTGAGCGTGAAGCAGACGCTCAAGTTGTGTCCTGGAGGCGACTTGAAGTCGCCTCAGTACAGGCTCCTTTGCCAAGACCTGCACGCGAGAATTTTTCCAGCGCGAATTCAACCACGCTGGTTCTCAGCGACAGGGTACTACAAGCCTCGCGCTCGCTGTCCCCTGTGTTTGGTATGCATCATGAAGGGGAACTCCACGCCAAATTTTAAATAAAAAAACGGCATGGGTTCCCCTCCAGGAGCATACCAGGCCCTTAGGTCTGGTATGGATTTTAAGGGAAACCCCCAACGCCGGAAAAACATAGGGTGTAGGGCCGGTATCTGGGGTCCGCCCTTATTAAAGGGGGCTCCCGGATTCCGATAAGCCCCCCGCCCACAGACCCCAACAACTAACGGCCAGGGTTGTCGGGAAGAGGCTCTTGTCCCCATCAACATGGGGACATCCTCCCCATGTTGAGGGCATGTGGCCTGGTACGGTTCAAGAGGGAGGGGGGCGCTCTCTCGTCCCCCCTCTTTTCCTGCGGCCTGCCAGGTTACGTTCTAGGGTAAAGGGTCTGGTGTGGATTTTTAGGGGGACCCCCACGCTATATTTTTTTTAAGTTTGGCGCGGGGTTCCCCTTAAAATCCATACCAGACCCAAGGGCCTGGTATGGACCGGGGGGGACCCCACGCTGTTTTTTTTAAAAGATTTTTATTTTTTCAGAGCCGGCAATGTTTATTTTGTTTACATTTCCTTTAACAACCAGCTATAAACAGGTTAAAAAAAAAATGCTGCAAAATCGCGGTACTTGTGTTTTGGATGCGGGTCCATTGAATTCTATTACATCCAAAACACTGTTTTTGGCCTGGGAAAAAAAATCTGCAGTTGCGTTTAACCTCGTTTTTCACAAAGCCTAAAAATGCCTTCAGACGCTAAAGATTTCCACGTTTAGCCGCATTTTCGTTTAGAAGCGTTTTTAAAGGTGACCTATTTTTTTTACTGCCCACTTAAACCCCCTTCCTGCCCAGACCAATTTTCAAATTTCAGCGCTGATGCACTTTGAATGACAATTGCGCGCTCATACAACACTGTAACCCAATGAAAATTTATTATTTTTTGGCACACAAATAGAGCTTTCTTTTGGTGCTATTTGATCACCTCTGCGGTTTTTTTTTCTCTATAAATACAAAAGACTGACTTAAAAAAATGTTTTGGGACATTTTAAGCACTTCAGCACTGGGCCTATTCTGGCACTTCTCTCCTTCATGTAAAAATCATAAATTTATGGCTATAAAATTACTTCAAAACCACAAACATTATATATGTGTTTTTAGCAGACACCCTAGGGAATAAAATGGCGGTCATTGCAATTTTTTATCTCGCATGGTATTTGCGTAATACATTTTCAAACAACAGTTTCATGAATTAAATAATAACAAAACAGTTAGCCCAATTTTTTTGTATAATGTGAAAGATGTTATGCTGAGTAAATAGATACCTAACATGTCACGCTTTAAAATTGTGCACACTCATGGAATGACACCAAACTTCAGTACTTAAAAATCTCCATAGGCGATGATTTAAATTTTTTCACATTGTTAGAATTGTTGCACTCGTTCTAACACACGCAGCAATACCTCACATGTGTGGTTTGTACGTCGTTTACATATGTGGGCGGGACTTACGTGTGTGTTCGCTTCTGAGCGCGAGCTACCGGGGACAGGGGCGTTTTAATTTTTTTTTTTATCTTTTTTTTTTGTTTTTTCCTTTTTTTTTTTTTTTTACACTTTTTTTTTACTTTTTGATCACTTTTATTCCTATTACAAGGAATGTAAACATCCCTTGTAATAGGAATCTATTGTGACAGGTCCTCTTTATGGAGAGATGCGGGGTCAATGAAACTCCACATCTCTCCTCCAGGCTGGAAAGCATGAGATCGGTAAACAAAATTCACCGATCTCATGCTGACAGCCAAGATCACGGCTTTGTTTACATACGGGAACCCGGCGGGACGTCATAACGTCGCGCCCGGGCCTCCGACAGTCATAGAGATGACTGGTGACCATCTGGTCACCAGTCATCTCTATGCTTCCCATCTAGCGCCGACCAATTCGTTCTCCGGGCCCCCGATGGCACGGGAGAGCCCGGAGAAGCACCGGATGGCGGCGGGAGGGGGGGGGAACGTCCCCTCCCGCCGCCTATAAGAACGATCAAGCGGAGGAACTGCCGCTATGAATGTTTTTATCGTGCACAGAATCGCCGGCTGAAAAGAATATCTGAATGATGCCTGCAACTGCAGGCATCATTCAGATGACACCGCACAAAGTCAAGAACGTCATTTGACGGTGGGCGGTAGGGAAATGGTTAATATTTAGTTCGAAAATTTTGAAAAAATTTATTTTTTCTCCTTTATTGATGTACACTGATGAGACACTGATCAGGTGGCAAGGGTGGGCAATTAGAGGTGGCATTGCTAGTTGGCACTGGTGGGCATTGAGAAGTGTCACTTCTAGGTGGCAATGATAGTTGGCAGTGATGGGCACGGATAGGCAGCACTGCTAGGTGGCACTGATTGGCACCAGTGGTGGGCATTGATAGGTGGCACTGGCAGGGGCTACTGATTGCCTCTTCCTCCTCGGGCCCAATGTCTCTTGCACATAAGCCGGTGATTGCCTTTTTTTATGCTCACGCTGTCAGCACAAGGAGAAAACAAAAACTATTACCGAGCTTTTGTTTACATCACATGATCTGCTGTCATTGGCTGACAGCTGATCACGTGGTAAGGGGCAGGGATCGGCCCCTTACTCGGATCTGTCATCATCCGAGTCTCAGTGACTTGGTGACCACAGCGCATGCGCGAAGGGGAGGACGTCTATTGACGGACTCCCGGCAATGGAGGACTGTGCTGTGGCCGTCGATCAGCTATAGCGCTGATCTCAAGTGATTAAAGAGGGTCTAAATGGGCCATTGACACAATTCACAATTGAACTTAGGAATATGTCTTTGCAAAGTTAAACTAAATGAAATCCTTTCTTATTTTTGCTTGGGGATAGAGTGCAGAGGGATTAGAAGTCTAGACAGTTTTTGGGGATGTCTGCACCCCTGATAGGGTGAAGACAACTCCCAAATTTGGCCACTTTATCCTTCCAAATAATTATCTTCCTGTCACATAGCCACACAGGAAGTGAGGGTAAATCCCTACCAATGTCTTTCCTTGGGGACACACAGGTCAATCTAAATAGTTTCCCCATTATGTATATTGCACTCCAGCATTTTGCTGGGTACACCCCAAATTATTAGGTATTTTGGACTTTGGGGTTTATTTACTAAAGACAAATCCACTTTGCACTACAAGTGCAGTTGCTGGATATATCTTTGCTTCTACATGATTGGATGTTAAAATCACCAGTGCTTCCCCTCATATTTTCAGCAACTGCACTTGTACTGCAGAGTGGATTTGCCTTTGCTAAACCCCAAACTACCTAATGATTTGGGGTGTTCACAACAAAGTGCTAGAGTGCAATTTGCTTAATGGGGACACTAATTAGATTGATCTGTGTGTCCCCAAGAAAAGACATTGGTAGGGTTTTACCTTCACTTCCTGTTTAGCTGTGTGACAGGAAGTGAAGCCAATTTTACTAAAAGGGACACAAAGCCCAACCTAAAAAAAAAAACAAAAAACAAAAAAAAACAAGTAGGGGTTCTAACACTTACTTGGTTTCCCTCAAAATGCCCACAATTAGAACAGTGTTTGCCTTGAGCTATTTTTAAGTGCAGTGCTCTAAATCAGTGCTTCTCAAGTACCCCCAACAGGCCATGTTTGCAGGTTTTCCTTCATCTTGCACATTGTGCTTTAAATCACAGTCAATAGTTTGATATTTTGGACAGCAATTCTCGATAAGATAAATTCACAAAACATGTCCTGTTGGGGGTACTTGAGGACTGAGGCTGAAAACCACTGCAGTAAAAAGGAAAAGTGAATACTTACCGCTCTGTATTTTTCATTTCCTGGTGAATATCCATGGCAGCACACAATACATGCATATGCTACCATGAAGGCACCAGGTTAGACAAATCACACCTGTTTTGTTTTGACATGCCAATAAGCATAGTTAAGCTGCATCTGTCACATTTGTTGCATAGAAAAGAAAAAACAAACATCAAACTTTGCATCAAATTTTATTGGTCAACAAAACAGGACTTGGAAAAAACAAAGGGAAGCAAAGAAAAGAAAAAAAACACATGAAGGTAAATTTGAAACATTAGTCACATCTTGAGAAAGATTTAGCAAAATAATGCAGCACAGACAATTAAATCAAAGTGAACAAACGACACACATTAACAACATCAAAAATAAAAACAATCAACAAAAGTAAAACAAACATCTGTTTTGCAAAGACATAACAAAT
This sequence comes from Rana muscosa, assembly GCA_029206835.1. Lineage (NCBI taxonomy): Eukaryota > Metazoa > Chordata > Amphibia > Anura > Ranidae > Rana > Rana muscosa. The sequence continues at coordinate 220,794,055 of CM055119.1, read as the reverse complement.
AAAATGCATGTGTTACAAACTCGATAAGGACACCAAAATGTACATTTTGCCGGCCGGCGCCACACACACAATCTTGCCTCTTTTCAGGGCAAGGAAGAAAATGCTATCTGCAAGCTTTATATAACATAGGTTTGTGTGCTAATGAGGCAATTTAAAAACACATGCACAGTCCATGAAACACCCAAAATGCAAGTTCACCCAATGTAGAGACTGAACTTTAAAGTGGGTACACCTGTTAAGGATGTCCTTCAACTACTAACCCAAAAAACACACTCTCTCTGAGCATGCCCAGAAATATCCAGGTGCTGTTCACACACAAAATGCACCAAAAAAAAACCTAAGTCCCTGAGCATGCTCAGACCAACACAAATGCAGCTAGCGGAAAATAAGCCCCCCCCCCTGTCCAAAATTAAGCACATCATCCAGCATGCTACAAAATTGGGACAAATACCCCCGGGGGGCAAACAAAGAGCCTAACATGGGCAAAAGTTATACAACAAATACCATTGCAGTCTATGGGAACGGACTTGTTAATTTTGCTAGTCCCCACTTGGCTGGCTTATCTTCTAGTTATTGGCCTTAAAATGGGTATGGGGGCCCAGGTCCCACCCTAAGGGACATATATCAATGTCACCAATTTGGACAACACCAAAAATAAAACAAGGAGAAGTGCCTTTAAATATGCCAAATTGCTTGAGGGCCATTTCACACCACATGCAGTCCATTTAGTTTTTTAGGCATCAAAAATGCATGGAAAGTTGGTTATATGGTTCTAAATGGCAGTGTTTGTTCCAGTGCATTCCAGTTCCACAAAAAAAGTAGAACATGCTGCATTTTACCTGCACTGGACTGTACTGGAACGCTGCAAAACCCATCAAACACGCACTGGAACGCACCGGACCACACCTAAATGCACCAAAAACGCACTGGAAGACACTTGTCCTTATCTATGGTTAATAAAAAAGAGGGGTAAAAAAAAAGCACTGGACTGCATCAAAAAGGTACCAAAAATGCACTGGAACGCATCAAAAATGCGCATTACAAAAAGCACCTGGAACGCATCCGGATTGCGTTTCTATGGTGTGAACTGGCCCTAAGGGCCAGTTCACACCATAGAAACGCAGTCTGGATGCGTTCCAGGTGCTTTTCTGCATGCGCATTTTTGACGCGTTCCAGTGCATTTTTCATGCGTTTTTGATGCAGTCCAGTGCTTTCCCCCCCCCCTTTTCACTTAGCCTTAAGGGCCAGTTCACACCAGACGCAGTTCCGTTCAGTTTCGTGCACATTTTTTCTGCACTAAAAATGAATGCACAGTGTTTTCCATGTATTCCAATGGCTCTTGTTGGCTCTAGTTCACACCATACAGTTAGTTTACGGTCAGTTTCCGGTGCAGAAACTGACCGGAAACTGACTGCATAGTGTAAACTAGAGCCATTGGAATACATGGAAAATACTGTGCATGCATTTTGTGCAGAAAAAAAGCACACGGAACTGAACGGAACTGCGTCTGGTGTGAACTGGCCCTAATAAGGACAAGTGTGTTGCAGTGCGTCTTTGGTGCATTTAGGTGCGTTCCGGTGCGTTCCAGTGCGTTTTTGTTACGTTCCGGTGCGTTTTTGATGTGATTTACTGCGGTCCAGTACAGTTCTGTACATAAAAAATGCAGCATGACCAATTTTTTTTTCCTTTCTGAAACACACTGGAACATACTGCAGTGGTGTGAACTATGCCATTGGCATTAATGTGATCAACTTTCTTTGCGTTTTTCATGCATCAAAAAAACGCACTTCACTGCATCCGGTGTGAACTGGCCCTAAATGTCATACCTGGGGGGTGTCTATAGTATGCCTGTAAAGTAGCGCATGTTTTCCATGTTTATAACAGTCCGAGAGCAAAATGACATTTCTAAAGTAAAATAATAGTCCTTTAAAAGTACTCGCGGCTGTAATGAATTGCTGGTTCCCGTCAGTATAGATAAAAGTCATTGAAAGTCTTTGAAAAAAAAAATGCGTGGGGGTCCCCCCAAATTCCATTACCAGGCCCTTCGGGTCTGGTATGGATATTAAGGGGAACTCCACGCCAAATTAAAAAAAAATGGTGCGGGGGGTTCCCCTCAAAATCCGTACCAGGCCCTTCAGGTCTGGTATGGATATTAAGGGGCCCCCCAGCACCAAACTTAAAAAAAATGGCATGGGGGTCCCCCTAAAAATCCACACCAGACCCTTATCCGAGCACGCAACCTGGCAGGCCGCAGGAAAAGAGGGGGGGAGAGAGCGCCCCCCCTCCTGAACCGTACCAGGCCACATGCCCTCAACATGGGGAGGATGCTTTTGGGGGTCTGTGACCCCTCAAAGCACCATGTCTCCATGTTGATGGGGACAAGGGTCTCATCCCCACAACCCTTGCCCGATGGTTGTGGAGGTCTGCATGTGGGGGGCTTATCGAAATCTGGAAGCCCCCTTTAACAAAGGGGACCCCCAGATCCCGCCCCCAGTGTGAAATGGTAATGGGGTACAAATGTACCCTTACCATTTCACAAAAAAAAGTGTCAAAAATGACAATAGCCGGTTTTTGACAATTCCTTTATTAATGTCTCCTTTCTTCCATCTTCTTCCACCTTCTTCTTCCATCTTCTTCTTCCATCTTCTTCTTTCATCTTCTTTTCTCCATTCGGGTTTCTTCCTCCATCTTGTTCTTCATCTTCATCTTCCTTCTTCCTTCGGTGTTCTCGTCCGCATCTTGCTCCAGCTTCTTGTTCCCCTCTTCTTTCTCCGGACGATCCGCTTGCATTCGAGGTTCCCGCTGTGTGACGCTTCAGTTCTGACAGTTCTCCTCTGAGTCCGTGGCCACCCGGTGGCTCCGCCACCCTCTGACACCACGGGGAAAGTCCCAGTGAAGTCCATGGGCGTCAGAGGGGGGCGGGATCACCGGGTAGCAGCGGACCCAGAGGAGAACTGTCAGAACTGAAGCGTCACAAGGCGGGAACCTCGAAAGCAAGGAACAGGAAGCCGAAGCAAGATGCGGACGAGAACACCCATGAAAGAAGGAAGATGAAGATGAAGAACAAGATGGAGGAAGAAACCCGAATGGAGAAAAGAAGAAGATGGAAGAAGAAGATGGAAGAAGAAGATGGAAGAAAGGAGAAGACATTAATAAAGGAATTATCAAAAACCGGCTATTGTAATTTTTACAATTTTTGACACTTTCTTTGTGAAATGGTAGGGTACAAATTGTACCCCATTACCATTTCACACAGGGGGGGCTGGGATCTGGGGCTCCCCTTTGTTAAAGGGGGCTTCCAGATTCCAATAAGCCCCCGCCCGCAGACCCCCACAACCACCGGCAAGGGTTGTGGGGATGAGGCCCTTGTCCCCATCAACATGGGGACATGGTGCTTTGGGGTCCAGACCCCAAAGCATCCTCCCCATGTTGAGGGCATGTGGCTTGGTACGGTTCAGGGGGGGCGCTCTCTCGTCCCCCCCTCTTTTCCTGCGGCCTGCCAGGTTGCGTGCTTGGATAAAGGCTCTGATGTGGATTTTTAGGGGGACTCCACGCCATTTTTTTTTAAGTTTGGCGCGGGGGTCCCCTTAAAATCCATACCAGACCTGAAGGGCCTGGTACGGATTTTGAGGGGAACCCCCACGTCATTTTTTTTTTAATTTGGCGCAGAGTTTACCATAATATCCATACCAGACCTGAAGGGCCTGGTAATGGAATTTGGGGGACCCCCACACATTTTTTTTTTCAAAGACTTTCAATGACTTTTCTCTCTATTGACGGGAGCCGACAATTCAATTATAGCCGCGAGTGCTTTTAAATGCCTTTTTTTTTTCCTTTAGAAATGTAATTTTGTGCAGGGACTGTTATATAATGGCAAGTTTAGGAGGTGCGCCTGTTCAACTTATGCAAATTAATTTACGTGACTTGACATTTACTAAGATTTTGCCGGCGCAGTGAACCGGTGCATTTGAACGAGTGAAATTGCCGCGCAGTGCACAAATACACCTCTCGCAGTTATAAACGTACTTGCAGGCGCAGCAGGCTGGTTCAGAAAAAGTTACTTTCTCATTCTATTTTGGGCATATTTGTTACTTGGGCAGTTGTCAGTATACTTCCTCACATCACCCCATAATATTGGCACTTCTAGCTTCTTTATATTTTGATTTGAAGATGCCGTGCGCCAGGTCCATAGTGGCGCACTGAGCGGCTCCTTCCATGCACCGAGAACACTATAGTAAATAAGGAATAGCGCTGCGTTACCGGCGCAAATGTTTCGTAAATACCAAAACTACCGTTGCACGCGCAGATGCGCCGATACTCATGGCGCAAACGTTTCGTAAATCAGCCCCTATATTTTGCATGCTTATATGGAAAAAGCGTAACTCGCGTATTTCGTTTGGAACATTGCAGAAAGCGAAGGAGAACGGTGGGCTGGCTGTTCACAACCCATTTTTATTATTTTATCTGTCAGCGCAGCTCCAGTATCTAATGGGATGGGATGAGGATCTGAGCACCGATCCAATTAGGAAAATATTATCTACAATATTTTTAGGTTAAAAGCTGATAGACTGTTTAGAGGCGGGTAATTTTAGAATAGCTAGACAGTACCCCACATTAGTCATGATAGATATATGGAACAGGATTAAAGATCACTGTCATTATATTGGGTATACTAATTACACCTGAATTTTTCAGAATTTTATTATTCTGAGTTATTAAAATTGCAGGGATTTAATTATTGGTCAAAGCGAGGTTTAGTGTACATCCCACAATTATATGATGGTCAACTTTTGAAAGATTTTCACAACTTGCAGGAGGAATTTGGTTTGTCCACTAAAGTTTTTTTTCCCAATATTTACAGCTCCGCCATGCTATTCAAACACAGTCAAGATTGACCTCTTGGGTTTATATTGCACCCAAAATTCTTAACCAAAGCCTAGTAGCAATTTCTAAGCAGGGACAAATAGCAAAGCTTTATAGTGCATTGCTACAGAAAATGTAGGTCAAATTCTCTGAGGTGCAGGATATATTGGCAAACAGATATTACATATAGTTGCATAGTAAGTGAGGTTGAAAAAAGACCATGAAGTTCAACATATGTGTGGGATTAAATGTCAGTATTGCATTGTATATCCCTGTATGTTGTGGTTATTCAGGTGCATATCTAATAGTTTCTTGAAACGATCGATGGTCCCCGCTGAGACCACTGCCTGTGGAAGAGAATTCCACATCGTTGCTGCTCTTACAGTAAATAGCCTCCTACGTAGTTATTAATGAGTGGCCACGTGTCTTGTTAAACTCCCTTCCGCGAAAAAGTTTTATCCCTATTGTGCGGTCACCACTACGGTATTTGTAAATTGAAATCAATCCCCTCTCAAGCCTCTCTTCCCCAGAGAGAATAAGTTCAGTGCTCGCAACCTTTCCTCATAACTAATATCCTCCAGACCCTTTATAAGCTTTGTTGCCCTTCTTTGTACTCGGTCCATTTCCGTTACATCCTTGCTGAGGACTGGTGCCCAGAACTGGACAGAATACTCTAGGTGCGGCCGGACCAGAGTCTTGTAGAGCGGGATAATTATTGTTTTATCCCTGGAGTTAATCCTCTTTTTAATGCATGCCAATATTCTGTTTGCTTTGTTAGCAGCAGCTTGGCATTGCATGCCATTGCTGAGCTTATCATCTACTAGGACCCCCAGTTCCTTTTCCATCCTAGATTCCCCTAGAGGTTCTCCCCCCAGTGTATAGATTGCATTTATATTTTTGCCACCCAAATGCATTATTTTACATTTTTCTACATTAAACCTCATTTGCCATGTAGTTGCCCACCCCATTTGTTCAGATCTTTTTGCAAGGTTTCAACATCCTGCTGAGAAGTTATTTCCCTGCTTAGCTTAGTATCGTCTGCAAATACAGAGATTGAACTGTTTACCCCATCCTCCAGGTCGTTTATGAACAAATTAAATAGGATTAGTCCCAGCACAGAACCCTGGGGGACCACACTACCCACCCCTGACCATTCCAAGTACTCCCCATTTATCACCCCCCTCTGAACTTGCCCTTTTAGCCAGTTTTCAATCCATGTACTTACCCTATGGTCCATGCCAAACGACCTTATTTTGTACAGTAAATGTTTATGGGGAACTGTGTCAAATGCTTTTGCAAAATCCAGATACACCACGTCTACGGGCCTTCCATTATCTAGACAGTAACTCACCTCCTCATAGAAGGTTAATAGATTGGTTTGGCAAGAACGATTCTTCACAAATCCATGCTGATTACTACTAATGATACCTTATCATCCTCTCCAAGAGCTTGCATACTATTGATGTTAGGCTAACTGGTCTGCAATTCCCAGGGATGTATTTTGGGCCCTTTTTAGATATTGGTGCTACATTGGCTTTTCCCAAATCAGCTGGTACTATTCCAGTCAGTAGACTGTCAGTAAAAATTAGGAACAATGGTCTTGCAATTACTTGACAGAGTTCCCTAAGTACACTTGGGTGCAAGCGATCTGGTCCCGGTGATTTGTTAATGTTAAGTTTCCCAAATCTAATTCTGTCCTCTGTTAACCATGGAGGTGCTTCCTGTGATGTGTCATGAGGATAAACACTGCAGTTTTGTTTACTGAAGCCCCCCGATTCCCTTGTGAGGAGGGAGAATAAATTCAATACCTTCGCCATCTCCCCATCCTTTGTAACCAGATGTCCTTCCTCATTCTTTATGGGGCCAATATGGTCTGTTCTCATTTTTTTACTGTTTACTGCACCCAAAGCACCCTCCCCATGTTGAGGGCAAGCAGCCTGGTATGGTTCAGGAGGGGGGGGGCGCTCGCTCAACATCTCCCTTTCCTGGCCTGCCAGGCTGCCTGCTCAGATAAAGGTCTGGTATTGATTTTTGGGGGGAGCCTACACCAATTTATTTATTTTTTTACATTTTGACATGGAGTTGTCATTTTTTCCCACAATTCTTAGGAAAATTACGATTTTTTTTTTTTACACAAAATTGTCAGAATAACAAGTTATTTCTCACACATAACATATGCATACTTCCAAATACACCCCGCAATACATTCTACTACTTCTTCTGAGTATGGAGATACCACATGTGTGAGACTTTTTCACAGCCTGGCCACATAGAGAGACCCAACATGCAGGGAGCACCATCAGGCGTTCTAGGAGCCACAAATTACACATCTAATTTAATTTATACCTAGCACACTTTTAAAGGTCCTGGAGCACCAGGACAGTGGAATTAATAAAAAAATACCCCATTTTGGAAAGAAAACACCCCAACGTATATTCTATGAGGCATGGCCTGCCGGTTGGGAAGCGGTTAAAATTCATACCAGACACAAACGGTCCCCCCACGCCATTTTTTCCCTAATATTTTTAAATTTACGTTCTTTTTTTGTACAATAATATTTTTGAAATTTAGCTCCCAGTGGGGAAGCCTTAACAACCTATTGACTGTGCGCTCAGTGGGCGAACATCCCACTAGGTGCCCAGAAAGTTTGGGTGTTAGGCGAGTACCTGAATGGGCGATGTTCAGGCCAAACTTATGCTCGGCCCAAACCGTTTGCTCATCCCAAGTGGTCCTTGAACACTGTAACCCCTCACAGTTACTCTTGTTGGGTGCAGAAACAGGCCCTGCTGATAAAAATTTGTAAAAAAAATTAAATGACATGCACCTGTCAAACAGGTGCAGAAAAATTGGACCTTGGGTGTTGGTGGTGCCTGAACACTGTAACACTGGGCGACGGGGGGAGGGTCCAGAGATAGGGAGAGTCAGCGTGGAACATATTCCAGAGGGTAGTATTAGGGGCATTAGTGGTAGGGTAACCAAAGCACATAAACCCAAGGTAAGTATAGTAGCAAGTCCTAGTTGCAATCTCGGAACACCCACGAGGATAGTATGTGACCGGTAAAAATATATTAATGCATTAAAGTGTTTGTTCACCAATGCCAGAAGTCTGCCAAGCAAAATAGGTGAGTTGGAAGCTCTGGTGCATCAGGAGAGCTATGATGTAATTGGTATTGCTGAAACTTGGCTTCATTCCTCACATGACTGGGCTATTAATATTCCTGACTATGCACTCTTTCAGAAAGACAGGGTAAAAAGGAAAAGTGGAGGGGTCTGTCTCTATGTGAGAAGTGATCTCAAAGCGAGTGTGAAAGAGGACCTGGTGGATGGAGAGTGGGATGAGTCTGAAGCATTATGGGTGGAACTGCATACAGATGTGCGTAGTTCAAAATTAATCATTGGAGTTTGTTATAGACCACCCAATGTTAATGAGGAGGTGGAGACTCAGCTCCTTGCACAGATGGAAAGGGCTGCAAGGGCTGGGACGGTGATAATAATGGGGGATTTTAACTACCCAGAAATTGACTGGAGTAATGGCACTACTGGGACAGTTAAAGGGCAAAAATGTATAAACCTATTGCAGGACAATTTTTATGGTCCAGTTTATTGAGGCCCCAACTAGGAATGATGCACTGTTGGACCTGGTAATCTCAAACCATGCAGAGCATATTACTAATGTTCAGATAAAGGAACACCTGGGTAGCAGTGACCATAACATGATTTCTTTTGATGTTAGATGTAAGCAAAAATCACATACGGGAAAGATAAAAACACTTAATTTCAAGAGAGCAAATTTTCCATGGATGAGGACTGCTCTCCAGGACTTAGACTGGGAGGGAATATTGGCATCAATGGGCACAGAACAGAAATGGGAATTCTTCAAAAAGACTGTTTGTGAACTCACTGTAAAGTATATTCCCATGGGCAATAAGTTTAAAAGGCTAAAAATAAAACCTATGTGGCTCACGGCCAAAGTTAAAAAAGCTATAAAATACAAGAAAAGAGCTTTTAAAAAATATAAAAATGAGGGAACACTAGTGTCATTTAAATGTTACAAAGAATATAACAGGATATGTAAAAATGAAATAAAGGATGCAAAAATTCAAAACGAATGACAGATTGCAAAACATAGTAGGACAAACCCCCAAAAATTCTTCAAATATATTAATAGTAAAAAGGTCAAGTCTGAGCGTGTAGGCCCACAAAATAATCTAGAGTGGGTGACTGGGGACAAAGAGAAGGTTAATTTATAAAATACTTTATTCAGCTCCTTGTATACAAAGGAGGATGGGGGAGCTCATGTCCAAAATGGGGGTGGTAGTGACACAGCCCCAAATCCACAATGGCTCAAAAGTGATATGGTCCAGAAATATTTAGACAGAATAAAAGGTGGATAAAGCACCTGGACCAGATGGCATACACCCACGGATCCTAAAAGAATTGAGCTCTGTAATTTCAAAGCCATTGTATCTCATTTTTAGGGACTTATTAATGACAGGAATAGTACCACTGGATTAGCGCAGGGCCAATGTGGTGCCTATTTTTAACAAGGGAACAAAGTCTTTACCAAGTAACTATAGACCTGTTAGTTTAACTTCTATAGTTGGGAAGATACTGGAGAGATTAATAATAATAAGATGAGTTCTTGCTGGAAAAAAATATTTTAAGCAACAGACAGCATGGATTCATGAAAGACAGAAGTTGTCAGACAAACCTGATTTCTTTTTACGAAGAGGTAAGTAAAACCTTGGACAGAGGGGTGGCAGTGGATTTTACAAAAACGTTTGATACAGTTCCCCACACACGGCTCATGTGCAAGGTAAAGTCTTCAGGGTTGGAAATATCAGTTTGTAAATGGATAGAAAACTGGCTAAAAGACTGAATTCAGAGAGTCGTGGTTAATGATTCTTACTCTGAATGGTCTAAGGTTATCAGTGGTGTACCCCAAGGTTCAGGGTTGGGAGCCTTACTTTTTAATATCTTTAAAAATGATATTGGGTCTGAGATCAAAAGTAACATTTCTGTCTTTGCAGAAACTATGCAGTGGAATAATGTCCTTACAGGATGTTGCCAATTTACAAGCCGACCTCAATGCTCTGTCTAATTTGGCGACTATGTGGCAGATGAGGTTAAATGTTGATAAATGTAAAGTTATGCACTTGGGGGCAAAGAATATGAATGCATCATACATACTAGGGGGAGTACAACTGGGGGATCCGTAGTGGAGAAGGATCTGGGGGTTTTGGTAGATCATAAGCTCAATAATGGCATGCAATGCCAAGCTGCAGTTTCCAAAGCGAGCAAAGTCCTTTCTTGTATTAAGAGAGGTATGGACTCCAGAGAGAGAGATATAATTTTGCCCCTGTACAAATCATTAGTAAGACCTCATCTGGAATAAGCAGTTCAGTTTTGGGCCCCAGTTCTCAAAAAGGATATTGGGGAACTGGAGAAAGTGCAGAGAAGGGCAACCAAACTGATAAGAGGCATGGAGGAGCTCAGCTATGAAGAAAGATTAGAGGAACTGAATTTATTCACTCTTGAGAGGAGGAGATTAAGGGGGGATATGATCAACATGTACAAATATATAAGGGATCCATATAGTGAACTTGGTTTTGAGTTATTCACTTTACGGTCAACACAAAGGACAAGGGGGCACTCTTTACGTCTAGAGGAAAAGAGATTTCACCTCCAAATACGGAAAGGTTTCTTCACAGTAAGAGCTGTGACAATATGGAATTGACTCCCTGCAGAGGTGGTTCTGGCCAGCTCAGTAGATTTCTTTAGGAAAGGCCTGGATTTTTTCTTAAATGTACATAATATAACTGGGTACTGACATTTATAGGTAAAGTTGATCCGGGGAATATCCGATTGCCTTTCGGGGGATCAGGAAGGAATTTTTTCCCCTGCTGTAGCAAATTGGATTGTGCTCTGCTGGGGTTTTTCGCCTTCCTCTGGATCAACTGTGGGTATAGAATTAGGTATATGGGATTGTATGATATTATTATTTTATTTTTTTATGGTTGAACTGGATGGACTTGTGTCTTTTTTCTACCTGACTAACTATGTAACTCCTCACAGTTGCAGGAACAGGCCCTGCTGTTAAAAATGTGCAGAAAAATTGGGCCCTAGGTGTTGATGGTGCCCTAAACCAAAAATATTGTTGGAAGCTAGCATAATCAAGATTCAATAATAGGCGAGGCAGCATAGGCAGTCTTCATGGGGTCCCAGATCCCTATCAAATTCAATCAGTTACATTAGCATCAGGGGCTTAATAGATGCTGATCCAGGACTGATTCATTTTAAAGGGGTGTTCCAGGCAACCCCGTGCAAAAAAATAATAATTAAAAGCCAGCAGCTACACATACTGCAGCTACTGGCTTTTAATAAATGGAGACTTACCTGTCCTGGTGTCCCTCGATGTCGGGAACCGCAGCTGATGTTTCACATCAGCTGTCGGTGCTTCCGCCGCCATTGCGGGTAAGGGAACCCAGCAGTGAAGACTTTCGGCTTCACACCAGGAACCCTACTGTGCATGCGCGAGGCCCGCTCCTCTCTCCTATTAGCCCAGCGGCCAGGGGAGGAGGAGGAGGGAGCCTCGCGCGACTTCACCGCCGCGGCCGGACTCCAGTAAGTGGGTAAGGATACCTGTCTTTGACAGGTATCCTGTCCCCCCTCCCCCCCGAAAGGTGCCAATTGTGGCACCGGAGGGGGGGAGGAATCCGATAAGCGGAAGTTCCACTTTAGGGTGGAGCTCCGCTTTATTAAATGTAATATACAGTAACTGAATGTCCGTTCAGAAAGCATGCTGGATGCAGGACAGGCCAGTAGTTTGATTGCATATTGAGAAAGTTTTGGCCAGTGGTCCATCCTCAAGACCCAGTAACCCAGTGGATGCTCAGTTATAATGGTCTCCATGTCTGCTCTTGCCTCTAGATATTACTGCACCATATAATGCAGACGCTGCTGATGGTTGCTTAAACCTAACAGCCCTGGGCACTGAGGACTAAAGAATTGTTTAATCACTTCAGCCTCGGAAGGATTTGCCCTCTTAAGGACCAGGCCATTTTTTTGTTTTAACTGACAATTGCGCGGCCGTGCGACTGTCGTACCCAAACAAAATTGATGTCCCTTTTTTCCCACAAATAGAGCTTTCTTTTGGTGGTATTTGATCACCTCTGCGGTTTTTATTTTTTGCGCTATAAACAAACACAGAGCGTCAATTTTGAAAAAAAAACAATATTTTTTACTTTATGCTATATTACATATCTGTAGCGCCCTGCTCCTATTGAGTAGGCGCTATGTTAAATTTAAGTTATCTGAGCTGTAGTTTGGCTCAGAATGATTGTGTTAAATTGATGGTTTCTGTTCCAGTCCAGCTGTGTTGCGCATTTTCCACTTGACTGTAGATGTCGCTGTCACCACAGGTCAAGGTTGGAAATGCAGCAGGCTGGGTGTATTGGGTGCCTTTTGCCCAGAAGCAGCCCAGTGGGAGTGGTCCCCCGCTGTGCATTCTGGGAGAGGGTACTTAAGGGACAGACACCGTTTTCCAGGTCTCTCTGACCGGATGGCCCTCCTGGCCTAAGGTGTGCTGTAACAGTTCTTCTGCCTCGGGGCCTGCTGGCCCGAGGCTTCGTTGCAGATAGTAGGCCCAGGAGTTTCTGGGGCCTACTGGTCCAGGGGTGGTCCCGTGCTGTCTTGCCTGCGGGAAGAAGCCGAACAATTGGAGACTCAATTGGAGGATGCATACCGGCCCATCTACCTAACAGTGTTGCCGGCTTGCTGAAAGAAAGTGGTACTGTGTGAAGCCCTGTACACACGATCGGTTTGACTGATGAAAACCGTCCGATGGATGGTTTTCATCAGACCAACCGATCGTGTATGGGACCCATCGGTCTTTTTTCCATCGGTTTTAAAAAATAGAACATGTTTTAAATTTTTCCGATGGATAAAAAAACCGATCGAAAACTCAGATCGTCTATGGGCAAGTCCATCGGATCAAAAACCCACGCATGCTCAGAATCAAGTCGACGCATGCTCAGAAGCATTAAACTTCATTTTTCTCGGCTCATCGGAGTGTTTTACGTCACCGCGTTTGGAACGGTCGGTTTTTTGACTGATGGTGTGTGGGCAAGACTGATGAAAAACAGTTTCATCGGATTTCCGATGGACAAATCCATCGGACGAAAATCCATAGGTTATCCGATCGTGTGTACAGGGCTTGACTGTACTTAGACTTTGAAAAAGTTCTGGATCATACAATCCTGTGGCAGAGGATCGTGCAGAGACTATGTGTATTCTTCAAGTCTGTGGCAGAGACTTTTGACCGAGCACCACACCGGCTGCTAGGTCAGTGAGAGAGGCCTATCCGGTGGTTGCTAGATCCAGGGTGGAAACTGTTTGTCCTCTGGATCAAGAGAAGTATCCGTGATCCGCAAATACAAGGTACCTGAATCTCCCCTAACCCTCCACCCCTCTATCTGACTTTGTTAAATAAAAACCATTGAAAAAGAGACTACGTGTTGGTGCTGACATCTATGAACAACTCTTCAATGGGACCCCTATGACGGATACGGTGGAACGGTAAGGTAATGGCAAGGCCCAAAAATAATACCAGCAGCTCCTGTGGGGTAGTGCTACATATCCAAAAAAAAAAATGTCTTCATCAGTTTAGGCTGATACACATTCGTCTACATACATTGTTTTTACTAGAAATAGCGGCGATCTGCGATTTTTAGCGGGACTGTGACATTGCAGTGGACAAATCTGACCCCAAATAAACTTTTTGGGGACCAGTGACATTATTATATTGATCGGTGCTATAAAATGCACTGATCAATGTAAAAATTACACTGGCAGGGAAGGGGTTAACACTAGGGGGGCGATCAAGTGGTTAAGTGTGTTCCCTGGGTGTGTTCTAACCAGTGTTTTTTTTAATCGACTAAAACGTTTTAGTCGACTAAATGAATACTATTTTAGTCGACTAAAAGACGACTAAAACTAAAACAATTGAGATGACTAAAATACGACTAAAACTAAAATGGCACTAAATAACTATGCTCCAACTAAACTCAGAAGAAACTGAGAACCGGAGTAGGAGGAACAATATCCGCATTAAAGGGATCTTGGAAAATATTGAGGGCCCGACACTTAAAAATACAGTGATGATCATATTAAATAAAATCTTGGATAATCCCCCAACTACTGTGATTGAAATTGACAGAGTACATAGAATACCCGCTATAAAAAATCGCACTCAGAGTGGCCCACGGGATGTGCTCTGTAGGATACATTTTTATAGGATCAAAGAAGACATTCTTAGAGCCGCATGGCAAATGGGACCACTGGACCATGAAGGTCAGGGGATACAAATCTACCCAGACTTATGTAGACAAACTAAAAGTAGGCGACATATGCTAAAACCCCTATTAGATTATATGCTCGCCAACGGGGCCACATATAGATGGGGACACCCATTGGCAGTGTTTGTAAAGAAGGAGGGACGTAGCTTCAATTTGCGTACACCGGATCAACTTTTGGAACTTTTCAAGTTTTAGGGGTAGAACCGATCGAGATCCCCAATTGGATTGAACTACCAGTAATGAGGGATTATAGCCCCCAACAACAGGAGGGGCAGTAGAGAGGCAAGAGGGACGTAGAGGGGACCGTGAAAATAATGGATAATAATGGATAATGTGATCAGAAGAAGCACAGTACTCTCTCACACATACTAAAGGATAAAGAGCGATAAAAGTAACGCCGATGGAACAAAAAAACTTTTTTTATTTTTTTTTTATTTGAGAGGATTGGGAATTTTTTTTTTTTGAGGGAGGGGGGAAGGGGACACAAGGAGTGTTGGGGTTTTTTTCTCTTTTTTTTTTTGGGGTGTGGAAATTTCCCTCTTCTTCCTCCCCCACTCATGGAGTATTCATAGAAGCACAACTGCTTGAATATATCAATAACGGTAACAAGGTGGTTGTGTTGGAGAAGCAGAACCAGAAGCAGCCTTTGGAGGGAATGGACCTTTTTTTTTTGTGTGCTTTTGTTTTGGCTGGGGGGGGAGGGGGAACGTATGGAGGGGTATAGGTGGGTTAGTGTTTTTCTTTTTTTTTGTGCCCTCTCTCCTTTTTTGGGGGGTCTTTTGTATTTATATTTATGATGTTACGATGTTGATTAGGGGGTCAGGTGGTAAGGGGGATATAATCACACTTGACCCCTCATACCCTCCCATTAGGGTACAGCGCAGGGGGAAATGACATGAGTAGAGTACGGAAGGCATTGGGTAGTAAATAAGTCCATGACATAAATGACTGACGAATTGGGAAGTGTAACTTAAAGAATGGTGCAGGAGGACAAGGGGGGCTAGAAAGATACAAAAGAAGGAAAAAAAGGAAATAAAAAGGCGGGGAGTAAGAGGGAGTATAGAGATGAATAGGCTGGGGAGAAGGGGGGTTACAGCTGGGAGACGTTCTTGAGGTAACCACGCAGTGAGGGATTGAGGGGGGGGGAAGGAGGACATTAAAAAGGGGGAATAAAAAAGGGGAAGATAAAATGTTTTTGGTTTTTTTTGGACTCACCTTTTTGTTTTGGAAAGTACAACATTAACTCACCACGTAATATATCACGTAATAATCCAACAAACCCACTGGTTAATAAAATATAATAAAAATACATACACATATTAGTAGGGAATACAGTAGGAGGAGTCCCCAAGGGTGGAGGGAAGAGGGGTACATTTGTACACAAGGCACATAAACATATATATGGGATAATACACAAATCCACAAATCCACATAAGGAGGTGTGGGGCGGTAAGGGAACCACATTATTCTAAGGAGGGGAAAATCTGCGTGGGGAGTTGAGCGCAATCCTAGAGATATGTGAATAACGAGTTCATAATTATAGAGTCCACTCCCCCTCCCTTAACCCCCGAATCTCCCGAAGAGCAACCCCTTAAATTAGGGTGTCAGAAGTCGTTTATAGTAGGAAAGAGCATTGGGAGTCAGGTTATAACAGATGATATGATATAGGTATATGCTCACTTACTGAAGATCCGATGTGGGAGGGGAGATGGGGTGGAAGAGAAGAAGGGGGGTGGGAGGGAGGGGAAAGATGTTTACGTATGAATGTGAAGGTTTGATACATTATGTTTTGTTATTGGCTTGTTCCTGAGGAGTGTTTTTTTTTTTATATATATGTGTGAGGGAGAGATGAAAATACTGTAACATGGTAATGCTGTGGAATTAGATAGTTAGGTGAAAGATAAGGGAACTAAAATAGAGGTGGGAGATTGACTAGCAGTATTTAAGGAGCAATCATATAGAGACGCCAAGAGACGTATCTCGCGTTAAAATTGTTCAAATAAGAGGGTGCACGGGGATACAGGCCGCCACTCTCCATCTTGCTCAACCACTTCCCCCACTAGATACACCTCTCCTCCAAGGGGAGGAAAGTCGGAGGTGTTTTTTATTTTCGAAACAAGCGTAGAACGAGAGGGTCTGCAATTGGCACTCCATAAAATACCCCCCACACTGCACAAATAGCCCCACACTACACAATTACCCCCCCTCCACACTCCATAAAATACCCCATTCACCCCACTAAGGACTTTGCCTCACTCACCTCTCCTGGCAGTCAGGATCGTCTGGCTCCCGAGTCCTCTCCTCCTGGCTTCCACAGAGGCCTAGTGACAGGGCACCCAGAGAACACAATCTCCCGCTCTGAGCAGCAGGACCCTGGATCGGGGCTCTGATCGTCAGTGCTTAGGTGGGTGGGGCGATGGGCGGATCCTTCCTCCGCTCTGTTCTCTCTCTGGGCTGCGGCAGTGTGCAGCGGAGAGGACAGAGGTGATAGAGAGGTAAAGCTCTTCGGCGCCTCCCCCTCTGCTCTGCCTGTGCAAAAAGACGTCCTGGATCGGCGCTGCGGGCCATTTTTAACCAGTCCGCGGGCCGCAAACGGCCCGCGGGCCGGTACTTTGTGACCCCTGTTCTATAGCCTATGGGCCGAGCATTTGACCGGAAATGTACGATTGCAGCGTCGTACAGTTTATCTGCTCCGTCGAATCTTCTTAGAACTTTCAACAGACACCATAAGCCTTCAATGACAGATTCGACGTTTGTATGTTTTTCAATGCTTTGTCGAATCTTCGTCGTTCACTTTGAATTGTCAAGTTAGTTTTAGCTATTTTACTGCTCCTCCTCTTTGGTTACAATCAGCCAATAACATTCATCATCATCATTTTTTTATTTTACTTCCCCCACCCAATCAGCAGTGATCTTTTGTCTCTATGTCAAATCTTTTCTCTCTATAATGTCGAATCTTTTCTCTCTATGTAGAATAATCTTGGACTAATAGAATTAAGGCTAGGCACATTCGACCACAGGTTCGATGGACACAGATTGTTATTGTCAGCCTCATGTCGCTTCTCCTATCTATATCGAACTGTTGCAACGAAAACGAAAATTAAGCATTTGTTTATGTCGGATCTTTCGGTTTTCGGATTCTGCATTTTCGTTTTCTAAAACGATAACGAAAATACCTGAAATTCGGACGAAAATGCATTTGGACGAAAACGAATGCACATGTCTATTAGCAACTAGATATCAAGAAGGGGGGTACAAGATACTAACTAGGTGGTACAGAACCCCAGCAGTATTAAATTGAATGTACCCACAAGTGTCAAACCTTTGCTGGCGATGTCAAGGAGCAGTGGGTACATTGCTGCACAGGAGTTAAGGAGTTTTGGAAAATGGTCTTCGAAACGATTACAGAAATTACAGATGTGTCTCTTGAAGAAAATCCGGCTACTTTTCTGCTATTGGATATTCCCCTCTCAATCAGAAACTATAAAAAATCATTGATGAGACATCTGCTTACTACAGCAAAAGCATGTATTCCAGCCTTATGGAAAAGTACCATTTCCCCAACTAGAGCACAATGGTTCAATAAGATAACAGAAATCCAATAAATGGAAAATCTCACCATGATTTTGAGGGAGCAGGAGAACAAATACTGCCAAACTTTGGCTCCCTATGATACATATAGGGAGCGGTTGAGATAGTGGGGGGGGGGGGGGGTATGGAGGGAGGTCGGGTGGAGGAGGAGACCGGTGGATGTGAATAATCCTTAATAAATCTTATCTTTTTTTTTTTTCTTTCTGATTTTTCTATCTATCTTACTATTTCTAACTTTTCTATAAACCTGTTCTAGGCCCGAATACTTAGGGCAAATTGTTCAAGGGAAGGGGGACAATCAGGGGGGGGGGGTCCCAGGGGAATAACAACGAGATGAAGATAAAGATATTAAAGTAGAATAGGGAAAAGGTATCGGTTACAGTGACAAAAGAGGAGAGAGAGGAGGGAGGAACTAGAGGAATGGAACGTATTTGACTAATTGTTATATAGATAGATCTTCCTCTACCAACATCCCATCAATAGTTGAGATTTGCGATGATGTGTAAAGAGTAGGAAACCTAAAACAAATGGAAGATGCTATGAGTGAAATAATAGAATCATTTGTATCGATGCACTATATGAAATGTTGTATAACTATCTTTGTGAATGTAAAAGAAAACGTAAAAATAAAGAATTGATAAAAAAAAAGTGCCCCTGTCGGAGGGCAGAGAGAAGGTTGGTGCCATTGTTGCATACAACCATTCCTGGCTCAAGCTGCTGTGGCGTCAACCACCTCTGAGCCGTCCCCTGCAGAGCTGACAGAATCTCAGCCCCAGTGTGGCTCTTGTCCCCTAGACAGACCAACTGAAGCACTGCATGGCATCTTTTAGCCTGACTGCTTGCGTAGCCCCTTGAATGCTTAGGGAGCACTGCTGGTTCAGAGGACAATTCAGCAGAAGAGGCCAAGGAGGAAGAAGAAGAGGAGGGGGTGGAGCAGACAGATGTGGCAGAATCACCACCAGCTTTTTGGAGACGTGGTGGCGGAACAAGCTCCAGCACTGAACCCTGTCCTGCATCCTTCCCAGCTGCCAGCAGAGTTACCCAGTGCGCCGCAAAGGAAATGTAACATCCCTGACCATGCCTGCTGGATCATGAGTCAGCAGTAATGTGAACCTTGCGGCTGACCGCCAAAACATTACCTTCCACATGCCGGTAGAGAGCTGGATGTCAGGGCTGGGCTCAGCCTTTCCTACTCTGAGCTGGCAGCTCAGCTGTCAGCTAATTACCAGCTCCTATCTCTCCACAGTGACTCACCTGTTGTTGATCCTGCTCGTCAGACCTGCCTACTTAAAGCCTTCCAGTTCATTTGCTCTCTGCCTTCGCCTTTGTCAACATCACAGAGACTTTCTCCTGCGTTCCTGTTGTGGACTTGCTCGGCTGACGTTCTTCTGGTTCCTGATCCTGCTTGCTGTACTACTACGTTTATCTCTGGCTCTCTGACATTGGCTTGGACGACTACCCGATCCGGTTACTGAACTCTGGCTATGTTTTGACTACACTTACTCTGTTTACCTTTTTATTATTATTATTATTATTATTATTATTATTATTAAACAAGTGTGATTTAACTGTACATCTGTCTCGGTCTGATTCATGGTTTCTGACAGTAGGCGAAGGCCATGAATTCAGAAGATGCAGCCAATCCACTTGTTAGTAATATTTTTCCCAGATTGGATGACCTGGATCACCGCATGGATCAGTTTGCCATGGCGTTACAGACGCTCCTGAGTCGCACGGCTCGTCTGGAATCTCCCACTGTGGCCGCTCCGGTAGAACCTGTATTGCAGGCTGTCCCTGCTGCTGTTCCACTCTCTGTGCAGGCACCCGCCTCGAGTGTTACCTCTATAAGAGGTATGTCTGGTTCCGCTCCGCTTCTCCAGCGATTTGGGGGTGATCCAGTTCAGTGCAGAGGGTTTCTCAACCAGGTTGAGATATGCTTTTAAATTTTACGTTTTTTTTTTAATTTTAAGTGGTTGAGATATACTTTCAGATGCTGCCCCAGGTATTTCTCACGGACAGAAGCAAAGTAGGTTTTGTGACATCTTTGCTTTCTGAGAGAGCCTTGGCCTGGGCAAACCCTTTATGGGAGACGCAAAAACCCATGGTCCTGAGTTACCCAGAATTTGTGGCTTCCTTCAAAAGGGTATTTAACGTTCCCGCACGATCCGCTTCTGCTGCAAAGAGCCTCATGTCCATCAAACAGAGTACGAGAACGGTTGCCGATTACACAATTGAATTCTGTACTCTGGCAGCAGAGGTTGCTTGGAACAATGAGGCCCTCGTGGCTGCCTTTTCTCATGGTCTCTCGGATAACATTAAGCATGAAATACCCTGCTGCCACTCTCAAGGTCCAGACCCTTCTAGTAAAGTGTGCCGTGATTCTCCTGGCACAGCAAACCCTTTCAACTTGCAGGCCAAGGAGATGAGCTTACCAACCAAGAGGCAATAATCTTCCTGGAAGCCGTAAAATCATTATGTGTTCCACCTGAAAATGACTAACAGATGCTCCGACTTCCTGATGGCAGAAGTCGCCTTGACTAAACATTTTAAAGCTTGGCCCACATCCGATGGGCTAATTTCTTGAGTACTCCCTAAAAGGAACTTAGGAGGAAAACCTCTTGTGTGATATGGACTCTGAAGGTCAGTTCAGGCACAAATTTGCGCATTGGCATGGGTACCACCCTGTCTGGGAAGTACGCGAGTATGGGTTCTTTAAACCCCAAGGCCACCAATGCTGACTCTCTTCTGGCTGATGCAATTGCCACCAGTAAAGCAGTTTTCAGTGAGAGGTACCACAGGGTGATTGAAGGCATCTGATGCAATAACATCCAATAGCATTGGGAGATCTGAATTCGGAAACAATTTGAGGTTTCAACCAAATTGCATCTTAAAAAACTGTATAATTAAGCGTTGGATGCCCACTGTATGCCGGTGAAGGCAGAGATAGACAAAATGCATGCCTATAGCATACTTATGCATAGAACTAAATCAAGCCACACCTACAGGCATTTCAGAACAGGCTTCTGAAGAGTCCAGCGTAAAATCAGCAATTATACTGGGAATTTATGCCATATTCTACTATAGGCACGCTTAGCACTGTCCTTTCTTGTTTTTGCAAGGGTATTCAAAATCTTCACAGAGCACTCAAAATCCATTAGCCTCTGCCTCTCCAGACCCAGGCCATCAGCCTGAGCCTGCCGGATGCTAGATGGATGGGTCTTTGGAGAAGATTTGATCTTGCAGGCAGAGGGAGTGACTCCTTGACACTCATAAGGATGAGCAGAGGGCACCAGAACTGTAACCTTCCCTCGCCACAGCCTCAGCTGGAAGCTGAGAATCAGAGGGAGCAGCAGAAAGGCATAAGCTGTCTTGGAGATCCACTCTGCGGTCAGCACCTCCACCCCGATTGTTTGCGGATTCTGGGCCCTGGACTGGACTTCAGCAACTTAGTGTTGTCTGGCAATGTAAGTGGTCTAGCTCTGGAAGAAAAATACCAAGCTTTGTTAAATCTCGAAAGACTTGCAGTAGTCTGGACCATTTATTGTCACCCAGACTTGTCCTGGACAAGTAGTTTGCCTGAAGATTCTTCTGACCAGGCAGATAGCTGCAGAAGATTGACTTGGGTGGATTCTAGAATTAGAATTAGAGAAACCTCCTTCAGAAGTGAGAGACTGAGCCTTGTTTCCAGATGTAGGCTGCAGTCGTTGCGCTGTCCAGCTTTACCAGGACAGGCTTACCCCGGATGAGGTGACTGAAGGCTAAGAGCCTGAAAAGCTGCTCCCAACTCAGGATGGAGTCTTGGATCCTTGAAAAAGACCATTGGCCCTGAGCCCATTGCTCTTGAAGTAGGGCTCCCCTACACTTTGCTGGTGTCTGACTGTACCACCAGGTCATCAGAAGGGAATGACATTGCAGACGATTTAGTTTATTCAACCACAAGTTTAGGCCACTGGTCCAGAAACCCGACTTGAATGGGAGTGAGAGTTAAACTGAGCCTACCTGAGCTTCTGGAGCGAGGCAATTTCTATGGCTCAATCTGAGACATGAAGGATGAAAGATCTCCAAATATGGCCTACAATTCTTGCTTAAAGTGGTTGTAAACCCTTTACAACCACTTTATGCTACAGGTAAGCCTATATTAAGGCTTACCTGTAACTACATAGGATATCTCCTAAACCTGCACGGTTTAGGAGATATCCCCTGTCCCCTACATGTGCCGATGTCATCGGCACATGCGCACTGGGGAAAACTGAAGCAATGGCACCTATGTGCCATTGCTTCGGTCCGTGTGCCGTTACCGGTAGCTCCCGCGCATGCGCGGGAGTAACGTCATCGCGGCTCCGGCCAATCACAGCGCCGGAGCCGCGATACCCCGAAGTGAAGCCTCGTACACACGGCCGAGAATCTCGTCAAGATAAAACACGTCGTTTTTCTTGACGAGATTCTTGGACAAGAAACTTGTCCCGGCCGAGTGTACACACGCTCCTTTCAAAGAACCCGTGGTTCTTTGAATGGAGCGAACGCGGTGACGTAATCGACTACGACGAGCATGCGCTCGTCACATTCGATGCCGTCGCCGCCATCTTTCTACACCCTACCTATGCCTAGGAAGCTACCGCGCATGCGTCAAAGTCATTTCGAGCATGTGCGGGTTTCCACGGCGACAGGTAAGTGTACACACACACACACTTTTCTCGTCGAGAAACATGCTGACGAGAATCTCGACGAGAAAATAGAGAGCAGGTTCTCTATTTTTCTGAGCGAGATTCTTGACGGTTTTCTTGACGAGAAACCTGATAGCCGCGTACACACGACCGCTTTACACGACAAGAAAGCTCTGACAGCAAGTTTCTTGTCATTTTTTGACGATAAACTCGGTCGTGTGTACGAGGCTTAAGCCCTGGGAAAAATAACGGTGGCCAGAGGGGGAGACGTGGACCACTGCGGGGGCTTCGATCTGAGGTAAGTAATACATAACGAGCTAGTATGCTATGCATACTAGCTCATAATGCCTTTGTATTGGGTTATGCATTGGCTTCCCCATTTTTCCTGGACTCCCAGACAGAAATGCAGAAGCTAAGCTCTCTGGCGTGAGAGTGAGCGTGGAAACTGACTCTTGAGTTTTTCGGTCTTCTTTAACCCAGCAGACATTCATCTTGAGGCAGGAAGCCAAACTGACCACTATTAAATTTAGGCTTGACCTTCTATGATCAAGAAAAATGCAGTGATAGCATTTGTCCTTGAAGGCCACAACATCTTCTGATGGTAAGGTCATGTATATGGCCAATCCCACAAGGGACACACTGACCAGAGGGGTGAATCCAACCCCTGGACAACTTTCAGTTCAAAAGGGCATAACTTTGACATCCTGCTATGACAATATACTCCAATCTTGTAGAACGTGCACTTGATCCATCCCACATAAGGGCATTGTCAGGCTATTTTCTGGAGGTACTTAAAATACCTCGAAAGCTTCACTTCTATTCAAAGGCATTTCACCAACCTTACCAATCTTGACAAAGGTCGTCCTCATCTTCCTGTTTAGAAGAGACTGAGAGAATTGATTGGCTTGAGAAGGCCCTGAAAAGAAGACTGGACATTACCAGAATAGACGACCCTTGCAGGAGATTAATTCAGCCATTCCTTTAGAGTGTCTTGACCATATGCTTAATTGTGACAACTGGTTAGGTGTCGTCGTCATCTTTATTCTAGGTTGCTTGAACTAGGCAACATTCTTGCAGTCATGTTCGTCTGTCTTCTCTTTGGAAGGATCTGAAGCAGATTGTTTGCCTGGGAAGGCTTGGAGACTTCACAAGGTGAGTGGAAACACTCCTTTAGAGTGTATTGACCACAGGTTTAATGAATGTGACAACCTGTTAGGTGTCATCATCCTTATCCTTGGTTGCTTGAACAAAGCAGAATGTATGCAGTCATGTCCATCCGGAAATTCGGAAAATGGGCTGCTTCACCTGGTATGGTTAGGCAGCTTCTCATTTCCAGAGCAGATAACCCTTTTAAAGGGTGAGCAGAAACCACTGCTTTAGAGTGTATTGGCAATGTGTTTATTGAATGTGACAACCTATTAGGTGTCATCCTTATCCCTGGCTGCTTGAGCCAGTGGGATACATACTGTCATATGCATCCGTAAATTCGGAAAATGGGCTGTTTCATCTGGTATGTCTAGGCAGCTTCTCACTGCCAGAGCAGATAACCCTTTCAAATTGTGAGCAAAAACCACTTCTTTAGAGTGTATTGGCAATGTGTTTATTGAATGTGACATCCTATTAGGTGTCATTCTTATCCCTGGCTGCTTGAGCCAGTGGGATACATACTGTCATGCCCATCCATGTATTCCTCTTATAGAGTCTGAAGAGGGATGTTTGCTTGGGAAAGCTATGAGACTGCTCCTTGCCAGAGATTTTAAACCCTTCTCAGGGTAAGTGGGAATAATTCCTTTGAGTGTATTGGCCACTTGTTTAATAAATAAGACAACCTGTTAGGTATCATCATCCTCATCTCTGGTTGCTCAATCAAAGCAAGATTCACACAGTCATGTTTATCCACATCTTCTTATTGAAGATCCTGAGGCTGGGTTCACACTGATACGACACCACATTCCCCCGACTTTCATCCTACTTTGCTCTGCGACATCAGTCCTACATTGATCCTACATTGGTCCGACATCCATCCAACATTCATGAACAGGATACTACTTTGATCCGACATTGTGCTAGTCTGACTTGTCCTTTGACCAATCAAAACAATCCCAGGGTGAGATAAATTCCTTTTACTGCTGCTGTAATCACCATGTCGGATGTCAAATGTCGGATGGTTAGGACAAGGATCCTACTTTGATCCGACTTCAATGATATTCAATGGGCTGAAGTAGGATCAAAGTCGGACAGAAGTAGTACAGGGAGCATTTTTAATGTCGGACCGACTTGTGTCAGACCAGTTAAGACGGCTCCCATAGGGATTCATTGATTTTCACACGTCATGCGACATGAGCTCCTAATGTCGGAGCGTTTGTCGGACCAGTGTGAACCAGGCCTGAAGCATGTTTGCTCTGAGATTGGTAATTACTAATTGATAACCTCTCCACAGGGTTTGCGTACCATTTAGCAAACCAGCCCATAAAAATTGTTAAATGCAGTAAAAATAGTTTGCTTAGTAACAAACCCCAAGGGGTTAAACACTGCTAGAGGGAGACTGAAGCCTCCATCTACAGCCCTGATTTACCAGGTGGTTAATGTGCTAAACCTAGACCTGCAAGGGATCAGGACATAATGAAAAAGTTTGTTCAGAACAGCAACAAAAAAGGCAGGAATTTGCAACAGAATTACAATAATCTTCTGCAATGTACACAAACCAAGGGAATTGTAGACATCATAAACATGCCACTGATGAAGTCATGTGATATGACGACACGCGTCAGGACGTAGCACAGACACACCGCCAGCAGATCCGAGAGGAGACGAGCTCGCCGCTCGTAAGGATTCAACACCTGGTTTTTACTTCCAAATGTGAGTTTTTTACTCTAGTTTTAATAAACGTTTAGCGGTTTCAGACCCACACTATTTCTCCTTCCTTTGTTTTCTCTACATTCCAACTCTGTGATTGCCGCTGCCGATACCTGACACCTGAGGGTTGCATCGGATGCACCATAGATGCCACACTCTTTCCCACTGGCACGAGCTCGGCTCTCGTTTGGATTGAGGTCCATGCTCACTCCATCACAAGTGAGTGTGTGAATGTATGCATCAGCTACTCCTCTTGCTGCACTAACAGAGTTGCGCTATTGATGTACCCTCTGTTTTTGTTTTCTCTTATATACTCCAATGAGTAACGGTGCCATAAAGATCAGGCCATAAGGACGTGATACCCCCCTTCACTACAGAGAACTGCTGTATACTGTCCCCCCTTCCAATAGGGAGGTAAGCCAGGTGTGATCACAGGGTGGACGTCACAGGATTTTCTCCAAGCACTTCATTGGTGACGGGACTTTATCCACATATAACTTATCCATATACCATATAGTTATTTTGGAAGGATTGGGAAGTCATCACCAGGACTTATTTGGGACTGCCTTTCCTTACTAGTACAGTTCACTCATTCACTGATTGTGTGTTTTCATTCATCCCATCCATCTCACTTTTCCCATTCATGGATTTGTTTGTGGATTATTAATATGTTTAAGTGGTTTAATCTTTATCACGTGTTGCATATCTTGACCATTTGGATATTGGTTTTATATGTCACATTTTTGTCTATTATTCACTGTGTTACATATTTTTCTGATTATTATTGATCAGTCTTTTATTAGTGTATTTTCATTTGTGTCACTGTGCACATTGCACATCACTGCTAGTTAGCCTAGTACTAGCTTATTACTTACCCACTTCGTCTCCCAGTCTCCCCCTTTTTTCCCTTTTCCCCTCCCCTTCCCCCTCCTTTCCACACCTCCACACCCTACCCTTCTTTGCCACATCCCCTTCGAGTTTAACTTTTTCTCTCCCTTCCCATCATCCTATTTTACACACTACAGCGCAGTCACCATCACGTTTTATATATATATTCTATTGTTCACTTGGACCAGACCCTCCGGTGATTGCTGCAGTATTCCATCCGTTCCCCTTACACCTCTCATCTGTGCCACTACTTAGCTAGCGCGAGGGTTTTCTTGTTTTATATAAACATGCTTTGCCCCTTTTTTGGGGGGAGTAAAAAACTGAAGAGCACATAGAAATATAAAAGGGTATCCCATCCATGACTGGCTCCAGTAGACATCCACAGGTGACTCCTCTACCTTCTCTGGAAATGCTGGTCTTTTGAGGGGGTTGGCATAATGGCACAACAGTAAAGCAAACATGAGAAGCCACAAACAGGTTATTGCCATGTGTGAACAGACAAATAATTACTTTGTGTACCTGTTATGCAGAGTACTCCCTGTGGAGGAGCTCAGGTTATGCATAGTGGCTGCAGGGAGCAAGGCACAACAATACCCAGCAATGCAGTATTCATTTGGATACAAAGCATTTCACAAATTTAGCTCACCCAACCTCCGTCATCCGACCGTAAAAAAAACGGCACAGCGCGGGTGCGCATGCATAGGGGAGACTCTGCCAAAACCGCTGCCCACTTTCTTTGCACCCAGCGGACACCAGATATGGCTGTTAGCCATGATAAAAGGACCAGCAGCGGGGCTCCCTGGATTATGGGTCATTTAGACCAGACACCAGGGACTGCGTCCAGCTTAATCCACATGCATGGACAGACGGCCAGCCCTTTAGACCAGCCGGTTAGAGGAACACACCTAGGTCCTGCGCATAGGAGGAAAAAAGAAGAATGCCAAGGCATTTATATGAGTTAAGTCCTGTAGGCATGGGGGGCGGAGCCTATACCCCCCCCCCCCCCCCCCCCCCAGCTGTGCTGACATGGAGCCGTCAGGAAATTAAAAACCTGTGTTCTAATCCCTCTCCACTTAAATTCAAATTAAAAAAAATGTCTTTATTTATACTTTTTATGGTTACAATCTTTGGACTCAAAGCACCAAAAAAGGGCATGTGCCTCAGTATTTTTCAATGACACAAAAGGATATCGAACAGCAGATTTACCAGAGATTTATCCTATGAGCAGTGTACAGATATTGGAGGTTTTATGGCCTGTGTTAATGGTTACAAAATTATTCTATAACCCCAAAAGATTATGGTAATCGTAGGGAACAAGATTGACAGTACTAAATAATTCTTTGTGGGATTGAATTTTTTAAAACAAAAACCCACAGGGACAACGTTTGCCAGTAGTACTGTCCTGGGACAGTGTTGCTTCTACACCTGAGGCTAAAGCATTCATGCTTAGACAGGAAAAGCATGTGTGATCACATCTTTGAAGACGGGAGGACAAAATGCTATTTGGAATCTTCTACTGAAAGCTTAAAACTCATCTGCCATATTTTACTGTTGATACTCTTCTTGGTCAGAACGTAATGGATAAGCCTTTTGCAGAATATATCTGAAGCACACAAACAAAGAAAATACGAAGGTGCAAAGGTGTGATTTCTGCTCTGTCCTGGTCAAAGGATAAAGTAAAACAGATAGCTGTATGGGACATAGTGTAGGCTCAGGCAGAATCATATTAATGGGAAATTTGTTAATGACTATTCATTTTGCTGTGTGGATGCATGATCAGGATTCAGTTCAAAGAAGTTCACTCCAGCACATTTTTGACTGAAAGGATGTGCGCCTACCTGTAGGTGTGCTTCTTCTAAATGACAAGGCAAAACAAGCAGGCACACTTGTATGCCATGTTTTGTTTTTTTCAATAAAACACTGCATTCACCTTTATTTCCTCATATTTTGCAGCTAAAAGTGCTGATCTTCTGTATCCTCTGATCTACTCCAGCCTCTTTCAGCTACCTACTTTACACATGTACTTGATGTAGCATTGCCTGCATTGTTCTAGACTGGCTTTGTCATAGTGACATTGGTGTACCCAGGGATTTTTTTTCCTCAGAATCCTCCCCAGCTCTCCTCTCATCACAAATCCCCCCCCAGCTCTCCTTTCATCAAAAATCCCCTCCAGGTCTCCTCTTATCACAAATCCCCCCCGCTCTCCTCTCTGTACAAGTCCCCCCCAGCTCTCCTCCCTGTACAAATCCCCTCCCCCAGCTCTCCTCTCTGTACAAATCCCCCCAGCTCTCCGCTCTGTACAAATCCCCTTCCAGCTCTCCTCTCATCACAAATCACCCCCCCCAGCTCTACTCTCATCACAAATCTCCCCCAGCTCTCCTCTCATCACATAACCCCACAGCCCTCCTCTCATCACAAATACCCCCCCCCAGCTCTCCTCTCTGCTGACCACACACACACACTTTCCCAGGTTTCCTCTCTGCACAAATCCCCCCAAGCTCTCCTCTGTGTACAATGCTGGCCCCTCTGCTAAACACCACACACATGCTCCCTCTCTGCACATATTTCCCCTGCCCCACACACTTTCACAGTGCACTCCTCTCTGAATGAACTTAGTGTCTCTGGAAAGCTCTCCCCCGTTTTCATTCACAGTGACAGTTCCCTCACCTCTTCCGCCATCACCGCTTTCTGTGGTATGTGCAGGCTTTTTTTTTTCTGCACAGTAAAGTGGATCAGAGAGCTTCCCCTACTGTAGCACAGAGCTGAGGAGGTGTTTCAGGGCTCCTGGGCTCCATACTACAAAGGCTGAGGAGGGACGGCAAGTGGGGACAGAAGCTTGCTCCTGAATCACTGCAGCAGCTGAAGGTTGGGACCTGAAGCACTCACCAGTGATCGAGGGCAGCAGCTCTAATTGCGCAGCGGTAGCACAGTGAAGCTAGTAGAGGAAGTGCGCTGTGCAGAAAACCTATACTGGCTTCAGTATTAAATTACAGGCTGGAGAGGAGAGGGCTGCCAAAGGTTCCGGAACTCAGTTCCGGCTGAAAAAAAAAGCCCTGGTTGTACCATACCTGCACAATGTGCATGGCCACTTGTAGTCTTTACCAGGGTGACTGGTGACATTTATTCTATTTAAATTTAGAAGCTAAAATGAGAACATTAACAAATGATTTCATAATTTGTAAGTATGTCTATATTTATTCAGCTTAGCTAAATCGTGAAGGCAATACAGTAGGGGTTTGGACGAGACTATTTTTAGACAAAAGATGGCGTGTAGCCTTTATTGTAATGTTAAAGTGATACTATAGGTTCACGTTTTTTTGTTTTAAAATAACAAACATGTCATACTTACCCCCACTGTGCAGTTAGTTTTGCACAGAGTGGCCCCGATCCTCGACTTCTGGGGTCCCACGGCGGCTCTCGCGGTCCTCCCTGCAATAGATAATCCCCTTTGGGAAGCTTTCTCTTGAGGGGGTTACCTTGCGGGCTTGCTCCTGTGTCATACACTCGGCGTCCATAGATTTGGGATCTATAGATTTGATTGACAGCAGCGAGAGCCAATGGCTGCACTGCTATCAATCTATCCAATCAAAGCCAGGACTCCGTGGAGAAGAGGATGCCGGGGACGCGCCGAGCAGGTGAACTGACTCAGGTAAGTAAAACGGGGGGGGGGGGGGCTGGGGAGCCGGTGATTGGCTGGTGTTTTTTCACCTTAATGAAACACAAACCTTTACAACCCCTTTAAATCAAATCAAAAAACACTTCTCCTTTAAGTTTCAGGTAACATTAAAAACAAAATAGCCAGGAAATTCAGGAAGTATGCAAGTGTCTTTCTTCTGATTTAGCAGGAGGCCCAAGTAAGACCCTCACCAAACGAGGAACTGGTTTAGTACAAAATACATACCTCCCAACATTTTGAGATGGGAATGAGGGACACCTACTAACAAACGTATGTAGGCATAGGACACTCCCCCTGTCACACCCCCTTAAAGGAGAATTTACAAAAAAAAAAAGTTTATTAAATCCACAAGGACTTTTTTTGTACCACTTCTGTTCCTTTATAATGGCTTTTAAACTGTACAAATGCAGCAATTTAGAAATTGGATGAAAGGTTTAGCACTGGGGAATAGTGATGAGCCGAACACCCCCGGGTTCGGTTCGCACCAGAACCCGCGAACGGACCGAAAGTTCGAACGAACATTAGAACCCTATTAAATACAATGGATGCGAACGTTCGAATTCTAAAGTGCTAATTATAACAACTATTATGCATGTTATTGTCCTAAAAAGGGTTTGGGAACCCGGGTTCTGCACCAGGGGACATGTATCAATGCAAAAAGAAGTTTTAAAAACGGTCGTTTTTCGGGAGCAGTCATTTTAATGATGCATAAAGTGAAAAAAAAAAAGTCAAATATTCCTTTAAATATCGTACCTGGGGGGTGTCTAAAGTATGCCTGTGAAGTGCCACGTGTTTCCCGTGTTTAGAACTGTCCCTGCACAAAATGACACTTCTAAAGGAAAAAAAAGCCATTTAAAACTGCTTGCGGCTTTAATGTAATGTCTGGTCCCGGTAATATGGATGAAATTCTTTAAGAAAAATGGCATAGCTACCCCATGACCCCCCCCCTACCCCAGCCCATTACCAGCCCCTTTGGGTCTTGTATGGATATTAAGGGGAACCCCGCACATAAAATAAAAAAGGCCCTATATACTCTGAACAGCCCTATACAGGCGGTGCATACAAGACAGGGACTGTAGGTTTGTTCTTATGTAGAATCTGTTTGTAATTTTGAACAGGTACATTGTTGAAGTGTAGCTCCAGACCAAAAATCTATTTTTAAACTTTTTGGAAAACATAGGTAAGGGTTATCACCCCTGTAACATTTGTTTTGCTGTCTGTGCCCCTGTTCAGAACATTTCACCTCACTTTCCGTCCCAATGACAACTCTTTTTGAAATGTGGTCTTTTTCTTGAAACAAGGATTGCTGATAAAGCATCAGTACAGAGGAGACACCTTTCTCCCATATTTATTCTTACAGGAGAGAATTTTCCTTCCTAGTGGTAGATTTCCTCTCACTTCCTGTTGTCTTCTTGCGTTTGCAAGTAGGAGTCGTTTGTAAGTTGGATGTTTGAAAGTAGGGACCTGCCGTATATACTCTGCAGAAATAGGCCCCTTAGTTGTTGGTGTTGGCACAACACTGTAAGCACTCACAGTTACTCTTGGTTGGTGCTGGAACGCCCTGCTGTCAACTATTATATCAGGAATTTTAATTACATATAATTGTTGACCAGTGGTAGTAAAAATTGGGCCTTTGATGGTGGTGCTGGTGCCACAACACTGTAAGCCCTGACAGTTACTCTTGGTGGGTGCAGCAATGGGCCCTGCTGTGAATTATTAGATCAAGAATTGTAATTACATGCCCCTGTTGAACAGGGGCTGAAAAATTGGGCCTTAGGCACTGGTGGCACAACACTGCAACCCCTCACAGATACTGTACTTGGAGCACAGCAATGAGCCCTGTTGCAAAGTATTGCTTCAAAAATTGTAATGACACGCCCCTGTTAAACAGGGGCTGAAAAATTGGGCCTTAGGCACTGGTGGCACAACACTGCAACTCCTCACAGATACTGTACTTGGAGCACAGCAATGAGCCCTGTTGCAAAGTATTGCTTCAAAAATTGTAATGACACGCCCCTGTTAAACAGGGGCTGAAAAATTGGGCCTTAGGCACTGGTGGCACAACACTGCAACTCCTCACAGATACTGTACTTGGAGCACAGCAATGAGCCCTGTTGCAAAGTATTGCTTCAAAAATTGTAATGACACGCCCCTGTTAAACAGGGGCTGAAAAATTGGGCCTTAGGCACTGGTGGCACAACACTGCAACTCCTCACAGATACTGTACTTGGAGCACAGCAATGAGCCCTGTTGCAAAGTATTGCTTCAAAAATTGTAATTACACGCCCCTGTTAAACAGGGGCTGAAAAATTGGGCGTTAGGCACTGGTGGCGGCACCCATAAACAAAAATGATCTTACAAGCTATCATCATCAATCGTATCATTGAGGACTCGGAGGAGGAGGATAGCCAGTCAACATAACAGCACAGGCACTCAGCATCAGCATCAGTCTTGAAGGGATGTGACATGTTAAAATCAATTAGTCTGTTATATCAGCATCAGGTGTGTGGTAGCTGGTGGTGATCCAAGACTGGTTCATCTTGATGAAAGTCAGTCGATCAACCGAGTCGGTGGACAGGCGCACCCTGTGATCTGTGACAAATCCTCCAGCAGCACTGAATGTGCGTTCCGAAAGAACGCTGGATGCAGGACAGGCCAGTAGCTCAATTGCATACTGTGCAAGCTCTGGCCAGTGATCCATCCTCAAGACCCAGTAAGCCAGAGGATTTTCGGTGGGGAAGGTGTCCAAGTCTGACCTTGCCCCTAGATATTCCTGCACCATGTTTATCAGACGCTGGCGATGGTTGCTGGAACCGATCATACTTTGGGGCTGCGGACTAAAGAATTGTCTGAACGCATCGGTCAGACGGCCACCTTCCCCACCGCTCCTTCTTTGACTGGCCGAAGCCTCAGCAACTCGTTGTCCAGGACCAGGAGTTTGCAACCTCCCAGTCTCTGGGAACGCGTTGCACAGACCTTTCTGCAAGGCCTCCCGGAGTTGTCTCATCCTCTGCTCCCTCTGCGACGGTAACATAAGGTCCGCAACCTTACCCTTGTACCGTGGATCAAGGAGAGTGGCCAGCCAGTAATGGTCCCTCTCCTTGATCCGAAGAATACGAGGATCCTTCCGCAGACTTTGCAGGATCAGGGAGGCCATGCAGCGTAGGTTTGCTGAGGCATTCGCTCCGGAGTCCTCTGGGTCACTAAGGACGACATGATCCGCAGCCACCTCCTCCCAGCCACGTACAAGTCCACTGGTTTCTTGGGACTGTAAATCATCCCTAAAAGACTGCTGCTGATGATGCTGAGTGCCAGCCTCCACCTCCATGCTGACACAATCCTCCTCCTCCTCCTCCTCCTCCTCCTCCTCTTCCTGTGCGATGGGTGGGACAGAAGGAACACTGTCTGGGTAAAGGGGGCCTTGAGAGGCAAGGAAGTCCTCCTCTTCCTGCCTCTGTTCTGCCTCAAGTGCCCTGTCCATTATTCCACGCAGCGTGTGCTCCAACAGGTGGACAAGAGGTACAGTGTCACTGATGCATGCACTGTCACTGCTCACCATCCTCGTGGCCTCCTCAAATGGTGCCAGGACAGTGCATGCATCCCTGATCATGCCCCACTGGCGTGGAGAAAAAAAAACAAGCTCCCCTGACCCTGTCCTGGTGCCGTAGTCGCACAGGTACTCATTGATGGCCCTCTGCTGCGTGTGCAGCCGCTGCAGCATGGCCAACGTTGAGTTCCACCTGGTGGGCATGTCACATATAAGGCGGTTCTTGGGCAGGTTCAACTCCTTTTGCAGCTCAGCCAGGCGAGCACTGGCATTATAAGATCTGCGGAAATGCACACAGACTTTCCTGGCCTGCCTCAGGACATCCTATAAGCCCGGGTACCTGCCCAAGAAGCGCTGCACCACCAGGTTAAGGACGTGAGCCACACAGGGCACATGGGTCAGTTGTCCCTGTCGGAGGGCGGAGAGGAGGTTGGTGCCATTGTCGCAAACCACCATTCCTGGCTTAAGCTGGCGTGGCGTCAACCACCTCTCGGCCTGGCCCTGCAGAGCAGACAGGACCTCTGCCCCAGTGTGGCTTCTGTCCCCCAAACACACCAGCGCAAGCACGGCATGGCATCTTTTTGCCTGCGTACTTGCGTAGCCCCGTGAACGGCTACGGAGCACCGCTGGTTCATAGGACAAACCACAGGAAGAGGCCATGGAGGAAGAAGAAGAGGAGGGGGTGGAGGAGAGAGGTGTGTCACAACCAGTAGTAGCATTTTGGAGGCGTGGCGGTGGGACAACCTCCAACACTACTGCACCTTGTCCTGAATCCTTCCCAGCTGCCAAAAGAGTGACCCAATGGGCCGTGAAAGAAAGGTAACGTCCCTGTCCATGCCTGCTGGACCATGAGTCAGCGGTAATATGCACCTTACCGCTGACCGCCCTGTCCAGCGAGGCCAAGACATTGCCTTCCACATGCCGGTAGAGAGCCGGAATAGCCTTCCGTGAGAAAAAGTGGCGTTTGGGAACCTGCCACTGAGGAACCGCACATTGCACAAACTCACGGAAGGGGGCCGAGTCTACCAACTGAAAAGGCAGCAGTTGAAGCGCTAGCAATTTAGCCAAGCTAGCATTCAACCGCTGGGCATGTGGATGGCTGGGAGTGAACTTCTTTCGACGGTCCAGCAGCTGGGGCAGGGAAATTTGCCTGCTAGAATCGGACGTCGGTGTACTGCTAGCAGAGTGGGCGCAAGTACTTGGCTGTGACACACCTAATTCTACACCTTCATTCCTCTCAGTGCATGTTTCAGAGAGGACTGAAGTTATAGTGGGGTTGGAGATCCCAGCTGATGCGGTGCAAGGAGAGGTCCGCTTTGTTCTTTGGTGTGGGTCTTTGAGGTAGGCTTGCCAACGAGCTGCATGGCAGGTCAACATATGTCTGGTCATGCATGTGGTACCCAAGCGGCTGATGTTTTGGCCACGCGATATACGCTTGAGACATATGTTGCAAACAGCAGCTGTGCGATCTGATGCACTAGCCTCAAAAAAGGCCCACACCAAAGAATTTTTTGAATGACGGGCAGAGGCAGCGCCCTGCACAGGCGGAGCTCTGCGGTGTGATTCCGTCGGTGTACTGCCCTTACGCTGGCCACCAAAGGGCATCCTGCCTCGTTGGAGATGTGCCTCCTCCTCATCCTCCTCCTCCTCCTCTCTCCTATTAGGCACCCACGTGGAGTCAGTGACCTCATCATCCCCTCCCTCCTCATCACTGGAGCCAATCTGGCAGTATGCTGCAGCTGCTGGAACATGACTGCCAGATTGGTGTCCTTCTTGAGCATCCCCTCTGTCTGCTCTCACGCTACTGCCTTCCTCTAGCTGGGTTTCATCATCAGACCCTTCGAAACGCTGGGCATCCTCCTGGAGCATGTACCCAACACTGTGCTGAAACAGTTCGGGGGACTCCTCAGGAGGAGGACATGGTGGGTCTAGGGAAGGAGTGACTGATGATTTGTCTGACATTGATACCAGGGAAGACGACGCTTTGGCAGCTGCTTTTCCAGTACCCTGAGCCTGGGTGAGAGAGGATGAGGAGGAGGAGGAGGGCTTGGTCATCCACTCTACCAAGTCTTCGGCATGATGTGGCTCAACATGTCCAGCTGCCGAAAAGAAGGACAAGCGTGTCCCATGGCCATGTGCTGATGACAATGCACCGCGTCCACGACCAGCACTGTTGCCCCCAGACACAGAGCCTGCTTGCCCTCTTTTATTGCCTCCTGACTGTCTGCCTCTCCTTGTTTGCCTTCCAGACATTCTAATAGATGGCCTGCAGGGAGATGGGAAAAAAGCAATAAGGGCTACCTTCAGGTGTCCTTCTCTGTCCCTTGAAACAAGGACTTTCACAGTGAAAGAAACTGACACTCTCCCTACCTACAGTTTTCTGTCCCTAGAAAAAATATTTTTTTTAAGCACAATATAGCACAAGGACAATTCACTCACTGTCCTTACAGGTCCCTGGAAACAAGGACTTGCAGAGTGAAAGAAAAAAAACACTCTCCCTACCTACAGTTTTCTGTCCCTAGAAAAAATGTTTTTTTTAATCACAATATAGCACAAGAACAATTCACTCACTGTCCTTACAGGTCCCTGGAAACAAGGACTTGCAGAGTGAAAGAAAAAAAACACTCTCCCTACCTACAGTTTTCTGTCCCTAGAAAAAATGTTTTTTTTAATCACAATATAGCACAAGAACAATTCACTCACTGTCCTTACAGGTCCCTGGAAACAAGGACTTGCAGAGTGAAAGAAAAAAAACACTCTCCCTACCTACAGTTTTCTGTCCTTAGAAAAAATGTTTTTTTTAATCACAATATAGCACAAGGACAATTCACTCACTGTCCTTACAGGTCCCTGGAAACAAGGACTTGCAGAGTGAAATAAACTGACACTCTCCCTACCTACAGTTTTCTGTCCCTAGAATAAATGTTTTTTTTAAGCACAATATAGCACAAGGACAATTCACTCACTGTCCTTACAGGTCCCTGGAAACAAGGACTTGCAGAGTGAAAGAAAAAAAACACTCTCCCTACCTACAGTTTTCTGTCCCTAGAAAAAATGTTTTTTTTAATCACAATATAGCACAAGGACAATTCACTCACTGTCCTTCCAGGTCCCTGGAAACAAGGACTTGCAGAGTGAAAGAAACGGACACTGTCCCTACCTACAGTTTTCTGTCCCTAGAATAAATGTTTTTTTTAAGCACACTATAGCACAAGGACAATTCACTCACTGTCCTTACAGGTCCCTGGAAACAAGGACTTGCAGAGTGAAAGAAAAAAAACACTCTCCCTACCTACAGTTTTCTGTCCCTAGAAAAAATGTTTTTTTTAATCACAATATAGCACAAGGACAATTCACTCACTGTCCTTACAGGTCCCTGGAAACAAGGACTTGCAGAGTGAAAGAAAAAAAACACTCTCCCTACCTACAGTTTTCTGTCCCTAGAAAAAATGTTTTTTTTAATCACAATATAGCACAAGGACAATTCACTCACTGTCCTTACAGGTCCCTGGAAACAAGGACTTGCAGAGTGAAAGAAAAAAAACACTCTCCCTACCTACAGTTTTCTGTCCCTAGAAAAAATGTTTTTTTTAATCACAATATAGCACAAGGACAATTCACTCACTGTCCTTACAGGTCCCTGGAAACAAGGACTTGCAGAGTGAAAGAAAAAAAACACTCTCCCTACCTACAGTTTTCTGTCCCTAGAAAAAATGTTTTTTTTAATCACAATATAGCACAAGGACAATTCACTCACTGTCCTTACAGGTCCCTGGAAACAAGGACTTGCAGAGTGAAAGAAAAAAAACACTCTCCCTACCTACAGTTTTCTGTCCCTAGAAAAAATGTTTTTTTTAATCACAATATAGCACAAGGACAATTCACTCACTGTCCTTACAGGTCCCTGGAAACAAGGACTTGCAGAGTGAAAGAAAAAAAACACTCTCCCTACCTACAGTTTTCTGTCCCTAGAAAAAATGTTTTTTTTAATCACAATATAGCACAAGGACAATTCACTCACTGTCCTTACAGGTCCCTGGAAACAAGGACTTGCAGAGTGAAATAAACTGACACTCTCCCTACCTACAGTTTTCTGTCCCTAGAATAAATGTTTTTTTTAAGCACAATATAGCACAAGGACAATTCACTCACTGTCCTTACAGGTCCCTGGAAACAAGGACTTGCAGAGTGAAAGAAAAAAAACACTCTCCCTACCTACAGTTTTCTGTCCCTAGAAAAAATGTTTTTTTTAATCACAATATAGCACAAGGACAATTCACTCACTGTCCTTACAGGTCCCTGGAAACAAGGACTTGCAGAGTGAAATAAACTGACACTCTCCCTACCTACAGTTTTCTGTCCCTAGAATAAATGTTTTTTTTAAGCACAATATAGCACAAGGAGAATTCACTCACTGTCCTTCCAGGTCCCTGAAAAAAAGGACTTGCAGAGTGAAAGAAAAAAAACACTCTCCCTACCTACAGTTTTCTGTCCCTAGAAAAAATGTTTTTTTTAATCACAATATAGCACAAGGACAATTCACTCACTGTCCTTCCAGGTCCCTGGAAACAAGGACTTGCAGAGTGAAATAAACTGACACTCTCCCTACCTACAGTTTTCTGTCCCTAGAATAAATGTTTTTTTTAAGCACAATATAGCACAAGGACAATTCACTCACTGTCCTTACAGGTCCCTGGAAACAAGGACTTGCAGAGTGAAAGAAAAAAAACACTCTCCCTACCTACAGTTTTCTGTCCCTAGAAAAAATGTTTTTTTTAATCACAATATAGCACAAGGACAATTCACTCACTGTCCTTACAGGTCCCTGGAAACAAGGACTTGCAGAGTGAAAGAAAAAAAACACTCTCCCTACCTACAGTTTTCTGTCCCTAGAAAAAATGTTTTTTTTAATCACAATATAGCACAAGGACAATTCACTCACTGTCCTTCCAGGTCCCTGGAAACAAGGACTTGCAGAGTGAAATAAACTGACACTCTCCCTACCTACAGTTTTCTGTCCCTAGAATAAATGTTTTTTTTAAGCACAATATAGCACAAGGACAATTCACTCACTGTCCTTAGAGGTCCCTGGAAACAAGGACTTGCAGAGTGAAAGAAAATAAACACTCTCCCTACCTACAGTTTTCTGTCCCTAGAAAAAATGTTTTTTTTTAAGCACAATATAGCACAAGGACAATTCACTCACTGTCCTTCCAGGTCCCTGGAAACAAGGACTTGCAGAGTGAAAGAAAAAAAACACTCTCCCTACCTACAGTTTTCTGTCCCTAGAAAAAATGTTTTTTTTAATCACAATATAGCACAAGGACAATTCACTCACTGTCCTTACAGGTCCCTGGAAACAAGGACTTGCAGAGTGAAAGAAACTGACACTCTCCCTACCTACAGTTTTCTGTCCCTAGAATAAATGTTTTTTTAAGCACAATATAGCACAAGGACAATTCACTCACTGTCCTTCCAGGTCCCTGGAAACAAGGACTTGCAGAGTGAAAGAAACTGACACTGTCCCTACCTACAGTTTTCTGTCCCTAGAATAAATGTTTTTTTTAAGCACACTATAGCACAAGCACAAAACACACTGACACTCTCCCTACCTATCCTTCTCTTTCCCTAAACTAAAGGAATCCAGGTTAAGCAAGAAAGAAATAACAGTCACTGTCCCTGCCTATGCTGCTCTATCCCTGCTCCGGAACACACTACACTAGGCCGCCGTGCTGGCGGCCTTTTATAGTGTGGGGCGTGTACTAAACACCCTCAGCAATAATTGGCCACAGGCATCCTGCCTGTGGCCAATCATTGCTCTCCTCGCTGCCGGCGCTGTGATTGGCCAAGCATGCGGGGTCACAGTGCATGCTTGGCCAATCACAGCGCCTGGATGACACTGCGATGGCGTAGTGCATTGTGGGCCGTTCGCGTCACTCGAATTTGGCGCGAACGGCCCAAATCGTTCGATCTTCGTCGAACGATCGAACAGCCGATGTTCGAGTCGAATGTATGTTCGACTCGAACACGAAGCTCATCCCTACTGGGGAACACTTTTTGAAAGATAAAAAGTGCATTTTACATACAACTATATGGACCAAAATGAGGGACAAAGGAGGAGGAAAGAGGGACAGAGGGATATTGCTCCAAATCAGGGACAGTCCCTTGAAATCAGGGACAGTTGGGAGCTTAAGTGGGACTGAAGCCAATTGAGAAAGCTTTTAGCAAGCCTTGGGGGTCACCAACGTTTGGTGCTGTTAATATTTGTAAAGAAGCACAGATTCTATGAGGCATAGGCACAGAAGCTGGAATCACTAGGAAATAAGGAATCCAAATAAACTACCAGCATGCCTTGGAGCTCCTCCTGACAGAGGGCTAGGAACTGAAGGACCTAAACTACATGGATCATAAACAATTCAGCTACTGTGATAAATGATATAGGAGTATGTTAGCAGGATAAATGCATAGCTCCCAACTGTCCCTGATTTCGAGGGACCGTCCCTGATTTGGAACAAAGTCCCTCTGTTCCTCTTTCCTCCTCATTCATCCCATTTGGTCTGATCTATATAGTTGTATATAAAATGCACTATTTATCTTTCAAAAAATGTTTCACAGTGCTAAACCTTTCATCCAAATTCTAAATTGCTGCATGTTTAAATGTCAAAAACCAGTATAAAGAAATAGTAGTGGTAAAAAAAGCACTTGTGTGTTTAACTAATCATTTTTGTATAATTCGCCTTTAAGGAGGCGTGGGGTATGTAAATGGCCATAGCAAGCTAGAACAGGGTAGCTTAGATGCCTTGTGTCACAAGTGAAGTGGGTTTTCCTCAGTCTAATGAACATCTTTACCAGGGACCCCTGCACCGGGTGGAAATATCAGCACCTGCATTTTACTTTAATTTATTTTTTTTGCTTTCGCATTGCAAATCAGTTGCTAACATTAGGATGTATAATATCAAGTGTTAAAATGGCTGAAATATTTTTGTGGTTAATAAAGTGGTATTATACAGTGCAGCAAGTGATAACAACAATTGATATGACAATGTTTAAATGACAAAGTGTTTAAAGTGGTATTAAAGCTTCATTTTGTTTTGTTTTTTAAATAACAAACATTTTATACTTCCCTGCTCCGTGCAGTGGTTTTGCAGCTCCAACCCTATTCTTTTCGGGTCCCCCGCCGGTGCTCCTCCTCCTCCCCCTCGAGCAGTGCCCCCAGAGAAAGCCGATTGCCCTGGGAAAACCTCTGTGTGTGTTCGCTCCTGAGCTGTTGCTCTATGTGTCCATAAGACATAGAGCTGTGGCTCGGCCCCGCCCCCCACTCTTTCCTCATTGGCTCAGTGGCTGTGATTAACAGTAGTGGGAGCCAATGGGGAGGGAGAGGCTATCGTGATCGGAGGGAGCACAAGTAAGGATTAGGGGGCTGGGGGGCGCTGCACACAGAGGGTTTTTTACATTCTATGCAGGAAGGTAAAAAACCTTCAGCCTTTAGAATCACTTTAACCACTTCAGCATTGGAAGTTTTACCCCCTTCCTGACCAGGCCATTTTTTGCTTTTTGAGACTGCATTACTTTAACTGACAATCGTGCGGTCATGCAATGCTGTACCCAAATAAAATTTCTATAATATTTTTCACACAAAGAGCTTTCTTTTGGTGGTATTTGATCACCACTGGGATTTAAAAAAATTTAATCTACTAACGTTTTTCATTAGTAGCGCAAAAAATAATGTTTTTTTTTTTTTTTTTTTACTTCTGGCTATAAAAAATCACAGTAAGAATACATTGTTTGGTTTGCACGAAAGTTATAGCATCTACAAACTATGGTATATATACTGGAATTTTTTTTAATTTATTTTTTTATACTAGTGTAGCGATACCTTCAACTAAGAAGGCCGCAGATTTAGTTGGGGCCCTGAAAACAGCTCCGCCAACCCCCGCCAATGTACTCGACCCCCTACTGGCACAGTTAGTTATGACAGCAATAAAATTCTTATACTGTATGAGTGAACTCAGACACCAAGGCAATAATGAATGGGGTATCAAATTTACTTTAAGCTTATGATGAAGAAAAATTAACAATGGTAACAGTTTACAGGTAGGTTGCAGAGCCCTGCAGCAATAAACATACTATGCGTTAAATGAACAGTAAAGGTGCGCCGCGTGGGCGACCGTTAACGAGGCGCCCTGTGGCGCAGTACCTAAATGAACTAACTGGCCAGGCCTGGCTCAAATATCTAAAACTCATTCTATAGGGGATGATGGTTTCTTCACCGGCAATTCTTTAAAGGTGGTGCACATTAACAGAATACCATTTGTAATCCAGTGGGAAGATTGTGATGAAATA
The DNA here is from genome assembly GCA_029206835.1 of Rana muscosa. Taxonomy (NCBI): domain Eukaryota; kingdom Metazoa; phylum Chordata; class Amphibia; order Anura; family Ranidae; genus Rana; species Rana muscosa. The sequence goes on along the minus strand of CM055119.1, from coordinate 220,752,271 downwards.
AACACTTTACTGAATGAACTCTGAGTTCAGCTCTGATATGGATCTCCAGTGAGAGTATCAGATATAAACTTGTGGGCCACGGCAGTCTATAGGCACATTAGCAACAACAGTATATGGTCTGAGCATACGCTCGCTCACCCCTCCGGACGCGATCACATTCCGGGAACATCCACCGACTGTGCCCTCACACACACAGTGTCTCCAGCGATCGGGTCCCCGATCCAACCAAGGCTGTAGACAAGCGAAGTCAGATGCCACCCAGGCTTGCAGTGGGGTGGAAGGCTCTTTGGTGCTGCGCAAGGCCTCAGGCTTCAGGCCTTGCACTCCGGCACATCCGCACAGGAGAATCAGTCACTGAAGTCTCGTGTCCCAAAGAGGCCGAGCCCAGCCTCGCCTCCTCCTTTTATAACCCCTCCCATGAGTCTCTGGGGTGGAAACATGCCGAAAGGGATTCTGGGCAAGGTAGTCCCGAGAGTCTTAAAGGGGACCCCGCTACACACTCCCCCCACTTAAATTCTTTGGTCCCAAAAGAAACCTTAGCATACACTGCGTACAACCCCAGACAACATTGCATAAGAGGTTGGCATATGGAATTCCCACCAAAACCGAGGGGTTGGATTCCCTTTCCCACAGGTCATACTATCTTGAGTGACCTGCCTAACTGTGCCAGAGAGTGAGTGGGGGTTGCCCTCTACCAAATGTACAGTGGAGGGGTCTGGATTCTCTATACTCCTCCTAGCAGTGATCACAGAATCTTCTGAGCTCCTCCCCATTTGTGGGTAGGTCAACTTTCTGGGAGGCCTTATGACTCTGCGGGCCCTTTGTTCCCTAGGGATTTCTGGCTCTAGCGCCACATGCTCTTCTTCTGGAACAGGCTCAGGCAACACGGCAGGCTCTGTAACATCTGCTTCAGGAGCCGAGGGATACATAGAGTCTCTAGGGTCCTATTCAGGGTAAACATCACGGGCATCTTCCCAGTAATCAAATGAAGGACTATATGGGATGAATTCAATGGCTTCTGCATTCAGTTGTGTATCTGTAGTGTCTTCAGTAGTTGGAAGATCTATAGCAGAAGTCCCTTGAGTTGGGGAAGGCCACAGCCAGTCAAGCTCTCCCTCCTCATCTCCACTGAGTTCAGAAGCTTCTATATCTTCAGTCCGAGAGGTCTGGGACCGAGTGTTTGGCCTGGGGGTATCCAGAATAGAAACTGGTTCAGGGGAATCTCTCACTGGAGGCATCCTGACTGCTTCAGCAAGTGGGAGCAGGTGGTTTCGATGCCACCTCTTCAGTGGGCCTACCTTTCCTTCCGGCTTCAACTTGTAGACAGGCAGGCCCGGCAACTTCCTACAGATGACATAGGGTTCAGATCTCCATCTGTCTGCAAGTTTGTGTTTTTCAGGGACCCCCAGATTGCGTAGCAGTACTCGGTCCCCGGGCTGTAGGTCTTGTACCCGGACCTTCAAGTCAAAGTTTCTTTTGTTTCGAGCTCCCCTTTGATCTGAGGCCGCTTGAGCTTGTCCATAGGCTACTTTCAGGCTGTGTCTGAGCCTGTCCACATATCCTTTGTGGGATGTGGCTGAGGAATGGTCTAAAGAGGTGCCAAATGCCAAGTCTACAGGTAGTCTCGCTTCTCTCCCAAACATAAGTCGATATGGGGAGTAACCTGTAGCATCACTGGTGGTGCAGTTGTAAGCATGTACTATAGCTGCTATGTGTTTGCTCCAATGTTGTTTCTTCTCACTTTCCAGAGTCCCCAACATGTTGAGCAAGGTTCGGTTAAACCTCTCCGGCTGAGCATCCCCCTGTGGGTGGTAAGGTGTAGTTCGAGTCTTCTTGATTCCCAACGAATCCAGGAGTTTCCGGATCAGTCGACTCTCAAAGTCCCTTCCTTGATCTGAATGAAGTCGCTGGGGCAGCCCATAATAGACTAAATACTTCTCCATAAGTACCTTGGCTACTGTGGAAACCTTCTGGTCTTTGGTTGGGAAAGCTTGGGCATACCGGGTGAAATGATCGGTTATCACCAGAACATTTCCTAGTCCACTCAGATCGGGTTCGAGGCAGAGGAAATCAATGCATACCAGATCCATTGGGCCTTGACTCTGTAGATGGCCCATTGGGGCAGCTTGATGGGGTAAAGTCTTCCTCTGGATGCAGCGTGCACACGAATGGCAGTACTCTTCTACTTCTGCCCTCATACAGGGCCAATAGAACCGACTTCTGACAAGTTGAAAGGTCCTTTCCGCCCCTAAGTGGCCATGATTGTCATGTAGGGCCATCAGAACAGTCTCTCTGTGTTTTTCCGGAAGAAACAATTGCCATTTATCTTCCAGGTCATCAGTCTTCGGTAGACCACTCCCTGATGCACCTGTAACCTGTCCCACTCTTTCCTCAACAGGCGAGCTTCCTTTGAGGAGTGACTCAGAAGTCTGTTTGGATCCTGATTCTCCAGGGCTTCCAGAACTAATTTCTCCATGGGGTCTTCTAATTGGTCACATCTTAGCTCCTTCTTGGACAGCTTTGGCAGATGGTCTTCCTCCAGTTGAGTTACTCCACAGTATTGTTTGGGGACTCCTACCATGGTAACTCCTATCTCTTCTGCCCTTGAGCCCCCTCTAGCTTGCAATTCAGCCCCCTGACATTGGGCCCGTACCCCGTCTGGTGCCACTTGAGTCCAGTCTTCCATGTCATGGGTGGAACCATGAGATCTTCTGGACAAAGCGTCTGCATCTCGATTCCCAATCCCTGGCCTGTACTTTAGGCTGAAATTGAATCCAGACAATGCGGCCAGCCACCTGTGTCCAGTGGCGTCCAGCTTTGCTGTAGTGAATAGGTAGGTCAGGGGGTTGTTGTCGGTCTTCACAGTGAACTCCGCCCCATACAGGTAGTCTTTGAGCTTGTCTACTACCGCCCACTTAAGGGCCAGGAACTCCAGCTTGTGAGTGGGGTAGTTTTTCTCAGAGGGGGTCAGGCTCCTGCTCACGTAGGCAACAGGCCGTAGTTTCCCTTCGTGTTCTTGATAAAGAACTCCTCCCAGACCGTCATGACTAGCATCTACGTGTAGTTCATAGGGTTTGGTTGGGTCTGCGTAGGCCAAGACTGGAGCAGTGGTTAGGCTCTTCTTCAATGCCTGGAAGGCCTCTTCACATTTCTGGTTCCACTGATCTTTGACTGACTCTCCCGGCTTCCTGGGCCCTGAGTCGTCCTCTTCCCCTTCTGTCTTGAGTAGTTCATTCAATGGCCTAGCAATTCGGACGAATCCTTCCACAAACCTCCTGTAATAGGAGCAGAACCCTAAGAAGGATCTGAGTTCTGTTACTGTGGTGGGCCGTGGCCAGGAGGTAACTGCCTCCAATTTCTCAGGGTCTGTGGCCACCCCTTCTTCAGACACTATGTGCCCCAGGTAGTTCACAGAAGACTGGTAGAACCGACACTTCTGAGGCGAAAGTTTGAGTCCCTCCTCACTGAGTCTCCTCAAGACTTTTTCCAGCCTCCCCTCGTGTTCCTCCAGGGTTCTTCCAAAGACAATGACATCGTCCAGGTATACAAGGACTTCAATAGGGTTCATGTCTCCTACAGTTTTCTCCATGAGACGTTGGAAAGTAGCTGGGGCTCCAGACAGACCTTGGGGCATCCGGTCAAATTCAAAGAACCCCACATGGGTTATGAAAGCTGTCTTCTCCTTGTCTTCTGGGTGCATAGGGATCTGATAGTACCCACTCTTGAGATCCATAACGCTGAACCACTTGGCTCCAGACAAGCTCTGTAGGGCATCCTCTATCCTCGGAGTGGTGTACTGGTCGGATATGGTTCTCCTGTTAAGAGTCCTGTAGTCAATACAGAGCCTCAACGATCCATTCTTCTTCCTGACCACCACTATCGGGGAGGCATAGGGGCTTCTAGACTCCCGTATCACACCAGTCCTTTTTAGTTCTGCAAGTTGTTCCCTTAGATCCTCCAGATCCGCTAGTGGGACCCGCCTGACTCTCTCTCTGAAGGGCTTATCTTCTTGGAGGCGGATCCGATGGGTGGCACTCCTTGCACACCCCACATCGAACTCATCTTTGGAGAAGATCTTCTCCCATCTGGTCAACTGTGCCTTGGCTCTCTCCTTCCAAGCCCTGGGCAGATTCGGGTTTTCCATGGATAGCTTCTCCCAAGCATCTCCTCCTTCACCCGTCCCCTTCACTTCTGACAAGTTGACAGGGGCAGCAGGGCTCACCTGGCCCAGCAGCATCCTGGCTGGGATTTCCATGGGGCCATCTGTATTGTTCCTAACACTCACTGGAACTCTACAATGGGCCTTCTTCAGGGCCTTCAGCGGAATCACTTCTGGTATTACTTCCAGACCGGGGGACTCTTCCCTAGGGTCGGACTCCAACATGACAAAGGGTCCAGGCTGCTCCCAAGTAAGCTTCAGAGTGGCTCTGAGACAGGTTACTTCGCCGGGCTGCAACACTACCCCTTCTCTTCCAAGTCTCCACACCTTCCCTATCCCCTCTCCAGGGGTCTTTTGCTCCAGGACCAGCCGTTGGTAGGCCGTCTTCAGCATGGGGTGGATCTTGGTGGCCGCTGGCCCCTTCTCTTTCACTAGAGGGGTCAGAAGTCTCCGGACCAGATCCGTGTTCGTCCCTATTATAAGGGAACTCTTGTTGGCTCCTGGCGGCCGAGGGCACACAACCACCAAGGTGTCATCTGTTCCAGCCACAGATGGGTCAAAGATCATCTTGACGGGCAGATAGCCATCGTAGGGGAAATTCTGGGTTCCAATCCCACATATTTCTAGTCCCTCTATCTTCTGGATGGGCAGGTGACTCAAGTGCTTATCGTAGAAATCTCGGTGTAACAGAGTCACTTGTGCCCCAGTATCCAAGATGGCTCTGGTGTAGACTCCCTCCACTTGAATGGGCACTATAGGAGATGGGCCTACCAGCTTCTCCGGATATGGCCTGGCAGGGGTCGCCTTCTTCTGGTTCTTTCCCTTCGGACTCTCTCTCATCCAATTCCCTTTGGACTTTAATCTTTCTTGAGTCTGGTATGCATGGATTTCCCTCCTTTCAATGGGTGTACGGACCCGCTGAGGGATACTATTATTCTTCTTAGGTGTGCACCCCCTCTGGGGAGTGCTGTGCCCCTTCTGAGGGGTCTTGCTCCCTTTTTCTGGGGTGTATCTCTGTTGAGGAATGTTGCGTTTCCTCTGAGGTGTTTTATCTCCTCTTTTCTTCTGCTTTGCATTCAGCTTGGAGCTCACTGAAAGTGATGGGCACCCGGTTGACTCCTTCACCGGGGCCCTCTGGAGTTTCCCGCCGGCTTGCGGTTTTCCGTTTTCTTCTTCTTGGGACTGGAACATGTAGCTGCAATATGGCCAATTCCTCCACAGTTAAAGCAGACTATATCTCCCCATTCTTGTAAAGATGCGGGTGCTGAGGCAATTGGGAATAATTCCTTCCTTGGTACTTCTCTCTTGGGACCCTCTGTGTCTTTTGCCATCAGAGAGGTCAACATCTCTAACACCTTGGACATTTGAGCTTTTAGAGTGTCTACCTCTGAGTCTCTTTCAGGGGTCATCACTGGATTGACTAGCACCTGTGCGGGTACAACATTTGCCTTAATCATTTGCTGGTCCTGTTGTAGCGCCTCCTCATCTCTGATGATTTTTATCAAGTCAGCATAAGTCAGTAACGTTCCTCCTCCCGAGGTCTTCAGGTGCAGCCAGACTGGATCCGAGCGTAATGCTCCCTTTAAAACTTGTTTCATTCTTGCCGCATCTGTATCTTGGGGCTTCATTCCCTTCTTCAACACAATCTTGCACAGCAACCTGTTCAGTCTTCTAACATACTCTGAAAGTTTCTCCTTCGGTTGTTGGAAAGTATGTTCAAATTGGTAGACCATCTCTGTCACCTTTTCCAATTGACCAAACTCTTCCTGTAGCATGGCTAGACAGTCTTGAGCCGTGCAGTCTGCATTCCCAAACCGAAAACTTTTCACTGCTTCTGCTGCTGCGCCTTTAAGGCTTTCTATCACTCGTTGCCTCTTCTGCGCTTCAGGCACCTCCCATGCCTCTACTGCTTGTAATGCCTGCTCCACCCAGGTGTCAAAATCTTCTTCCCCTGCAGGGACAGGGAGCTTCCCCGAGAATGTCTTTAGTCTCCGGTAGCTAGTCTCTACATGCACCGTGCTTGTCTTCTGACACTTGGTTAGCAGATCCCCTATTGCATTTATCAATTCTGGTGCTATAGCAGTGACAGGTGCAGGCGCCACCGGAGGCGTCGCCCTGTCTCCTCTTTCAGGTGGGGTACGGGCCGCAGCCTGCGGTGATCCCATCGGTGATGGCTCCTTCTTAATTGCATGCGCCAACCTATAGGATCTATTATCTGCCGTCTGTACACAGTTGCGCTTACAAGCCTCTGGCATCCCGTCCAAGTACTCCACTAGTGCATACTGGTATGAGATGTCTGGGTCTGACTTTATTCCTATCACCCACGGTGTGTGATCTGGGGTCACTGACTTCATTAACTCCTCTATCGTTTCAATTGACCATTCCCTCCCTGGTAGGTTGATGACCACTGACTGGCTTGGGTCTGTCTTAGCCACTTCGCACCACGCTCTTATTCCTTGCGGGTCCATGACGGCACCTCTGGCGTTTAATTGCTGTATCAGGATCCCGGACGAGCCCCCACGTGTAGCGATACCTTCAACTAAGAAGGCCGCAGATTTAGTTTGGGCCCTGAAAACAGCTCCGCCAACCCCCGCCAATGTACTCGACCCCCTACTGGCACAGTTAGTTATGACAGCAATAAAATTCTTATACTGTATGAGTGAACTCAGACACCAAGGCAATAATGAAAGGGGTATCAAATTTACTTTAAGCTTATGATGAAGAAAAATTAACAATGGTAACAGTTTACAGGTAATAGGTTGCAGAGCCCTGCAGCAATAAACATACTATGCGTTAAATGAACAGTAAAGGTGTGCCGCGTGGGCGACCGTTAACGAGGCACCCTGTGGCGCAGTACCTAAATGAACTAACTAGCTGGCCAGGCCTGGCTCAGATATCTAAAACTCAGTCTATAGGGGATGATGGTTTCTTCACCGGAAATTCTTTAAAGGTGGTGCACATTAACAGAATATCATTTGTAATCCAGTGGGAAGATTGTGATGAAATAAACACTTTACTGAATGAACTCTGAGTTCAGCTCTGATATGGATCTCCAGTGAGAGTATCAGATATAAACTTGTGGGCCACGGCAGTCTATAGGCACATTAGCTACAACAGTATATGGTCTGAGCATACGCTCGCTCACCCCTCCGGATGCGATCCCAGTCCGGGAACTTCCACCGACTGTGCCCTCACACACACAGTGTCTCCAGCGATCGGGTCCCCGATCCAACCAAGGCTGTAGACAAGCAAAGTCAGATGCCACCCAGGCTCGCAGTGGGGTGGAAGGCTCTTTGGTGCTGCGCAAGGCCTCAGGCTTCAGGCCTTGAACTCCGGCACATCCGCACAGGAGGATCAGTCACTGAAGTCGCGTGTCCCAAATAGGCCGAGCCCAGCCTCGCCTCCTCCTTTTATAACCCCTCCCATGAGTCTCTGGGGTGGAAACACGCCGAAAGGGATTCTTGGCAAGGTAGTCCCGAGAGTCTTAAAGGGGACCCGCTACACAAGTAATGGTGGTGATCAGTAGGGATGAGCTTCGTGTTCGAGTCCAACCCATGTTCGACTCGAACATTGGCTGTTCGGGCGTTTGCCGAATTTCAAACATTATGGGCCGTTCGCGCCAAATTCGAGTGGCGCGTCACGGCCCATAATTCACTGCGGCATCGCAGTGCATTGCTGGCTGATGATTGGCCAAGCATGCACTATGACCCCCATGCTTTGGCTAATCACAGCGCCGTCAGCACAGAGAGCCATAATTGGTCTTTGGCTAATGATGGCTCAGGGGAGTAGGTACACGCCCCACACTATATGAGGGCACCTGTGTGTCGGCCTTGTGTAGTGTGTTGCGGCGTGTGAGAGAGATAGATAGAGAGTCAGAGTGTCATTTCATATCAGTTAGATAGAGCAGGCAGGCTATTGAGTTGGCTTTAGTCTGTGTATTCAGTATATATATGCATCCTAGGAGTTGTGTATATATATATATATATATATATATATATATATATATATACACACTGTATTCAGTTTAGCTAGATACGTTCCTGTTATTCTCTTCCTAATATACTGACAGGCAGGCAGTTGATTGTGGTAGCTGCAGTATTTTCAGTCAGTGTACTGTATCCTGTGCACAGTGTGCAACTAAAGCTAACTGCAGACAATTGCTGGTGTTCTCTTCCTAATAATACCACAGGCAGGCAGCTGCAGTATTTTCAGTCAGTGTTCTGTATACTGTGCACAGTGTGCAACTAAAGCTAATTGCAGACAATTGCTGGTGTTCTCTTCCTAATACCACAGGCAGGCAGCTGCAGTATTTTCAGTCAGTGTACTGTATCCTGTGCACAGTGTGCAGCTAAAGCTAACTGCAGACAATTGCTGGTGTTCTCTTCCTATTAATACCACAGGCAGGCAGCTGCAGTATTTTCAGTCAGTGTACTGTATCCTGTGCACAGTGTGCAACTAAAGCTAACTGCAGACAATAGCTGGTGATCTCTTCCTAATAATACCACAGGCAGGCAGCTGCAGTATTTTCAGTCAGTGTACTGTATCCTGTGCACAGTGTGCAACTAAAGCTAACTGCAGACAATTGCTGGTGTTCTCTTCTTAATAATACCACAGGCAGGCAGCTGCAGTATTTTCAGTCAGTGTACTGTATCCTGTGCACAGTGTGCAACTAAAGCTAACTGCAGACAATTGCTGGTGTTCTCTTCCTAATAATACCACAGACAGGCATCTGCAGTATTTTCAGTCAGTGTACTGTATCCTGTGCACAGTCTGCAACTAAAGCTAACTGCAGACAATTGCTGGTGTTCTCTTCCTAATAATACCACAGGCAGGCAGCTGCAGCATTTTCAGTCAGTGTACTGTATCCTGTGCACCGTGTGCAACTAAAGCTAACTGCAGACAATTGCTGGTGTTCTCTTCCTAATAATACCACAGGCAGGCAGCTGCAGTATTTTCAGTCAGTGTACTGTATCCTGTGCACAGTGTGCAACTAAAGCTAACTGCAGACAATTGCTGGTGTTCTCTTCCTAATAATACCACAGGCAGGCAGCTGCAGTATTTTCAGTCAGTGTACTGTATCCTGTGCACAGTGTGCAACTAAAGCTAACTGCAGACAATTGCTGGTGTTCTCTTCCTAATAATACCGCAGGCAGGCAGCTGCAGTATTTTCAGTCAGTGTACTGTATCCTGTGCACAGTGTGCAACTAAACCTAACTGCAGACAATTGCTGGTATTCTCTTCCTAATAATACCACAGGCAGGCAGCTGCAGGATTTTCAGTCAGTGTACTGTATCCTGTGCACAGTGTGCAACTAAAGCTAACTGCAGACAATTGCTGGTGTTCTCTTCCTAATAATACCACAGGCAGGCAGCTGCAGTATTTTCAGTCAGTGTACTGTATCCTGTGCACAGTGTGCAACTAAAGCTAACTGCAGACAATTGCTGGTGTTCTCTTCTTAATAATACCACAGGCAGGCAGCTGCAGTATTTTCAGTCAGTGTACTTGTAACGGCACCCCAAGTATGAAAGGGGTTAACACCGTTAGGATATTCCCTTTCCAACCACACGACAGCCACCAGACACTCCAACCAGCCGAATAAGACCCCATACGAATGATTCTCCCCCCAGATACGAGACAACGCTCTGTATTCAAGTTCCAAAACAGGGAATGACTTTATTTTCAAAACACATGGTAACACATTTCTCTTCAAAACCCTTCCCTCCCATCCTTGGGGAACAGGGCGGGTTAAACTGTCCAATGACAATGGTGATACAGGTCAGGTGTGTTCAAACTTCTCCTTTGATAAACAGTCTTAGGCAGGAGGGTTGATTCCCCCCCCCCCTCCTCACAGAAGACACTTCCACATCCCATAATATGGAGCCAGACAGTTTACCAAGCTCCAATCCACATCGTCACAGTAGCAGACTTAATTCATAAAAGACAATAGAATGCAAATCACCTTAACTCCTCACAGCAATGATTACACAACCCCCCCCCCCCCCCCTCACAGTACACATCCAATCTAGATACAATGTATGTGCAGCATTGAATATGGCTATCATAGACCATATTGGGGTTTTCATTCACCCTGTGCCCCTAATAGAGACACAGGGTGGTTGACACATAAGAGGCATTGGGTGAGCTGAAGCAAGGGTATCTCATACTTTCTAAGCGATTCTGAGTTCCCCGGGCCTTCCTGTCACAGTACTGTATCCTGTGCACAGTGTGCAACTAAAGCTAACTGCAGACAATTGCTGGTGTTCTCTTCCTAATAATACCACAGGCAGGCAGCTGCAGTGTTTTCAGTCAGTGTACTGTATCCTGTGCACAGTGTGCAACTAAAGCTAACTGCAGACAATTGCTGGTGTTCTCTTCCTAATAATACCACAGGCAGGCAGCTGCAGTATTTTCAGTCAGTGTACTGTATCCTGTGCACAGTGTGCAACTAAAGCTAACTGCAGACAATTGCTGGTGTTCTCTTCCTAATAATACCACAGGCAGGCAGCTGCAGTATTTTCAGTCAGTGTACTGTACACTGGCCACAGTGTGCAGCTAAAGCTGACTGCAGACAATTCCTTGTGTACCTACCTATTCCAATACATCAAATAAAGTATGTCTGGAAGGCAAAAACAAGGAGAGGCAGACACACACAGGCCAATAAAAGAGAGCAAGCAGGCTTTGTGCCTAGAGGCAACAGTGCTGGTCGTGGATACGGTGCATCTTCACCAGCACGTGGCCGTGGGGCACGCTTCTCCTTTTTTTCGGCAGCTGGCCGTGTTGAGCCGCAACATGCTGAAGAGTTGGTAGAGTGGATGACCAAGCCGTCCTCATCCTCTCTCACCCAGCCTCAGGGTACTTTGTCAGCCAAAGCGGCCTCTTTCCTCGGCTCAATGGCATCAGTCACTCCTTCCCTAGCCCCACCATGTCCTCCTGAGGAGTCCCCCGAACTGTTTGACCACAGTGTTGGGTATATGCTGCAGGAGGATCTGCAGCGTTTTGAAGGCTCCGATGATGGTACCCAGCTTGAGGAAGGCAGTAACGTGAGCCCAGAGAGAGGGGGTGCCCAAGAAGGATAGCAAACTGGCAGTCATGTTCTCCCAGCTGCAGCATACTGCCAGGTTTTCTCCAGTGATGAGGAGGGAGGGGATGATGAGGTCACTGACACTACGTGGGTGCCTGATAGGAGAGAGGAGGAGGAGGAGGAGGCACATCTCCAATGAGGCAGGATGCCCTCCAGGGGCCAGCTTAAGGGCAGCATGCTGACTTCATCACACTGCAGAGCTCCGTATGTGCAGGGCGCGGCTGTCTCTTCCGCGTTATTCCAAAGGTTCTTTGGTGTGGGCCTTTTTTGAGACATGTGCAGCAGATCTCACCTTTGCTATTTGCAACATATATCTGAAGCGTACCTCGCATGGCCAAAACAGCAGCCGCTTGGGCACCACATGCTTGACCAGACATATGTCGACCTGCCATGCAGTCCGTTGGCAAGCGTAAAGAAAAGACCCACACCAAAGAACAAAGCGGACCTCTCCTTACTCCTCATCAGCTGGGATCTCCAACCCGACTGTACCTTCATTCCTCTCAGAAACCTGCAATGAGAGGAATGAAGGTGTAGAATTAGGTGTGTCACTGTCAAGTACTTGTGGGCAATCTGCTATTGGTACACCAACGTTAGATTGTACCAGGCAAACTTCCCTGCCCTAGCTGCTGCACCGCCAAAAGAAATTCGCTCCCAGCCATCCACATGCCCAGCGGTTGAATGCTAGCTTGGCTAAATTACTAGCACTTCAACTGCTGCCTTTTCAGTTGGTAGACTCTGCCCCCTTCCTTGAGATTGTGGAATGTGCGGTTCCTCAGTGGCAGGTTCCCAAACGCCACTTTTTTTCACGGAAGGCGATTCCGGTTCTCTACCGGCATGTGGAAGGCAATGTCTTGGCCTCGCTGGACAGGGCGGTCAGCGGTAAGGTGCATATTACCGCTGACTCATGGTCCAGCAGGCATGGACAGGGACGTTACTTATCTTTCACGGCGCATTGGGTGACTCTGCTGGCAGCTGGGAAGAATGCAGGACAGGGTGCAGTAGTGTTGGAGGTTGTTCCCCCACCACGCCTCCAAAATGCTACTAGTGGTGATTCTGACACACCTCTCTCCTCCACCCTCTCCCCTTCTTCCTCAATGGCCTCTGCCTGTGCTGATTTGTCCTCGGAACCAGCTGTGCTCCGTAGGCTTTCAAGGGGCTACGCAAGTACGCAGGCAAAAAGATGGCATGCGGTGCTTGAGCTGGTGTGCTTGGGGGACAGGAGCCACACTGGGGCAGAGATTCTGTCAGCTCTGCAGGGGCAGGCTCAGGGGTGGTTGACGCCACGCCAGCTTAAGCCAGGAATAGTGGTTTGCGACAATGGCACCAGCCTCCTTAACTTGGTGGTGCAGCGATTCTTGGGCAGGTACCCGGGCTTACAGGATGTCCTGAGGCAGGCCAGGAAACTCTGTGTGCATTTCCGCCGGTCATATAATGCCAGTGCTCGAGTGGCTGACCTCCAAATGGAATACAACCTGCCCAAGAACCGCCTAATCTGTGACATGCCCACAAGGTGGAACTCAACATTGGCCATGCTGCAGCGGCTGCACACACAGCAGAAGGCCATCAATGAGTATCTGTGCCAATATGGCACGAGGACAGGGTCAGGGGAGCTTTTTTTTTTTGCCATGCCAGTGGGTTATGATCAGGGATGCATGCACTGTCCTGTCAGCATTTGAGGAGGCCACGAGGATGGTGAGCAGTGACAGTGCATGCATCAGTGACACTGTCCCTCTTGTCCACCTGTTGGAGCACACGCTGCACGGAATAATTTGACAGGACACTTGAGGTAGAACAGAGGGTGGAAGAGGAGGACTTCCTTACCTCTCAAGGTCTCCTTTATCCAGACAGTGTTCCTGCTGGCCCGCCTATCACACAGGAAGAGGACGAGGAGGAGGATTGTGTCAGCATGGAGGTGGAGCCTATTACTCAGCATCAGCAGCAGTCTTCAAGGGATCAATTACAGTACCAAGAAACCCATGCACTTGTACATGGCTGGGAGGAGGTGGCTGCGGATCATTTCGTCCTTAGTGACCCAGAGGACTCCGGACCGAATACCTCAGCAAACCTACGCTGCATGGCCTCCCTGATCCTGCAAAGCCTGCGGAAGGATCCTTGTATTCATGGTATCAAGGAGAGGGATCATTACTGGCTGGCAACCCTCCTTGATCCACGTTACAAGGGTAAGGTTGCGGACCTTATCTTGCCATCGCAGAGGGAGCAGAGGATGAAACATCTTCGGGAGGCCTTGCAGAAAGGTTTGTGTAACCTGTTCCCAGAGCCTGGGAGGTTACAAATTCCTGGTCCTGGACAACGTGTTGCAGAGGCTTCGGTCAGTCACAGAAGGAGTGGTGGAGAAGGTGGCCGTCTGACCGATGCGTTCAGACAATTTTTTAGTACGCAGCCCCAAGGTATGATCACTTCCAGCAACCATTGCCAGCGTCTGGTTTACATGGTGCAGGAATACCTAGGGGCAAGATCAGACTTGGACACCTTTCCCACCGAAAATCCTCTGGGTTACTGGGTCTTGAGGATGGATCACTGGCCAGAGCTTGCACAGTATTCAATTGAGGTACTGGCCTGTCCTGCATCCTGCGTTCTTTCGGAACGCACATTCAATGCTGCTGGAGGCTTTGTAACCAATCACAGAGTGCGCCTGTCCACCGACTCGGTCGATTGACTGACCTTCATAAAAATGAATAAGTCTTGGATCACCACCAGCTACCAAGCACCTGATGCTGATGTAACCGAATATTTATTTTTGAATGTCAGATCCCTTCAAGACTGCCTATGCTGATGCTGAGGGACAATCCTGTTATGCTGAGTGACTATCCTCTTCCTCCTCAATGATCATGCTGATAGCTTGTAAGAACATTTTTGGTTCTGGGCACCGCCACCAGTTGCTAAGGCCCAATTTTTCTGCCCCTGTTTAACAGGGGCGTGTAATTAAAATTTTTGATGCAATACTTTGCAGCAGGACTCATTCCTGCGCTCCAACTAGAGTTTCTGTGAGGGGTTGCAGTGTTGTGGCACCGCCACCAGTGGCAAAGGCCCAATTTTTCTGCCCCTGTTTAACAGGGGTGTGTAATTAAAATTTTTGCTGTAATACTTTGCAGCAGGGCTCATTCCTGCGCTCCAACTAGAGTATCTGTGAGGGGTTGCAGTTTTGTGGCACCAGTGCCTAAGGCCCAATTTTTCTGCCCCTGTTCAACAGGGGCATGTAATTACAATTCTTGATCTAATATTTCACAGCAGGGCCCATCCCTGCACCCACCAAGAGTAACTGTGAGAGCTTACAGTGTGGCAACACCAAAGCCTAAGGCCCAAATTTCTGCAGAGTACATAGTTTAGGCCCCTACTTTCAAACATCCGAGTTTCAAACAACTCCTACTTACAAACGGAGGGAGACAACAGAAAGTGAGAGGAAATCTACCCCTAGGAAGGGAAATTCTCTTCTGTAAGAGTTATTATGGGAAAAAGGTGTCTCCTCTCCACTGATGCTTTATCACCAATCCTTGTTTCCCTAAAAAACCCACATTTTCAAAATCCAATTGTCATTGGGACAGAAAGTGAGGTGAAATCTTCTGAACAGGTGCACAGACAGCAAAGCAAATGTCACAGGGGTGATAACCCTTCCCTTTGTTTTCCAAAAAGCTTAAACATAGTTTTTTTGGCTGGAGCCACACTTTAAAAATGTACCAGTTCAAAATTACAAACAGATTCTACTTAAAAACAAACCTACAGTCCCTGTCTTGTTTGCACCGCCTGTATACTGCTGTTCAGAGTATTTAGGGCCTGGGGGCCCTACGCCTTTCCTTTTTTTAATTTGGGTGCGGGGTTCCCCTTAATATCCATACAAGACCCAAAGGGCCTGGTAATGGGCTGGGGGGGGGAGGGTACCCATGCCGTTTTTCTCAATGATTTTCATCCATATTGCCGGGACCCGACATTACATTAAAGCCGCAAGCAGTTTTAAATGACTTTTATTCCTTTAGAAATGCCATTTTGTGCAGGGACTGTTCTAAACACAGGAATCACGTGCCACTTCACATACTATAGACACCCCCCAGATACGATATTTAAAGGAATATTTCACTTTTATTTTTTCACTTTAAGCATCATTAAAATCACAGCTCCCGAAAAAACAGACGTTTTTAAAACTTTTTTTGCATTGATACATGTACCCTGGGGCAGGACCCGGGTCCCCAAACCCTTTTTAGGACAATAACTTGCATATTAGCCTTTAAAATTCGCACTTTTGATTTCTCACATTTGAGTCCCATAGACTTTAACAGTGTTCGAAAGTTTGCACAAACCTTCGGTCCGTTCGCAGGTTCTGGTGCGAACCGAACCGGGGGGTGTTCGGCTCATCCCTAGTGATCAGTAACTTATAGCGGGATTGCAATTCTATGGCAATAACTGATATTTTTGACACTTCGTGGGAACCAGTGACACTAATACAGAGATCAAATACAGAGTGTTAAAAATATACACTGTCACTGTACTAATGACACTGGCTTGGAAGGGGTTAACATCTAGGGCGATTAAAGGGTTAAATTTGTGCTTAACCAGTGTTTATGTTTGTACTGTGAGCTACTTTTACTAAGGAATGTGACGGTTTTTATACCCTGCTTTTCAGGAAAACAAAAACCAGTACATCCCCGCTGACAAGACAGAGCTCTGTATTGTTTACATTGACAAAGCTCTGTCCTGTTTTCCTCCTTGCTAATCAGTAGGTGCCGGCGGTCAATCAATAGCCGGCACCCGCTGATCTGCTTGTGTTGTCACTAATCACAGCACAGCCAGCGTGGCACATGCATACCCTACCCAGAAGTGCTGGATCACATATTAGATACGTGATCCGGCACAGAAGAGCCAATCTGCCGCCGTACTCCTCTGTGAGGTGGTCGGCAAGCAGTTAATCCAGTTTCATGCATCAAGGTCTATGTGTATTCCCAAATGTTTACTATATTACAGTGGAATTTTATCTCACTATGTATACATTCTATTGATCTTTTGGTTACTTCATATGGAAAAAGAAGAAACAAAAAACAAACAAAAAAAATAAAGTAAAATAAAAAGTTACTGCAAGAGAGAGAATAGTTATACCAGGCATTTTATGGGCAATGTTTACCTCTGGGTGCAATTCCTATAGAGCTGCGACTCTGCCTATGTGACTTTTCCTCCTCTTCTTCCTCATTGAAGTCATCCATGTCTGCAATGTCTGAAGGCTTTAGACTCAGGAGACTGGCAACACTCTGCATGTCTTCATCCCTGTCATGTAAACACAGAAAGGTACTGTTAATGTCAAGGCAAGACTAAACAAAGTATATCATGTAGTAAGTGTTCATATGCATAAATTTTGCCTGTACTTTGGTGGTCCTGACTCCTGTGTGACCTGAGCATGGTATAATTGACATTTCGCATAATTATGACCATTCGTTTAGCTCCCCAAAGATTCGGGCTATATTGTGTGAAAGTAACATGTCCAACTTTAAAGTAGAACTTCACTCTTTCAGTCAACATTGACTATTTTAAATCCTTATGCTGCTAGCTTAAAAAATAGATAGGAAAGTATGTTATATTTACTTGTTTAAAACTTTTTTACATTTCTTCAGTTACTTTCTGGTATCCATGCCTAGGGAAATGATGGCATACATCCTAGAAGTCTTTTGGAGGGGAGGAGGGGTTTTATCAGCTAAGCACACCTTCCTGCGTGCATGCCTAAACTAAAGGCAGATGGATTCCAGGAAGTAAATGATACATGAATCATGTGCCCTTACTTAAGATGGCCACTGCCAGAAATGCTAGGGGGGTGGTTTTCAAAGTGACTTCTCAAATATAAGAATTAAGAATTAATATTAAGAATTAATTAAACAGCGTTTTTAATTTGTGGTACTCAGATGCAGTGTGGTTCCGCTTTAATTTGTACATGTCACAGTTAGGGGGGGATCGAGGAAACAAAAATACTGGCCACCCCTAAAAGTAACTTTCCTGGCAGCAGAAAAAGGCAAAACACGGCAAAAAAAAACGGCATCACTATTTTGCCGCGAATGCGTTTTTTGCCAAAACGTTCCTCTCTTGAACAGGGAGGTTTAACTGCCCCTAAACTCTGCTGCTCCTGAACTCTGATAAAAGCCTATGTGTACATGGACACATAGACTTTTATTGAGTTACATAGTTACATACAGTAGTTATTCAGGTTGAAAAAAGACACAAGTCCATCAAGTTCAACCAAGAAAATATATATATATATATATATATATATATATATACACAATTCCATATACACAAATCTATACCCACAGTTGATCCAGAGGAAGGCGAAAAACCCCAGCAAAGCATGGGGCTTTGCCAAAAAAACGCCATAAGCCCTTAAACTCACATTTAGGAGCAGCCGTGTACATGAGGCCTAAGGCCTGTAACTGGAATAACTTGGAGAAACTGACATTATATTATTAGTGTAGCACCCTGGAGTTTAGGCAGGGATGCTCCTCACAAATTTACTTGCCAGGAGTAGTCCACCTGATGGATTGTTAGAGATCCATTGAGTTCTCCCTGTTTGGCCTAGTTGCACTTTTCTCTTCTACCACTAGGTGGCCGGTTGCTTGGTGGTACTAGATACGAGAAGGGCAATGCAAGGTCAAGTTATAGGTATATGGGCAAAAAAAGGGGAGACAGAGGAGATGTATAGCAAATCCTCCCAAAAAAGAACTCTTCAACAAGGAACAGTAAGGAATTGTAGACTTTATTTTAAGTAAACCGCAATGGATTATTTATACAAAAATTTGAAAAAACATAAAATGAGACTAGTCTAAACTATACTATAAACATGGGTGGCCACCCGATCAGCCATACACACCACAATCACTTCATGACTCATCCATCCTAATTCAATCTCAAAACAAATGGCAATATGAGCTGTGAGATCCTCATTCATGTGAGTAGGAATTAAAGCTAGCCAGATGATTGAGAGAAGACAAGGGATTTAGTGCAAGCTCAGTCACTAGATGTACTAGATGGTGCAGATTAGAACATCAAGATGCTATTAAAGCTGAAATAGTCATTCGTAATCACGTTTAGTATATTCAAGAGCTGGATCAATCACATATTGATCTGAATTAGACAAGACACTGTGAGGGAGCGCCGGCGTTTGATACCAGTATCCTGCTGTAGCAGCGTGAAAAATAGAAGCAGGTAAGATTGATACAGCTCACCATTAGTCGTTTTCGCCAGCAGGGCTACCCTTCAGTTGTGCGCCCTCAAGCACTTAAGCAGTCCTTTCATGAGAAGCAGCACTTACAAGTCCCGTATGTTCAGGTATGTTTCAATCCAGCAGGGATGCTAGCGTGCGCAGACTTTGATCTGTTCAAGACAGCTACTTTACAGGAAGTCCATATAGCTAGCTGATAGCAGATCAGTATTCAGGCGTGAAGCAGCATGAGTGCCATATTTCAGCTTGGCACAATCCAAGGATGGAATTGTTGATCATATCCGAAAAGTGGTTAGGTGCTCAGCTTAGTGGGTGGAACACCCATGTTTGGACTACGAGTGTAGTGGCAGTTCGCTTACATGTTTCGCTTGAGCTGGATTTAAACATAGTAAAGGTGAAAGAACTGTTACAGTTTGTGTTAGGAACTGTTAAAGACTGTTGCCATAGGAGACAGCATTCCTGCACGTGCAGATGTGGCTTCTTGCTGGAGGCCTTTCCCTGCACGGCTGTCCTCATATTGAAGTCTCTGGGTCTGCTATTTGAACTTGCATCTACTCAAGGGTGTCCTGGCCCTAACCCTCTTTTCCCCATAAAAGTTTGTAAAATAAATAAACATCTCTTTTGCATTCAAGAAGTGTCAGGCACCCAATAACTTTATACATCTTGCACCCACTATGCTTCACAACCCACCACATACAGAAGGATGTCAGCTCTCTGGCCCTGGAGGTTCTTATCAGACTGAAGATGACCTTGCTACATTAGGATCAAAGCAGCAGAACTATGTGATAGAAATACAGTATGTAAATATGATTAGTAATTATGACACTCATGCGTCTGATTGTGGGTTAGAGAAGGAGAGGGCGCAGTTCTGAAGCATAATGGCAGATTGGGGAAAGTACGCTCCCAGTGGCTGTTTCGGCCTCAGTGATGGGAAACCAGTACTAACTGACACCGAAGTGCAGTACGCAACAAGGGGTAAGATTGCCATATATACCGCTGGAGGCTACGAAGCTCTAGGACTGATTTGTGAACGATGATCCGGCCTAACTAAGCAGTTAAGGCCTTGGATCAACTACAGGTTGACTGGGAATGTCGCTGTCCCGGCTGAGAGCGACCCCCAAGTCCATCTGCTGTCGCCAGAGTCGTGCGGGAAGCTGCTAATCCTGTACTGGTGACCATCCCAGGATCCCGTGCACCAGTTGCTTCTAGAGGCCATGGGCGGGTTCTTACTCTGATGTCTACGTCTCCTGAGAGGACCGGGCTCGGGTAATCAAGTGAGATGCGAGAGTGGTGTGCCCGTGGGGGAGGTGATGCCTTTAACCAACCAAGAAATTGAGATAGTTGTGCCGGTCAAGGTGCATGCTAAGCGCAACTATCTCCCAGCTGAAGAATGTTCCACCATCTCGGATTCAGACGTTCCGTCCGACAGATTATCGGAACTGTTTTCGGACACTCTGTCCTATACTGGAAGGTGGGGTGCGGGAAAGTGTTTTTTTTTCTGCTGTTACTGCCAATGTGGAGATCAAGCTGCCTGCCAATGCCGCTCCGCTGGTCAGTATCTCCAGATCTGTCAAGAAGGATCAGGGGGTTAAATGGGTCCCCAAAACTTGCGCTATCGTGCCCATGCGTAAGAGCAAGCCGGATGAAGTCACTGGTCAGTGCAGCATGCTCCGGACGCCTGGGTCCTACCCAGATACGGGGATCCCAGAACCCTGCCTAGGTTGTCAAAAATTCAAAGAATCATAATAAAGAAAGTAGCGGAGGAATACGAGTACTTGTATCCGTATATACCAGCTCATTTGGAAGACAAAATATTTGACAAAGAGGTGCAGTGGGTTGATGAGATGGTGCACAGTTTCTTACGGATCCCTCTCCAGCTGGATTTTCCAAAACTATCACTTAAGGTGGCTGAAAAATACCATTCTGTGGTGAATACCTGGGACTATGGCCAGAAGATTATTTTGGACAGTGTATCATCCCCAGACCAGATAAAAGAGACATTAAACGCTTTGTCACTACGGTGAACACAAAGGGAGAAACGTTGATCCTGCCCGGGTATTACTGGTGACTGTCCCAATGATACTTATGTCACCTCTCTTGTGGATTACAAATGTGCACTCGTGAAGTTAAAGGACGCTTTGCTGAAGCCACCTCATTCCTTTTGTCATGTACCTGGGTGTATTTGAACCGGGATCTTCCTGGTCGCAAAGCTGCAGCCTTACCTGTTGCGCTACTGAGCAGATCTAGACTTTTGGAAATGTCCTCTCAGTATTAAACATTACCTTGGACTCACTAGCCCCACCTACTGCCAGCTGTGGACAATTTTCAATCAAAGCAGCCCTTAAAAAGGAAGTGATGCTATCTCTCAGCGCCCGTTTGTGTGGAATAGCTCCCTGGGTGTTGTGACTGCTTTTTGATCCTGATTTTAGTGTTGAACTTCTGCCTGAATTCCTGACTACTCTCCAGCCTGCTGATTTTGTACTTCACTGCCAGCTCGTGTATGACCTTTGCCTGCCTGACCACTCTCTGGATTTCGATCGTGTACCATTTTGCCTGATCTGTTGCCAACCTAATCTGCCTGACTACGTTTTCGCCTGAATCCTCAGCACACAAGTTCCACTTCGGACACTACCTATCACAGGTACCTTACATTACAAACGGGCCACAATGACAGTGGACCCTGCTGAGATTGTTAAGGCGATTTCACGTCAGGGACAATTGATTGGAGCTCATGAACAGCATCTTTCTTCCCTGGATGCCAAGTTAGATGAACTTTGTACTATGCTTAAATCTTGTTTGCCTGCTTCCTCTGCAACGGTCCAGACTCTGGATCCTACTCCTGCTACGATCCAACCCACCTCTTCTGTACCACCCAAACTTCCTATGCCTGACAAATTTGGTGGTGATACTGAGGACTGCAGAGGCTTTTTAAATGTTTGCCGTTTGCATTTCCGCAACAACCCTGGGACCTTTAGCACTTCTTCTGCCAAAGTGACTTTTGTAATTTCCTTGTTAAAGGGGAAGGCCCTGGCCTGGGTCTCTCCTTATCTGGAACGCAATGATCCTGTGCTGCAAGACGCTGACAAATTTCTGGCTTCTCTCCAGACTGTATTTGACAAGCCAGATAGAGCTTCTGCAGCTGAGTACTCACTCTTGGACATGCAACAAGGCACCAGGTCTGTGGCACGATATAATATTGAGTTTCGTACCCTTGCTGCTGAGACTACTTGGGACTCAAGGGCATTACGTGCAGCCTTCCGAAAAGGTCTTGCAGATCGCATCAAAGACGAATTAGTCTATAAGGATTCCCCAGAAGACCTAGAGAAATTCATAGAGCTCTGTGTTCGTCTGGATGTCCGGTATCATAAAAGGTGCCAAGAGAGACTTAGAACTCGCAAGTTTCCTCGGCCAGTCTACCGTTTGGCCCCTAACTTCCAAGCACCACCTCAGCCAGAACCTGAAATCTCAGTTGAACCCCAGACACCTGTGGAACCCATGGATGTAAGCGGTCTCCACCTAACTGAGTCTGAGAAACAAAGGAGGCGTGCATTGGGCCTATGCCTATACTGTGGACTTAAAGGACATTTATTATCTGTCTGCCCTTCCCGTCCAGTAAAAGGCAGGGTCTAACCAGTGTTGGAGGAGCTGGCTTAGACCTTACAGGTATATCCTCCAAGACCAAGATTGCCATTCCTGCAATTATCCATTTACCCTCTAAACTTGTCTCCTGTGAGGCTTTTGTGGATTCTGGAGCTGCTGGCATATTCTTGGACTACACTTTTGCTAAAAAAAATAATATCCCATTTGTTCCAAAATCTAGACCCCTGAACATTACCACCGTGAATGGACAACCCTTGGGAGATGGCATTGTAAAATTTGAGACTATGACAATCACCCTTCAGGTAGGCGTACTCCACAAAGAGGAAGTTGTCTTGTCTCTTATTGATTCTCCACTTCTGCCTGTTATCCTTGGTTACCCATGGTTACAACAACATAACCCTTCTTTTGATTGGGAAAATGGAGAACTAACCTCTTGGGGGTCGTTCTGTCATTCAAACTGTTTGTCTCAACCCAAAAGACTTCCTGCTTGTATGTTGGCTTCCGTGGCCGTCCCACCTACCTTGCCTCATGAATACCATGCGTTTGCAGACGTATTTTGCAAGCAAAAGGCAGAGGTTTTACCTCCACATTGTTCTTTTGACTGTGCAATTAAATTGATTCCTGGAGCACCTCTTCCCAAAGGAAGGACCTATCCCCTGTCTTTGCCTGAACAAAAATCCATGGAGGAATACGTAAAAGACAACTTGGAAAGAGGTTTTATCCGACCCTCTTCTTCTCCAGTAGGGGCAGGTTTTTTCTTTGTTGAAAAAAAAGATGGGGGTCTTCGACCATGCATAGACTATCGAGGGTTAAATCAAATCACTGTAAAAGACTCCTACCCTTTGCCTCTCATTCTTGAACTGTTTGATGTACTTAAGGGGGCTGTTATCTTCTCCAAGCTAGACCTACGAGGGGCTTATAATCTAATTCGAATTAAAGACGGGGACGAGTGGAAGACAGCATTCAACACTCGTAATGGACATTTTGAATATCTGGTTATGCCATTTGGGTTGTGTAACGCCCCTGCTGTCTTCCAACATTTCATGAATGAAATTTTTCATGATTTCAGCAACAGTTTTGTGATCATCTACTTGGACGACATTTTAATCTTTTCCAAGACTCATCTAGAGCACATCTCGCATGTAAAGCAGGTATTGCAACGACTGAGAGAAAACCAACCTTATGCGAAGATTGAGAAATGCAGTTTCCATCAAAGCCGTATTCCTTTCCTTGGATACATTATAAGTGCTGCCGGTTTCTAAATGGACCCTCAAAAACTTTCCGCTGTCTTGCAATGGCCCCAACCGACCACTTTAAGAGGGCTCCAAAGCTTTCTAGGGTTCGCAAATTACTACAGACGCTTCATCAAAGGTTTTGCCTCCATTGTGGCCCCCCTTACTGCTATGACTAAGAAAGGTACAAATTGCAAGGTATGGTCCTCAGAAGCAGAATCGGCTTTCCAGCAATTAAAAGACATGTTTAGCAAAGCTCCAATTCTTCAGCATCCAAATCCCGATCTCCAGTACATAGTTGAGGTTGATGCCTCTGAGGTAGGAGCAGGTGCCGTGCTCTCCCAGAGACAGCCTAAGTCTGGTAGAATCCATCCAGTAGCATTTTTTTCTAGAAAGTTTTCTCCAGCGGAGATGAATTACGATGTTGGGAATCGAGAACTACTGGCCATCAAATTGGCATTGTCTGAATGGCGACATCTTCTGGAAGGGGCTCCCAAACCTTTTTCTATCCTCACTGACCATAAAAACCTACTGTACCTTCAGACTGCAAGACGTTTGAACTCACGTCAGGCTCGATGGGCTCTATTTTTCTCCCGTTTTAATGTTGTTCTTTCTTATGTTCCTGGGCATAAAAACAAGAAAGCCGATGCTCTTTCCAGACAGTTTGCTACCTCTGAAGAAGACCAACCTACCGAGCAGTATATAATCCCACCTCACAAAATTGTCAC
Source organism: Rana muscosa (assembly GCA_029206835.1). Taxonomy (NCBI): domain Eukaryota; kingdom Metazoa; phylum Chordata; class Amphibia; order Anura; family Ranidae; genus Rana; species Rana muscosa. Next base: position 220,728,261 of record CM055119.1, on the reverse strand, counting down.
ACAGATCTCTACGGCTCTTTCCCAACAGTTACAAGAAACCCAGAATTGTGTTCCCCAAGGCTTGAAGATACCGCCAGGTCGCCTGTTCGTAGCCCCTAGCCTCAGAAAACCTGTACTCCTCTGGGCACATGATGGTGTTTTATCTGGTCATCCTGGTGTCACCATCACTCTTAAGACCTTGCAGCATCATGTCTGGTGGCCTCATATGAAAAGGGATGTTACTGACTATGTGGCTGCCTGTCCAACTTGTGCTGCTAATAAAGTACCCCGTACATTGCCTACTGGACTGTTACAACCACTTTCAGCACCTCGTCAGCCTTGGACCCATTTGACTATGGACTTCATTACAGACTTACCCAAGTCCGAGGGCATGACTGCTATATGGGTCATAGTGGATCGCTTTTCAAAAATGTCTCATTTTGTGCCGCTCCCGGGATTACCTACAGCGGAAGCACTGTCTACTCTCTTCCTTTCCCATATTGTGAGATATCATGGCATACCTACCAATGTCGTCTCAGACCGCGGATCCCAGTTTGTTTCCCGATTCTGGAGAGCGTTCTGCAAGAAACTGGGAGTAACGCTTTCACTCTCTACCTCACATCACCCTCAAACAGATGGTCAAACCGAACGCATGAACCAGACCCTAGAAACCTATCTTCGACATTATGTCAATGCCTTACACTCCAACTGGTCTGAGTATTTGCCTTTAGCTGAGTTCGCCATTAATTCCCGTTGGCACAGTGCTCTTCATACCACACCATTCTACGCAGCCCTAGGCTATCACCCTCAGACTTTTCCCCTACTTCAGCCTTCTTCTGGTGTACCAGCAGCAGATCAGCGGGTTAAAAATATTCTGCTACATTGGAAAAAGATTCGCTTATTACTACGGAAGTCAACAGGCAAGTATGCACTTTTTTCCAACAAGCGAAGACGCCATATACCTCCATATGTGGTGGGGGACAGAGTTTGGCTATCAACCAAATATGTGAGACTGAAACAACCTTCTACCAAATTGGGCCCTCGATTCATTGGTCCTTACAGAATTATTGCTCGAGTCGGGCCAGTCTCCTATCGGTTGAAATTACCCTCCTCTCTCCGGATTCATCCTGTGTTCCACGTTTCCCTCCTCAAAAAAGCAATTTTCAATCGCTACTCCAGAACGCAACAGCTACCTCCTCCTGTTCTTGTTGATGGACAAAATGAGTTTGAAGTCTCCTTGATTCTAGAAGACAGGGTCGTGGCCTTCGGTATCTGGTTCATTGGAAGGGATATCCTGTCACAGACCGTTCCTGGGTTCCAGCCAAAGATCTGCATGCCCCTTCTCTTATTCGAGACTTCCATGCCAGGGGTCCACTTGGGGGGGGGGGCCCTGTCATGTACCTGGGTGTATTTGAACCGGGATCTTCCTGGTCCCAAAGCTGCAGCCTTACCTGTTGCGCTACTGAGCAGATCTAGACTTTTGGAAATGTCCTCTCAGTATTAAACATTACCTTGGACTCACTAGCCCCACCTACTGCCAGCTGTGGACAATTTTCAATCAAAGCAGCCCTTAAAAAGGAAGTGATGCTATCTCTCAGCGCCCGTTTGTGTGGAATAGCTCCCTGGGTGTTGTGACTGCTTTTTGATCCTGATTTTCGTGTTGAACTTCTGCCTGAATTCCTGACTACTCTCCAGCCTGCTGATTTTGTACTTCACTGCCAGCTCGTGTATGACCTTTGCCTGCCTGACCACTCTCTGGATTTCAATTGTGTACCATTTTGCCTGATCTGTTGCCAACCTAATCTGCCTGACTACGTTTTCGCCTGAATCCTCAGCACACAAGTTCCACTTCGGACACTACCTATCACAGGTACCTTACACCTTTGCACAGAGTTCTTTATTAACAGGGAACATTTCAGAAAGCTGTACTGCCAGGACTGTGCTGGACTGAATGCTGCCGGCAGAAACATGGAGTGCACATCTGAGCCATGTTGGCTAAAAGTAGGAGTTGGTAGGGTGTTCCTCTGTCATGCTGCCAAGTAGTTTCCTTCCATCCCCGAGTCCTGGTGAAACAGGGACCCTGGCTCCTCTCCCTACATGGCGCCAAGAGCGCACACGTGCACGCGCGCGTGCGCGCACACATGCTTTCTTTTTATAAGGTTTAGCTTCAAAAAAGGGGGCGGAGCCTGGCGGATGACGCGCTCTGTGCGCCCAGCGCTTCTGCGCATGTGCGGGCGTCCCAGCAAGATAAAAGGACTCAGTCCACGCTGCTTGCTATGGACACAGAGAATGAAAAGGAGCTGGTAGCATGGTATAGGGGCTTACAGCGAGCGGTTGATACAGGCATCCCCAGAAAGACGCATTAGTAGACACCCACTGATGTACATAGCAGCAAATTGCATTAGACTATTTCAGTAAGGGGTGTATTGCGGCTGGAATACCTCAGCTTTGAACTAAGGAATATGCCGCCTAAAAAACTCAGAGATATACCTCTGGGGAAGTGTAGGGGGTCTCCATCGGGCTCTGAGGATCTGGAGCAGTCATCTGCACCCTCCTCCCCTGAGAAATCAGAGGTTAATACCCATAAGGAACCCCCGGGAGTGCCAGGTACTGCGGCTGTCCTCAGTCCACCTGCTCCTGCATATATAACAGAGGAGGTTTTTTCCTCAACTCTGGAGGGATTGGAGCAGAGATTGGCTGCATTGATCGCTTCTTCTCTACAGGAAAGAAAGAGCGCCAGATCTCCATCACCTCCATTAGAGTGCCTGTTGGCAGAGCAACAGTCCCAGGAAGGGACCGTGTCCTCTTGCAGCCAATATCTTTGTTGGATGATCTCACCTGCTGGTGGTAATGCATGATCCATGGACTGTAGTACCGGCGTCCACCAGGGGTGTATTCCGGCAGTGTGGGACAGGCAGCACTTCCTGCGCTCAGCTGTGACCTGAAGCCTGATTATAAGACTTCCTATAAATACCCGGCAAATACAAACACTCCTTGCCCTGGTATCTTTCTCCCTGATCTAGGACCTGTGATCTGGACTTGAACCTGCATCCTGCCTGACCCGATCCGACCTGATCCCTACCTTGAGCCCATCCTGCATCTGTCCCTCCTGTTACCTGGATCCCTGCTCTGCAGCCAATCCATCTTTCCCCTCCCTGTTCCTGTTTGATTCCCATCCATACCCATCTGCTTTGATCCCCTTGTGTATGACCTCGGCCTGGCTTTCACTACGATTCCGGTATTCCCCCTTATTGTATATATTTTCTATAAGTCACTGTTATTTGGTTAGGTTACTGCACTGTGTTCTGTTGGAGGTGTTTATTTGTCTGTTTACTTTCCTTAATAAATTGTTACACTTTCACCTACACCTGTTTGTTCTCCTCTGTGCAGTCACACGGTCTGGTTTGCTAGCATTCTATGACACTAACATTACCCGCAAGGGAAGGTGTATGTGACCCTCTATAACATAAGGGTCCACAGTGCAAGGTGAGCGGCCAATCTTATCACTGGTGGAGGTCCCTCACTACTCACGTTATCACCTGCATGTTACATCTATATATCACCATTGAAGAACACACGGACGGTTTTCTAGATATTTTGATATATGGACTGGAAATAGCGCTGCACTGTCTTTTAACATTTTTACTTTAGGGATTTGAATTTGTGACCCTTGGTGTTCAGCTGCTTTATTGGTGTTGTTTTTATTGCGCTGATTTGTTTTCTATATTAGATTTACCTTTCCAAAAATAGTCTTGCTCCACTTGAGAGCCTCCATCCAGAGCTCCCGGCCTATCACGTCTCTCAGTATGACCTGGGCAGAACCAGGCTCTTTGTACTGGGTGAACATCTTCTGCATTTGCCAATTAAATTCTGCTTCCATGGCGACCGGCTCCTGCAACACATCTTCAATATCACCCGATACTGGATCCATTGGTGGTTTGGACTGCTTGTATGGAGGAAGCAGATCCCCCGCTGCCAACCAAATGTGACCCTGATTGGGTGCTCCTATTAAGATATAGCTTCCTCCAGTCTGGAACCAGGAACGTTATTGTCGCTAAACACCCAAGACTAGGCGACACTAGCTTAGATGCAAACTGAAATGCGTTATTGTAAACTCACACAGAATTTATATACCACACAAAAAAGAGCTTGATCACGTTATGCAAACAATAAGATAATTAACATAGCTAGGGAACAGCCAACATAAACATCAGTCTAATTAACATGAGCTATTTAACCAACTAGTCACTTAAACAAACCTAGGTGCCCACACCCTGGCTATGCAAAGCATAAACACATAACATCCCACAATAGTTTGATAACAAGATACAGTGGTCACAATATTATTCACATCTCCAAGAGATGAGCAGACAGACAGAAACAATAGGCGACTGAATTAACAATGGGAATGCACACCTAAGAGGCACACAATGAGAGAGACATACCCAACAATAAACACATAACAAACAGTGATCCCACCTCCGCTTAGACTGTCTACAACAGTCTATGAGACAAACGCATACAATGTTCCAGGAGTCTGAAAAGGTGGGATTAATTTATTTTCAAAGATTTCTTGAGCGATAATGTAGATAATTATTTCTGCCTCAAGTGAAGAAGCCTCTCCAACCCAGTCTGCAGGAGGGCCACCATATTCCCTCTGCCCATTAACCTGTACAAGATTAATATTACACCTTTCCATCCACTCCAGAAAAGATGCTTTATTGTCCTTATTCAGAGAATGAATCCAAGTCTCGCTCTCAGCGTTCATCACGTTGTTGTCCATCATTAGAGAATGATCTGCTCTTTCCATGGGCCATAATCAGTAGGTAGAAGACTTGCCCCTAGTCTTCTCCAAAAGCCCATGTCCTGGTTGGGTCTGTTACAGCCATAGATTGTAGATGCTATAACTTTCACACAGACTAATTATTATGCAGTTATTTTTTTTATTTTTTTACCAAAGACATTTATGAAGAAATTTGATTTGAATTTCATTGAAGTCTATGGGACCCGAACTGGAAAAATCTAAAGTGCCCATTTTGAGGGCTTATATGTAAGTTATTGACCATACAAAGTGTATGAGGGTGCGGCTACTACCCTGGGGGGCAAAGTTTGTAAAAAACATAATTTTTAAATGAGCCGTGATGCTTAAACTGAAATAATAAAAATAAAAAATTCCTTTAAACCTGGGGGGTTTCCTTAGTCTGCCTGTAAAGTGGTGCATCTGTACCATGTATAGAACTTGCTGCAGCAAAAATGACATTTATAAAGCCAATAAAATGAAATTTTTCCTGCAAGCTTTCTTTATTTTATAAACAATGGCTTGGGGAGCCAGTCTGTATGATGAGGCCACAATTTATCCGATTAAGGACCCCTTCACGCCGATATACGTCGGCAGAATGGCAATGGCAGTGGGTCGCGAGCGCGCCGCTGGTGGCGCGCTCGCAACCTGGTCCTGTGCTCCAGGACCACGCCCGCGGGACCCGTGTACCCGATCGCCGCCGGTTTTTCCGCGATCGGGTCACAGAGCTGAAGAACGGGGAGAGGTAAGTGTAAACAAACCTTTCCCCGTTCTTCCTAGTGTGACTGTCACTGATCGTCTGTTCCCTGTCATAGGGAACGACAATCAGTGACATCACACGGCAAGCCACGCCCCTAACAGTAGTACTCACTCCCCAGAAAACACTTAACCCCTTCAGCGCCCCCTACAGGTTAACCCCTTCACTGCCAGTGTAATTTTCACAGTAATCAATGCATTTTTATAGCACTTTTCGCTGTAAAAATGACAATGGCCCCAAAATAGTGTCAAAAGTGTCCGCCATAATGTCGCAGTCACGATAAAAATCGCTGATCGCCGCCATTACTAGTAAAAAAATATATATTAATAAAAATGCCATAAAACTATCCCCTATTTTGTAGACGCTATAACTTTCGCGCAAACCAATCAATAAACGCTTATTGCGATTTTTTTTACCAAAAATATGTAGAAGAATACATATCGGCCTAAACTGAGGAAAAAAAAAGTTTTTTTATATATTTTTGGGGGATATTTATTACAGCAAAAAGAAAAAAATATTGCATTTTTTTAAAAATTTACGCTCTATTTTTGTTTATAGCGCAAAAAATAAAAACCGCAGAGGTGATCAAATACCACCAAAAGAAAGCTCTATTTGTGGGAAAAAAAGGAGGTCAATTTTGTTTGGGAGCCACGCCGCGCGACCGCGTAATTGTCAGTTAAAACGACGCAGTGCCGAATTGCAAAAAGTGGCCTGGTTCTTAACCAGCCAAAATGGTCCGGGGCTTAAGTGGTGAATGCACTCGGAACAAGATTAGAGATTTTTGGAGATAAATTCTGGTGTCTGTTTCGCAGACATTGGATAGAAGTAACAGGTACGGAAAAGTTGGGCTTTGGGTGTTGGTGGCACCTTCACACCGTAACCCTATAGAGGTACTCTTGATGAAAGCAAGAATTGGCCTTGCTGTTAAAAATTTAAATGATATGCATCTGTCAAACAAGTTCGGAAAAATTGGTCCTTGGGTGTTATTTGTGCCCATGAAACCTATACCAAAAAAATGTCTTCACAAGAAAATCAACACCCACAAAGCTAGGCAGTCTAGACAGTCATGCACAGATTCCACATCCCAAAAACACCTAATCGGCAACATCAGCATCAGGGGCTTGATAGCTGCTGCTAATCCAGGAATGATTATATTTTGATAAATGTCAGCCTGTCAATGGAGTCTGAGGACAGACGTGCTCTTTTATCTGTCACAAAACCTCTGGCAGTACTAAATGTCCATTCGGAAAGCACGCTGGATGCAGGGCAGCTGAGAAGCTTAATTGCATACTGGGCAAGTTCTGCCCAGTGGTCTATTCTCATGACCCATTAACCCAGTGGATCGTCAACTGGAAAGCTCTCCATGTCTGTTTTCACCCCTAGATAATCTCTCACCATATGATTCAGACACTGCTGATGGGATGTGGAAGCTGACAGCCCTGGTTGAAGAGGACTAAAAAAAATTAGAAATGCATCACTAAGGCAGCCCCCTTCTCCACCACTCCTCTCTTGACCAACGAAAGCCTCAAAATTAGCCTTTCCATGAGACTGTAACCTAGCAGAGTCTGGAAAGGCATTACATAAACTCCTCTTTAAGGTGTCCTCAAGAGATTTCATCCTCTGCTCCTTCTGTGAGGACAGAATGAGTTCTGAGACTTTCCCCTTGTGATTGTGGTCAAGGAGGGTTGCCAACCAATAGTGATCATTCTCCTTGATTCCACAAATTCTTAGGTACTTTTGCAGGCTTTGACGAATGAGGAAATCCATGCACCGCAAGTTTGTGGAGGCATGAGAAGCAGAGTCCTCAGGGTCACTGAGGGTTACAGTATCTGGAACTGCCTCCTCCTAGCCACATACTACTCCCAAGGGTTCTGGGGATGGAAAACCATCTCTTAAGGTTTGACGTATGTTTTCCTCTGCTTCAATGCCTCCAAAACTGCCATAATCCTCCTCCTCTTGTGTGTTCTGTGGCGTCCCAAGAATGGTGTCTGCATAAAGCGGGCCTGGAGAGGAAAGGAAGTCCTCCTTTTCCTCCCGCTGCTCTGCCGCGAGTGCCCTGTCCATAATGCCACACAGATTCTGCTCCAGCAGGAACACAACAGGGATTGTGTCACTGATGCGTGCAATTTCAAGGCTCACCATCTTTGTCGCCTCCTCAAATGGGGACAGTATAGTGCATGCATCCTTTATCAGCAGCCATTGGCGTGGGGAAAAAAAAGTAGAGCCGGCCTGTGCCTGTCGTTGTGTCATACTGAAACAGGTACTTGTTGATGGCCCTCTACTGCATGTGCAGCCGCTGCAGAATTGCCAAAGTTGAGTTCCACCTGGTAGGCATGTCACAAATCAGGCGATTTACGGGCAGGTGGAATTCCCACTGAATTTCAGCCAACCGAGCACTGGCTGTTTAAGCCTGCCTGAAATGGCTACATACTCTTCTGGCCTGCTTTAGCAGATCTTCCAACCCTGGGTACCTGTTTATGAAATGCTGCACCTCCAAATTGAGGACATGTGCAAGGTATGGCACATGTATCAACTTTCCCTGTTTAAGGGTAGACAGGAGGTTTCTGCCATTATCGGCCACCACAATTCCTGGCTCCAGCTGGCGTGACGTGAACTACTTCTGGGCCTGCCTCTGCAGAGCTGAAAGAATCTCTGCTCTGGTGGCTCCTGTCCCCTAGACAGACCAGCTGAAACACTGTATGGCATCCTTTAGCATGGCTCATTGAATAGCACCTTGATCGCTTAGGGATGTACTGGTGGTTCAAAGGACAATTCAGCAGAGGAGGGCATGGAGGAGGAGGGGGTGGAGCAAACAAATCTCGCATCATCACCAATAGCTGTATGTAGACGTGGCGACCAAACAAGCTGCAGCACTGAGCCCTGTCCTGCATCCTTCCTAGTTGCAAGCAGAGTTACCCAGTGTGAACGAAATATAGTGTCGCTGACCATGCTTGTGGACCACCTGTCAGCAGTAACATGGACCTTGTGGCTGACTGCCTTGCCCAACAATGCCACAACATTGCCTTTCACGTGATGGTACAGAGCAGGAATGGCCGTACATGAAAATAAATAGTGACTGGGAACCTGCCATTGCGGTACAGCACATTCTGCAAAATCATGGAAGGGGCAGAATCCACCAGACAGAAAGGCAGGAGTTGCAAAGCTTTGACAAGCTTGAATTTAGGTGCTGGGCATGTGGATGGCAGTGACTGTATTGTTTTTTGCAACAGCTAGGGCAGATAAATTTGCCTGCTATAGTCTACACCTGGTGGTGCACTGCTGGCAGACATGCTGCAAGGACCTGTGACACCCTTCACTATACCTTCATCCCTGTCTGTGGAGGCTGGTGAGAGATCATGAGATATAGCGGGGGTAGACCTGAAAGTTGAGGTGTAAGGAGGAGCAGAATTATGTCCCTTTTGTGTGGCTTTTGGGTGCTCTTGCCAACTGGCTGAGTGGTGGGAGGTTAAATGCAAATAGCAACAGTGCGATCGGCTGCACATGTGCTAAAAAAGGCCGGACAGCTGAGCTATGGGAAGTGGGCTCCACAATAGCTCCACAATGTGATGGAGCTGTTTTGGTGGCTGCTCTCTATTCTTCCATGATGACTGCCTCACTGGGGTTGTGCCTCACCCTCACTTTCCTCCTCTGTTCTATCTGGCACACAAGCCGCATTAGTGACCTCATCATCATCATCTTCATCCTCATCATCATTGGAGCCAACTTGGCAATATGCTGCAGCTGGGGGAACATGACTGTCAATTTGTTGTTTACCAGAGTTCTCTCTTCTCTGTATGCTCATGTTCCTACCTTCCTCAAACCCAGAACCAACATTAGAATTAAGTAATGCCTGTGCATTGTCAAGGAGCAAGTGATTGACGCTGTGTTCAAATAACTCAGCTGACTCCTCCATGCATGATGCTGGGGCAATGGCAGGAGTAGCTGTGAACAAGGAGGCAGAATAAGCCATTCTGGCAGCTGCGGTGGACTGTGCACTAGTCTCTGCTTGGGTCACAGAGGATGAAGAGGATGGGGATGGTTTAGTAAGCCAGTCCAACACCTCCTCTGCATGCTGTGGCTGGATAGCACGGGCTATAGAACATCACTAAAAAGAGGAAATGGGGCCCTGTCCGAGGACAGACCACATCCACCTTTGCCTGTAAACACAGACGCTGCTGGCCCCCTCACAGTGCCATGGGAATGTCTGACTCTCCCTGTTGGCCTCCCAGACATGATGGGGGGGGGGGGCTTATTACAGAAATGTAAAAGAGAAGGGGAAATGTGTACTTGGATGCACTTTAATCAATGGAAAGTGGTGTTTGGTGCACTTTAACTGGAGTACTCACTAAACAGACACACTCCACTGACACACTACAATATACCGCAGTAAAACTTCACTGACGCAATTCAATATACTGTAGTAAAACTGTACTAACACACTTCAATATACTGCTGTAAAAGTGCACTAAGGAAATTCAATATACTGCAGTAAAACTGCACTAACGCACTTCAATATACTGCCGTAAACATAAACAAATGCACTTCAGTATACTGCTGTAAACGTGCACTAACGCAGTTTAATATTCTGCAGTAATGTGCACTAAAGCACCTAAATATCCTGCAGTAAACATGCACTAATGCGTCTCAATATACTGCAGTAAACGTGCACTAACGCACTTCAATATACTGCCATAAACATGCACTAACGCACTTTAGTATACTGCCCTAAACATGCACTAACACAGTTTAATATACTGCAGTAAACGTGCACTAACGCAATTCAATATACTGCTGTAAATGTGCACTAACGCATGTCAATATACTGCAGTAAACTTGCACTAACACACCTCAATATACTGCAGTAAACGTGCACTAGCGCAGTTCAATATACTGCAGTGAACATGCCCTTATGCAGTTCAATATACTGCAGTAAACGTGCAATAATGCACCTCAATATACTGCAGTAAACGTGCACTAGCTCAGTTCAATATACTGCAGTATACCTGCGCTGAAACACTAAACTGACACTAAAGTAAAAATTTATTGCACTACACTTATGCCGCGTACACACAATGGTAAATTCTGACAAGAAAAGTCTGGTGTGAGCTTTTGGTCGGAAATTCCAACCGTGTGTAGGCTCCATCTGACTTTTTCTGTCGGAATTTCCGCCAACAAAAGATTGAGAGCCGGTTCTCTATTTTTCAGACAGTAAAAGTTTCTATCGGAAATTCCACTTTGTCTGTATGAAATTCCGATGCGCAAAAAAACATGCATGCTCAGAATCAAGCAGAAGAGCCGAACTGCCTATTGAATTTCATTGATCTCGGCTCGTCGTACGTCTTGTATGTCACTGCGTTCTTGACAAGATTTGTGTGGCCGTGTGTATGCAACACAAGTTTGAGCCAACATTCCTTTTAGAAAAAATCCCTGGTTTTCTTGTCCGAATTTCCGATCGTGTGTACGCGGCATTACACTGCACTATCACTATAGTCACACTAAACTGACACTAAAATGAATGGTCGCACTACACTCACGCTGCACTATCACTGTTTTCACACTACACTTACACTCTACACTCACAACAGAATCACAATAGCACACTAACTTGTTAGTAGCAATAAACAGAGCCCTGTTCTATCTATCTCTACTCCAATATCACACTGCAAATGGCTGCTTTGGGAAGGATCCATTTATAGTGGGGATGGGTCTATGAGCAATGAGCCATGGTTGGGCAGAGTCATCATTATTTTCTGCAATCATGGCTCTGACAGTGTTTTGTGCCCTAATTGGGAAGATCCTTAATTGCTTCAGCCAATCATGGCTTCCAATGCACTGTGCGGCACTCAGCGCATTGTGGGGCGCTTGGCGGGCCGAAAAAACGCCTGAATGCCCTGACAATTCGGGTGTTTGCCGAATGGTTAAACAGCCAATGTCCAGCCCGAATTCATGCTCGGGTGAACTGTTCACCCAACACTACTGACAGATCCAGCAAGAAAATGATGCTTCAGACGCAGTCTGTCCTCTTCTAGGATCCTCTGGCAGCCAAACAATGAATCTGACTGCCCGATTGCTGCCGATGACCTTAAATAGGACCTGACAATGTTAATACCATTCAAAGTATGAAGAGCTTTTTCTCCTGGTGACTGTGGACTAGAAAAAAAATAAGAAAAGACAATGTCTTAAATCAAATGAAAACTTGAAACCACTTTTGGAAAAAAAGATGGGTGACACTGTAACACCACTTGTCACGGGGAAGGACCAAAGATGCTTCTTACAAAAAGAGCCAATTCCTACACCCTTCTTGTTGAAGTAATTGCAACTACCTTCTGAGTCAATAGGACTAATGTAATCTCACAAATCGCTTCAAAAGGTGGTTTCTGTCAGACACAGACCCAAATACAAATCCCAAAGAATATAGGCAGACGGTAACTTTTTCTCATGGTACCCGATCCCACTCCTCATCTAGGTGAAGGTGATGTTGCCTCGGCCTGTTCCCCCACCCTCCAACCACTGCTTTCTGGGATCACCTCGCACATCCCTGGAAGCTGCAGGACCAGTCTCACTGTAAGCTGTGGCTTGTGCATAAGCAGTAGTGAGACATCAGGAAATCACAGCCAGCTCCAATAACAAAGACGGCAGTGCAAAGAAACAGGAGTCCTGTGGAGAATCAGCTGCACAGAAGACAGCGCTGGACTCCAGAGGTTAGTACTGTATCTGTTTCTTAGAAGTTAACAGTACAGTATTTTTATCTGCAGACCTTTAATTTGCCCATTCTCCAGTGAAGTTCCTCTTTAAGTATAATTCTGTGACAGAAATAAGGCTGTATCAAGAGAAAAAATTGCATTCTGCAATCTGTGCTACCAATGTTATCTTTTATGTTATTAAGGTACCATTTATCTACTCACAGGTGGCCACTTATGACAAGTATATTTGACAGAAATAATGAAGTTAACAGTTACTATAAATGATTTTATGGCGTCATTTTAATCAGTTAAACTGACAAAATATAAAAAATTCACAAAATATTCAGAATGAGTCTTTTGTAGGTTATGAGCAGAATAAGCAGGCCAAAAGCACCGTAGAGATGTTCTTCCTCATACAAGGCAAAAGTGAAATAAAATAAAAAACATGCCACTTACGTAGCTTTGCCTTCTCGTAACAAAGTGCAGGTAATACTGACGGTAAGAGTCACTGACACAACCTTGACAGAACGTGGAGTGAGCGTCAATTTCAGTTCTCGAGGAGCAGATGAGATGGCAGCAAACTTTCTAAGGTCAATAGGAGCCACAGCCAGAAGTTTTTTATGGCCTCGAGATTCCTGAATTGCCAAAAAAGAACAATATTATTAAACCGAAAGGGCATAAGAAACCAATGCTGACAATATAGCAAAGTGACGATACACATGATGGGCTTACAATACACAGCATTGGACTTACTGTGGATAGTTAGACGTGATTGCTACACTGGAATACAATTACGTATGTCTTTTGAAGTGCAGATGTATTATTATATATAATGTGTGCTCCATTATATTGGGATCTTGTGCACTTTGGGGAAGATTTTCTGGCTTTTGTGTCTGAAGTCTTTCATTGAATAGAAGAACTGAACTTGGGGTTTGGAAGCTGAAGCCTGGAAAGAGTTTTTAGTATTTTGCTGATATAGAGGCTCCTGGTTGTTGTTGGGGGGGGGGGTTGGACTGGGTTGGATCCTTGCACTGTGGAAGTAAAGCCTTCCCTCCTGTGACATCTTTTATGAATTGATCAAGTGGGTCCACAGACATCTTCCTTCGAAAGGCATACATGATGTGAGGCCTCTATTATACGTGGTTTCAGCTATCCAGGCTTTCAGCCATAATAGTCTATGCATGTGAAAGGAGATTAGAACCATTCTGGAAATTTGTCTCATGACATGTTCTAGGGCATCAGCGAGAGTTAGTTGCAGGGTCTGGGCCTGCTGTTAGTAAAGAGAGCCTTTAACAGTGTCTCAAACTTTCTATCTGAAGAATCTTTGAAATAAGGAACATCTTTATTAGGTACACTGAGATGTTTGGGGGGTAGTAAAAATCCTGTATGGAGTGATCAAGTCATAATAGACTGCACATTCTTTCTGTTCATGAACAGGAAATCTCTTTGAAGACTTTACAGGTCTTTTAGTACCTAAAGGGGCATAGTGAAATGGAGCAGAATCAAGCTGCATGTTTGCCCATTCTAGGGCAGGCATATCTGAATCCAACTCAAGGGCTAGCTATTCAACATCACAGCTCAGCAAACCCTGCATGGATTTAGTTGGGCACAAGTTCTATGTGCACAGAATTCCTGGGGGAGAGGTTAACAAGTGTTGTGTTCTTGGCTTGAAGGAGTTAAACCGGGGTAATGCCATCACCCCGTTATTGTTTTTTAGAGCCAGCAGTTGGCTCTTATGTGATAACAACTGATGCAGTTAAAAGCCACTCGGCTGTTATCCTAAGGAGCGGGGGGTGTCCCCTTTCCCCCGTCCCGCCGCTCTTCCTGGGCCTCCAGTCCCACTGGGAGACCCGAGCCACCACTCAGCACATCCGCTGCCTAGGCTGAGACCCAAACAAAGCCGGATTCGGCTATGATCGGGTCTCCAATGTAAAATCACAGAAGCAAAGTCCCAATGTAACTTTCAGTTTACTCGGATGCCAATGGCGCCAATTTAAAAAAAATTACAGTATTCAGAATTGCTGATTTTGGCGATCTGAATACTTTTAGGCATACTCCATAAAGAGTACCTGTCACCACCTATTACTGTCACAAGGTATGTTTACATTCCTTGTGACAATAATAGTGATCACAATTAATTTTTTTAAAGGGACAATGTAAAAAAAACGGAAAAAATAAATAAAAAATTGAAAAGCGTCCCCGTCCCCGCGTGCTCGCGCAGCAAAGAAAATGCATACGTAAGTCACGCCCGTCAGAGAGAGAGCAATAATTCTAGCAAAATACCTTCTTTGTAACTCTAAATTGGTAACCATTTAATTTTTTTAAAGCGTCGTCTATGGAGATTTTGGGGTACCAAAGTTTGACGCAATTCCACGAGTTTTATAATTTCAAAGCTTGACATGTTAGGTATCTATTTACTTGGCATAACATCATCTTTGACAAAATACAAAAAACTGTTTAGTATTTTTTAATTCATGAAAGTGTCTTTTTCCCTCAAAAATAGGATTTTTTACTCACCGTAAAATCCTTTTCTCTGAGTCCATGGACCGACACAGCTTCTCTATTGACAAAGTGGGTATTATCCGTTAATTAGGAGTGACTAGGCAGAAAAACTTGTAAAAAGTGTTGCATCACACCTTCTACAGTACCGCCCAGGGGGCGGACCCTCTGGATATACCCTCTCAGTCTGCATCTTCGCAGATCAGTTCGTCAAAAAGCAGTACAAACTTAAAATGAGGGGTGGGTGCTGTGTCGGTCCATGGACTCAGAGAAAAGGATTTTACGGTGAGTAAAAAATCCTATTTACTCTTTCGTCCATGGACCGACACAGCTTCTCTATTGACAAAGTGGGACGTCCCAAAGCAGTGTCAGAGAAAAAACGAGGGGTGGTAACAGCATAAAAATAAACTTCACCCCAAACACAAAACAGCACTCCTCCAACGGAGGAGTTGCAACTCTAAACAGCCGCTTGCAAAACCTTGCGGCCAAAAGAGGCATCCGAAGATGCACCTACATCAATTTTGTAGAATTTTGTGAAAGTGTGAGCGGACGACCAAGTCGCCGCTTTACATAATTGGGAAACAGACGCTTGATGTCGGAAAGCCCAAGAGGCACCTATTGCCCTGGTCGAATGCGCCGTGATATGAAAGGGGGGCGCCTGACCCTTTAAGGCGTAAGCCTGGATTACTATCTGTCGGATCCACCTAGAGATGGTGGCCGATGAGACTGCTTGGCCCTTCTTGGGACCAGCCACCGAAACAAACAGTGAGTCTGACTTCCGGAACAGGGAAGTAGCAGATAGGTATACTCTCAAAGCTCGGACAACGTCCAAGGAATGCAACGCCGACTCCTTAGGATTCGACGGCTGAGGACACAAGGATGGAAGTACAATGTCTTCGTTGAGATGAAAAGCCGAAACGACTTTCGGAAGAAAGGAAGGCTGCGGCCGCAGCACCACCTTATCCTTGTGGAAAATCAAATAGGGAGCCTTGCAGGACAAGGCTGCCAGCTCAGAGACTCGTCTAACTGACGTAACAGCCACCAAAAAGACCACTTTCTGAGAAAGTGTCAACAGGGGAATATCTCTAATATTCTCAAACGGTGCCTTCTGAAGCACCGAGAGGACCAGGTTCAAGTCCCACGGAGGTAACGGGGGACGGACCGGAGGGGCCACCTGTCGGACCCCCTGCACAAATGTACTCACGAGAGAGTGAGTCGCCAGGGGTCGCTGAAAAAAGACAGCCAGGGCAGATATCTGTCCCTTAAATCGTACTTAGGGCAAGCCCTTGGTCCACCCCATGCTGTAAAAACAGCAGGATTCTGGAAACCAAATAGGTACGCGGATGCCATTTCATTTCCTCACACCTGGAGACGTAGGCCCTCCAAGTGCGGTAATAGACCTTCCTAGAGGACGGTTTTCGAGCACTTCTCATAGTAGAGATTACTGAGTCTGACAGGCCCCGGTCTCTCAGTACCTGGTTCTCAACAGCCATGCCGTTAAAGCCAATGACTGTAAAGCAGGATGGAATATGGGACCTTGCGATAGCAGGTCCTTCCGTAGTGGTAGGCGCCAGGGGACGTCTGCTACCAGACGTACTAGATAGTCGTACCAAGGACGCTGAGGCCAATCTGGAGCGATTAGGATCATTGGAATTCCTCTGCCTCCACTCTGCGGAGCAGAAGAGGAAGAAGCCTTAAGGGAGGGAAGGCATAGATTAGCCGATACTGACCCCACGATGCTACCAACGCGTCCGTTGCGTCTGCCCATGGGTCTCTTGACCGGGCCACAAATCTCAATACCTTCCGATTGAGTCGGGAAGCCAGAAGATCTACGTCTGGTGTGCCCCATCTTTGGCAGAGGAGTTGGAACACCTCCGGGTGTAAGGACCATTCTCCCTGGTCCAGCATCTGGCGGCTCAGGTAGTCCGCCTGCCAGTTTTCCACACCCGGAATGTACACGGCCGACAGTGCCGGTACGCTCCTCTCTGCCCACTTCAGGATGCGAGCGATCTCCGATGCTGCAGCTGAGCTTCTTGTTCCTCCTAGATGATTGACATATGCCACTGCTGTGGCGTTGTCTGACTGGATCCTGACTGGACGCCCTTGCAGCCTCTGGGACCATTTGAAGAGGCACAGCTTGATCGCCCGGATCTCCAGGACATTGATCGGCAGGAGGGCTTCCTCTGGGGTCCAGCGACCCTGCGCCGACTGGACACCTCAGACTCCCCCCCAACCTGTAAGGCTGGCATCCGTCGTGATCACTATCCAGTAAACCGGAAGAAATGACTTCCCGGCCATTACAGCCGGTGCTGTCAGCCACCATACCAGGGATCTCATGACTAGGTGGCTCACTCGGATTTGATAATCCAGAGATGAAGGGCATCTGTTCCATCTGGACAGAACTTCCTTCTGTAACACTCGAGTGTGGTATTGAACATATGGGACCGCCTCGAAGGAGGCTACCATGAGGCCCAACACTCGCATGAAAAAACGGAGTGACGACCAATTCCTGGAAGTCAGCTGCCGTACTGCAGCCCGGAGGGTCTGCAACTTCTCCACAGGGAGGAATACCTTTGCCTCTGAGGAATCCAGAATCAACCCCAGGTACACTAGGCGTTGAGTGGGCACCAATACTGACTTTTGCGTGTTTAGTATCCAACCACAGTCTCGAAGAGTCTGACAGGTAATGGACACGCTTACCTCTAATTCTGAGCTTGAAGGGGCCTTCAGCAGAAGGTCGTATAAGTAGCCTGTGATAGCGATACCCCGCTGTCTTAGAAGTGCCAGAATCGGAGCGAGCACCTTGGTGAACGTCCTGGGTGCTGAGGCAAGGCCCAACGGGAGGGCCACAAACTGGTAGTGGTCCTTCCCGATAGCAAATCGCAGAAACCTCTGGTGTCTGGAGTATATGGGGACATGCAGGTATGCGTCCTTGATGTCCAAGGAGGCCAGAAAGTCCCCCGGATGGAGAGCCGTGACTACAGATCGAACCGACTCCATCCGAAAACTTTGTACCTTCACAAAGCAATTGAGGGCTCTGAGATCCAAGCTTGGACGAACCCCCTCCTTCTTCGGCACAATGAACAGATTTGAGTAAAAACCCCGTTCCAGTTCTGGAACTGGAATAACTACCCCGCGTTCCAGTAGACCCTGGACCGCCCCATACGGTAGTAGCTGGAGATTGGAGGTGTTGAATCTGTCCGGTGGACAAGAGAGAAACTCTATCTTGTAGCCTGAGGAGATTACTTCGCAAACCCACCTGAGATTAGTGCTGTCCACTGAGTCGCGAATTTGCGAAGACGTCTCCCCACCCGAGAGCTGGGTGGGGGTGGACCTTCATGCGGACGCAAATTTGTCCGCAGGCTTATTGGGTATGCGGGACCAGGGACACTTTTGTCCTTGGGCAGGCGCTTTATCGGCCTGGGGTCTTTTCCCTGTCGCCCTAGGGGGACGAAAAAACCACTTGTGTGCAGTAAAGGAGGGCCCTTGCCCTTGGCGTGGCCCCTTACCCTTGCTAATTTGGGGAAGCAAAGTGCTTTTACTTCCTGTGGCATCCTTGATGATGTCATCCAGAGAAGCTCCAAAAAGTCTGTCGCCCTTAAAAGGCAGATCCAACAGGGCTTTCTTGGAAGTCTGGTCCGCATACCAGCCTTTTAGCCAGATCAGGCGGCGTATTGCTACTGCATAAACCGAAGTTTTAGACAGCAGGGGAATAGTATTCATGTCTGACTCGCAGACAAACCTAAGGCCCTGGACCAACAGGTCGGCCAATGTTATCTCATCAGGAGGAGCATCTCGCTCCTTAACCCCTGGAGTAGCAATCTTGCCCATTCAGTAAGTGTGTGAGACACTAGGGCCCCCGCCAATGCCGGGCGTACTGCCGAGCCTACCACTGAGTATAGGTAGCAAGCGAGTGCTTCAGCCTTCTTATCCACAGGGTCCTAGAAAACAGGAGCCCCTTCTACAGGAATTGTGGTGGCTCTATTAAGTCTGGACACCGGAGGGTCCACTATAGGGGGGAGAGGTCCATTTCTTCAGAAAACTCTCCTCAAAAGGGGTACCGTACCGCAAACCTCTTTGGGACTGTAAAGACCCTCAGTGGGTTCTCCCATTCCTTGTATAAGAGTTTATCAAAAGACACACAAGGGAACACCTTAGCAGTGCGGGCAGGTCTATGAAACCCAAGTGGACCGGAGTCTCTGCTGCTTCTGCAGTATTTTCCAATTTTAGCATATCCCACACTGCAGTAATAAGGTCAGATACCAAAGCCGTCTCGCGTACTGACCTGGACTTTGAGTCATTCTCACTGTCCGGTCACGGTCTGCAGTCTCTGATGCGTCAGAATCTGGGCCCCGAGCCAAAGCTGGACCTGGTTCTGCACCAGAATAATCCCCAGAAGCTTGCAGGGGATGGGGCATTTACTACCCCCTGTATTCCCGTGTGCTGCTTCCACCCTGGCAGCAAACGCCTCTAGGATTGCAGTCATAGCGTTCATAGACACCTCAGGGGCACCAGCTGCTAAATCTGGTGTTTCAGGGGAGAAGACATCTGGCTCAGATGCCATGCTGACCACACGCTGACCCTCACAGGGCTCCAGGCAAGATATCAATAGGCCACCCTCCTGTGCTGCAGAGAGGCCGGGTCACCCAGAGGACTCACCACCCTGGATAGGTACTGCTATGCTGCGCCTGTGATGCTGTCCCGCTGCTGCTGTGTCAGTCTGCTTCTTTTATCAGCACTTCCTGTGTGAATTTTCACGCCAGTGTAATGCACCCTAGAGGCCGGAGGCTCTCGAAAAATGGTTGCCAAAAACGTTTGTATGGAAGATAATGTGGGCTCTAAGAAAATGGCCGCCGACAGAAGATAGAGGTCAAGCAGCCATAGCTCACAAAAAGATGGCCGCCGAACGGCAATATCTGCATACAGGGTGGACAAACATGGCCGCCGATCAGCTGATAGGGGCCAGTGGGTGTGGCCGAACCACAGGAAGATGGCCGCCGGGCAGTCACAAGAGGCCAAACTTGGCATGGACCACCTCAAAATGGCCGCCGACAGCATGGAGGAGGAAGGACACAAACACAGGTAAGAAAAAAATGACATTTCTTTTAAATGTTAGTTACAGCCAGCCCCGCTCCAGTGGGACCCCCTAGGTGACCCCCAGCACCCAGCAACCTTTAGCTAGAAGCCCAGGGAGGAGGGAAAGGCAGGGAGAGAGGGAAGAAAGGGGCCACAACCACTTACTTGATCTCTCCAGGAATGTCCAGCTAAATCACCCAGCCGAGGCAGGGGAGTTTTACTTACCTATCCTGCATGTATTCTGCTGGAAGACATTCCAAACAGATCATCGTCCGCGCACGGAAGGTGACTGTTGGCCAGGCATGCTGTGATTGGACCCAGAAGGGACGATCATATGTATGCCCTGGAGCATGACGCTCACCGGACAGGCTGCTGCGACTCAGCCGTAAGGTCAGCCGAAGCTGAGCGGTCCGATGCAAGCCTTGGAGTGTAAGCTCACCGGCCAGGCTGCTGCGACTCGGCCGTAAGGTCAGCCGAAGCTGAGCGGTCCGATGCAGGCCCTGGAGCGTAAGCTCACCGGCCACCCGTGGAGCGACGGGCATGTCGTGGAAAACCCTGCGCGTAGCTAGGGTCGGCACACGCTCGATGGCCGAAACTGGGGAGACTACAAGGATCGAGGATCCAGCCTGTCACCCAGTCGGCAGTTGATCGAAGAACACAGGAAACAACAAATGTAGCAAAAAAAAAAATATATATATATATATATCTTTTTTCCCCGGACCAATGGGCCCGAAGGGAGCCATGTCCTACTCCTTGCTAGACAGAAAAAAACTGATCTGCGAAGATGCAGACTGAGAGGGTATACCCAGAGGGTCCGCCCCCTGGGCGGTACTGTAGAAGGTGTGATGCAACACTTTTTACAAGTTTTTCTGCCTAGTCACTCCTAATTAACGGATAATACCCACTTTGTCAATAGAGAAGCTGTGTCGGTCCATGGGCGAAAGAGTAAAATGTGTTTAAAAGACCGCTGCGCAAATATCGTGTGACATAAAAAATATTGCAACGATTACCATTTTATTCTCTGGGGTCTCCGCTAAAAAATATATATATAATGTTTGGGGTTTTAAATAATTTTCTAGCAAAAAATACTGATTTTAACTTGTAAGCAACAAATGTCAGAAATAAATAGGCTAATGCCGCGTACACACGATCATTATTCACGGCGGTTAAAAAACTGCCGTGAATAATGACAGGAAAAACGAGGGAACCGCTTGGTTCCCTACACACGGTCGTTTTTCCCGTCATTTTTTCTCTTGACGAGAAAAACGACCGTCTGTGGGCTCCGCGGCAGTGTTTCCCTGGGAAAACTGCCGCGGAAAAAAATGCTGGAAAAAACGACGAGAAAATTTAGAACATGTTCTAATTTTTCTCGTCGTTTTTTATGCCGTTTTTCTCGACGAGAAAAACGACATAAAGCCCACAGACGATCGTTTTTCTCGGCGAAAAGAAAAAATGCCGTTTTTCTCGTCGAGAAAAGCGGTCGTGTGTACGCGGCATTATACGTAAAAGTGATTTAAATAACAGTATTAATTAAAATACAGTTTTTACATGGATACAAGCAGATGGAATATTTACTGGTGTGTGAGAACACCACCTTTTTTCATTCAGATAGAATAGCAGCACACTCCAAGACCACATTTAGTTTAGATATGCAACTGCTAAAATTGATTCACAAACCTAAATATTACCAACAGAAAATATTGTGAAACGTGATAAATTATGGTACTAAAATAATTTCCCCAGATCTTTACAAATGAAAAGAAATTAGTTCATATGAAACAGCAGTCACTATGCCCTTGACCCTGTGTTTTGGAATAATATGTACCAGTCCAGCTCAAGAAGGTATCAAAGGTTAGAAGGTATCTGATGATAACAATTGTTTTACGATCCAACACTCTTACCGTTTGGCTTCATAAATTAAAGAAGGCCATTTTGAACTCCCAACCCAGATTTCACTATCCAGCCTTATAGCATAGAAGTGCAAAGTGGCACAGTAATGTTATACTTTAAATTTTATGTGAAGAACATTGCAAGATTACTGTTTCACTCTAGGACCGTGATGTAGTATTATGACTTAAATTGTTTCACCATATTTTTTAGTTGGAACTTTTAGTGGTTTGCTGGGAATCCTTTTTTAGCAGTTACATATGCAGGCTGAATGTGGTCCTGCAGCGAAACGGGTTCTGAGTCATATTTACCCCTTCAACTTGGAATATCCATTCCTTTTCCTCAAAATGATCAGCGTGAGGGTCCTAAAATCAAGAGACAGATTGTTAATTAGTTAATTTTTTTTTAACTTAGTTTAAAATTGTGCACATGTAAATCAGAATGTAGTATTTTTTAAATACAGCAAAACCTTGGATTGCAAGCATAATTCATTCAGAAAACATGCTTGTAATCCAAAGAACTTGAGAGAGGCACATCTGAGTGTAGCAATATGGTTACATTTAATGAAAATTTAGCAACTCGCTTGGTTGATGATTAATAGAGGCACATCTAAGTATGCAGGCATCCAGGGTAAAGCTGTCCACATAGACCATCCTCCGCACCGCTGGCTCTCACCGCTGTCAGTCTGCAATCGTGACCGGAAAGACTACCCTGCAGTAGAGCGATCTGAAAGCGAGGCTTGAAGCACTCGTGGAGCGCAGAGTGGAAGGGATGACGTCAGTGGCGCCACTAGGTTTGGTGTCACCCGGTGCAGTAAAACATGGTGTCACCCCCCAGCAGAACAGGCAGTAGGGCACTGAGCAGGCTAGCGCATCCCGCGCCTCTCAGGCCACCCCCAACACTCCCCTCCCCATCCTGCTACAGTGCTAATTGATAGTGTCACCCAGAGAATTCTTCAAATAGAAAAGGTCAGCGGTGTTTGATCGCTCGGTTCTCACCCTTAGAGCTGGCGGGGAACAGATGCAGCATCAGACCGATGTGGCATCCACCTAGGTAAGTATGATTTAACCACTTCAGCCCCGGAAGATTTTACCCCCTTCCTGACCAGAGCACTTTTTACAATTTGGCACTGCGTTGCTTTTAACTGACAATTGCGCGGTCGTGCGATGTTGTACCCAAACAAAATTTGCGTCCGTTTTTTCTCACAAATAGAGATTTCTTTTGGTGGTATTTGATCATCTCTGCAGTTTTTATTTTTTGCGCTATAAACAAAAGAACAGCGACAATTTTGATAAAAACACACTATCTTTTACTTTTTGCTATAATAAATATCCCACATTTTTTTTCCAAAAAACAAATTTTTCCTCAGTTTAGGCCAAAATGTATTCTACATATTTTTGGTAAAAAAAAAAAAAATCGCAAAAGGCATATATTGATGGGTTTGCGAAAAGTTATAGCGTCTACAAAATAGGGGATAGAATTATTATTCATTTTTCTACTAGTAATGGCGGTGATCTGCGATTTTTATCGGGACTGCGATATTATGGTGGACAGATCGGACACTTTTTTATAAAAATGCACTGATTATTGTAAAAATGTCACTGGTAGTGAAGGGGTTAACACTAGGGGGCGCTCGGGGGGTTATTTGTGTTCCCACTGCATGTTCTAACTGAAGGGGGGATGTGACTTACTAGGGGAAATGACAGATCGCTGTTCATACATTGTATGAACAGACGATCAGTAGATTCTCCCCTAAGAGAACCAGGAGCTGTGTGTTAACACACACAGCTCCCAGTTCTCACTGTGTCACGAGAGATCGCGGGTGCCCGGCGGTCACCGCGCCTGCCCGGCGGTCACCGTGCCTACCGGGCACTCGCATCGGCTCCAGGGGCACGCGTGCCCCTAGTGGCCACAGGGCGAAGCGACCAGTGTCATCTTAAGAGCATTATAGGCCCCCGGGCAATACGGTGCACTGGGGCCCTGTCTACACAATCACGCACGAGAATTTTTTACTGACAAAAATCATGACATTTACTGGCAGAACCACATTTTTTACTGGTGCTGCAAAAAGGTACCTAAAATTACAGTTTTCAGTGCCAAACAGTGCAAATGTCAGTATTTAAACTATAAACATATAGATCGTGCTATTAGCAATGTGTTCAAGTTAAACAAAAGTAAAAAAAAACATTTCTTCATTGACATGAAGGTTAGGTTATAACCCGGCCAGCACAGAGTTTCCTCTTACATCAGAGTCTGCAGGATTCCCCCTTACAGTGAAAGGGAACTCTTATGTAAAGGGGAACGCTGCAGATCATGATGTAAGGGGAAACGCTGATGTAAGGGGGGCTCTGGTGACCAGAGACCACCTTATATCAGAGCCCACTGCTTTCTCTTTACATCAGAGTTCCCACTTACATCAGAGCAACAGACCACCCCCCGTTCTCTTTGTGCAAGCTGCACAGTCAGCCAGACAGCCACTCACCGTACGACACCGACCAGGGCACTCCGTGTCTGTACTGGCTGGTGGCTGGGCAGGTTACAGGCTCACGAAAACCGGCACTGCTGACAGGGGTCCGACTCCGCCACACTCTGCTTCAAGCCTGCTGTGCTGTCTGCTCTGACAACTCTACTCTGTCCATTCACCCTCAGCTCCTCCTGCTTTTTTTTTTAAAGTCTGGCGGGTGTGGCTAACGTCATCATCGGCTGACAGACAGAGGCAGCACTCGTGGAGGATCGGATTTTCTCTGCGATTTCCGCAAACTGCGCATGCACAGTTCTGACCCACCGCTTCCCACCATTTTTTACTGGAGTCGCTGGGCAGCCGGTGGGGCCCCCCAGGCAAGTGTGGCCCCCGGGCAACTGCCCAGTGTGCCCAATGGAAAAGATGGCCCTGGAAGCGACGTAACATAACGTAGTTTCGCCCAGCCGAGCCATGTTGCCAGAGTAAAACTGCGGCGGCTGGTCGGCAAGTGGTTAAAAAAAAAAAATACCAAACTTCTCTTTTAAAAATGTACAATATATTCAACCTTGTCTTTGATTTCTTTTAAAAAATCTGCCGTGTGGTTAAAAAAAAGTGCCAATTAAGCCAATGTATTAATAGAAAGATATTTAACCTATAAATACAGTGGTAATTTGTGTGCATCTAGAATACAATTTTTTTTTTTTTGTATATATGTAATATTTAGGATATTGGTACACCCTGATGTGAATCAAACTGTGGAGTATTTACTGTTCAATATAAAACAATGTTATCTGTCTGCTGCAAGCAGGAAAGTACAACAAGCCAGTTATAGATGGATCGAAATTCAGCTGGTTTAGCAGGAACCGGTCAAATTTCAATCCATCTATGGGCAGGCTGGTTCTACTGAAATCAATCTATCAACCAACTTCAGTACAACCAGCCTGTCTGATTTTTTTTGTGGGATTACTGCCACCGGCTATGATCCACTTGGATGAAGGAAAGAAAATTACACAATGTACCATATCTGAGCCAGGTTCTGAGTCCAGGATATAAATACTGACCCTAGATAGTACTTGACCAAAGATGGTTTTTCGATCTCTGAGAGGTAATGCCAGTAATGTGTAACAAGTACACATTACTTAGCATGTGTGCACCAAAAAGTAGAACTAACCCCATCAATTTACTTAAAGGCATGCCATGAATCAAAACTGTAACAGTTGCTTGTGCTCTTAACTGAACTGTTAAATCATCAAATGTCTGGTGTCATAACCAGGGCCGGCGCTACCACTAGGCGGACTAGGTGACCGCCTAGGGCGCACTGCCGCCTAGGGCGCCCGACTGATGGTAATTTTACTTCCGCACTCCGCACAGACAGTGCCGCACTGTCCTCCACTAGCACCCTGACATGTCAAGCAGCAGCGCCGCCCCCGACCCCCCCCCCCCAGCGCGGCTCGCTCGCTCGAGTTCTCCTCCGCTGCAGTGACATCAATCATGGTATGGGTCCCGGCTGCAAACCCCCCCCCCCCCAGGGCGCTCTCCTCCGCTCTGCCTCTGATGTGTAGTGTTCTGTGATCACTGGCAGTAGCAGGCGCTGAGGCGCAGCCCCTCCCTCTCCGCTCTCTGTCTGTGTGACTGACATCACATGTCACCTGGTGTCCACACAGCACAGAGGCCGCTCTCCATAGTGTACAGTCCAGCAGCGCAGCGCAGCACAGCCGCCCCTCTCCTGTCTGGCCGTGTCAGGTGTCATGTCAGTCTGGATCAGACTGCGATGCATCATGGGCTATTGGGCATTAGCGTCACGTCAATAGCGTGGCGCCTAGCGGCGGCTCCCGGGCTTTGGGGACAGGTGGAGCATGGAAGAGGTACCATGCGGTGCCAGCAGGCAGGTACAGCAGCAGAGTTGATGCGAGCGGAACAGGCAGCAATCACAGGGTCACCGTTCACGTTGGTGTGGTGAGTAAAACTTTTGTACATCAAGTGCTAACAATGAAATTTTTTAAAATGTATGTGTATATTAAAATATCTGCCAAATGCCCCCCCCCCCCCTCCAGGGACTGATTGCATTGATTGGCACTGGTGAAGCGGCATTGATGGGCTGTATTTGATGGGCGCTGGTGAGGCTGTATTTGGACGCGGGTGAGGCCATATTTGATGGGCGCTGGTGAGGCTGTATTTGATGGGCGCTGGTGAGGCTGTATTTGATGGGCGTGGGTGAGGCTGTATTTAATGGGCGCTAGTGAGGCCATATTTGATGGGCGCTGGTGAGGCTGTATTTGATGGGCGTGGGTGAGGCTGTAATTGATGGGCGTTGGTGAGGCCGTATTTGATGGGCGCTGGTGAGGCTGTATTTGGACGGGCGCTGGTGAGGCTGTATTTGGACGCGGGTGAGGCCGTATTTGATGGGCGCTGGTGAGGATGTATTTGATGGGCGCAGGTGAGGCTGTATTTGATGGGCGCGGGTGAGGCTGTAATTGATGGGCGTTGGTGAGGCCGTATTTGATGGGCGCTGGTGAGGCTGTATTTGGACGGGCGCTGGTGAGGCTGTATTTGGACGCGGGTGAGGCCGTATTTGATGGGCGCTGGTGAGGATGTATTTGATGGGCGCAGGTGAGGCTGTATTTGATGGGCGCGGGTGAGGCTGTATTTGGACGCGAGTGAGGATGTATTTGATGGGCGCGGGTGAGGATGTATTTGATGGGCGCGGTGAGGCTGTATTTGATGGGCGCGGGTGAGGATGTATTAGCTGGTCTAGCAATGTGTTGCATGCAAAATAGTAGCGGTCATTAAAAAGGGGCATGGCAAAGGGGGTGGAGTCAGGGGTGGAGCCAAGGGGGCGGCAAAATTAGGTTTCGCCTAGGGTGTCAAAAATCCTTGCACCGGCCCTGGTCATAACTTGTCACCTGTGCAGCACCGTGTCAACTGAAGATCAGAGGCTAAGATGGTAGCTTCCTTGGCTGTAAAGGATAGTTTAGTTCCACTTTATCATGGGATTATATAACTGGTATTAATTCCACATGAACTAATCTGCAAATTAAACCAGAAACACTGCTCTCAATGTATTTTTCTCTTACTCACTCTGTAAAGAGTTGCTGTAATATCCACATTTTCAGGCACGGCCCAAACAACAGATCCACGGAAGGGGTCTTTTATCCCAGGTTGCCAGCTATGAGCCTGCAGAAAACATTAGTAAAATATATAAGAAAAACAAACAAACAAAACAAAAAAAACAATCCTAGAACAATAAACTATAAACAAAACATTCAAATTTTTGCATTACAGTAACATGTACAGTACTATCAAAGTGGAAATAGTTTATTTTTAGCAATATGAGTAAAAAAAGTGAATGAACATCAATAGTTGGTATGACCACCCTTTGCTTTCAAAACAGCACCAATTCTTCTAGGTACACTTGCACGCAGTTTTTGAAGGAACGTGGCAGGTAGGTGGTTCCAAACATCTTGGAGAACTAACCACAGATCTTCTGTGGACATAGGTTGCCTCAAATCCTTCTGTCTCTTCATGTAATCCCAGTCAGACGTGATGATGTTGAGATAAGGGCTCCCTGGGAGCCAAACCATCACTTCCAGGACTCCTAGTTCTTCTTTACGGATGGCAGTATACTGAGGCACTTAAAAGGCTGTCTTTAGCCTATGCAACATCAGCTTGAGAAAGGAGTGCGCTCTGTGTACAACTGTCCAGTGTGCACGCTCTGAAACGTTGTCGTGAGCAAACCAGTTACGCCATCACGCCCATTGCTGCGTTCCAGCCCTCACCATCTAGCTCCAGCTACTCTCCAAGCCTCGTTCTCAGTTTCACACGATCACTGAGCATCCTGCGGGTTGGAATAGCCATCACCAAAGGTTGAGAGAGCCGTAGGAATGTCTTTTACAGCTGGGATAGATGACAGTGTGCTACTGACTCAACATGTGCCCATTCTCCCTAACCTCCATGTGAGTTTATAATGTACCTATGTACCAATAAATTTACAGACTTAACTCAGAGGCACCTTTTTCTCATTTTTTTTGCATGTTTAAAGCTTGCTCTAACTTCCCCCACAAGGCTGGCCCTGACACATAGGCCTCGTACACACGACCGAGTTTCTCGGCAAGAACCAGCAAGAAACTTGCTGGCAGAGATGTCTTGCCGAGAAATTAGTTTGTGTGTATGGTTTCTCGTCAAGAAAACCGACAAGTAATCTCGACGAGAAAATAGAGAACCTGCTCTCTATTTTCTCGTCGAGATTCTCGTCAGCCTGTTTCTCGACGAGAAAAGTGAGTGTGTGTACACTTACCTGTCCTCCGGGAAGCCCGCGCATGTTCGAAATGAATTCGACGCATGCGCGTTAGCTTCCTAGGGTATACCAAGATGGCGGCGATGGCATCGAATGTGACGAGCGCATGCTCGTCGTAGTCGATGACGTCACTGCGTACGCTCCATTCAAAGAACCGCGGGTTCTTTGAATCGAGCGTGTGTACACTCGGCCGGGACAAGTTTCTTGTCCAAGAATCTCGTTGAAAAAAACAACATGTTTTTTTTCTACGAGAATCTCGGCCGTGTGTACGAGGCTATAGACTGTCCTTCCAGTATACCAAGCTCTCTGCTCAAAGGAATAATTAATGGACTCATGTAATTATTTGCTTAACTATCTGTTTGTGCCACTACCCAATCCTTTTTTTTTATACGACCCTAGTTGAGAAACTCTGCTATAGGGCCAACCAGTATTCAACAGTAATGATAAATCACTATTAAACACTTGCACTGTCAGTTTGCATGAGCACTGAAATGTACAAACATTTGCAGGAAAGTAGAAGAAACATAAATATTAATGTAAAAAGCTTTAAAAAAGCAATTAAACGTGCATGCACCAAGTAATGCAACATGTCAAAAAAAGTCCCAATACACCATGCCAGAGCAAGCAACAGTGTCTCTAATGCCGCGTACACACGATCGGACATTCCGACAACAAAACCGTGGTTTTTTTTCTGATGGATTTTCGCTCAAACTGGTCTTGCATACACACGGTCACACAAATGTTGTTGGAAATTCCGATCATCAAGAACGCGGTGACGTACAACACTACAACGAGCAGAGAAAAGTTCAATGATTCTGAGCAGGCGTCAAATTGATTCTGAGCATGCGTAGGATTTTTGTGCGTCGGAATTGGATACACACGGTCGTAATTTCCGACAAGAACTTTTGTTGCCGGAAAAATTGAGGACCAGCTCTCAATCATTTGTTGTCGGAAATTCCGACAGCAAATGTCTGATGGATTCTACAGACGGTCGGAATATCCGACCAAAAGCTCACATCGAACATTTGTTGTACGCGGCATTATTCTTGTATTACACAGGACTTCCTTTTCTTCGGTACATGGCCAGTATGCCTACCACGGTAACACTTGTGCAAGGTTTGGAGTCATTTGCCCCTCTTGTTCTGACACACACATTACACTTTGTGCTTAACCTTGACATTACTTTGTTCTGTTGTTCACTCTACGGATCAATGATGGGCACAAATGCTTAGGTTGCCTGCTGGATCCTACAGCTGGCTGTCAACATATATGTCTTTTAGTTGTCTAATCCCATTTACTTGTTCAATGTCAGTTGTGATGTCTCATTTCATTTTATCTGCTGTTTCTTCATATCTAGCAGTTGAACTATTTTCATGAAATTTCTGACCGTGAATGTCGAGATACTACTGTTAAGCCCTGTACACACGATCGGATTTCCTATGGTTTTTAAACAAAATGTTTTTTTTCATCGGAAAACCGATGAAGCTGACTTCCATCAGTCTTGCCTACACACCATCAGTCAAAAAAAGTCTGTTCCAAACGCGGTGACGTAAAACACTGCGATGAGCCGAGAAAAATGAAGTTCAATGCTTCTGAGCATGCGTCGACTTGATTCTGAGCATGCGTGGGTTTTTTATCCGATGGAGTTCCCCACAGACGATAGTAATTTGCTATCGGTTTTTTAACCATCGGATAAATTTAAAACATGTTCTATCTTTAAACACCGATGGAAATAAGACCGATGGGGCCCATACACGATCGGTTTGTCCGATGAAAAAAGTTAATCGGACTGTTTTCATCAGTAAAACCTATCGTGTGTACACGGCTTTACTTTTCTTTCTTTTTTTCTATGGGAGTTTCAATTCATTGTCCAACTGCTGCTGGACACACTTCATCCGTGCATATACAGTGCTTTTAAAAAGTATTTATACCCCTTGCAATTTTCCACATTTTGTCATGTTACAACTAAAAACGTAAATGTATTTTATTGGGATTTTATGTAATAGATCAACACAAAGTGGCACATAATAATAAAGTGGAAGGAAAATGATAAATGGTTTTCAAATTTTATACAAATAAATATCTGAAAAGTGTGGCGTGCATTTGTATTCAGCCCCCCTGAGTCAATACTTTGTAGAACCACCTTTCGCTGCAATTATAGCTGCAAGTCTTTTTAGTTTTGTCTCTACCAGCTTTGCATATCTGGAGAGTGACATTTTTGCCCATTCTTCTTTGCAAAATAGCTCAAGATCTGTCAGATTGGATGGGTAGCATCTGTGAACAGCAATTTTTAAGTCTCGCCACAGATTCTCAATTGGATTTAGGTCTGGACTTTGACTGGACCATTAATTTAACACATGAATATGCTTTGATCTAAGCCATTCCATTGTAGCTTTGGCTGTATGTTTAGGTTTGTTGTCCTGCTGGAAGGTGAACCTCCGCCCCAGTCTCAAGTCTTTTGCAGACTCTAACAGGTTTTCTTCTAAGATTGTTCTGTATTTGGCTCCATCCATCTTTTCATCAACTTTGATCAGCTTCCCTGTCCCCTGATAGATTCTCACAGCACAGATGGGAGAATCTATCTCTGCAGATCCATGGGCTTCTCGGCTGCTTTTCTGATAAATGCTCTCCTTGCCCTGCCTGTCAGATTAGGTGGACAGCCATGTCATGGTAGGTTTGCAGTTGTGCCATACTTTTTCGGATGATGGATTGAACAGTGCTCCGTGAGATGTTCAAAGCTTGGGATATTTTTTTATAACCTAACCCTGAATTGAAACTTCTCCACAACTTTAGCCCTGACCTGTCGGGTGTGTTCCTTGGCCTTCATTATGCTATTTGCTCACTAAGGTTCTCTAGAAAACCTCTGAGGGCTTCACAGAACAGCTGTATTTATACCGAGATTAAATTACACTCTATTTACTAATTAGGTGGTTTCTAAAGGCAATTGGTTCCACTAAATTTTAGTTAGGGGTATCAGAGTAAAGGGGGCTGAATACAAATGCACACCACACTTTTCAAATATTTTAGGGCTGTTACTGATTAAAATTTTCGTGTTCGATTAATCGATTTTTTTTTTTCATCGATTAATCGACTAATTTCGAAAGCACATACAGATGCAACTACTTTTAGCTGATCTCCTTGCAGGCTGATTCCCAGTGCAGCTACCAACCACTGGAAAAATGGATAGCAGGATACAAAAAACACACAAAGGCAGCGCTCGATGGGAATAGCATTAAAACTTTTATAGTCTTCAAGTAGGTAACAAAATAAAGATTGCACTGGAGATAAAATCGATGTAGCTACATAAACTGTAAAAATGGTGTGAGTAATACCAAACGGTAGTAAAAGCAGTCATAAAAACATGTAGCCAAGTATGATACTGGTATAAAAATGTGTACGATACCACTGCTGAATCCAGATGAGCAGGGGTTAACATCAGTCCGTCGGCATGTAGATGTCCCGTGAAGGGAACTATCACAACTCCCAGTGGATGGCTGTAGAATCCCAGGTTGATAGAGGGAAGTGTAACAGCCCTTGCGTGTGGCAGATAGTAAGGTCCCGCCGGCATGCAGATATGAAGACACAGCAAAGGAGCCCTTCAGATGGACACGGCAAGCCCCGCCGGTGTCCGTGACGTCACCGGATCTCCCTGAAGACCCGGAAGCCGGCGGAGAGGTGAGTACCGATCAAAAGAATTTTGATCGATGAAAAGAATTTTCATTGATCAAAACAATTAATCGATTAATCGAGGAATTAATAGTTAATTTCCACATTAATTATTTATTTATCCACGTTATTTATTTGTAAACAAGTTTGAAAACCATTTATCATTTTCTGTCCACTTCACAATTATGTGCCACTTTGTGTTGGTCTATCACATAAAATCCCAATTTTTTTTTACGTTTTTGGTTGCAACATGATAAAATGTGGGGTATGAATACTTTTTCAAGGCACTGTACCTTCATCAATATATTTGATTAAATGTTCATCTGGATGCTGTACCTCGAGGTTTGCAATACATTTTTCTCTATTTGATGCAATAAGTTGTTATTTTGGTTATCCACCTGTTTGCTCTTTATGGGAATCCTATTGGAAAGACCACTTATTCTAGATACATGAACTTGGAGGTAGGGAGCTGCAAAGCCAAAGGTTGTTTAAGCTTTCTAATTAGCCACGAGCCAATATACTCCAGTTCATTTTATTTTCCTTTGGTTCTTTTGTGGTGTTAGCTCCAATAGTAGCGACCCTCCCACTACTCCTACCAAGTAGACACACTACCTTACAAAAGTATGTTAGTTTTTGGTTTCTTCTACACTTTTTTTTTTTTTTAAATTTAAATCAGAGAGACCGGTCCACAGGGACCACAGTAACAGAGATAATACGTTTGCATATTTTTGCATATTATACAGTCAGAAAGCATCTATTCAGACAGACTTCCCTTACACAGAAACTAAGCAACATAGGGCACGAGAGTGGAGTCCTCGCCTGGGCTATCATACAGGTGTAGGTTCTGCATGGGGCCAAAGTGGCCCCTTTCGTGTGAGGTATTGTCAAGAGTGTCTGCGAGAGGGGGGCAATCGCCTTCCTTGGTCCCGTGGATACAGCCTCCTTCCCATTTTCTCTTTTAGTAGATAAAAAACAGGAGAAAAAATTTAAAAAACAGAAGAAATACAGAGCAGGGCCTAATGCCCCATACACACGATCGTTTTTCATGCCGTTAAAAATGCAATTTTTAAAAATGGGCATTAAAACCGATCGTATGTATGCTCCAGAGCATTTTTAACTACGTGAAAAACGGCCATTAAAAATTTCGAACATGCTCTCTTTTTTCACGTCGTTTTTCATGTTGTTTTTTTAACGACGTGAAAAACGATGGTGTGTATGCTTTGACGAGGTGAAAAAAAACGCGCATGCTCAGAATCAAGTATGAGACGGGAGCGCACGTTCTGGTAAAACTAGCATTTGTAATGGAGATAGCACATTCGTCACGCTGTAACGGACTGAAAAGCAGGAGGCTGAAAAGCGCGAATCGTCGCTCAACAAACTTTACTAACATGAAGGGTGGCACCATCTGAACGGAACTTCCCCTTTATAGTGGCGTCGTAGGTGTTGTACGTCACTGCGCTTTGCTTGAACGTTTTTTAAAATGATCGTGTGTACGCAAGACAGGCTTGAGAGGAAACATGAAAAAAAACGACGAGAAAAACGTCGGTTTAAAAAATGGCATGAAAAACGATCGTGTGTACGCCGCATAAGAATTAGAATAGTAGGGTAGGGTTGTAAAGGCAATACGCAGGGTAGAGGGGGGGGAGGGATCTAGCGGGGACAGATGTCCACGAACATGGATTCAGGGGGGGGTGACCCGTGTGGGCAGCAACACCCCTCCCCAGCAGTCACACGTCCGGGTAGCAGTGCAATCCTGGGACATGGCGAGATCAGTCGTCAGGTCGCCGGGGGGGGGGGGATCCTCTGAGGCTTTGTCCCTCGTCAGAATATTTAAACATATTCCATAACTGCCATGTCTTGAAATATGTTTCATGTCAATTCTGGTCAGTGAGGATCAGGTCTTCCATCAAGCAAATATCATCCACTTTGTGTAACCATTGAGCAATGGTCAGTGGGTGTGGGGATTTCCAGTTGAGTGGGATGCAGGCTTTGGCTGCGTCTAGGAGGTATCTGATCACTGTTTTTTTGTATATACGTGTCGGAGTGTCCGTCGCATGCAGGAGAAAGTAAGCCGGTTTGTCCGGCACCGTCCGGTGAGTAAATTTCTGGGTTATACGACGTACCTCACCCCAGAAACTCAGCAGCCGTGGGCAAGACCAAAACACGTGAAGGAGGGTACCCGCCTCTGATTGGCAATGCCAACAGAGGTCCGAGGACTTCAGGAAAAGTTTGTGAAGGAGGGCTGGGGTCCTGTACCAGCGTGTGAGGATTTTGAAGTCTGTTTCCTGAATTTTGGCGCACAGGGAGGATTTGTGGGCAAATTTGATTATTTGCTGTTTCTTAATATCGGTGAATTGGCAGTTCAGGTCACTTTCCCATCTGGTCAAGCATGGAGGATAATAATCCCCCGACGGCTCAACCAGGATGGTGTAAGTCAGGGATAACGTATGCGGAATCACCCCGGTCCCCAAACAGAGTTCCTCTATGGTCGTGAGTGGTTGGTGCGAGTCGCTAGGGGGGGGGGGGCGCGAGTCCGCTGAGGAAATAGCTGAGTTGTAAGGCTCTCATAAAGTCAAGTTTGTATGGGCCATTGGGATCTGACAGTTCCGCATGCATCTTCCATCTCCCCAATGTGCTGAAGTGAGATGCCTGGTAAAGTCCCCCGATTCTGAGGTCATGGAACTTTTTGTTATGTAAACTGGGTCCGAATTGGGGGTGTCCGATTACAGGCCTTAGGGGGGAGTCACGGGTTGAGAGTCTGGATTTCAACAGTAGTTGCGTGCAGACATCGCTGTGTTGACTATCAGAGGGTGGTGTTTCAGTTTAGGTGGCAATGCCGCATGGCACCAGGGGACCCTGCAGAGGAGCACATCACATTGGTCTTGCTCCAATTGCGTCCACAGTTTGGTGTCTGTGTGTCGACACCAGTCCAGCAGCCTACTGAGATGTGCTGCGTGGTAGTATGTGCGCATGTCCGGCATTGCCAGGCCCCCGCGTAATTTGGGGAGAGAGAGCAGCTTCCTGCTCAGGCGTGGATGTTTCCCTGCCCAGAGAAAATGGGAGAAGGTGGAGTGTACCTGCTTAAAAAAGTTCCCGGGGATGCGGATCGGAAGGGCCTGGAGGAGATATAGGAACTTGGGTAGTATAGACATTTTTAGTATGTTACAGCACCCCAACCAAGAGTGGAGGCCTCCACTCCAGCTGTCTAGTAGTTTTTGGACTGATTTCAACAGGGGAGGGAAGTTAAGTTTAAACAACTGGGTCAGTGAGGTGGGTATATAAGTGCCTAGGTACTTTAGGGCCGAGTTAGTCCACTTCAAGCCAAAGCTGCTTTTTAGTTCCGTAAGCTTGTGTTGTGGTATCCCTATGCCCATGGCCTCCGATTTGGTAAAATTGATTTCAAGTTGGAGAGTCGTCCGTAGGTGTCGAACTCTCGTAGTAGGTTCGGTAGGGAAACTGTGGGGTTCGCCAGGGAGAACATAAGGTCGTCCGCAAAGGCGGAAACCTTGTGTCGCGTGTCATGGGAACCTATACCTGTGTTGTCCGGGTTCATTCGGACGTGGCATAAGAAGGGTTCCAGGGTCAGAGCGAACAGAAGGGGCGAGAGGGGGCACCCCTGCCTGGTCCCGTTCGTAATCCGGAATTCCTCCGAGAGTACGCCGTTCGCTCTCGTCCTGGCTGTGGGCACCGTGTAAGCTGCAGATACCCAGCTAAGCATCCTGTTCCTCAGGCCCACATGCTTCAGTGTTTTGAACATGAAGCTCCAACTCACACGGTCGAATGCCTTTTCGGCATCCGTGCCCAGAAATATACTTGGCTTTTGGTACTGCCCGCTATATGAAGTAGGTTGAAAACTTTGGTGGTGTTGTCTCTCGCCTCCCTGGTTTGGACAAAACCCACTTGGCCCAGGTGTACGAGGTAGGGTAGGTGCTGTTGCAGTCTGGAGGCTAAAATTTTGGTGAAGATTTTCAGGTCAGTATTTAGGAGGGAGATCGGATGGTAGCTCCCACACTGGGCCGGGTCTTTGCCCTCCTTAGGGATGACCGAGATTTGTGCCTGTAATGTGGTCGCATGGAAGGTTTTCCCTGCCCCAAGAGCATTGTATAAGGTCACCAGGTGCTGACCCAGGGAGGGGAGCAAGGTGTTGTAGTAGGCAATGGTGAGCCCATCTGGGCCAGGGGCTCTGCCCGGCTTTGTGCTTTTCATGGCTGATTGTATTTCAGGCAACGTTATGGGATCCTCTAGGAGGTCCCGTGTCTCCTCCGGCAGTGAGGGCAGCAGGGATTGGTTCAGGTATGTCGTCGTGGCATCGGGGGGGGGTGTCACTGCTAAGTTGTATAGGGAGCTGTAGTAGGTTTTAAACTCTTGTGTGATCTGTTGTGGTAGTGCCTGTTTCTGCCCAGTGGAGGTCACGATGTGCGGGATGTAAGCTGCCAGTCTCTGCATTTGTAGAGTTTGGGCTAAAAGCCTCCCACATTTGCCACCCGATTCATACGTTTTCCTACGGCATATGCGCAGAGCCGCCTTGGCTTTGAATTGTAGTAGGTCAGTTATTTGCGAACGAACAACGTTGAGATCGGTGCCAATTTGACTGGTCGGGGACGTCTTATGAGATAACTCTAGGGCGCGAAGCTTGGTGAGGAGTAGATCTAATTGGGCAGACCGTTTCAGTCTGGAGCCATGTTTGATGAGGATCCCCCTTATTACGGCCTTGTGGGCTTCCCACACCACCCCGGTGTCGCTATCGGGAGTAGTATTGGTGTCAAAATAGTGCCTTATTTCCCTAACAACGTCAGCTAGAACGTCAGGGTCCTGCAGTAGTCCCTCATTTAGTCGCCATTGCAGATTCTGTCTCGCTTGTGTGTCTGATATGGCGTACCGTATGCTGATCGGGGCGTGGTCGGACCACGTAATCGATCCGATGCAGGTTTCTTTGAATGCGTGAAGCTGTCCGTGGGGTACTAGAAAGTAGTCTATGCGCGAATAGGTCTGGTGCGGTTTAGAATAAAATGTGTAGGCGCTATCTCCCGGGTGAAAGAGGCGCCAATCGTCGTCAGTTTTGCGGAGTGTAAGGCGAGGCCAATACGCTTGCGCATGTCCCGAGTAGTAGAGAAAGTACCAAAGGAAGTGTCCTCCCGGGGAATCAGGGGTATGTTTAGGTCTCCTCCTATGATAAGCTGTCCCTCGGAGAAGCGCATAAGGTGGGTCAGTCGCTTAAGGAACACATCTTGGTGTTGGTTAGGTGCATATAAATTTGCGAGGGTCACCCTCCTGTCCCGACCATGCCTTTCAGGAACAGGAAGCGGCCCTCTCCGTCTGTCTGAGAGTCCATGAGCATCCAGGGAACCCTAGCAGAGATGAGGATAGTTACTCCTCTGGACTTAGCTTCCGTGTACTTAGAGTGGTAGGCCAAGGGATAGTGTCTGTTCCTGAGTAGCGGAAGGCTGTTCTCCCTGAAGTGTGTCTCCTGCAGGAGAACAATGTCTGCCTTCCTGCAGCGAATATCATTAAGTAGCATCCGCTGTTTCTCCGGCGTATTTAGGCCCTTTACATTTAGGGATATTATATTAAGGACATCAATGCTCGAGGGGGAGAGAAATTCCCACCACAAGGAAAATTGGGGGGGTACAGAAATATGCACAATAAGGGGGGAAAGAGGGGGGGGGGGGGAGTCAGGGTAGGAGTAGGGGAGAAAAATAAATAAATAAAAGGAGAATAGAACGAGGAGGATCCTAAAAATAGAAACACACACACAAACAAGAGAAAAATCAATAAAAAAAAAAGGAGGCCGTCACCAGAGCATACGGCAGCGGGAGAAAATCTAATGCTAATCTAAGAAGCGGAAGAGTGCCGGTAGATCTGCGGCGGTTTGAAGGGTGAAGGCTCCGCGCTCACCGCGGAATAGCACCGATAGCGGGTACCCCCAGCGGTACGTGAACCCGTTCTGCTTGGCCAAGTCCAGTAGAGGTCGTAGCAGGGCCCTTCGGCGCAGAGTCAATCTAGATAGGTCCTGGAGGATCCGGACTTGCGACCGGCTCACCTCTATGTCACCATGCTCCCATGCGTGTCTCAGGATAGCTTCCTTCTGGGCATAGCGATGCAGTCTGCAGATCACATCTCGCGGTCTACTCGGGTCCGCAGGCTTGGGGCCTAGGGCTCTATGTGCCCTATCTAGGATAACATCTGCCCCCGGGTCATCGAGCATGGTCTGGAAGATCTCCCTGACAGTGTCACCAACGTTTTCCACCTCCGCAGTCTCCGGGATGCCTCGGAGCCGCAAGTTACCTCGGCGGCTCCGGTCCTCGATGTCCTCCAAATGCAGCTGAAGCGCCACTGCGGTGTCCCGGTGCTGATCGCGAGACTTCTCCAGCGCCGACACCCGGACCTTCAGTGAGGACACAGATGTTTCTCCCGTCATCACCCGGTCTGCCAGGGTAGACACTTCTCCCCTCACCTCCTGCATATCCCGCCTGTGAGTTTCTTCCAGGCCAAGGATCAGCGCTTCAATGGCGGTCTGCGTAGGGAGGGCCTGCAGCATCTTCCTGATCTCCCTGAGTTCTTCCCCGAGGGGGTCCCCTTCGCTACTGCTCTGGTCCTGTATTTCTTAGCTGAGCTCATACCGGTTTTTAAGTAAGCAGTGCCGGGGCATGAGGGTCTAGGCCGGGAGCTCTAAAGAAAAGCAGCCTCACTCAGCCATGCCCATGCCACGCCCCTCTTCTACACTTTTTAGCCTTATACAACTAGGTTAAAGTGATTGTAAACAATCACCCTGTAAGAAAACCTATTCAGTTTAAAATAGAAAGTTAAAGGCAAAAAATGTGTGTATAGATATAAAAAAGATTATAAATACCCTTTTTTCCCCTTTTTTCTAAGTGGCCACATTCCCTCTGTTCTCAGCTGCATAAGAGCTGGGGGAAGGAGAAGCACAGCACTCTGAGCTTCCCAATGAATGGCTGTGCAGCAGGGGGGTATGTCAGGACAAGTCTGATCTTCACAGGAGAGCACACTGAGTTCCCAGCATAGCTAGAGAACTAACCACGGTGTTCTCTCCTGTTTAATGTGGTCAGTTTTTAATAGTAAAGCAAAGGGACTAGCAGGAACACCAGGGATTTCACACAAAGGAGGCTATACATAGAGAACAGGATACTTTCTCATACAAGTACATATCACAGCAGCCACATATCAGAAATATGAAGTGTTGGGGTAACAAACACTTAAAGGCAGTCTCCTCTGTGACTTTGCTTATCTGTATGCCCTAGTGGGATTGTGCTCTCTGTCTTTTCCTTTCCTATTTCTCTACTCCCTTTTCCTCCTCCCATTTCTCAACAATCTACCTTATTTTCTTCCTATTGTGATCTGGTTTTTCCTTTTTGATGGTTCACTGCAAACCTGAAACCATGGCGTACTCAGCCTTAGGGAAACAGCCAACGGTGATTTTAACCACTTAAAGCGGAGGTTCCGCGGCATTTTATTTTTTTTTCCGCTTGCATGCAAAGTATTTTTAGATCACCAATTTGTACTCACGTGTTTGGTGACTTTAAACCTCCCCTGTCTTTTTTCTGGCAAAAGATGCACTTTTAAAATCAGCCGTCTGAATTTTCCATTTTGCTTGTGGGCATTTTGAAGCCCACAAGCACTGACTTCCTGGTGGTGGACGGTGTAATGCAGAAAAAGTTCCCCGGCGGATAAGGTTCCCCCCCCCTGTACTGCGCATGCGCGGCACGAACCTTAACGGAGTTTCCGAAAGTAGCCGAACATGTAGAGCTGCGAGTTGGCTCTACACGGCGCCTGTGCAATGACTAGGAGTCATGTAGAGCTGACTGCGCAGGTGCTGTGTAGAGCCGACTCGCAGCTCTTCATGTTCGGCTACTTTCGGAAACTCCGTTGAGGTTCGTGCCACGCATGCGCAGTACAGGGGGGGGGAACCTTATCCGCCGGGGAACTTTTTCTGCAGGACATGTCACATCTGGGCGAACTCCCAGATTACATTGCGGGTGAATAGAAACGCCTACTCCCGCGGGAGTGAGTACCCGGAAGACGACATTGGAAATGACATTAGTACGGTATGTACTACATAAAAAAAAAAAAAAGTGGCTACTGTACATGTTCGTTCTTTAAGGAGTGTGCTTGTATATGGATGTTATTTTGCCTGAACCTCCGCTTTAAGCCCCGGACCAATACGCAGCATAAAGACCAGAGGTGTTTTTACAATTTGGCACTGCGCTGCTTTAACTGGTAATTGCGCGGTCATGCAATGTTGTGCCCAAACGAAATGTGCGTCCTTTTCTTCCCACAAATAGAGCTTTCTTTTAATGGTATTTGATTGTCTCTGCTATTTTTATTTTTTGCGATATAAACAGAAAAAGACCGAAAATTTTGAAAACAAATTATATTTTCTACTTTTTGTTATAAGAAAAATCGAATAAACTCAATTTTAGTCATACATTTAGGCCAAAATGTATTCAGCCACATGTCTTTAGTAAAAAAAATGTCAGTAAGCGTATATTTATTGGTTTGCGCAAAAGTTATAGCGTCTACAAACTAGGGTACATTTTCTGGAATGTACACAGCTTTTAATTTATGACTGCCTCTAATTTCTTGAGGTGCTAAAATGGCAGGGCAGTACAACCCCCCCCCCCCCCCCAAATGACCCCATTTTGATTGAATAATGACAAAAAAAAAATTCTAAAAGTTGTCACTAAATGATATATTGCTCACACATGCCATGGGCATATGTGGAATTACACCCCAAAATACATTTTGCTGCTTCTCGTGAGTACGGGGATACCACATGTGTGATACTTTTTGTAAGTGATTTCACTCCTCACTGCCTATCACAGTTTCGGAGGCCATGGAATGCCCAGATGGCACAACCCCCCCCCCCAAATGACCCCATTTTGGAAAGTAGACACCCCAAGCTATTTGCTGAGAGGTATGGTGAGTATTTTGCAGATCTCGCTTTTTGTCACAATGTTTTGAAAATTAAAATAAGAAAAAAAAAATGTTTTCTTTTCTTTCTTCATTTTCAAAAATAAATGAGAGCTGTAAAATACTCACCATGCCTCTCAGAAAATAGCTTGGGATGTCTACTTTCCAAAATGGGGTCATTTGGGGGCGGGGGGGGTTGTGCCATCTGGGCATTCCATGGCCTCCGAAACTGTGATAGGCAGTGAGGAGTGAAATCACTTACACCCTTAGAAAGCCTGAAGGCGGTGCTTGGGTTTTGGGGTCCCGTACGTGGCTAGGCTCCCAAAAAGTATCACACATGTGGTATTCCCGTACTCAGGAGAAGCAGCAAAATGTATTTTGGGGTGTAATTCCACATATGCCCATGGCATGTGTGAGCAATATATCATTTAGTGACAACTTTTTGAATAAGTAAAAAAAAATAATAACTAAAAAAGTTAGGAGCCAGAAACGCGCCCCGTCCCGCCGAGCTCGCGCGCAGAAGCGAACGCATACGTGAGTAACGCCCGCATATGAAAGCGGTGTTCAAACCACACGTGAGGTATCACCGCGATTGGTAGAGCGAGAGCAATAATTCTAGCCCTAGATCTCCTCTAACTCAAAACATGCAACCTGTAGAATTTTTTTAAACGTCACCTATGGAGATTTTAAAGGGTAAAAGTTTGTTGCCATTTCACGAGCGGACGCAATTTTGAAGCGTGACATGTTGGGTATCAATTTACTCAGAGTAACATTATCTTTCATAATATAAAAAAAAATTGGGCTAACTTTACTGTTTTCTTATTTTTTATTAAAAAAAGTGTATTTTTCCCCAAAAAAGTGCGCTTGTAAGACCGCTGCGCAAATACGGTGTGACAGAAAGTATTGCAACGACCGCCATTTTATTCTCTAGGGTGTTAGAATAAAAAATATATATAAAATATATATAATGTTTGGGGGTTCTAATTAGAGGGAAAGAGATGGCAGTGAAAACACAGGGGAAGCTCCATTAGGATTGCTGGTTGTATGTCATGCCAGATCACAGAAGGAAGCATAGGCCTGCAGAAGGCCGCAAAGCCGCGGCCTCAATTACCTGGGATATCTTGTGTCTCCGTGCGCTCCCACCTCCTCCGCCGCGCGATCACGTCGGCCCGCGCCGGCAATTGAGGCCGCGGCTTTGCGGCCTTCTGCAGGCTTATGCTTCCTTCCCCTAGGCGCCAGGTCACTAATTCTAGTCGCAATTGCGACCTGGAGCCCGGATTTTGTCGAACCCTGGCTTGGGGGTGTCTACTTTCCAAAATGGGGTCATTTGGGGGGGGGGGGTTGAACTGTCCTGGCATTTTATGCACAACATTAGGAAGCTTATGTCACACATCATCCACTCTTCTAACCACTTGAAGACAAAGCCCTTTCTGACACTTTTTGTTTACATGAAAACATTTTTTTTTTGCAAGAAAATTACGTTGAACCCCCAAACATTATATATTTTTTTAAAGCAAAGGCCCTACAGATTAAAATGGTGGGTGTTGCATTTTTTGTTCCACATAGTATTTGCGCAGCGATTTTTCAAACGCATTTTTTGGGGAAAAAATACACTTTTTTTATTTTAATGCACTAAAACACACTATATTGCCCAAATGTTTGATGAAATAAAAAACATTATCTTAGGCCGAGTACATGGATATGAAACACGACATGCTTTCAAATTTTGCACAAACGCGCAGTGGCGACAAACTACATACATTTTTAAAAGCCTTTAAAAGCCTTTACAGGTTACCACATTAGATTTACAGAGGAGGTCTACTGCTAAAATTACTGCCCTCGATCTGATCTTCGCGGTGATGCCTCACATGCATGGTGCAATTGCTGTTTACATATGACGCCAGACCGACGCTTGCATTCTCCTTTGCGCAAGAGCAGGGCGGGACAGGGGTGTTTTTTTTTTTATTCATTATTTATTTTGCTTTTTTATTCTATTTTTAAACTGTTCCTTCCATTTTTTTTTATAATTTTATTGTTATCTCAGGGAATGTAAATATCCCCTATGATAGCAATAGGTAGTGACAAGATAACAAGATGATACCTAAACCCGCAGGCATCATTCTGGTATAACCATTCATAGTCCAGCAACATACCAGTACGTTGCTGGTCCATGTTGAACATGTATTGTAATCTTTTTTTTCATGCAGCCTGAAAAAAAGAGATTGATCGGTGGGTGTGCCCACCATTAGAATACCTCCCTTCATCCACCCACTTCTAATGATGGGCATACATACACCATTTATATATGCCGAAGCATGGGGGCATCCTCCCGCAAAAGTTATGCCGCGTACACACGGTCAGACTTTTCCACGGGCAAGCCTCCGTCGGAATTTCGACCGTATGTACACGGCATTAGGAGCAAAATCTCTCCTCCTCCCCTGCTGCCCCCATGCTTCGGCATATATGCTCTTTTTTTTAACTGTGGTGGTGAAATCACCTCCTACAGCACTGGAGTCGCAGGGATCAGGCCTGTCTCTACGAACGCTGCAGTTATGTGTGTTGTGTTTTGTAAGTGACAGTGATCGATCGATACTGCACTTGGGTGGGCTGGGCTGGACGGAGGGGCAAAACGCAGGTGCTAGCAGGTATCTGGGCTGATCCCGCTAACACTGCGTTTTTGGGAACCCTAAACTGATGGGGATGCTAGTATAGATCTGATCAGATATTGATCTGTTCAGATACTATACCACTAAGGGAGGTGTATGCTTCGTGCGCGGGTGTTAGCGCTACTGGCACTAACCTGACGCTGCCTGGGGCGACGCAGACCCTATCTGACCCTAAAACCTAATTGATATCACCCGCCGGGCGATCAGGGGGTTAAAACTTTATTGGGTTATATACGGCGGGTGCCCTGATGCTATAAAAAGCAAACTAACTAACCAGCGTCATCCGTAACACTTATACGGTGATCCCTGGTGAAAGGGTTAACTAGGGGCAATCAGGGGGTTAAAACCTTTATTAGGTTGTAAATGGGGGTACCTGATGCTATAAAAACCTGGCGGCCAACCTAAAAAAATAACTGGCTACCTAGCGACACCAGCGACACTAATACAGCGAACAGAAAAACGATCGCTTAGTGACACTGGTGATAGGGGGTGAAAGGGTTACCTGGGGGGCAATCAAGGGGTTAAACCTTTATTAGGGCAGGTTAGGGGGCTACCCTGGACCTAAAGGGACCTAATACTAACTGCCCTGACACTTTTACTATCACAAATGTCACTGATTGCAGTGATCAGTAAATAAATGATCACTGCAATCAGTGACATTGTGAATGGGGGCTGGGGGGTGATCTGGGGGTGACTGGGGGGGGGGTGAAAAGTGTGCCTATGTGTCAGTGGGCTGTTGGTGCA
Organism: Rana muscosa; assembly: GCA_029206835.1. Taxonomy (NCBI): domain Eukaryota; kingdom Metazoa; phylum Chordata; class Amphibia; order Anura; family Ranidae; genus Rana; species Rana muscosa. The sequence goes on along the minus strand of CM055119.1, from coordinate 220,683,823 downwards.
CTAACCTGATGTCTTCTCTCCTCGGCGCTCTGGACGAATAGAGCGCCGCATGGAGAGATGACATCACTTCCTCCTGCCTGTGTTTACATTACACAGGCAGGGGAAGCATCTCATTCGCCGGGAGCGATCGTGAGGGGGTGGCCAGAAACCAATGGCCGCCCCCTCATCAAGGATCGCTCCTGAAGCGATACAGTCCCCCCCATGTACCGGGAGGAGACCCCCCACCCGCGCGAAGGCAGGCACGTACAGGTACGTGATTGTGCCTGTCCGTGTCATTCTGCCGACGTATATGTACATGGGGCGGTCGTTAAGTGGTTAAACAATGTTAAGAGGCTTAATATCCCTGCAAAAAGGAAAACCCTATTAAGGGAATTAAAGAAATGCAAAACTGGTCAGATTCCCTAAGCTTGTCTCCACATTTTATAATGTCTACTATGCCACCAATCCAACTTCTAAGACAAAAGTTATGTCTTTACTTGTTAGTAAAGAGGCTCCTTTTACCTTGTCACAGCAGCTGGTTGACCCAGAAGGTAGATACCGGTTTCTCAAAAACACTTTGCCTTCCTCTGGTCAACTGTGGGTATAGGATTGTGTATATGGGCTTGTATAATTATTATTATTATTATTTTTTTATATTGGTTGAACTAGATGCACATGTGTCTTTTTTCAACCTGACTAACTATATAACTTATGCTGGGATATCTAACCTGCTGTCCAATGTCTACTTTCCCAACAGATCATATATATCCTTTTTCAGGCAGATTTTTCGAGAGCTAACTTGGTTGGCGCCACGTTGTTTAACATTCCTCTCAACCCCTTAGAAGATACCTCAATGGGGAAGTCTAGTTTTACATTCAGGATTCTAAAAACTATCAAAAACTTGCTCCGCTTGTTAATGGTATTAGATCCTTGTGCTCTCTTCATCCGACAGGTAGAGATTTTACCTATTAATCTACAGATGAAATTCCTGCATTGGCTTCATATTCCTATTACAAAGAGACATGACTAATGTACAAGAGGCCTCGATAGGTTCCCAGACTATTTCAGATCATTCCCCAATTTCAGTCACACTAAATATTTTGTTAGCTCAACCTAAAACTTTTAACTGGTGACTTAATGCTTCACTTTTCACTGATCCCACTACTCATGAGCTTGTAGCTAAAAACATTGCAAATTATTTTCACCATAATATTACTTCAGATGTATCCCCTATGATGATTTGGGAAGCCCACAAGAGTGTCGTTAGAGGGGAATTAATTAAAATAGGACCCCAACATAAGAGAGAGAAGGAGGCCAAGATGGGATAAAATTGCTAAACTTGAATCACTACACAAAGAATCCTTGTCTGTTCAATCTGCCACTTAACTTCTGGATTCCCGCAAGGAACTTCAGCAACTTTTAGAGTCAAAAGCCAAACGGATACTGTTTTTCAAACAAGGTGTATATTATGAACACATAGACAAAAGCAGTACAGTTTTATTTTAGCTGAAGTCTTGCGGGAGGCCAAACTGTCATCTAATATAGCTGGGATTAGAAATCCAAATGGAATACTGGAACATACTAACAAGACCATTGTGGCTCAACTACATCATTTTTATTCTGTTCTTTACAACTTACTACCGCAGCACAATCCAGCAGGCCTATATGGAGACAGGTCATTCTTAATTGACTCTTACCTGACCCAATGCCATCTTCCCACTCTGAAACTGACAGATGTCCAGTCCTTGGAGAGGCCTATCTAGGGGGACAAACTCTTGCGGGCAGTTAAAGATCTGAAACCTGGCAAGAGTCCATGCCTGGATGGCTGCTCCTCCTACAAGACATACATAAGGCTTCTGAAGACATCTCTTCCACAGGCACGCAATTCTTTCACAGACTTAGATGCAGTACCTGCAGCTTTTCTACAAGCTTATATCACTTATCATTTATATGTGTAGCGGGGTGTTCCCCTTTAATGCAGAGAGACTACATTACCCAGAACCCTGTTCGGCAATGTTTCCACCGCAGAGACTCATGGGAGGGGTTATAAGAGGAGGAGGCGAGGCTGGGCTCGGCCTCTTTGGGACACGAGACTTCAGAGACTGATCCTCCTGTGCGGATGTGTCGGAGTGCAAGGCCTGAAGCCTGAGACCTTGCGCAGCACCAAAGAGCCTTCCACCCCTCTGCGAGCCTGGGTGGCATCTGACTTCGCTCGACTACAGCCTTGTTGGATCGGGGACCCGATCGCTGAAGAGACTGAGTGTGTGTGGGACACAATTGGTGGAAGTTCCCGGACTGGAACCGTAGTCCGGGCGGGTGAGAGGGCATATGCCCAATTGATATACTGTTACTGCATATAGGCCTATAGACTGCCGTGGCCTACGAGTTATTCTTGGTATTCTTATTGAAGGCCCTTGTCGGAGCTGAACCTACTGTTCGTATAGCCGAGTTTCTACCCCATCTTTACCTACCCCATTGGATTACAAAGTTTGTACTCTGTTAATGTGCACCACCGTTAAAGATCTGCCGGTGAAGAAAAAAGGACTAAGTTGTAGATATCAGAACCAGGCCTGGTGGGGTTTTTAAGGTGTTTTGGTTACTGCGCCACAGGGCACTTAGCTAACGGTCGCCCGCGTGGCGCACTTGTTATGTGTTAACCCTATAGTGTGTTAGTGTGGCTGGGCTCTGCATTACTAATGATTATTCTGTAAACTGTTATTGATATTATCCTTTTCCTTACCAAGAGCTTAAGTAAAATCTTACATTCATTTAAATTTAGTATTGTCTCAATGCTCACTTATTCATACAGTATAAGATATACAATTTACTGTCAGTACTAGCTGTGCCAGAAGGGGGTAGAGCATATTGCCGGGGGTTGGCGGAGCTGTCTTCAGGGCACAAACTAAATCTGCGGCCTTCTTAGTTGGAGGTATCGCTACATATGCTATTGAATAAAATCATTCAACTAATGTAGCCAAACATTTTAATGAATGTCATGCAGGTCGATGTCTCAGGTCTATAGGTCTATGTATACAGGGAGTGGAGAAAATAGTGTTACCAAAGAAAGGTGGAGACAGGTTTAGACTTTTATGTAAAGTCCACCAATGAACCCCAGACCCATTCCCACACAAATGGAGGGAATGAGAAGGGGAGAAGAGGATGTAGAGCAGATCCAAAAAAAGAAGGCAAGAAATGGATTAACTGGCATATACAATTTGAGTGGGCTCAATTTAACACATAGGGAAATCAACGTATTCAATTCTGGATTAAAATTTGGTATTAAAAAACCCATTAGTAAATTCAATGTCTATATAGACATCCATAAAGATATAAGGAAACTTAATCTCAAAAAATACTTTTTGGGAAAGAATACTGGAGGAAGTTATAGAACAGATCTTGTTGTAAATGGAGTAGATAGCAATTTTAAAAACAAATCCTTGTTTAACCACTTCCCACCCGGGCAATTGGCCAAAGGCGTCCGCATTGCGGAGCTCAATTGCCGAGAGGACATCCATGGACGTCCTCCTGTTTATTTCCGCGATGCGTGCCGCCGCGGGCACGCATCGGGGAAAAGCTGTGCCCTCCGTGTTAGGCGGGTGCCGATGCGCGTGCCTGGCGGCCGCGATGTCCGCCATGTACCCGCGATCGGCTGTCACAGAGCCAGGGACGTGGATCTCTGTGTGTATGACAAAGTTTGGTTATCAAACAAAAATTTGAAGGTCCATGTTCTGTCTGCAAAGCTGGGCCAGAAGTTTGTAGGACCATTCAAGATTTCTGCACAAATCAATCCGGTTACCTTTCGCTTAAAACTTCCTGATAGTATGAAAATTCACCCTGTTTTTCACATGTCACTACTTAAACAATTTAATGAAAATCCCTTTTCTGGAAGAATTTATCCACCTCCTCCACCTGTTGAGGTACAGGGTGAAGTAGAATTTGTGGTGGAGAAAATTCTTGATTCCAGGATCTTTAGAAACAAACTACAATATCTGGTCCAATGGAAATGATACGGGCCAGAAGAAAATTCTTGGGAGCCTGAAGAGAACGTTCATGCCCCCAAGAGAATTCCACCAGAGGTTTCCTCACAAACCCAGCTCTAAGACGTCCTGAGAGGAGGGGAGTACTGTCAGGACCTGGGCTTGAACCTGGGACCTCGTCTGTGTCTGGCATTGACTCTTCCCACTGAGCTATCTGGGATGCTGGACAGCTCTCTGCCTGATCTGCTGTACAAACCTATCTGATCCAATGGACAACCCTGCCTTGAGTCTTGATTACTGTTGAACCTTGAACTCCTTGCTCCTCCCATGAACTTCCTATATAAGCCTTGTCTCAGCACATCCTCTTTGCCAGATTATTGTGCCTTCTCAGCCAGTGCCTAGCTCTTGACGTCCCTGCTGCCATCTGTATTTTGCTACCACTCGTGATTGACCCATGACTTGTTCTTTGACTACTCTGCTGCCTGATCCCAACCTGCAACCACTCGTGATTGACCTTTTGGCTTGTTACTGACCACGTTGCTATTTAATCCTTATCTGCTTATCCGCAACTGGACACCGGCCTGCTCACACCCTGGTGGGGCAAACCTGAGGACCGCGACCTGGTACTAGCTTGCAGCCAAATCCATCTCCACCATCCGGAGCTCTGGGGAAAACCAGCTAGTACTTAGACTCCGCACCTCAGGTGAGCCTGTGTCATCTGCCAGAAGTGACTGCCTTTATACCTGTCCTGCAACTGCTATAGCAACTGGTCTTCAAGCCCGACGCCTGATCTTGACACTTTTTGGTGACAGCGTCTCTGTACACTATCATACAGCACGATGATGCATTTTTAGCCATTAATTGGGCTCTAAGTCGGCGGAAAGACATCCCTTTTGAACAGAAAAACTTTTTACGTATTGTGTTGGATTTTTGTCTATCCCATAACTATTTTTGGTTATTTTATTCACAAATAAAAGGGGTAGCTATGGGCGCTAAATTTGCACCTAGTCCTGCAAATCTTTTTATGGTTGAATGGGAAGACAAAAATGTGTATGGTAAGAAGCATGAAGGGCTCTTTTTTTTTTACAAAAAATTTATATATGACGTGTTTTTTATTTGGAAGGGCACTTTATCAACTTTAGAAAGGTTTTTAGAGGTATTAAATATTAATAATAATAATAATATCAAATTGGACTTTTCTTGGAGTAAGGCCCAAATCCATTACTTAGATGTTAATGTTTTTAGAAGGGGAGACCGTTTAGGGACTAATGTTTACTTCATACCCATGGACCGTATAGTGGTCATCATCCTCTTTAGTTAAAAAATATACCAAAAGGACAAATTACTAGAATAAAAAGGAATTGCACGGAAGATGAAGACTTTATAGCACAGTCCAATATATTGAAAGAGAGATTTGTCCAGAAGGGATATGATGCTGATATTTAAGAAGATTTGATTCAGGAAATTAAAGAGGTACCCCGCCATTCCACGCTTATAGATAAAGAAAGGAGCAATAACACCAATCAAGAATTTGGGTTTATCTCTAACTTTTATTCTCAATTCAAAGAGGTTGAGGCTATTTTTAAAAAGCATTGGCATATTTTATGTTTGGATAAGTGTTCAATAAAGCATTACCGGTAAAACCCACTTTTATATATTGTAAAGCTCCCAATTTTGGTGACCAGCGAGACGAGCCATTCACTCCCTGATGTCCAGGCACAGCCTGCCCAGAATCATCGATCACTGACAACCACAGCTAAAGAGGAGGATTGGTGAGATCACCTAATTAGGCTTTAAACTTACTGACGTCTGGTAAGTGTTGATTTCATAGGGAGCGGGATTTGTACACAGATTACATTGCAGGTGTCTGAGAGCCAACTTTACAGAGGAGAGCCAACCCACTGATTACCCATTTGAACTGCATATCATATGGTTGTTCACCTATTACCAGCACTGCATTCATTTTCAGTTTACGTCAATGAGTGGTTGATGTAGGAGTGCTGTCTTTGTTTTATTACATGCATTCTTTGTGGGATCTTTCTTGAAGATTTTTCTCAGCAGCTGCCCACAGACTGGTTTTATTTAATATTTAATGTTATATTTGCCCAGGTAAAATTGTGGCGATTCCTACTGTGCCCTTAAGCGCTTGGTGGTGCTGGCTTCCTTATACACTTAGTAAAAAATAAGTGTTATGGATTTTTTGTTTGAATACCAGAAAGCCTGCGGGTCTCAATTTTGAATAGGATGTTTCCAATTTTTATGAATGAGATTGATTTATTTTGATCTGGGGCCTCTCTGTTTTTCTTTGCATATTTATATTAATAGTTAATTTAATAGTTTGAATCACATATTGTAAATGTTTGCTTTCTACGCTTTGTGATTTTTTTATATGTGCTGTGCTGATATTTCTCTAGTGACACATATACATACATTTTATATATATATATATATATATATATATATATATATATATATATTGTGACAGCAGGAAGGTAAAGTCACCTGGTTGCATCCAGGGGGGTAGATATATTTCTCCCAGATTCAGGCTTTATGCTGACTTATACAACTAGGGTGGAGAGTTGTATAAGCCCAGCTGAGGCTAGTAGGCTCATGGATGACTCATACCTCTAGGGAGAGTGTGGGGCGTCGTGCAGACAAAGATGAGGAGACCAGCTGAACCTTGTCAGCTCATTTAGGCCTCTATAAGAACTCCCAGCTTCATTAGATGTTAGCTCATGCCTGGAACAAGACCTGTGTGGACTGTCTAGGGAGAGTGAACCCCTGTGCGGTGAGGCAAAGCCTGTGTGGCTATTTGTTTGGACTTTTACTAAACCAGGGACTTAGGGACTAGGACAGCACCAGGCTGATCCCAGTTGTTAGTTTAGGAAACCTGCATGTTTAGTCAGAGGTCAAACTGACCAGGATTTATTTTGTTTATGTTTCTTTTTGGCTTTGCTGTGTTTTTGTCACTGTACATAGAGAAATAAACCGCACCTTTTGATTTTGAAAACCACAACCTCCGTCTGCTGGCCCTGTTTTTGTGTGGGGAGCCCAACCAGGGGGTCACACACACCCGCTACCGAGTTAACCCCCTCACAGTTGGTGGAGAATGCGGGCAGTTTTTTTTAAGCCAGCATGGAGGAGATACTGAAACAGCTGGCTCTAGCAAATGCCAATCAACAGCAGACAAATGCAGGTTTGCAAAGGAGCCTTGCAGCCCAGCAGCAAGCTCATCAACAAGCCCAGCAGCAATCTGAGGCCCGCTTCATAGACCTGTTACAGAAGCAAGAGCAGAGACTACAACAAATGGAAGCAGTAATGCAGCAACGTCCGCAGACCAGTGAGGAAAGCCGTCCCACTAATACCGCGTCCTTTGGGGTGAGTCGTTTATTGACAAAAATGACTGGAGAGGATGATCCAGAGGTATTTTTGACCACATTTGAAAGGACTGCTGAAAGAGAAAAGTGGCCTGAGGAGCAGTGGGCTGGACTGGTGGCTCCTCTGTTAACTGGTGAATCGCAGAAGGCTTACTATGACCTAGAGCCTGACCAAGCAAAAGACTATGTGATGCTAAAAGCTGAAATATTGGCAAGGCTGGGTGTCACCCTGGCTGTCCGGGCTCAGCGTGTGCATAACTGGACTTTCCAGCTTGGAAAACCCCCCAGGTCTCAAATGTATGATCTCATTCACCTGAGCAGGAAGTGGCTACAGCCAGAGACTTTGTCCGCACCAGAGATTGTGGAACGTGTTGTAATGGATCGGTTTTTGAGAGCTCTTCCTACTGCCATCCAAAAGTGGGTAAGCCATGGAGACCCAGAGACGGCCAGTGGTCTTGTGGATCGTGTCGAGAAATACTTGGCTACAGAGAACCTGACGGCCTCTTCCAGAGACTCTCGGACTTTCCACCCTAAGACCAGACCATCCCCAGGGGCGGATAAGAGGATTCCAAGGGGTGAGGGTGGAGAGAGTGAGAGGGTGGGAGCTCTACCCAAAGTTTGGCGAGAACAGCCTGGGAAGTCAGGGGCTCAAGAGGCAGCCAAAAGGATTGTTTGCTACCGCTGCCGGCAAGCGGGACATATTGCAGCAAATTGCCCGGTTGTGGAGGAACCCATGCAATGTGACTTTCTGACGGACAGACGTCAGTCGCTGTGTGCGACAGTCGCATGCACTGCCATTCGGGGAACTGAGAAACATTTATGCAAAATGTGTATTAATGGTAGAAATGTTGTGGTATTACTGGATTCAGGTAGCCTTGTGACCCTGATAAAGGCTGAATTAGTTAAAACAGAGGTCTCTGGGAATAGCAAGGTAGCTGTTATTTGTGTGCATGGGGACACCCGAGAGTATCCAGTGACTACAGTGTGTTTCGAGACCCCCAAAGGTACCCTCTCTCATCCAGTGGGGTTAGTATCTCAATTACCGCATGATGCCATTGTGGGAAGAGATTTTCCGAAGTTCTGGGAACTGTGGGATGATCCTGAGCCCCCCACTGGTGCCCCTATGTACCAGGAATGTGATAGCCAGAACTCCTCTGAGAGTGGTGAGGACTCTCCAGAATTTCCCTTGTCAGTATTGGCAGGGGAGACTCAAGAAACTGGAGAGGAGCCCACCTCCTCAGACGAAAACCTACCGTCTGTGGAGTTTTCTGATCTGGAGGTTCACAGGGAAAACTTTGCCACAGAACAGTTAAAAGACCCCGCCCTAATAAAGGCACGGGAAAACGTAGTGGAAATAGATGGCGAGTTAGTGAACCCAGATAATACCTGCACTTACCCATACTTCAGCGTAGAGAAGGACCTACTGTATCGGGTGGCAAAAAGGGCAGAAGAAACCGTTGAGCAGCTTGTGGTGCCCAAACCTTACAGGAAGTTGGTGTTGGAGTTGGCCCATGGGCACATTCTTGGAGGTCATCTGGGGACAGAGAAAACCCGAGAGAGGGTATTACAGAGATTCTATTGGCCTGGGGTGATGAAGGACATAGAAAATTATTGTTCCTCCTGCCCTGTGTGTCAGAGGTCGGCCCCGATGCCACATTTCCGTAGCCCGCTGGTCCCTCTACCCATCATTGAGGTCCCGTTTGAGAGAATCGCAATGGATTTGGTAGGTCCTATAATCAAGTCCGCTAGGGGGCACCAGTACATATTGGTTATAATGGACTATGCCACCCGTTATCCAGAAGCGATCCCTCTCAGAAATACCTCGGCCAAAACCATAGCCAAAGAGCTATCTCTTGTTTTTAGCCGGGTGGGTATTTGTAAAGAACTGCTTACGGACCAAGGTACACCCTTTATGTCCCGGGTTATGAAAGAGCTGTGTAAATTGTTCAAAGTGACGCAATTGCGTACATCTGTGTATCACCCCCAAACCGATGGGCTGGTTGAAAGATTCAACAAAACCCTAAAACAAATGTTGAAGAAAGTGGTGGATAGAGATGGAAAGGATTGGGACTGTCTACTTCCTTATTTGATGTTTGCTATTAGGGAGGTGCCCCAATCCTCTACGGGATTCTCCCCCTTTGAGTTACTGTATGGGAGACACCCAAGAGGGCTGTTGGATATTGCCAAGGAAACTTGGGAAAGTGAGAGTTCTCCCCACAGGAGTGTGATTGAGCATGTCGCCCTGATGCAAGATCGAATTGCACAGGTAATGCCCATCGTGAAGGAACATTTGGCCCAAGCGCAGTTGGCACAGCAGAGAGTGTACAACCGTGGAGCAAAGACCCGTACCTTTTCCCCGGGGGATAGGATATTGGTACTTGTCCCTACGGTTGAAAGTAAATTCCTTGCCAAATGGCAAGGCCCCTACGAGATAATGGAAAAAGTGAGCGAAGTGAATTACAAGGTCAGACAACCAGGAAGGCGAAAGCCCGAACAGATATATCACGTTAATCTGTTGAAAGCCTGGAGGGATAGAGAGTCCCTAGTCGCAGAAACTTGGTCACCAGCTCAAACTGGTTGCGTGATTCCGGAGGTTGGAATAGCAGCCACCTTGTCACAACCCCAACAACAGGAGGTTAAGGAGTTTGTGCTTCGCAACAAGGAGGTGTTCTCTGAGCTGCCGGGACAAACATCTGGGGTAGAGCATGATATTATTACCCCGCCCGGTGAAAGGGTGAAGTTAAAACCCTATCGGATCCCAGAGGCCCGACGGGAGGCAATACGGGAGGAAGTACAGAAAATGCTGAACTTAGGGGTGATAGAGGAGTCCCAAAGTGATTGGTCTAGTCCCATTGTGTTGGTGCCTAAACCGGATGGGAGCTGGCGATTTTGTAACGATTTTCGTCAGTTGAACAAAGTTACAAAATTTGACACCTACCCCATGCCACGTATAGATGAGTTGATCGACCGGCTGGGAACAGCCCGATACATGACGACTCTTGACCTCACAAAAGGGTATTGGCAAATTCCCCTGGCCAAGTCGGCCAAAGAGAAAACCGCATTTGTAACCCCAGACGGGGCGTTCCAATATAAGAGAATGCCGTTCGGGTTACAGAATGCGCCGGCCACATTCCAGCGGAAAATGGACCAGATACTGAGGCCCCATCGTAAGTATGCTGCGGCTTACCTGGATGACGTAATTGTCCATAGCACAGATTGGGCCTCACATCTGCCAAAAGTGCAAGCAGTCCTAGACTCTATCCGGGAAGCGGGGTTTACGGCTAACCCCAAGAAGTGTACCATTGGGCAGGAGGAGGCCAAATATCTTGGGTACACCATTGGCAGGGGAGTGATAAAACCCCAACTCAACAAAGTCGAGGCCATCCAGAGTTGGCCACGTCCCAACAGCAAGAAGCAGGTACGAGCCTTTCTGGGAATCGCGGGTTATTATCGGCGCTTCATTCCCCACTTTGCTTCTAAGGCTGTGCCCCTAACCAACCTAACGAAGGGGAAAGGGTCGGTCATGATTAAATGGACCCCCGAGGCTGAGGCAGCATTCCAATTCTTGAAACAAGCCTTATGTAGCCAGCCAGTGTTGTACTCACCCGACTTCTCTAAAGACTTTGTCGTACAAAGTGATGCGTCAGATGTGGGGTTAGGAGCAGTATTGTCCCAGGTCTGGAACGGGGAAGAGCACCCAGTCATTTACCTCAGCAGGAAGTTGAAGTCCCATGAGGTAAATTACGCCACGGTTGAAAAGGAGTGTTTAGCGGTGAAGTGGGCTCTAGATTCCCTTCGGTACTATCTGCTAGGTAGGCACTTTGACATGGTTACGGATCACGCTCCGTTAAAGTGGATGGCTCAAAACAAGGAGACAAATAGAAGAGTGAATAGGTGGTTCCTGGCCCTACAGGAATTCAACTTCACAGTAAAGCATCGCCCTGGCGTTCAAATGGGGAATGTGGATGCTTTGTCTCGAGTACATGAATGCCTGATTGCTGGTGTTCCAACCCCGAGGTTAAAACAAGAGGGGGGGGTATGTGACAGCAGGAAGGTAAAGTCACCTGGTTGCATCCAGGGGGGTAGATATATTTCTCCCAGATTCAGGCTTTATGCTGACTTATACAACTAGGGTGGAGAGTTGTATAAGCCCAGCTGAGGCTAGTAGGCTCATGGATGACTCATACCTCTAGGGAGAGTGTGGGGCGTCGTGCAGACAAAGATGAGGAGACCAGCTGAACCTTGTCAGCTCATTTAGGCCTCTATAAGAACTCCCAGCTTCATTAGATGTTAGCTCATGCCTGGAACAAGACCTGTGTGGACTGTCTAGGGAGAGTGAACCCCTGTGCGGTGAGGCAAAGCCTGTGTGGCTATTTGTTTGGACTTTTACTAAACCAGGGACTTAGGGACTAGGACAGCACCAGGCTGATCCCAGTTGTTAGTTTAGGAAACCTGCATGTTTAGTCAGAGGTCAAACTGACCAGGATTTATTTTGTTTATGTTTCTTTTTGGCTTTGCTGTGTTTTTGTCACTGTACATAGAGAAATAAACCGCACCTTTTGATTTTGAAAACCACAACCTCCGTCTGCTGGCCCTGTTTTTGTGTGGGGAGCCCAACCAGGGGGTCACACACACCCGCTACCGAGTTAACCCCCTCACAATATATATATATATACACACATACACACACACACACACACACACACACACACACACATACATAAACATACAGTATCTCACAAAAGTGAGTACACCCCTCACATTTTTGTAAATATTTTATTATATCTTTTCATGTGACAACACTGGAGAAATTACAGCTTGTATAAAAGTGTAAATTTGTTGTCCCCTCAAAATAACTCAACACACAGCTATTAATGTCTAAACTGCTGGCAACAAAAGTGAAAATGTCCAAATTGGGCCCAATTAGCCATTTTTCCTCCCCGGTATCATGTGATTCATTAGTGTTACAAGGTCTCAGATGTAAATGGGGAGCAGGTGAGTTAAATTTGGTGTTACGCTCTCACTCTCTCATACTGGTCACTGGAAGTTGCCAGCAGTTTAGACATTAATGGCTGTGCGTTGAGTTATTTTGAGGGGACAGCAAATTTACATTGTTATAAAAGCTTTACATTCACAAATTTACATTGTAGCAAAGTGTAATTTCTTCAGTGTTGTCCCATAGATAGAATAAAATATTTACACAAATGTGAGGGGTGTACTCACTTTTGTGAGATACTGTGCATACACACATATACTCCATTGGGATATAATTTTCCTATGAATTGATAATCTATATGTGTGGTCATGCATTAAAACATATAATAAATACTGTATTTATTGGCATATAACACTCTCTTTTTTACCCTGAAAATAGAGGGTAAACTGTGCCTGCGTGTTATATGCAGGGGGCTGTGGAAAGTTTTTTTTTCCTGAAACATCCCTCTTAAAGTTAGGGTGCGTGTTATACGCCTGTGCATTTTATATGCCGATAAATACGGTAATAAAGATGTTGTGCGCTTATTCCTATATATAACGTGAGGCTGCTGCTATCACTAAATGTGTTCCCACATACAGTGCAATTGGTAAAGAAAAAAGTTGTGATAGCGCTGCCCAAAAGTGAACGATCAATCAATCATTTAATAATAAACTCCTGTAAAATTGCTATAAAGATTGATACATTGAAAAATACCATAAACACATATTAGGTAAATAAATAAGTCCCAACAGTCCACACATAAAGTGCTCTAGTGCATCTTTATATTTCAATATGTGCTCCACCATATAACAAGAGTGCTCTGTCATCAGGTGAAGTACTCATTCACTTTAGGACAAGACCCTCAAAAGGGCCAACACAGCATGATGGTAATCAAGCCTGTACACCAGATAGTGGGTCCTCTGTTCACTCCCTCCTCTAAAGATAGAACTTCCCCAGCTGGGATGACTCCACAGAACACTCAGAATAAAGGAAACAATCTCCAATAGTGCAGTATCGTGGTTAAAATGCGTAAGGGAATACAAGTCAAGCTTAACCTTATCTGGACCGCCCCACGTACATATACTGCAGCAGGGTGGCCCCTGTGCATGAAATCACATACTTGTATGTGATTCGCGGAATCGCGCCCGCAGGTAGGGGGCGTGCTCCCACAGGTAGGGGGCGCGCGCCTGCCGGCCCATCGGTGATCAGATTCATTTCAGAACCGATCAATCTACAGGTCCAGGCCAATGATTTATGGCCTGGACCTGCTGATCAGTTCTGATGAATGGCAGAACCTCCTGTGCCTGTGTTTACATTACAAAATATGCAATCTTCTCTCCTGGAGCCATTTTCGGTTCCAGCGTGAGAGGAGATAGCATCAGACAGTGAGTAAAAGCACTACGCTGACACCACAACACACAGTTAGGCACATTTAACCCCTTGAACGCCCTCCAAGTTAACCCTTTTCTCCCTTTCACAGTATCATTAGGTACAGTGTACAGATTTTTTACTGATCACTGTATCGGTGTCACTGGTGATGCTAGATAGTGTTAGCGGCAGTTAGCGGCAGTCCCAGAAAGGGTCAAGGTACCCACCATATATTGCGCTAAATAATGAACAGTGGGATAAAAACAAATCCCAGTCTGCCACGGATATTCGGAAGGACTCTAGGAATATGGGGGAGCAGGTAGATGCCCTAGTAGAAGTCCGATTTGGACGAAACGCGTCAGTCCAAGTTACACCGTTCCCCATATTGCTTTTATATTCCAGTGATCACTTTTATCATTTTTTTGTATGCTGGTTTTTATGAATAAAACCCAATTATTTTGACCTACACCATTGGAAGCCCCTCCATTTTTTTGTTTCTTCCATGTGCTGTTGATTTAAGTTCTGTTAGGTTTCCCATTTGGCCATCTCCACCCCATGGAGGTTATCAATACTTAGTATTCACTGAGTATTGTTTTGAGTATCCGTGAGTCGTTTGGTTCCTGGAGTCCTTCCGAATATCCGTGGCAGACTGAACATTGGTCGTGTACAACTGGGTCTAGTTTCTCCACCTTTGGCTACTCCCTTCGGGATTCACACCAAGAGCGTTTGGAGTTCAACCGGATCCCCTGGATATCCTGTTGACCCACTGATTGGGAACCCCTAAGACTGATTGACCCACTGTCGCTGACAGTTGGGTCCAACATCTCTGGTAAGAGTGTTTAAGACACACCAATTTTTTTTAGAAGATATACTCTCTGTGACGCCTGTCAACCTTGGCAACATCTTTACCATTTGATTCCTCAGTCATTTGTGATGGACATTGCTACATACCTTTATTAGTCTCCGTTCATGGACTCAGTTTTACTCACTGTTTTCACGGTTTACCACACCTTTTGGGTTTATATTATTAGTGATTTGTTTTTATCCCACTGTTCATTATTTAGCGCTGCATATTAACCACCACTTGTATTTGAATTTTGTCACATTCTTGTGTAGCTGCTTCTTTTTCACTTTTTTTAGATAGCGCAATAATTTACTTTATCCACACCCGCCATATATTCCCTAACAAAGGAAACCCTTTTACTGCCCTGTCACAGTGTCATTAGTACAGCGGACAGATATTTTTTCTGATCATTGTATTAGTGTCACGGGTGACGCCAGTTAGCGTCAATCCCAGACAGCATCAGATTGCCCGCCAGATATTCACTAATACACACACTATACACCTCCATTACTAGTATAGTCTGAAGGAATCAATATCTTTGATTACATCAGAACTACACTAGCTTCCTCAATAGTATAGTGTTCCTAAAGACACAGCATTAACAGGATCAGCCCTGCCCCCCCCCCCCCCCCCCAACAAGTGCAGTGTTGGTTGATCACTGTCGCTTCTGATACACAGTACACAAAACCACAGAGTTAGCAGAATCAGGCCTGAGGTGGAACTCAAAACCTAAAATCTCTCTCCTAAATATGGTAAAAAATAAAAAGTGAAAGGAATGACCACACACAGTGGGTCTAAATGGTGACACTATACAAACAGCGCTAATGACGGGTGCACGTGAAAATGAATAATCTGATATTGGTGCTAATCCACTATATTAAAAATACAATGAATTGACTGCACTGTGTGAATGATGAAACAAACAGTGATCAACAAATATATAAAAATAACCTGAACATGAGAACAAGCACAGAATGGTATCAAACAATCAAATACTGTGATAGCATCCAATAAACAACGTGGTGAGTGTAGCCAGTAGAGCAAGCAAGCTCTAAGTGAAAGACTAAGAAAGTCACATGTGCTGTTGATCCCTTCACCAAGTTAGGTAAAAACAAAGAAACCCAGCAGAGCTGGGGTGATCTTCAATCAAACTCTTCAGTGAGCCCACCTCAGTGTCTCCAAGCAGCTTACCTCACTGCTGTTAAGACAAACAGCGTAGATACAGCTAGCAATACCATCATCTTCTACACCTGTGGCCCATCTACGCTGTTTGTCTTAACAGCAGTGAGGTTTACACTATGAGTGCATCCTTTTTATTTGCTTTGCATACAATCTGCTGAACACCCGCAAACCGGAGTGGACAGGGACCAAGCACACTCAGGGGACATACAAGCTCGGCGCTTGTGGATTGATGCCCGCGCTCTCTTTGTACAAGTGAGTGCCTTACTGTGTCATTTGCCCCTGGGCTACTGAGGTTCCTCAGGTTAAGCTATGAACTTTCTATTTGCTTTTATGCTTTTTTTTTTTTTTTAACAAGAAGAAAAAAAATTATTTAGATCTTTACAATACAAGCGATGCAAACACACAATCCTTTACATGAAGGACAATACTCAGTAACTTAGAAAACCACAACAATATTAACCACAGGATGGGTGAGAATAAGGTCCCAGGAACTTCCAGCGTTAGATCAAGAGGTATACACTACAGCATAATAACCCAGGATAACCGATTTGGGGGGGGGGGAGGGAGAGGGGGGAAAGGGAGGGGAAGGGAGAGGGGTAGGGGGGAAAGGAGGGGGGAAGAGAAGGAAGGGGGGAAAGGGAGAGGGGGGAGGGGGGAAAGGAGGGGGGAGGGACGGAAGAGAAGGAACCTCAAGTAAATGGATGAACAACATA
The DNA here is from genome assembly GCA_029206835.1 of Rana muscosa. Classification (NCBI taxonomy): domain Eukaryota; kingdom Metazoa; phylum Chordata; class Amphibia; order Anura; family Ranidae; genus Rana; species Rana muscosa. The sequence goes on along the minus strand of CM055119.1, from coordinate 220,667,408 downwards.
ACAAAACAGGTCATCAACTCACAGGAGAACCAACCTATGGATTCAGGGCTGTGGTGCATCCCCAGCTACCCCATCCTGTGCATTCTCCAGGGGCCCCTCCCCCCAGGCATCTATCCATCCCGACCATATTTTATCAAATTTGTTGGGGCAGTTCCGATTATGGTAGGTAAGTTTGTAGAGTGGTAACACTGAGTTCACAACCGTACGCCACATAGAAACTGTAGGTGGCGCCGCGTCTTTCCAGTGGAGTAATATCACCTTTCGTGCATAAAAGGTGGCATAGCCCAGAAACAGCCTGGTATACTTGCCCCGGACCGTTGCCCCAAAGATGTTAAGCAGCAATGCCCGAGAATCAGGTCTCAAGTCCAGGGCCGCAATTCCATTGAGGCTGTCCACTACCCCCGTCCAGTTATCCACCAGACGTGGGCAGGTCCAGATCATGTGAAGGAAGGAGGCAGCCTGCAGGTCACACCGAGGAAAATTCACTGGGGTCTCCGGGTTCATAAGAGTCAGTCGTTTTGGAGTGAAGTAGGCCCTGTGGAGGAACTTAACCTGCAAAAATCGGTCTTTGGCCGAGATCATGTTCGTCACAAAGGAGGATAGGGTAGACTCCCATTCCTCCTCCGTCAGGTCAGGGATGTCCCCCCTCCATTTAATCATAGCTTTTTCAAGCTTTCCATTGGGGCTTACGGACAAACAGAAGTACAGGGAGGATAGGGGTTTATCTATGACCTTGGCAGTAAGAAGTCTCTCCACAGAGTCCGATCCGAGGGCAATCGAAGGTGGGAATTGCTTATTGTACGCATGGCGTAGTTGGTAATAACGAAACAACATCCAGCCCGGCAACTGAGGCATCTCAGGCATCTCTGAGGTCGGGGAATGAGCGCAATTTACCGCCGGCAACTATGTGTTTAAGGTTCGCTAACCCTTTCTTTGCCCAAACCTGGGGGTCCGGGACCGTGTTCAAGTGTGGAAGGGTGGGACTACTCTATATTAATACTCTATATTAAGTGCGCTAACCTTGCGCCACACTGATATCGTCGTACGCATAGGCTCCGTAAGGCCGGGGTGAGATTTCGGACCCCTGAACACCAAGTTGCTGAGGGAGGAGTATGAACCCATAATCGCCGCTTCAAGGGTCACCGCGGGGTTGTCTTTAGGCTGAGAGAACCACCACCTGACTGTGACCAAAACCGCCACCCAAAAATACACCTGGAAATCCGGTAGGGACAAGCCACCTCGTGCAATGGGGTGCTGTAACGTGGAGATGGCCAACCGTGGAGGTCTGCTATTCCACACAAAGGAGGATATGATTTCATTCAATGTGGCGAAAAATGAGGCCGGGGGGAACAATGGGGAATTACAAAAAAAGTATAGGAATTTAGGGAGGTAGACCATTTTCACCAGGTTGACCCTACCCACTGGTGAAAGAGGGAGGGATCTCCAGGCCGCGCATCTCCTCGAGAAGGTCTTCAGCAGTGGCATGAGATTAAATTCTATGTAGGAGGACAGGGGCGCTCTAATCAGTATCCCAAGATATTTGAATTCCAACGTCCAGTTTAAGGGGGTACCCGTGGGGGGGCGGGGTCCCGACAGATGGAGTGAAAAAAGGAGTGACTTTCCCCAGTTTACCTTAATTCCAGAAAACGAGCCAAACACATCCACAATGTGGAGAGCCGGTGGGAGGGAAGAAACGTCCTTAAGAAACAGGAGGGTATCGTCAGCGTATAGGGATATTTTGTCCGTGACCACCCCCACAGGGATGCCCTCAACCAGGGGAGCTGTCCTAATACGTGCCGCCATGGGTTCCATGGCCAACGCAAACAAGCCAGGGGAGAGTGGGCAGCCCTGCCTAGTGCCCCGGGACAGGGGGAATGGAAATGACAGCGAGTTGTTCGTGCGAATGCGAGCCGTGGGGTCGCGGTAGAGCAGTTGGACCCATTTAACAAATCGGGGGCCAAACCCGAATTTACGCAGAATGGTCCAGAGGTAGCGCCACTCCACCGAGTCAAACGCTTTCTCCGCATCTAGAGAGGCCACCACCCCCGGATCGCCCCCGTCCGCCCTGGCAAGATGTGTGAGGAGCCGTCGTATATTAATATCAGTCCCCCGCCCCGGCATAAACCCAGATTGATCAGCGTGCACCAATGCAGTGATCACAACATTCAGGCATCCGGCTAATACCTTGGCCAATATCTTGGCATCGACATTTAGGAGAGATATCGGCCGGTACGAGGAGCACTGGTCAGGGGCCTTGCCTGGTTTGAGAATGACTACTATAACTGCCTCAGCCATGGTCTGGGGGAGGCAATCCCCCTCCGCAGCCTTTTGTAGCATAAGTTTAAATGTGGGAAGCAGCTCCTCCACATACGTCTTAAAGAGTTCGGCAAGGATGCCATCCGGGGCCGGCGTCTTACCTCCCTGTAGGGAGGACAACGCCCGCTGAATCTCGTCCAGCGTGATAGGGGCGTCTAATGCATCTCTGTAGGCGGACGTCAAGCAGGGCAGCTCCGTCTCCTCCAGATATGCCGTGAGCTCCTCGTCCGTGCATGTCAGCCGGGAGCTGTACAGCTCCTGGTAGAAGGATGCAAAGCAGCCGTTGATGGCGGCGGGATCGGTCAGCAGCGACCCATCCGAGTCAGCTATTGCCGATATGGTCACAGGTGAAGAGCTCTCCCTTGACAGCCACGCCAGCATGCTACCCGTTTTCTCCCCATGTTCGAATATGCGTTGGGATTGGTGCAGAAATTTAGTTTTGGTAGCGGATGTGCGGAGCAGAAGCACATCCCTCAGTGCGGCCTGAAAGTCAGAGTATACCCCGGAGTCCCCGGTAGCAGTGTATTCTGTCTCAAGTGTAGTCACCCTTGCCTCAGCCCGCTTTATATCCTCCCTCATGTCCCTGCGAGTCCTCCGGATATGCGTCTGCAGGCTACCCCTAGAGAAGGCCTTGAATGCATCCCAAGACACGGTCAGGGGTATAGTAGGGTCCAGGTCTCGCCAGTATTGTATCACCTCAGAACGATATGGCTCAGAGATCCTGGAGTCGGACAGCCAAAATCTGGACAATCTCCACAATCCCTCCCCCGGAGCCGCGGACACACTCAGCCTCAACTGCAGAGGAGCATGATCCGAGACGCCCCGAGGAAGGATGGAGACGCCCCTGACCCTAGGGAGGACAGACCCCCCCACATAGGCCAGATCTATGCGCGAGAATGTTTTATGTGAGGCCGAGTGACATGTGTAGGCCCGCTGATCAGGGTAGCGCAACCGCCACACATCAGTCAAATTGGAGGCTTCAGCCCAGGAGGACAGGTCCGAAATTGGGCCCGCCACACCGGAAAGTCTGTCAAACCCAGGGTCCGGGACCAGGTTAAAATCGCCCATGATCACCACATTATCTGTACCAAACACAACAATCTTAGAAACTAGCTGGTTGAGTATTCTCATGGAGGCCAGGAGGAGCAGGTAAAGACCCACCACCACCAGCTCCACCCTATCTATCACAGCATGCATTATGACATATCTCCCATCCGGGTCCAGCTCTAGCACCAGCAACCTAAAAGGCAGGGATTTGTGAACTAGAATGCTAACTCCCCGGGAGTAGTTGGTATGAGTGGAATGGTAGAGGTGTCCCACCCAGGAACGCTTCAGGCTTAAAAGTTTGCTGCCAGTTAAATGCGTCTCTTGAAGGATACATATCTGGGGGCGGTGAGCATTAAGGAACTGAAACACCAGTGACCTCTTTATAGAGGAGTTGAGACCCCTAGTGTTCCACGAAACTATGGTGCACTCAGCCATATTCTCCCTGTGGTACTAGATAGAGCTGGAACAAGACCACCGGACCCTGGAACCGGACCCGGACCATTACATAAATCAAAACATACCGACCCACACATCCTAAGTCACACTGTAAAACATCGCTTGTAAAAATATAAGAAAATAACAAAACATAACCAAACAGTCCCAACCATCCCCCCAACCCCCACACCACCACCCCCAACCCCAACTATGGGGAGGCTTAGGATCCCAACTGGAAACAAAGGCGAACACGCCTGCAATGGGGAAACGTGTGCGGAAAGGCATCCACAGTCCAGTGGTTAGATGACACGCATGCAGTCCCCTGCCGGGGATCGGAGCAAATAGAAAAAATAAATGTGGGTGCAGTCTCCCGGCTATGCCGGGGGTACAAACTTAAGCACTATCGGAGTACGTGCTGACAAACTCAAGGGCCTGGGCCTCAGGACGTGGAGAAGGGGGGGGAGGAAGGGGCAGAAACAGGACAAGTCTCGGACAATCCTCCAACAGTGAGGCCGCAGCGAAAAGTTCAAGTCACAGCCTCCCGGCCCCGGGGGCCATGGATTGGGGTACACAGTAGCATGTATGGCCCGTCAGGACCCAGGAAGAAGACCCAGGCCAGTGTGTAGAAAAAATAAAAGGATACAAAAATAGAAAATAACAAGGCACGTGAGAAAAGACATCAGTTGAAACAGCCCACATCAGTAGGCAATCAGCAGGAATACTCATCCTCGCGGGAGTGTGTCGATCCACATGGAGGCCTCCTCTGGGGATACGAAGAACCGAAGAGACTCGCCGTCTTCCACCCTCTGCCTGGCCGGGAACAACATACTGTACTTGATGTGTTTGGAGTGAAGCCGAGCTCTCACAGCATCAAAGGATTTACGCTGTTTCTGGGTTTCCAGCGAATAGTCCGGAAAGATTAGAAGCTTGGCGTTGTCGAAGTGTAATTCACCTTGAGCCCTGGCCTCCTTCATCACCGCATCTCTGTCCCGGAAGTGGAGAAGTTTAAGGATAAAAGTGCGTGGCGGTGCTCCCTGGGGCCCCCTGGTGGTGGGTATGCGATGAGCCCTCTCCACAGTAAAAAACAGAGAGAAGCGTGCTGAAGGGAGTATTTGTTGTAATAAGCGTTCAGCAAAGGCCGTGGGGTCAGCACCCTCAGCCCCCTCAGGGAGTCCCAGAACACGCAAATTATTTCTTCTGTTGCGATTCTCTGCGTCTTCTGCGCGGGACTCCAGCACCTTGACCCTGGCCTTAAGTGAGTGAATGTCGGCCCCATGGTCGCGTACCGTGTCCTCGGTCTGGGAGACCCTGTGCTCCACCTCAGTCATTCTACCACGAAAAGCGTCAAAGTCTTTTCTAATAAACTCCACATTTGCCTGTATATGGTCCACCTTACCAGTCAGGGTAGTTATGGCATGCAGGACCGCTTTAAAATTGGCCGCCGTGGCAGGCAGCCGGTCGGGGTCTTCAGCCTGGTTTTCCATCGGGGCACGGGCTTTTGGTGAGGCCGCGGCTGCGGCCTTGTCCACAGCGTCTAACTTTGCGGCTTTCTTCTTGGAGCATGGTTGACTTTTCCTCCTCTGCATACCCCAGGGAAGCTACAGGGCATCAGGAGGCAGAGGCGGATGGCAGGAGGGGTTTTATGCCCGAAAGCAAAAAAGTCTTACCGTGCCGGCCCTGCGGATGTCCGGGCCGGAATTCCAGGCGAGTCCCCGGCTTCGGCCTAGTCAGCAACGCCTGATCTGCAACCTTTCCTGGGGTCACAGCCGGCCATCCCCACTTCACCAGCGTCCGGATAGGGTCCCCAGGCTGGGGAGATGCAGGAGAGAAGGATCGGAGGCATTGTACCGCGCCGGCCCCGCGGAGCTTTGGGCCGGGATTCTAGGCGAGTCCCCGGCTTCGGCCTAGTCCACGACGTCTGGCCGCGGGCTTTCCCGGGGTCACTGCTGGCCAATCTCACCCCCGGGCTGTCCAGGGCAGGGTCCCAGGGCTAGGGGGACACAGGAGGAGGAATCTGGGAGGGTCTGCACCCTATAAACGAGCTTATATAGCGCCGGTCCTGGGGAGCTCAGACAAGCACGTCTGCTCCCAGCGCCCTCCCGGACACGCCCCCTGCCTTTATGCTTTTTAATGCATGGAATATACCTGCCAGTAAGAATATCACAGCCGTAATAAGGTGACTATTAGGCTGGGTTCACACTTGTGCGACACGACAGCCGTCCTACTTTGGATCCGACTTTGCCCTGCGACATGAAGCCGACATACGTCCGACTTTCAATGAACGGTGATCCGACTTGGATCCCCGCCAATACCAGGCACTGTGTTTGGTATAAATCCTGAGTGGGAACTCCACGCAAAATTTTAAATAAAAAAATCGGCATGGGTTCCCCCTTCAGAAGCATACCAGGCCCTTGGGTCTGGTATGGATTTTTAAGGGGAACCGTTACGCCTAAAAAACGGCGTGGGGGTTCCCCCAAAAACCAAATCAGACCCTTATCCGAGCACGCAACCTGGCAGGCCGCAGGGGAAGAGGGGAGGACGAGAGAGCGCCCCCCCTCCCTCCTGAACCGTACCAGGCCGCATGCCATCAACATGGGGGGTTTGGTGCTTTGGGGCAGGGGGGCGACCTGCGGCCCCCCACCCCAAAGCACCCTGCCCCCATGTTGATGAGGACAGGGCCTCTTCACGACAACCCTGGCCGTTGGTTGTTGGGGTCTGCGGGCGGGGGGCTTATCAGAATCTGGGAGCCCCCCTTTAATAAGGGGGCCCCCAGAACCCGGCCCCCCACCCTATGTGAATGAGTATGGGGTACATCGTACCCCTACCCATTCACCTGGTGGAACAAAAATGGCAATAAAAAAACACACACAGCTTTTTAAAGCAATTTATTACACAGCTCCGGGGGTCTTCTTCCAACTTCGGGGGTCTCCACACTCTCCGGTTCTTTCTTCCTTCTGCCGGGCCTCCGCTATCTTCTTCCAGCTCTTTTGCTAGCGGGGCCCGGTCTTCTCTGTCGCCTTCTTCTCCCGCTCTCCGGTTTTTCTCTCGCTCTTCGGTTCTTTCTTCCTTCTGCTGGGCCTCCGCTATCTTCTTCCAGCTCTTTTGCTAGCGGGGCTCGGTCTTCTCCGTCGCCTTCTTCCCTCTTCTCCTTCATGATGTTGACACGTCGCTTCCTCCTGCTGTAATGCTGGCTGTTCTCTCCGCAACGATTTATATAGGCTTCTCATGACGTCACAGTCACATGCTCCCATGACGTCACAGTCACATGCCCCGGGGCCACCCGGAGCATGTGACCGTGACGTCATGAGAGGCCTATATAAATCGGAGCGAACAGCCAGCATTACAGCGGGAGGAAGCGACGTGTCAACATCGAAGAGGAGAAGAGGGAAGTAGGCGACGGAGAAGACCGGGCCCCGCTAGCAAAAGAGCTGGAAGAAGATAGCGGAGGCCCGGCAGAAGGAAGAAAGAACTGAAGAGCGAGAGAAGAACCGGAGAGCGGGAGAAGAAGGCGACGGAGAAGACCGGGCCCCGCTAGCAAAAGAGCTGGAAGAAGGTAGCGGAGGCCCGACAGAAGGAAGAAAGAACCGGAGAGCGCGGAGACCCCCGAAGTCGGAAGAAGACCCACGGAGCTGTGCAATAAATTGCTTTAAAAAGCTGTGTGTGTTTTTTTATTGCCATTTTTTTCCACCAGGTGAATGGGTAGGGGTACGATGTACCCCATCCTCATTCACATAGGGTGGGGGGCCGGGATCTGGGGGCCCCCTTATTAAAGGGGGGCTCCCGGATTCCGATAAGCCCCCCGCCCGCAGACCCCAACAACCAACGGCCAGGGTTGTCGGGAAGAGGCCCCGTCCTCATCAACATGGGGGCAGGGTGCTTTGGGGTGGTGGGGCCGCAGGTCGCCCCCTGCCCCAAAGCACCAAACCCCCCATGTTGAGGGCATGCAGCCTGGTACGGTTCAGGAGGGAGGGGGGCCGCTCTCTCATCCCCCCCTCTTCCCCTGCGGCCTGCCAGGTTGCGTGCTCGGATAAGGGTCTGGTTTGGATTTTGGGGGAACCCCCACGCCGTTTTTTCGGCGTAGGGGTTCCCCTTAAAATCCATACCAGACCCAAGGGCCTGGTATGCTCTTGGAGGGGAACCCATGCCGGCTTTTTATTTAAAATTTGGCCTGGAGTTCCCCCTCAAGAGCAGCAGAGCACAAGTCGCATGCCAAAGTCGGATCATGCAAGACTGCGGTCCGACTTTGATCCGACTTCAATGATAGTCAATGGGATGAAGTCGGATCAAAGTCGGACCAAAGTAGTACAGGGAGCATTTTCAAAGTCGGACCGACATGTGTCGGACCAGTTAAGACGGCTCCCATAGGGAAACATTAATTTTCACACGTCATGCGACATGAGCTCCCAATGTCGGAGCGTTTGTCGCCCCAGTGTGAACCCGGCCTCATACAGCTAGCAATACCATCTTCTACACCTGTGGCCCATCTTAACAGCAGTGAGGTAAGCTGCTTGGAGACACTGAGGTGGGCTCACTGAAGAGTTTGATTTAAGATCACCCCAGCACTCCTGGGTTTCTTTGTTTTTACCTAACTTGGTGAAGGGATCAACAGCACATGTGACTTTCTGAGACTTTCACTTAGAGCTTGCTTGCTCTACTGCCTACACTCACCATGTTGTTTATTGGATGCTATCACAGTATTTGATTGTTTGATACCATTCTGTGCTTGTTCTTATGTTCAGGTTATTTTTATATATTTGATCACTGTTTGTTTCATCATTCATACAGTGCAGTCAATTCATTGTATTTTTAATATAGTGGATTAGCACCAATATCAGATTATTCATTTTCACGTGCACCTGTCATTAGCGCTATTTGTATAGTGCCACCTTTTAGACCCACTGTGTGTGGTCATTCCTTTCACTTTTTATTTATTTACCATATTTAGGAGAGAGATTTTAGGTTTTGAGTTCCACCTCCCCCCTCCCCTGGTCATCACCCCAGCTCCTTTTCATTCACTTCACAGCGCAGTCACTATCACCTTTCAATAGCACAAGTAATGTTCCGCAGCCATCAAGAATTCAAACACAGGCCCGTAGAGCCCATAGCGGCCTTCCTGATGCGGTTGCAAATCCTGATTGGCAGCAAACAGATTCTGCAGCGCCTGTACTTCTCCCATTTGCTGACCAACCCGGAATTCAGGTAGAAACATCAGATTTAACGCCCCTTGGTTTTTTTTTTTAACTGTTTTTCGCAGAAGATCTGTACAGATCTATTGTGGACCAAAGCAATTTATATGGCAATAAATTTATGGCTGCAAACCCAAATTTGACCCTTGCAGACAATTTGCATGGAAACGTATCACGGTTTCCGAATTTAAGACTTTTCTGGGCCTATCCCTCAGCATGGGCATTACTAAACAGAATGAGTTGCGGTCATATCGGTCCACTGACCCAATTCATCATATGTCCGTGTTCTCTGCTGCCATGGCCAGAACTAGATACGAGCAAATACTGCGGTTTATGCACTTCAGCGACAATGTAGTCGTCCTCTGTGTGACTCTGGATATGATCGGCTCCACAAAATTTGGCACCTCAGAAATCACCTGAACTAAAAATTTGAAGCCTTGTATACCCCCCAACAAGCTGTCTGTGTAGATGAGTCCCTGATTGTGTTTTCTGGCCACCTTGCTTTCAAACAGTTTCTCCCCAGCTAGCGTGCCAGATATGGGGTCAAAATGTATAAGCTCTGTGACAGGGCAACAGGCTATGCATGTAGTTTTCGAATTTACGAGGGAAAAGATAGTCACGTGGAGCAGCGGCACGATTGTTTGGAACTTGGTGTCACATTTATTCCCAAAGGGGTACACTTGTCCGTGGACAATTATTACACAAGCGTGCCACTTTTTAGACACCTTTTTAAATTTGTAATTGGCGCATTTGGCACCATGCGATATAATCACCGGGGCTTCCTGCAACGGCTTGTAAATAGCAGACTTAGACGGGGGAAGAAAGCCTGCTTGAAAAGTAATGAATTGCTTGCAGTGAGTTGGAAGGAAAAACGGAACGTTTTCATTCTGTCTTCCATTCACGCAGACACGACAGTACAAACTGCAACGGTGACTGGTATTATTGAGAAGCCATATTTTAAAAGGGTGGATAATCCGCGCTAACCTAACAAAACCAAAGGTGATAACCAGTGGAATAAAAACAATGTATTGAACAAATAAATGAAAAACTAAATATAAATGTGACAGGTGCCGCAAAATTATATACAGCTGGAATGGCAGCTGTGAACGTATGTGCAAAAATATAGATAAATCAATGCGCAACCTATTAGATGAGCCAACACAGTGCTGTAACCATACAAGTGAAAATATATGTGAAAATGGACTTGTGAAAAAAGGGACACTTGGATAAATGTCCTTTGATTACACCTTATTAATTAGTGAAAATAATAAGTGAAAATTAGCAAAAAACAAAAACCAACATTATATAATATCCCCTAAGGACAATAAACTTGTGCATACACAGTTCGAGTGTCTCATAGTTCATAAAGACAAAGATGACAACATCTGATGGTTTTCATCAAGCAAAACTCCTGATCTTGAAATTAAGGCAAAAACAGGGGGCTTGTCCAACTTGCTTGAATGAAATGATAAAGGTAATGGAGGCTTACCAGCTCAGGTGGATCCCTATTACAGAGATCTTATGGGGCTCATACATAGATGGAGATATCCCCCGACATGCCGTAAACCGATGCCACCGACCACCCGATATCTCGATCCTCCAGAAGCTCTCAGAGCAGAGTATTCATAACAAGGAACAAGTTTCTGTGTATCTGTGAGGTGTAGCCTTTCAACCCAGACTCCTGGGTTGAAAGGCTACACCTCACAGATACACAGACACTTAAAGTGGTTGTAAACTCAGTACAACCACTTTCACCTACAGATTCTACGAGACCTCTCTCTTCTCTTATTTCCTTTAAGTTCACACAGGTCGTTCCACCAAACCAGAATTGTATACTTCTTGCGAGGGGGTCCTTGTTACGAATACCCTGCTCTGAGAGCTTCTGGAGGATCGGGATATCGGGTGGTCGGTGGCATCGGTTTACGGCATGTCGGTGGATATCTCCATCTATGTATGAGCCCCATAAGATCTCTGTAATAGGGATCCACCTGAGCTGGTAAGCCTCCATTACCTTTATCATTTCATTCAAGCAAGTTGGAAAAGCCCCCTGTTTTTGCCTTAATTTCAAGATCAGGAGTTTTGCCTGATGAAAACCATCAGATGTCATCTTTGTCTTTATGAACTATGAGACACTCGAACTGTGTATGCACAAGTTTATTGTCCTTAGGGGATATTATATAATGTTATCCAAGTGTCCCTTTTTTCACGAGTCCATTTTCACATATATTTTCACTTGTATGGTTACAGCACTGTGTTGGTTCATCTAATAGGTTGCGCATTGATTTATCTATATTGTTGAGAAGCCCCCACAACTGTCCACGACTACAACCTTAAAATGGTAGGGGTGGACTTCCACGGCCAGATGATGGGGCCGTACTTAATTGCCCATAAGGCCAGACGCTGGTACAAAAAAGTGTCTGTATATTTATTCCAATTGGCTCTGTTCAACGCTTATGTACTATACAAAGCGTCAGGAAGAAGTGGATACTTCCTAAAATTCCAGGATAAGATCATCACAGCCCTTTTGTATCCAGAAGGTGCTGTGGCCCAATTTCCCAATCCAGATGCTGTGAGTCGGCTGCATAGGAGGCATTTTCCGGATGTCCTCCCTGGTACCCCTACCCAAAGAGCACACCAAAAAAGATGTCATGTCTGTTGCAAAAGTAGATATAGGCATGACACCCGCTATTTTTGTCCCTCCTGTCCTGGTCTCTGCATCCAGGACTGTTTCCATCGCTACCACACACTAGTGGATTATTAGTATAGGGTACAGCATGGCACAGTCTAGGGCACACATTCACACAGGGTCTCGAAAGAAGTTAGATGGCTATTGCATTTTGAGAGACCCTAGCCTGGAAAGTTTAACTTTTTTTTATAATTACAAAAAAAACAAGAAAAAAAAAAGTTTTTTTTTTTTTATTGTTCTTACTGTTTTACTGAATGTTATACTATGCTGCAATACCAGGGGTAGGAAACCCTGGTGCTAAAATCATGATTTCAGGAGCCTGAAAGAATCCGTCTCCATCTTAGTAACAAAGCGGAAAATCTCCTGAATCATTTCCCAGGAACAAATTGTAGCCAAGCTCCTAGATAGAGTGCAGCTATTTGAAATTATCTGGGAATCATGGGCATACTATACAAAAGTGCCTTTTTCCGGGTCAAGTACTACGTTAAATGGAACCTTCTGGAAGATTTTTCCCCTCCCATACACCTTCTTGGGGTCCATCAACTCTAAATTATTCTCTTCTCTCTTTCCCTTTTTTCCTAGACTGCTCATTTGTCATCCTGGCAAACAGTCTTAGATTTCCACTGTTTACTATAAGTAGGACCACACCACCCTCCTTCTCCACTCTTTGGCTCGTTCACAGGAGAGGAAGGTGCACAGTCTCCACCATGCCCGTACCCCCTGGTTTGCAGAGGTTAAGAACACTTGTTTTCACTTACGGGTCTTTGCAGCGGGGCTCCCCTCAGAGTTGGCTTCTGTCCCTATAGTGTAAGGACAAAAGTCTCTATACCCCAAGTAACTCCCAAGGTCCACACCAGCGTCAACTCCAACATAGAGTTTATTTCTTTATGCATGAACATCAACAAAATGAGGAGAAGAGAAAGGTGTTAAGAAGACAGATCAGTTCAGGCACTCTTGTTTCTTGGTCACTCGATCCCGAGTGGGTATAGCTCACCCAGATAGTCACCCGAAGGCACTATCAGCCGGCGTGTAACTCGAACAGTCTATTAGATTCCCTAATGGATGCGTTCAGGAGATCCTCTGCCACAGAATCTATAGTGTCCCAAACCTCCTACTGGTCCTGTTGTTTAGATCCCTGTTTTCGGATGGATGACATCCCTCCAGAGAGTTACTGGGCCCCTTCCTTCACTGTGATCTCTCACTAGTCCTTCGGAACGGTCCTCCCCAGCCTCCTCTTCTAGAAAAGGGTCCCCTCGCAAGGCGGCACCCTGGGATTCCTCCTACCGAAGTGGGCTCCAGCTAAAAGGTGCTGGGCCCAGGGCTGAAGTTGCAGTCCCAGGACTAAAGGTGCCTGGGACTGAAGTGCACGTGGCCCCATGGCCTGGAGGGCCACGCGCCACGCACCAGGACTCCGACTCTGGAACCAGAAAGAACCGACCCCTCCCGGGCGGCGTCTACCCCTTATGTACCCTCTCCCAGCATGCACAGCATGCCAACCACACCCACTGCACGGTTGCCGAGAGAGGACACCAAATCGCTGCCCCATTACCTGTGGTTCAACCCTGAGTAGAAGTGACAGCGCCACCCATACTTCTAAGGGGAACTGCACACCAGGCAAAACAGCAGCAAGGCAGAGTCCAGCAAAATTGACAGATTCGAGCCAACTACCACTCGAATCACCCTTAAATTTGGCATAGCAATCAATAAATTTGGGACCCACACTACATATATATTTACAGATAATGACCAGGAGGTAAAACTTCCTGGTCTGATAGTAAGCTCTTGAGACAAAAGACCACAAGGTTCTACTGAGACGAGCTCAGACTATTCTTCTCGGAGACTCCTAGTTCACAGCGTGAACCCATAGGGGTGGCGTGGATGACCCGTGCCGGGAAAGTCGGGCCCTAATTGCCTCCTTATACACTTGCGCTTTGTCATTAACCACTCTCAGCATATCTCCCACAAGGAGAAACACGGATTTTTGATTGAACCTAATGGATAGCATCCAAAAGTGCTCCAAAAGTGATTATGATGTTTATTAAGCTTAAGTTACAATTTCCATGTTCTTTGTTCTTATACAATCATTTTGTGAGGTCTTGTAGGTCGCTGTCAGGGACCTGCTGGAAGGCTCTTGCGCACGCGCATGCGGGTGCGCGCGCACGTTAGCGCTACTTGGCGCCATTATGGCTTTAAAAGGTCAGCAACTGCAGTGATGCATTGCTGTCTGATCTGCAGCTCTGTACTGCATACCTGTCTATCTGTTACCTGTACCGACCCGGCTCTGCTTGACCATCTGATATCTCCAATCCTGACCTTGGCTTGCCTTGACCCTGCTCAGTCTTCTATTTGCCTACCTGCTACCAGACCTTGCCTGTACCTCTGACCACGCTTAAGCCTGTTGAATCTTACCATCTGATTACCTGCTCCGACCCGGCTCGTCTGACCCTGCTATTGTCTGCTGCTCTGTGTGCACCTAACCCAGCTTGTCTCACCCTGCTCCAGCTTCCTGCTGTTCCTGTACCTGCCAACTCCCAGGTCGCTGACCTGCAACCATCTCCTCTGCTGCCTACAGTTCCAGCCATCCCTGGAGGATCATCACCCTGCCACGGTGCCAACCACTACATCTACTTCAGGCACTCCTACCTCGCTGCGCTCTTGAGTTCACTGTCCTCACTCCAGTGACTCCTAAACCAGGGCTGTAAGAGAGGTCTCCTCCTACAAGTCAGGCTCTACGATCAGGTACGTTCTGTACATAACAGTCACTCCTACATATATGCCGAAGCATAGGGGCTGGGGTGGCCAGAGCAGTGTTGCCAACCGCCCGTTAATTTACAGGCAGCCTGTAAATTTCAGCCCATTTTCGGGCTGCCCGTAAATGTCTATTACATGCAGCGGCACCCGTAAAAAAGATGGCTGCGAACCAATGTGCAACTGCGCATGTGCCGTTCCGAAGCCTGCTAGGCTCGGAAAAGCTTGTACACGTTCGCCCATTTTCGGCCGAGCAGGTGCATATGCAGCTACGTACTGGCGCCACTTGGCATCATTTTTGAATGATACTCATATTGATCTGTCAGTCTCGGCACCACGGCCAAAGAGGAGGACGTCATCAGGATACAGTCTCTCATCGGTGTTGCCAACTGCCCGTTAATTTACGGGCAGCCCATAAACTTCAGCCCATTTTCAAGCTGCCCGTAAATGTCCATTACAGGCAGCAGCGCCCGTAAAAAAGATAGTGAAACTGTGCATGCGCCGTTCCGAAGCCTGCCAGGCTCAGAAAAGCTTGTACACACTCGCCCATACGGGCGCATGCTCAGTTACGTACTGGCACCAAGCCATTTTTGAATGATACTCGTCTCGGTCTGTCAGTCTTGGCGCCGCGGCCACAGAGGAGGATGTCATCAGGACACAGTCTCTCATTATGTGAGGAGAAGGCAGAGAAGAGGACATTACTGTGGCTGGGGGGGTGGGGAACAGTGCTGTAGGGGTGGGTGAAAAGGGCAGTCTGAGCCTGGAGGACAGTGCTATGGGGGGCTGATGAAGGGGGCAGAGCCTGGATGACAGTGCTGTTGGGGGGGTGAAGGGGGCAGACTCCAGAGAAGGACAGTGCTGTGGGGGGGCTGATGAATGGGGGCAGAGAAGGACAGTGCTGTGGGGGGTTTATGAAGCTGAACAGAGGAGGACTCTTGTGTGGGAGGGTGATGTAAAGGGTGGCAGAGGACGACACTGATGTGGACGGTGAAGGGGCAGATTAGTACACTACTATTGGGGGAGTGATATGCAGGGGGCACAGTAGGACACTGCAGTGGGGGGTCATGATATGAAGGGGGGGCAGAGAAGGACACTATTTGAGGGGGGCAGAGGAGAACACTACTGTGGGGGGAGGGTGAAGGAATGAGGAAGAGGAGGACACTACTCTGAGGGGCTGTGTTGCCAACGGGCTGTAAAAAATATGGCTGTCCGCAGCCCCAAACCACCTCCTGTACCATGACCGCAGCCTCTAACCACCTCCTGTACCATGTCCGCAGCCTCTGACCACCTCCTGTACCATGTCTTCAGCCTCTGACAACCTCCTGTACCATGTACGCACAGCCTATGACCAACTCCTGTACCATGTCCACACAGCCTCTGACCCACTCCTGTACCATGTCCACACAGCCTTTGACCATCTCTTGTACCATGTACCAGCCTCTGACCACCTCCTGTACCATGTTCGCAGCCTCTGACCACCTCCTGTTCCATGTCTGCAGCCTCTGACCACCTCCTGTACCATGTTCCACAGCCTCTGACCAACTCCTGTACCATGCCGGCACAGCCTCCGACCCCCCCCCTGTACCATGTCCGCACAGCTTTTGACCACCTTCTGTACCATGTCCGCACAGCCTCTGACTACCTCCTGTACTGTGTCCGCACAGCCTCTGACCACCTCCTGTACTATGTCCGCATAGCCTCTGACCACCCCCTGTACCATGTCCTTACAGCCTCTGACCACCTCCTGTACCATGTCTGCAGCCTCTGACCACCTCCTGTACCATGTACGCACAGCCTATGACCACCTCCTGTATAATTTTCGCACAGCCTCTGACCACCTCCTGTACCATGTCCGCAGCTTCTGACCACCTCCTGTACCATGCCCACAGCCCCTAACCATCTCTTGAATCATGTCCGCAATCTCTGACCATCTCTTGTCTTTGATCATGTCTACAGTCTCTGAGGGGGAGTCTGGAGAGGAGTCAAGAGTGGGAGTGCAGCAGGGATGGGGATCATGGGAGAAGTCAGACATATGTGGACCTTGAAGAGGAGACTATAGGATAAAACCAGTGCCGCCAAGATGGAGCCATCTGACTGAGCCCTGCACGGTACACCTGAGAGGAGGTCAGGGACAGCACCACTAGGCCAGTCTGAGAGGGGGGTCACTGATGTAAGGGGGGAGTGAATACAATAATGTAAGGGGGCACTGATATAAAGGTCCCCCCTTATAGCAGAGAACCCCCTTACATTAGTGTATTCACTCTGTAGAAGGTGGTCACCAGAGTCCCCCTTACATCAGCGTTCCTGACATTCCCCTCTACATCAGAGTCTGCAGGATTCCCCTTTGCAGAGCAAGGGGGAACTTTGCGGACCCTGATGGAAAAGGGAACTCTGATGTAAAGAGCAATGCTGTAGACCCTCATGTAAGTGGGAGCTCTGATGTAAAGGGGAACGCAGTGGACTCTGAAATAAGGTAGTCTTTGATCACCCCCCCCTCTACATCAGAGTTCCCCCTTAAATCATGATCTGCAGCATTCCCCTTTATGTCAGAGTTCCCTTGCACTGTAAGTGGGAATCATGCACACTCTGATGTAAAGGGGAACTCTGTGTTGGCTGGGTTATATTAACCTGACCTTCATGTAAATAGAGAATGTAACGGGAAGGCCCGGGGAACTCAGAAACGCTTAGAAAGTATGAGATACCCTTGCTTCAGCTCCTCCAATGCCTCTTATGTGTCAACCACCCTGTGTCTCTATTAGGGGCACAGGGTGAATGAAAACCCCAATATGGTCTATGATAGCCATATTCAATGCTGCACATACATTGTATCTAGATTGGATGTGTACTGTGGGGGGGGGGGGGGTTGTGTAATCATTGCTGTGAGGAATTAAGGTAATTTGCATTCTATTGTCTACTGTGGCTGGTAGGAATTAAGCCTATAATTATAGGTTGTGGAACCAGCAGCAGACAGGTTAATCACCTGCCTGCTTGTGTTGTAAATTAATCTGGGAGGGCGTTTGGAGACCCTTTCATTGTGAAAAGGGATAATTAAGTCTGTACTTGTGTGTATTGTAAAGACAGACTGGGGGAACACAAAGGTTATGCAAGTCATTTAAGATGTGTATTGAAGATCGTTATGTCTATTGTGTAAAGTCTGTTGTCTCCTAACAGACGTCAAAATAATGTGTTGATTCTTGTAATGTGTGGGTGGAGCTGGGCCACTGTTCATGTTAAACTAATGTGTATTGGATGTATATAAAAGTTACAATGTTTTTCTCAATAAAGCCAGTCTACTTGTGTGGAAGATACAGAGCGTGCGTCTCGTTCTTCCAGAATGATTAATTCCTATGGGAAAGGGTCGCCTGGCTGTGGAAGATTGGTTTTTGAATGTGTGTCCAGGAGAGGGGAACATCTTATACGGCGTTAACCCCCTTTATATTTGGGGTGCCGTTACAGAGAAATATGGTTTTTGACTTTTGTTTAACGTAAACACATTGCTAATAGCACTAGCTACATGTTTATAGCCTAAACATTGATATTTGCACTGTTTAGCATTGAAAACTGCAATTTTGGGTACTTTCTTTAGCGGCAGTAAAAAAATGTGGCTTTGTCAGTAAATTGCATGAATTTTGCCAAGGGGAAAACTGGTGCAGTTTGTTAATTTTCATCCTGCCAGTAAATTTCACTTGGGGGGGGGGGGAAGGTTGGCAACACTGGGACAGAGGGAGGATCGCCCTTATGCTTTGGCATGTATTTCTTTTTTTCACATTTTTTGGCAGAGATTTCTTTATCCACATCAATTGATGTGAATGAAGGAAAAGAACATTGCATGTATGGCCACCATTAGAAGTGGGTGGATGCAGGGCGTGGCCAAGATTGGCACGTGAGAGGACGCATCTCCCACAGCTCCCGGTGTTAATCCTGTGACCAATCCTCCCCCAACCTTCCTACCGACACCCTTAACGATCTATGCAGCAGGACTATACCCCAGGGACCCCAGTGGAACCTCCGCTGGCCATCTGCACCAGGGGGGTGACCCAAAAAGGACAGACAGAGACCGCGGGTCTGAAAATCCAAGATGGCGCTGTGGCATTCTCACTGAAGGGCATGGACAAGATGAAAAACCTGGAACCCAAAACAAGTAAGCTCACCAAGTCCCAGGGCAAAGATGCTCCCAAGGACATGATATATTATGCCCAAAAGATGTCAGGGACCCTGAGGACAGAGCAGCCAGACACAGCAACAGCAGCCAGAAATGCAGGCAGCCATTCTCCCTGATCACTAAGGGGAGGAAGAGATGGAGTAGGCTGATCCCATGGCAGGGGAATTACACAGCCCAGACTCACAGGACACACCTCAACCCACCTTGGCAGATATCCACAGGGCAGTGAACAACTGCACAGCATCAGTTAACACACTAAAAGAGCAGTTTGGAGGTTTGAGGGAGGATGTGTCAATACTGAGACAATATATGCAAAAAATCCGGGAGCGCACCATGGCTGTGGAGAGTCGGGTTAGTGATGAGGAGGACCAGCTACCACCCATGGTTCAGGACACCAAAGCTGCACTTCAGTTAGCTGGAGAAGCAAACGATTGTGCAGAAGACATGGAAAATCGTCTCAAACGAAACAATGTACGCATTGCAGGCCTACCAGAGTGGGTGGAGGGCAGGGACCCCACTGCATTTGTGGAGAACTGGGCAATTGACATTTTTTGGCAAGAATGTTTTTTCACCTTTTTTTGCGGTGGAACGGGCTCATAGAGTGCCTTTTTCACCCACCTCAGCCAGGGGGTACGCCCAGATCCATCCTAGCGAGACTGCTCTACTACCATGACAGAGAAGCTGTGCTGCGTCAAGCACGAGAACGGGTAAAGTATTCAACACAATGACACAAGGGTGTCATTTTACCCCAACTTCTTGGCAGAAGTTCAGAGACGCAGGGCCAAATTTACCGACGTCAAACGCAGGCTGCGACTCCTTCAGCTACCTTATGCCATGCTGTACCCTGCAAAGCTCTGGATAGCAGTGAGAGGCCAGGCTCAGTTTTTTAAATCTGCCAAGGAGGCCTCAGCATGGCTGGAACAGAATAAGCAGGCCTTAAAGCGGCAAGCACATGAGGATGAAGACTGACACCTGAATAGTGAATGAGCTCGCTGGCTCATGCAGTACAACTTCATCTTTAATGCTTGCTACCCTTGATTAGGGGGGATCCCCTTATGTAAGTTAGAATGATGTTCTCTGGCTGGGGGACAAAATATTGATACAGAATGCAAGGAGAGCAACTTGACTCAATTGTTGGATTTACAAATGTTGAACTTGGACAGAAACGGGCGATGGAATGTCGCCGAAAGTGCTAATGTTGCCCTGTTGGCAGTGTGCGAAGTTCGCAGGTTTGGTTGGTATACAGTTTTATGTTCACCTTTCTTTTATCAGATACAGAATCACTACTATCTATGGGCCCTGTTCCCCATGATATGCTCCACCAGACAGGGAGTAGCACTTTACTTATTGCCTTTTGCGGGCCATGATGCTGGCGGGAGGCCCAGAGCCCATGGCCACAAGGGAAATGTCGTGCCCCGGAATCCATATCCATCCTGACACTTGACTTCTTCCTTTATCCATGGCAAAGGTTCCCATAATCTCTTGGAACATTAGTGGACTTCACTCACCTTTAAAGCGCACTATGATTTTTATGTGCTTGAAAAGATTTCTCCCCGGGATACTTTGCTTCCAGGAAACTCTTTTGACAGCAAAGACAGTGAGTACTCTGCGATATTCATGGGTGGGGAGAGCCTACCACTCCACGCATACCTCCTACTCCAGAGGGGTCAGTGATTTGATCCACGGAGCCCTGGACTACCAGGAATATGATAGTGTCATAGACACGGATGGTCGCTATGTCTTTCTTCACTGTCGACTTAATACATTATCTTGTGTGTTAGCATGTGTCTATATCCCTCCGCCTTTTACGGTGCTCAAACTCCTGCTCTCATTCTTAGATGGCAGGCCAGATGTACCGTTGCTCATAATTGGAGACTTTAATTGCTGTTTGAACCCAGTTGAGGATAGACATCCGGCCCTTAGGCCCTCTGCCCTCTCCAGGGGTACTCCCCTGGTGCGGTTGTTGCAAGAGGTGGGCTGGGTGGATATCTGGCGACACTTCAATGCAGGTGTAAAACAGTTTACTTGTTTCTCAAAATCACATGGCTGTTTATCTAGAATTGACCTGGGGGTGGGTAACTTGAGCATGCTGATTTGGTACATAGACCCCATAGTGTGTCGGACCATTCTCCATTAGTGATACATCTGTTAGTAGCCTCACCAGCTACGCTACCTAGAGCCCCGTGGAAATGTAATGCCTTCTGGCTGAAGCTATTCCACTCCCATGAGGCAATAGTGGGGAGCATGCGCAAGTTCTTCACTTTCCAGGATCCTAATAGCATGAATCTGCTTTAAGGCATACTTGAGGGGTCTATTGGTAACTGAAATGAACAAGGTTAAGCATGCTTCCTCTGCTATTAAGGCCGAGGTGGAATCTCGGGTTCAGGCAATGGAGCAACTACATCACAAACCCCTCTGATTCGGCCAGGGAGGCCTGGCAGGCTGCTCAATCTGCCTATTAGCATTTGCTCTCCTCCTCGGCCGAAAATAAGAGATTTTATAATTTTTTCTTCTGCGAGTTTATATTTAATAATATGATTACTTGATCATTGTGTACTATTATTTTTTGTACAGTCTTCTATTGTGGTGGCCAAGAGTTCGGTCCATCTCCAATAGATGGCGCCGGTCTCTGGTTCCCCATCGCGGGACATGTCCATGCTTGCATTTTACTTGCAGTATGCAATCAAGTGTTTGGCCCATTTCCACTAGATGGCGCCGATTTTTGCTTTCTTACAGCGGGACATGTTCATGCTTTTATTTGCAGTATTTGTTAGGCTATGTTCCGGGCTGCGTGCGGTGTTCCTTGCCACGATTCACTTGAGTCGCCGTGACGCCTGCCGTGCGTCATGACGTCACGTGATTCCCGGCGCTGTTCCGAGTGCGCATGTCCGACGACGTAGTTCAGGCTACGGCTCCACAAGCTAGGGAGGAGACATTCTTTGCTGACAGTGGATGCCGTAACAGCTATAGCTCCGCCAATGGCGATGGGTAGTAGGTGTATTTTATGGTTGTTGCTGCCCTTTCCCTCCCCGTTCGACTTTCGCTGGCTTTTTTGAGTTTTCCAGTTGGTTGTTGCCATGTGTGCTTCCGGGTACACACCGGAGGCATTATGTTTGGCAATAACTATGATTGGCTGTGTTTGGGAGGCTGCAAGGTCATCAGATCATGTGATGGGCTCTCCTCCAATCACGGGCCAATATTTGATATTTTCGCTGATTGGTTAGTTTTAGCCATACTTGGAGTGTTTTTATTATAAATATTTGGCAGTAAGTGGGAGCGGGTTGATGCCCCTGTTGAAGTACTGTTGTACGAAACGCGTAGGGCTTGGTTCAACCACTCCACTTATTGCCCCGTTTTTATTGTTCATATTGTGATCACTTTATGCCTTGTTGGTTTTTATCCAATAAACCCGCAATTGATCTGCACTATCGGAGCCCTCTTTTTCTTTTCTTTTCTCCATGCCTTGGTGAATCGATTGTTTTTGAAGCCTCGCTCCTGTGTGCCTTCAACAGTCCAGATAAGGCACTGATACATTTGTCAGTTTTCCTCCATCCCTTTGAGGACCACAGGGATATCCAGTCCACTCTGAGTTCCTTCCTGATCCAGGACATCTTGAACAAGGATTGTCTACAGGTGCAGTTTGGGTTCACAATTTCCATCCACGGTTCCCGACAGTGAGAGCCTTCAGACAAGCCGTAGAGATCTGCCATTTGGAGTTCCCACGCTCTAATGATCTGCTGTCGCTGACACGTAGATCCACCGGCTCTGGTAAGAGTATTCCACCTCTCCTATTTCTTTACAAGAAGTGCTACTCAATGGTCTATGTGGTTCCACGTCCAACTTCATTTTTTATTGATATTATCTTTTGAATGGACTATTATTTTCATTTATCACGTTTATGTGGACTTTAGTGTTATTAATACTGTCTGCCTATTGTGTGGGACGCAGTTCTTATATCTACGGTCCCTCTGAACACTTAGCACTACATTTTTATCACCAGCACATTTAGAATTTTAGTCACATTGTATTGCAGCTGCTTTTTGTTCTCACGATTGTTTAAGACTAGCGCACATTTTCCTTTTTTCACAACTCATTGGCACGTTTGGAACTGCAGGGGAGGCAGAGACTGGGTCTCAGAACTCTTCACATTCATTGATACTCCACACTGTACACAGAGGACCAATTCCTATGGCTTTGGAGGCTCTAGCCTTCGCTAAACCACATAAAAAGTACCCGACCTTTAGTCTAGTTCAGAAGGTTTGGAATAAATCCAAATTTCTCCAGAAGGCGGATGGCTATACTGATTACAGCCCTATTTGGCACAACAACACTTACACTGAATTGGCTAAACTGCAATCTGGGGCTAGGTGGAAAGCATATGGGGTCACTCATCTTAAACAAATTTTTCGTAATGGGGTGCTACGCACCTTCACTGACCTGAAGGAGACATATAACCTACCGTTCTCAATGCGTTTCCACTACTTACAACTCCAGTCATGCAGTTGCGGCGCAAGGGCGATCTTCAGAATGGCACCTATCCCTAACCCCAGTGTTTAGCCTCATTAGGGATGCTGCTTCATCTAAAGCAGGGGTCTCCAAACTTTTTATTTCGAGGGCCACATCGTAAATTTTACACATACTCGCGGGCCGAAAAAAAAAAAAGATTTCCTAATAAATCCGCAGCAGCAGAATAGATTAAAATGTACCAGGCTTCTCGAAGCGGGGCTAGATGGTGCACCTGTGTCCTACTCCTGCAGCTAAATGCAGGGGGTTAAACTTCCAGTGTGCATTAGGGCCTTAAATCTGTGTCCCCATCAGAGTCTCCCCACACATTTGTGTCCCCATCACTCATGAGTGTTTGCCAGACCATCAGATCCCCGTGTCCCCATCACAGCCATCAAACCCCCCACAACTGTTTCCCCTTAAGTGCCATAACCCCCCCACACACAACTGTGTCCCCATCAGTGCCAAAAAAAACTTCCCCCCTCACACACACAACTGTGTCCCCATCAGTGCCATAACCCCCCCTCACACACGTAAATGTCACCTTCAGTGCCATAACCCCCCACACTGTGTCTCCTTCACTGCCATACCCTTCCACAACTGTGTCCCCTTCACTGCCATACCCTTCCACAACTGTGTCCCCTTCTGTGCCATAACCCCCCACAACTGTGTCCCCTTCAGAGCAATCAACTCCACACCCCCCTCCAACAACTGTGTCCCCAACATAGCCAATCCATCCCCATGCCACATATTTGTTTCCTCTTCATCAGTCTATCCATACTTTACCACTGTGCCTCAAGTGCAGACCTGCACCTCCCCATCTTGGCAGGTCTGCACTGAAATACTTCATTGGTTGAGGCCAAGTGCGGGGATTGGCTGAGGCCGAGCGCGGGGATTGGCTGATTGGCTGAGGCCGAGCGCAGGGATTGGCTGATTCCGAGCGCGGGGATTGGCTGAGGCCGAGCACAGGGATTGGTTGATTGACTGAGGCCGAGCGCGGGGATTAGCTGAGGCCGAGAGTGGGGATTGGCTGAGGCCGAGCGCGGGGATTGGCTGAGGCCGAGCATGGGGAGTGGATGCGGGACCTGTGCTGCATACTGCCGGGGGTGAGTATGTATCACAGGTTTTGCGACCCGACAATGCTTTGGCAGAAAGACCGTCCCTGCGGCGAGTCTAATGACTCTAGCTGCGGGTCGGTAAAAACGGCTTAGCGGGCCAGATGTGGCCCACGGGCCGTACTTTGGAGACCCCTGATCTAAAGGATTATATTCTCAATGTTACGCTATACTATTACAATCCTTTCTGAAGCAGAACCCCCTGAAAGTGAGGGAGAAATGGGAGGCAGATGCTGGACAGTTAGATGGGGAACAATAGGAGGAAATTTTTCAGGGGTTGGGTACTTGCTCACTGAATGTATCCCAAAGACTTACACAGTTATATATCCTGCTGCGAATTTACTATAACCCCCATAGGCTCCATTTGATGAACCTACAATCTGACTCAATATGCACAAGATGTAAACATGACCATGGGGACCTCATAAACCTACTATGGCGCTGTCCCAAACTACACACATACTGGGCAGGAGTGGTGACTACGGTCAACTCTGTATTTAAAGTATCTCTTCCACAGGACCCGAGAGCTTGTCTCCTGGGTGCACTGGAAGAATATGAGTGGGAAGTGCACATTAGAGAAGCTATCCACAGAGTCTTATTCCAGGCCAGGAAACTAATTATGACACATTGGAAATCTGAGGATCCCCCGACCACAAAGAAATGGATTGCTAAAAATGGCGCAGTCTTAAGAATGGAGAAACTTATATATCAGCACAGGTGAAGTACAATCAAATTTGAGAGAATATGGGCACTGTGGCTAGATGTACCGGGATTAGCCCCGGTGGATCTGGTAGCGGACAGACTATTGGGAATCAATGTTGGGTGAGAGAGGGGCTATGAGGAACATTGCAGGAAAATTTAATAATGCTGGATATGTTATGGTGTTGTTTGTTAATGTGGTTGAGATGCATGACACTAACCTGTATTGCAATGAAGACAATGTATGTATACCAATTCTGCAAAATAAATACCTTTTGTTGAAAAAAAAAAAAAGTGGGTGGATGCAGGGCGGTATATTCTAATGGTGGGCTTTCTTCATCCATATCGATCAATGTGAATTGAGGAATCTGTTAAGTTCTCCTTTTTCGTTCAGTCCACAGGCTGCATGAAAAAAAAGAACATTACAATATATGCCCAACAAGGACCAGCAACATACTGGTATGTCACTGGACTTTTGAGTGACTAAACCAGAATGATGCCTGCAAGTTTAGGCATCATCTTGGTATTGTTTTTCAGCCAGTGGTCGGCTTTCATGTAAAAGCAATCCTAGTAGCTAATTAGCCGCTAGACTGCTTTTACAAGCAGTGGGAGGGGACGTCCCTCCCCATCCTGCCACCTTTCCCAGTTTTCTCGGCTCTCCTGTACAACCGGGGAACCCGAGAATGCAGCCAGTGGTTCTGTCAGCTGACCATAGGGCTGATCGGAGGCCAGAATGGCTCCAATTATCTCTATGGCCTAAGAAACCGGAAGCTATGAGCATTTCATCACTTCGGTTTCACCAGATATAAACAGCTCCATTTTTAAATTGGGAAAGCATCTTATCACACCGATCCTGGTGTGGCCAGATTCTTTAAGGACAGAGGAGAGATCTAAGATCGAATAGACCCCACATTTTTCAAAAAAATAGTACCTATCACTACCTATTGGTATCATAGGGGATATTTACTTTCCCTGTAATAACAATAATTAAATGATTAAAAAATAAATAAATGAAAGGCAAATAAAAAAAAAAATCAAAGCACCCCTGCCCACCCGTGCTCACACGCAAAGGCAAACGCAAGCATCGGTCTCGTGTCATATGTTAGCCGCTAGACTTCTTTTACAAGCAGTGGTCCCTCCCATCCTGCCACCTTTCACAGTTTTCTCGGCTCTTCTGTACAACCGGGGAACCCGAGAATGCAGCCAGTGGTTCTGTCAGCTGACCATAGAGCTGATCGGAGGCCAGAATGGCTCCAATTATCTCTATGGCCTAAGAAACCGGAAGCTACATTTTTCAAAAAAAGAGTACCTATCACTGCCTATTGGTATCATAGGGGATATTTACTTTCCCTGTAATCACAATAAAAGTGATTTAAAAAATAAATAAATGAAAGGGACATTTTTAAAAAAGAAAAAAAAAATGAAAGCACCCCTGCCCACCCATGCTCACGCGCAAAGGCAAACGCAAGCATCGGTCTCGTGTCATATGTAAACAGCAATTGCATCATGCGTATATTGATTGGTTTGCGCAAAAGTTATAGCGGCTACAAAATAGGGGATAGATTTATAGCATTTTTTAATTAATTTTTTTTAACAAGTAATGGCGGCGATCAGTGATTTTTATCATGACTGCAATATTGCGGTGGACACATCGGACACTTTTGACACATTTTTGGGACCATTCACATTTATACAGCGATCCCTGCTATAAAAATGCATTGATTACTGTATAAATATGACTGGCAGGGAAGGGGTTAACACTAGGGGGCAATCAAGGGGTTAAATGTGTTCCCTAGGGAGTGATTCACGGTCCTGCTTGGTTACTGGGCAATCACGGGTGCCCGGCGGCCATCGCAGCCACTGGGCAAGCGCATCGAGTCCCCAGTGACGCGGCCGGCATGCGAGCGTGCCCCCTAGTGGCTCGGGAAGGCGCAACGTCATATGACGTCCGCCCAGAACGAGAGCCTCATCGTCCCGCCGTCATTTGAGGGCGGGCGGTAGGCAAGTGGTTAAAGCAATTTTATAGCACAGGAGTTTATTATTAAATGATTGATTAATTATTCACTATTGGGCAGCTCTATCACAACGTTTTACTTTACCCATTAAAACACATAGATTACATTTATTAGTATATTTGATGTCACTGAGACACATATATACATAATGTCACTATTGTATTACTAATTTCATGTTTGCTTTTTGTGTTTTGTTTTTCACTCTTTGTTTTTTAATATGTAACATTTGGGTCTGTTTTTCAGATTCTTTTACAAACAATTGGTTACATGAGGAGTTTGGTATGTGAGACAGGATGGTATGGAGTGTAATTATTTCTGGCATGATAAGGCCTATTATGTTCAAACTAAGGGGGTAGCTATGGGGGCACGTTATGCCCCTAGCGTAGCGAACCTCCTAATGACCATGTGGGAAGAGGAGTACATTTACCATAGAAACCTCCCTGAAGTCAAATTGTACCGGAGGTATATAGATGACTTAATTATACTATGGGATGGACCAATGGAAACCTTCCAAACCTTCCTTCAACAATTAAATACCAACAGGTATGGGTTGACCTTTACGGGAAAATGTGACCAACAAAAAATTAACTATCTGGACTTGGAGATTTTCAAACAAGGGGATCTCCTCCATACTAAAACCTACTTTAAAGTTACAGATCGTAACAATACATCCCGACTTCCAGCTGCCATCACCGTAAATGGAAGGGGAATGTCCCTAAAGGACAAATGCTGAGATTGCGTAGAAACTGTAGTTCATTGGTAGATGTTATTATCAACAGATTCCAAGAAAAAGGCTATGGGATGGCACCCTTGATTAAAATGAAGGAGGAGATCTCTAAGATAGATAGATCTAGCCTGTTGAAAAAAACGCTGCTAAGAAGAACAAAATGGAATTAGCATTCATTACAGGGTACAATAACCAATATAGGGCTTTTGAGGGTATCATTAAGAAATACTGGCCTATTCTTAAGGAAGACAAAGTCTTATCTATGGTCTTACCTAACAAACCAGCCTTTGTGTACAGGAAAGCTCCGAACTTGCGGAATCACATTGTGCACAATGTGATTAATGCACCGAAAGCAGTCAATATCTTTCCCGAAATGAAGGGTTTCTATAAATGCCAAAGATGTCTGGCATGCAGGGTTAGTAAGAAACAGCCACGTAGGAAAGAAACATTTAAATCTAGGACAGACTATAAGGAATACAAAATTTGTGAATTGATAACATGTAACAGCACTCATGTTACCTACGTCATTGAGTGCCCGTGCCACCTACAATATGTAGGTCGGACTACACGTCCATTGTGTGTACGTATTAGGGAGCATATAAACAACATAAAGAAAGGGTTTCCAAAACATAATCTTTCACGACATTTTGATGTATTCCATAAGAGAGACCCAACTGGACTCATATTCTATGGGATTGACTTGATAAAAAATAACTGGGGGGGGGGGGGTAATAAAACCACTCTTATCTCCCAGAATGAAACCAGTCGGATCTATCGACTCGGGTCTTTGGCGCCCAAAGGGTTGAACATAGACATAGATTTGAATTGCTTCATAGCTAATCCATAATAAGCATGCTTCTTGCTCATATGAGATTATGGATGTAGCTCCTCCCCATAATACATATTCACACTATTTCCTTTCCATCTCCTTTTCTAGTGTACTAATTCACTACCCTTTCTTGTTATCGCTTGTTGGTAGTCATTTATTTGCCCTGGACCCAGGGATGGGCATCAGAGGTAGATTCACTACAATATGTAGTGTAGGTATATCATTTAATACCTTTAATCGCTACATATATTGAGTGTGTGCATATATATGTGATTCACTATATATACACATATACTATATATTTTACTACATATACAATTTTTGTACATAGTAAATACGGGCCTAAGGGCCCTACTAATGTAATAATACCACCACACCCCCTTAGCCTCAGTGGGGGCTAGAGAACACTATTTTCAGCCTGGCTTTTTTAGCATTACATATATACAGCAGTCTATATAAGGTATGGCAACACGGCCAACATATATTTGATAGTTAGGTTAATAATTTTTATATCCTAGCCTATTTTATCCCACTTATTATTGTTCATATGTTTACTGGGTACTAGCTGGGTTTGCATAGTGCATCCAGTGTAGCAACCTGGCTCTACTATAGAGGGCGCATGGCACCTATATTATGGTTATGTATGAGATATACGGAGTTTGCATATGTTTATATCCATATTTGTTTTAGATGGTATTATATCGTTTATGAACATGATAGCCTCTTGATCTTATTACATCATTTATTAGTAAGAGCGTCACGATATAAAGTATGGCCCGGGATGCAATTACCCGCGGAGATAGATTTATTCTATCCCATCGTAACCAGCCCATTGGCTGATGACATTTCCCAAATCCATGGCTTGATTTGATGGCCCGGAGGGGGTGGGTGGGTCTTAAGTGACGCTCTTCTCTTTTAAGTGTGGAAGTAGCGAGCGTATGGTGGTACCGCCTCTAGATGAAGTCCAATGACGAAACGCGTAAGGCGGAGCTACGCAATATGCACACCACGCTAAGCCTACCCGGAAGTGCAGCTAGAACGCAGTTGGGACGCACGCTGCGCACACCAGCCTGTACCGATCGCAGCTTCCAAATGCGATATAGGGACTGTTTTTTCTTTTTCTATCTTTTTAATTTTGATCTGTTTTAATATATTTTTATTAAAGCCATAAGTTTTTACCGCACTATGGGAGCTTTTTTGTGCTTTCACCAATGAGGTTATCGGAAGCCCCTTTTTTTCCACGCCACTTCAAAACTCCTGGGGAATCTGTATTGAAGTGAGGCCATAACAGAGGACACTACTGACATCTCTCCCTGCACGTGTAACCAGGATATCTCTTCATGCTGTCTACCTCTGTGGGGGTGAAAGGAGCTGGTGAGTGGGGATACATGTGGGGCATGAACTGCATGCCTAATTGAAGATCAGAATTTTACCTGCCAGTTCTATGAAGAGGACTGTTTATCTTATCATCAAGTTTCAATCATATTTAGACTTATGTCAAGTGGCACAGTCAGGCAATCTGTAGTCACAGACTAGTGCCTCAACTTGGAGGCATAGCAACTTGCACTGTTATAATTGGACTTATTATTTATTTATTATTTTTTGATGCACTTGGTGTTTTTGGCTATGCGGTGCCATAGATGAGACATTGATCATCTTGGTTCATTCCTATATAGCCTTTATGATCACTTGTGTTGTGTAATTGGTACCACTTCCTTGATATAAGGAACACAGCGGCACCATCACTATATAGGGTGGTTAGACCACATTTATATAATTATTTTTCCACATCACAATACACTGTAGTACTGGTCCTACCAGGATCAGTGAGCAGCGCCATACCCCATTCATTTATAGACTATAATAACACAATGGGAGGTGTCGACAGAGCCGATCAGGCAATGACATTTTACCCGGCTATACGCAAACAGCAAAAAAAATATTATAAGAAGATTTTCAGGCATCTTCTGGAGCAATGCCTTTGGAATGCATATATCCTGTACAGAGCAAAGAGTGACATGCCTCTTGTTCATTCTGACTTCATCTGGAAGGTGGCTGAGCAGATTTTTGTCAACCACCAGACGCCATCAGTAGCTGCTAACAGACCCGGACGACGTGCTGTTGGCGTTGTCAACCCAGAACGCCTGACTGGTCGTCAATTTACGGACTACATACCACCAACCGCAAAAAAGGCAGCACCTACCAGGATGTGCATGGTTTGCTGTTCAAAGAGAGATGGCAATGGAAAGAAAATCCGAAAAGAAACAAGGTTCCATTGTCCAGATTGTGACGTCGGACTGTCCAGTTCCATGCTTTAAAATTGATCACACTCAGGATGTTTATTGAATTTTCTTTGTTTGACAAATTTCATTATTTTCATAATTTTTTATTACATTATTGAATAAAATTATATTATTTATTAGATTATAATTCATGATTTTGTGTTTCAAATTTATCACATCTGGGATGTCTACTAGAGTCTTGTTTAGTCAGGTTTAAGTAAGTAATTACTAAGAATTGCAGGCCTACAATACTGTACATAACACCAAATTTCCATGCAAAATAATTGTACCGCTTTTGGTACATAATTCCAGACAGAATCATACTGCCAGGGAGGTTAAGTGTATGTGATCCCCCCCAAAAAACTGATAAAAAGGTAACATATTTTCCTTTTATGTGATTGTATGGTAGCTAGGCTGGAAAACAATAGGCCGCTGTTTCACATGAAATTCCATGCTGACAGACATTTGTCCATCCCTGATCACATTAAAGTGTCAATAGTTATTTGAAACTCCATACTGCAGCCCACAAAATGGGAAATTCTGTAAATGTCTGTTTATATTTCACTTTAGTAATGCACAAATTGATCAACACCAGTGTAAGCAAATTAAAGACAGATAGACGTGCTGCATTTTTAAATTAAAAATTCCTGTTTAAAGATTTGTTCAGAGGTACAGGCATACAAATACGAGTGAGTGCAGAGGGCTGCGCACAGCTGAAGAGGAATGGTTGCCTCCCTAAAATATTACATTTTTTATACATGCACTTTTGATTTAAAATGAAGTGTGTCAATTTCTCTTACTCTATGTATAATTAATTCCCTATAGGTTACCAAATTAGGATAATGTCAGTTCAAACGGTGTCACTTCCAAAGCCTAAGAAGTACTACATACAGTACTGTTCATGTAGAAACCCTTAAATAAACATTTCTTTACTCTGGTGGGACAAAGTTTAATAGAATTGGGAGCAGGGCAGAGGTTTTTTATGGTGGGTGAATGAATAAATGATGTACGCATTCATGTGACTTTTCTTTTTAGCAATATACTTCAATTAAATACACCTAATTGTGTGGAAAAACAATACTTTACAAACACACAAAAGCAAAATTATTAATAGAAAGGTGTTTACTTGTTAGATTTGTAGTGTGTTGGCATGTTGCATGAAAGAACACATGGATGAGGCACGGTTGCATGGCTTTTTGCAGAGCAAAGCAAAGATAAACAGTAAATACTGTAGATATGGGGACATGTAATTGGTGATTAATAAACATACTATTCTAGAGGGAAATACAGACATGCTCAGTAGCATCCTAAAAAAGCTTATAATGTGGTCAAGTCAGTAATCTGTCAGGGCCTCCTGGGGTTCTCTTTGGTAGGTACCCCTCACCCCAGAGACCATGGGGGTTATTTCCGAAAGGCAAACCCCTTTTCACTACAAGTGCACTTGAAATTGCAGTCGCTGTAAATCTGAGGGGTAGATCTGAAATGAGGGGAAGCTCTGCTGATTTTATTATCCAATCATGTGCAAGCTAAAATGCTGTTTTTTATTTTCCTTGCATGTTCCTCTTGGATCTACAGTGATTGCACTTCCAAGTGCACTTTCAGTGCAATTTGAAGTGCACTTTGCGCTTGTAGCTTGCACTTGTAATGCAAAGTGGATTTGCCTTTAGTAAATAACCCCCCATGCTCCTTGGAATCTGGACTCACTGAGTATGTAACTGGAGAAGGCACAATGTAATTGAGATATGTAAATGTATATTGATAAGGTTTATATTTGTGTGCACAATGTATGAACAAAAACTGCTTGCCCGTGTCCAATCTAGAAATAGCCTAAACAACCTTCCTGAAAAAGTGGATTCCATCAAAGAAATACAGAGAGGAATAAAAAATCCTTAGATCACTACCTTTTAGCCAATAGACAATATATAAATGTGGTTATCAAATGTTACATTATCAGTAGAGGGTAAAAGCAAG
Organism: Rana muscosa; assembly: GCA_029206835.1. Lineage (NCBI taxonomy): Eukaryota > Metazoa > Chordata > Amphibia > Anura > Ranidae > Rana > Rana muscosa. The sequence continues at coordinate 220,634,687 of CM055119.1, read as the reverse complement.
ATATATGTATATCGCTAGTGGGTATTGGATAGGGTTCTATATGTGATGGAGGCATTATAAAGACCATACTTGGTAACACACGTTTTAACGCCTGAAATTATAAATGGTAATAATAAAATTATTGGACTTTAAAAAGTAATGCAAGTTGCAGCATTTTGGTACCTCAAAAGTCCATGAGGTGAGAACAATCAGCGCCAAAAGTATAGTAAATATTGTGCTAAAAATTACTGTGTTAATAACCTATTATAAACGTGCTGCTAAACATTCTAAGTGATACACCACACTGGTTGCAAAATTGGGGATAAATAAATGTAGTGCTAGGTGCATAAACCTATTGATGCATAACAAATAAAAATACAAATATCTAATAATCATAATAATCACATTGGTGATAAAAGTTCATAAATAAATAAAAAATTCTTCTTATAATCAATCAGTGTTTCTTTTTTTTTAATTTAAACTTTATTTAGTTTTTTAGAAATAATTCAACATACATACAAAAATACTTATACATATAAAATCTTGCATACCTCCTATGTTTAAATTAACCCACCCCACCCCCACCCACCCATTTCCCCTCCCCCACCCATAGATCTGCTATTTTGCCATCTTAAATTATCTCGGGCCCTTCCCTTTCTGTCATAGCTACTGCGTATTTCTCTGTCCGCTTAAACTCACTCCATTTCTTCCAGGTTGCTCTATATCTGTACTCCGTTCCCTGTTCTCTGCTGCACAAGTACTCCATCTCATTTACATAATCTACTCTCTGTATCCATTCTTTTATAGATGGCTTCTCTGATTGAAGCCATTTTTTTGGAATCATAGCCTTTGCAGCATTGATCAGGGGAGGGACTAACGTTTCTTTATACTGTTTTTTGGTTTTCTTTGACCCATGGAACAACACATTCCAAGCGTTTAAAGGGATCCTTTCCCCGGTTATTTCCCCTATGTATTCTAGTATACTATGCCAGTACTCTTTTATTTTTTGACACTCCCACCAAATATGTATTGTTTTTCCCCTTTGACCACACTCCCTCCAACATTGGGAGGATCTACTTGGCTGGAATTGATTCATTTTCTCCGGTGTCAGGTGCCACATTACCAAACACTTGTAATTAGCTTCTATCGTTGTAATATCTGTTGCGTAGTCATATACTGCTCCTATCATTTGTTTTTCATCTAACTTCATTACCAGGTCTTGTTCCCATTTTCCTATAAAGGGTAGGGCCCCATTTCCTTCTAGTTCAGTCAGTATATCATACATTTGCGAGACTCCATGTTTCATAGGCATTTTGATATTGCAACGTTTTTCGATTGGGTTCAATGTTTTCTCTTCTCTGACTGGTTGAGGAATTGTGCTAATAAAATGTTTAAGTTGTGTATAATCCCATTCATTTACCGCCTGCCACTCATACTTTGTAAATAGTTCTACTCTTGTCCTTATTTTTCCTTGTGTTGTTATATCTTTTAATTGTGCTTCTCCTAAGTGCTTTCCCATTTGTGTCCCATTACCTGGGATAAAAAAACTTGTTCCTGTTAACGGGATTAATGGGAAATTATATTCCCACTTTTCCCGTCGATATATTCTATCCCATACTTTAAATACGATTTTTGTTAACCACTTAACGACCGCTCACTGTACATATACGTCGGCAGAATGGCACCTGGAGGCACAATCACGTACCTGAACGTGCCTGCCTTCGTATGGGTGGGGGGTCCAATCGGACCCCCCTCCGGTACAGTGAGTGGTGGTTTTCCGTTCGGGAGCGATCCGTGATGAGGGGGCGGCCATTGGTTTCTGGCCACTCCCTTGCGATCGCTCCCGGCGAATGATATGCTTCCTCTGCTGTGTAAATGTAAACACAGGCAGAAGAAGTGATGTCATCTCTCCTCGTGGCAGTCTTTTCGATCCGGCGCGAGGAGAAAAGACATCTCACAGTAAGTGCACCAACAGCCCACTGACACCAGCACACTTTTCACCCCCCAGTCACCCCCAGATCACCCCCCAGCCCCCAGTCACAGTGTCACTGATTGCAGTGATCATTTATTTACTGATCACTGCATTTAGTGTCATCTGTGACAGTAAAAAGTTGCAGGGCAGTTAGGTTTAGGCCCCTTTAGGTCCAGGGTAGCCCCCTAACCCACCCCTAATAAAGGTTTAACCCCTTGATCGCCCCCCAGGTAACCCTTCCACCCCTTATCGCCAGCGGCACTAAGCGATCGTTTTTCCGATCGCTGTATTAGTGTCGGTGGTGCCCCTAGGTAGCAAGTAATTTTTTTTAGGTTCGCCGCAGGTTCTTATAGCGTCAGGTACCCCCATATATCATCTAATAAAGGTTTAACCCCTTGATCGCCCCTAGAGTTAACCCTTTCACCAGTGATCACTGTATAAGTGTCACTGGTTAGCCAGTAAGTTATTTAGTTATTTAGGTTACCCGTCAGGTTTTTATATAGCGTCAGGTACCCCCATATATTACCTAATAAAAGGTTTTAACCCCCTGATTGCCCCTAGTTAACCCTTTCACCAGTGATCACCGTATAAGTGTTACGGGTGACACTGGTTGGTTAGCTTCCTATTTTAGCATCAGGGCACCCGCCGTATATAACCCAATAAAGGTTTAACCCCCTGATTGCCCGGCGAGTGATATCAATTAGGTTTTAGCACCAGAGAGGGTCTGCGTCGCCCCAGGCAGCGTTAGGTTAGTGCCAGTAACGCTAACACCCACGCGCAAAGCATACACCTCCCTTAGTGGTATAGTATCTGAACAGATCAATATCTGATCTGATCAGATCTATACTAGCATCCCCATCGGTTTAGGGTTCCCAAAAACGCAGTGTTAGCGGGATCAGCCCAGATACCTGCTAGCACCTGCGTTTAGCCCCTCCGCCCAGCCCTGCCCAGCCCAGCCCACCCAAGTGCAGTATTGATCGATCACTGTCACTTACCAAACACAACACACATAACTGCAGCGTTCGCAGAGTCAGGCCTGATCGCTAACAGTTTTTTTTTGTAGCGTTTGATATATTTGCTGACGACAGTCAGGTGCTTTTTTACCTGTGAATCTTACTAGTGTACCCCTAAATTTAGAGGCCAAAATGGCAAATCGAAGGTACACTAGTAAAGAGGCCTACGAGATTCTGAGCATGACAGATAGTGAAGAGGAGGTCACATATCTGTCAGGTTCAGGCTCAGATTACCTTCCCGTAGAAGACAGTGGCTCCATGTCAGATAGCTCTGACGACGACGGTGAGGTCCCTGCTAAGGTCAGGCGCACCCGATCCCGATCTTCTGAGGATGTTGAGGAGCAAGAACCACAGGGCTCTCGTATCATGGAGCAGAGTAGTACTAGTGCCGCTAATCCTTCTGGTGAACTGGCAAGCACCAGCGGCCTAGTACAGCCTGGACGTACATCCAGCACTGCAGTATCACTTGGTGACGTGACGAGTCCCATAAGTGCAGTTCAAGCTGGCGAGGTGGCAAGTACAAGTAGTGTCCCACTGCCATCAAGAAGAAGACAAAGACAGGACCGTCGTGACCATAGTACCCTTCCTGCAGAATTCGCCTATCCTGATTTGGTCCCCACCACTTCTGCAGAACCCGTACTTCCCCCATTCACTGGCCAACCCGGTATTCAGGTGGAAACAGCTGATTTTATGCCACTTGATTTTTATTCGCTGTTTTTCACGGAAGATCTCTATAGATCTATTGTGGACCAGAGTAATTTATATGCTGGTCAATTCAGCGCCGCTAATCCCCAGTTGCCTTCTATTGCCAGAGATTGGAAACCAATTACAGTTTCCGAATTTAAGACCTTTCTGGGCCTTTCCCTCAACATGGGCACACATAAATTTTCGTCAATGCGTGCTTATTGGTCCACGCACCCAACTGACCACATGCCCGTGTTCTCTGCCTCCATGGCCAGGAAACGATACGAGCATATCTTGTGGTTCATGCACTTCAACAACAATGAACTTTGTCGTCCACGTGGAGACCCTTAATACGACAGTCTCTACAAAATTTGGCCCCTCATAAACCACTTCAACAAACGTTTTTCAGCCTTGTTTATTCCCGATCAAGTTGTCTGCGCTGATGAGTCCCTGATTAAATTTTCTAGCCACTTGTCTTTCAAGCAGTACCTTCCCAGCGAGTGTGCCAGATACGGGGTCAAGCTCTATAAGTTCTGTGACAGGGCAACAGGCAATGTATGGAGCTTTACGGTTTATGAGGAAAAAGATAGTCAGCTAGAGCCGGAGAACTGCCCAGATTACATAGGGAGCACTGGCAAGATAGCGTGGAACCACTTGTATGTGGACAATTATTACACGAGCGTGCCACTGTTTAGTCACTTGTTTGATCATCAGATTGGAGCATGTGGCACCGTGCGACCTAATCGCCGGGGCTTTCCCCAGGGGCTTGTAGATTCTCATCTTAGGCTGGGGGAGAGAGCCTGCTTGAAGTGTAATAATTTGCTCGCTGTGAAGTGGAGGGATAATAAGAATGTTTTCCTTCTTACCTCCCTTCATGCAGACTCGACAGTCCAAATTCGATTTGACTGGTGTTGTGGACAAACCCCTCTGTGTCCACGAATATAACCAAAATATGGGAGGGGTGGACCTCAACGACCAGAAGTTGGCACTGTATCATATTGCCCGTTAGGCGAGACGCTGGTACAAAAAAGTGTCTCTATTCTTATTCCAATTGGCTTTGAACGCTCATGTGCTATACAGAGCTTCAGGCGGGACTGTATCTCTCCTAAAATTCCAGGATGAGATAGTCACAGAACTCCTGTATCCAGGCGGTTCTGCACCTCACCATCCCCTACCAAATGCAGTAAGCCGGCTGCATGAGAGGCATTTTCCTTATGTCCTCGAGAGTACCCCTACCCAACGAGCCCCCCAAAAAAGATGTTGTGTCTGTAGCAAGCGCGGATTTAGGCGTGACACCCGTTATTTTTGTCCACTCTGTCCTGACAATCCTGGTCTGTGCATTAGTAAATGTTTTGAACGCTACCACACAAAAGAGAAGTTTTAGCATAGGGTACAGCATTTCACAGACTAGGACACACTTACACAGGGTCTCCCAAGCTGCCATCGCATTTTGAGAGACCCGAACCGTTACAGTTGTGTAAAAAAAAGTGTAAGAAAAAAAAAAAAAACGTAAAAAAAAAACCACAAAAAAAATATAAAAAAAAAAAACAGTTGTCATTTTATTGTTCTCTCTCTCTATTTTCTCTCTATTGTTCTGCTCTTTTTTACTGTATTCTATTCTGCAATGTTTTATCATGCTTGCTTTTCAGGTATGTAACTTTTTGTTTTCAGGTGCGCCATTCAGCTGCAGCGTGGATTTATTTATCTTGACAGCAACAGCGTTTGCTCCCACGATACATAAAGCCGTGACTCCAATGCTGTAGGAGGTGATTTCACCACCACAGTAAAAAAAAAGAGCCTATATGCCGAAGCATGGGGGCAGCAGGGGCGGAGGAGCGATTTTGCTCCTAATGCCGCGTACATACGGTCGAAATTCAGACGGAGGCTTGCCCGTGGAAAGTCCGACCGTGTGTACGCGGCATAACCTTTTATGCCGCGTACATACGGTTGAAATTCCGACGGAGGCTTGCCCGTGGAAAAGTCCGACCGTGTGTACACAGCATAACTTTTTGCGGGAGGATGTCCCCATGCTTCGGCATATATAGATTTTAGGCACAGGTTGCGTTAAAAAAATGTTTTATTTTTTACTAGTTTTTTTTTTGGTATTTGCTTTGCAGGTATGGTATGGTAAGGTCTTACTGTTATACTGTAATGTTACTTTGTTTTAATGGATGCCCCCATGCTTCGGCATATATAAATGATGCATGTATGCCCATCATTAGAAGTGGGTGGATGAAGGGAGGTATTCTAATGGTGGGCATACCCACCGATCAATCTCTTTTTTTCGTTCAGCCAACAGGCTGCATGAAAAAAAAGATTACAATACATGTTCTACAAGGACCAGCAAAGTACTGGTATGTTGCTGGATTTTGAATGGTTATACCAGAATGATGCCTGCGGGTTTTAGGTATCATCTTGGTATCATTCTTTTCAGCCAGCGGTCGGCTTTCATGTAAAAGCAATCCTAGCAGATAATTAGCCTCTAGACTGCTTTTACAAGCAGTGGGAGGAAATGTCCCCCCTCCCGGATATAAACAGCGCCATTGGGAAATTGGGAAAGCATTTTATCACACCGATCTTGGTGTGGTCAGATGCTCTGAGGGCAGAGGAAAGATCTAGGGTCTAACCCGCCATTTAAAAAAAAAAAAGAGTACCTGTCACTACCTATTGCTATCATAGGGGCTTTTTACATTCACTGAGATAAAAATAGAAATGGTTAAAAAAAATGGAAGGAACAGTTTAAAAAAAAATTTAAAAGCAAAATAAATAATAAACAAAAAAAAAAATAGCACCCCTGTCCCCCCCTGCTCTTGTGCAAAGGCGAACGCAAGTGTCGGCCTAGCGTCATATGTAAACAGCAATTGCACCACGCATGTGAGGTATTACCGCAAAGGTCAGATCGAGGGCAGTCATTATAGCAGTAGACCTCCTCTGTAAATCTAATGTGGTAACCTGTAAAGGCTTTTAAAAATGTATGTAGTTTGTCGCCGCTGCGCGTTTGTGCGCAATTTTAAAGCATGTCGTGTTTGGTATCCATGTACTCGGCCTAAGAACATCTTTTTTATTTCATCAAACATTTGGGCAATATAGTGTGTTTTAGTGCATTAAAAATAAAAAAGTGTGTTTTTTTCCCCAAAAAACTTGTTTGAAAAATCGCTGCGCAAATACTGTGTGGAAAAAAAAAATGCAACACCCACTATTTTAATCTGTAGGGCCTTTGCTTTAAAAAAATATATAATGTTTGGGGGTTCAACTTAATTTTCTTGCAAAAAAAAATATGTTTTCATGTAAACAAAAAGTGTCAGAAAGGGCTTTGTCTTCAAGTGGTTAGAAGAGTGAATGATGTGTGACATAAGCTTCCTAATGTTGTGCATAAAATGCCAGGACAGTTCAAATCCCCCCCAAATGACCCAATTTTGGAAACAAGACACCCCAAGCTATTTGCTGAGAGGCATCTTGAGCCCATTGAATATTTTTTTTTTTGTCCCAAGTGATTGAATAATGACAAAAAAAAAATGTACAAAAAGTTGTCACTAAATGATATATTGCTCAAACATGCCATGGTTATATGTGGAATTGCACCCCAAAATACATTCTGTTGCTTCTCCTGAGTACGGGGATACCACATGTGTGAGACTTTTTGGGAGCCTAACCGCGTACGGGACCCCGAAAACCAAGCACCGCCTTCAGGCTTTCTAAGGGTGTAAATTTTTGATTTCACTCCTCACTGCCTATCACAGTTTCGGAAGCCATGGAATGCCCAGATGGCACAAACCCCCCCCACCCCCAAATGACCCCATTTTGGAAAGTAGACACCCCAAGCTATTTGCTGAGAGGTATGGTGAGTAGATCTCGCAGATCTCGCTTTTTGTCACAAAGTTTTGAAACTTAAAAAAAGAAAAAAAAAATATTTTCTTTCTTCATTTTCAAAAACAAATGAGAGCTGTAAAATACTCACCATGCCTCTCAGCAAATAGTTTGGGGTGTCTACTTTCCAAAATGGGGTCATTTGGGGGGGTTTTGTGCTATCTTGGCATTTTATGGCCTTCAAAACTGTGATAGGTAGTGAGGAGTAAAATCAAAAATTTACGCCCTTAGAAATCCTGAAGGCGGTCCTTGGTTTTTGGGGTCCTGTATGCGGCTAGGCTCCCAAAAAGTCCCACACATGTGGTATTCCCGTACTCAGGAGAAGCAGCAAAATGTATTTTGGGGTGCAATTCCACATATAACCATGGCATGTGTGAGCAATATATCATTTAGTGACAACTTTTTGTAATTTTTTTTTTCTTTTTGTCATTATTCAATCACTTGCCTCTCAGCAAATAGCTTGGGGTGTCTACTTTCCAAAATGGGGTCATTTGGGGGGGTTTGTGCCATCTTGGCATTTTATGGCCTTCAAAACTGTGATAGGTAGTGATAGGTAGTGAGGAGTGAAATCCAAAATGTATGCCCTTAGAAATCTTGAAGACATGTGGTATCCTCGTACTCAGGAGAAGCAGCAGAATGTATTTTTGGGTGTAATTTCACATATGTCCATGGCATGTGTGAGCAATATATCATTTAGTGACAACTTTGTGCAAAAAAATAAAAGTTTGTTATATTCCCGCAACTTGTGGCAAAATATAAAATATTCCATGGACTCAACATGCCTCTCAGCAAATAGCTTGGGGTGTCTACTTTCCAAAATGGGGTCATTTGGGGGGGTTTTGTGCCATTTTATGGCCTTCGAAACTGTGATAGGTAGTGAGGAGTGAAATCAAAAATTTGCGCCCTTAGAAATCCTGAAGGCGGTGATTGGTTTTCGGGGTCTCGTACGCGGCTAGGCTCCCAAAAAGTCCCACACATGTGGTATCCCCGTGCTCGGGAGAAGCAGAAAAATGTATTTTGGGGTGCAATTCCACATATAACCATGGCATTTGTGAGCAATATATCATTTAGTGACAACTTTTTGTAATTTTCTTTTTTTTTTGTCATTATTCAATCACTTGGGACAAAAAAAAAATATTCAATGGGCTCAAGATGCGACTCAGAAATTTCCTTGGGGTGTCTACTTTCCAAAATGGGGTCATTTGGGGGGGTTTGTACTGCCCTGCCATTTTAGCACCTCAAGAAATGAGATAGGCAGTCATAAATTAAGCGCTGTGTAAATTCCAGAAAATGTACCCTAGTTTGTAAACGCTATAACTGTTGCGCAAACCAATAAATATACGCTTATTGACATTTTTTTTTACTAAAGACATGTGGCTGAATACATTTTGGCCTAAATGTATGACTACAATTGAGTTTATTTGATTTTTCTTATAACAAAAAGTAGAAAATATTATTTTTTTTCAAAATTTTCAATCTTTTTCCCTTTATATTGCAAAAAAAAACAAAACGCAGAGGCAATCAAATACCATTAAAATAAAGCTCTATTTGTGGGAAGAAAAGGACGCAAATTTTGTTTGGGTACAACATTGCATGTCCGCACAATTTCCAGTTAAAGCAGCGCAGTGCCAAATTGTGAAATCACCTCTGGTCATTATGGTCCGTATTGGTCCGGTCCTTAAGTGGTTAAGTCATGTGTATCCAAACTATGCACTCTATATTTCAGTGGAATCCAAATACCTTTCCCTAGTGATATCGTGTGAATGGAAAAAAAAATGACAGATCCCTGCATCAACACAAACAATGTTGTTTCAGGGATCTCTTCCATTACTATTTTATTTTTCTATCCGTTATTTTATTCTGACAGAGGAGACTTCTCCCTGCCAGAATACACAGATCAGCACTGCAGTCATTTGCTGCAATCGCTGATCGATAGAATTATGGTTTTCCAGCATGTCCGTTTATTAGAAGCCAGTCAATAGACCGCATTTTGTTGAGCAGAGAGTGGTACACATGTACCGAAAGTGAACCGGCTGACTTTCGGTACGTGTATACCTAGCCTAAATAAGAAGGAATCTCTCCAATAGAGTTTAGGATAGCAGTAAAACCCCAACAGGGGTTCCAATCCTTTCTTACTCCATACAAAGCTATAAAAAATGTTTTGGCTGGATGAACATTTTAGGGAATTATGACGTATTTAGCTATAGCTGTTGTAGATAAAGGTGGGGCACTGCAACCAAACAATGTTAAAATACTGTTAATAAATTTCTCAGAAAACTGCAGAGGGCATTTTTACAACGCAGTGCATGAAGGCTTTCATATAACCTTATTCATTTTATTTCTCCTAAATAATTTGTATCACCTGAGGACAATTGTTGCTATTGTATTAAGCAAATAATACAGAGTATAGAACCTGAGATGGCAATGTGTCTAGTGCAACCTCATAGCATGAACGTTTGAATGGGCCCTTGCAGTTGCCACCAGAACAAGTGGTTAGGGGAAATCTTCCAATGGCCACAAACTTTTTGGTGACAACCCTCTGTCTCGTTTCTCCTGCGACCTCGCCAAGCTGGCCGCCACGAGTACACAGGCTCTTTACTGAGGGAGCGTGCGCCTATCAGCCTGAGAGAGTGGGATCCCCCCCCTCTCCTCATTGACACTGACTGCTATTGCGAGCGGAGTTTGCACAGGCATCCACCCACTATCTGCTTCCTCCTCTGTGCTCTTATTGGCAGGAGGAGAGGAGCCAATCAGAAGAAGTCAATTAAAGCAGCCAATCAGAGGGACTGTACTGAGCTGCAGGAAGCAGCTGCAATGGATTTTGGGACATTTAGTTACTTCACCAAAAGATCCCATAGCCTTTTATAGAAACAGGAACTACTAAGACCAGCATGCTCTGAGAGACTCCATTTTGATTTCCTGAGGTGTACATTGGCGAGCCTTGCCAGTATCGCTTTTTCCGAATATCGAAAATTTTTGAATTATTTCTCCTTTTGCTTGAAGAGAGGGACAATAAGCATTGATTATGGAGTCAAGCTTCCAGGAGAAATAAAAACGAATTTCGGCATCATCGAAAGAATCTGGAAACATAGAATTATTTGGTGAGAAGTTTGCACATGTAAGAAAATCCTGTTTTTTAATGACGTAATTTCCCGTGGAGAGAGGGAAAGAGTGTGTTACATGAAGGAAGTCTATTCTACATTGTTAAGTAATGGATTTTATTTATGAGTTATCTAGTGAGAGTAAATTAGAATTCAAAAATTTACTTTTAAGAAATTCAGCAAACAAGTTAGGAATGTTATTAATAGGGTTGTCCCGATACCACTTTTTTAAGACCGAGTACAAGTACCGATACTTTTTTTCAAGTACTCGCCGATACCGATTACTGATACTTTTTTTTAATGTCAGGTGACAGTTTTCAAGCACAATACAGATTAGGTGGCACTGATATGCAGCACTGATAGGTGGCACAGATTAAGCAGCACTGATGAGCACTGATATGATTAGGTGGCACGGATATGCAGCACTGATGAGTACTGACAGGTGGCGGGCACTGATGACTGGCACTGACAGGTGGCACCAACAGATGGCTGGCACTGACAGGTGGCTGGCACTGACAGGGGGCACTGATGGCTGGCACTGACAGGGGGCTGGCACTGATAGATGGCACTGGCACTAATAGATGGCAGGTGTCTGGCACTGATAGCATTGACAGGTGGTAGTGATAGATGGTACTGACAGGTGGCTGGCACTAATAGGTGACACTGAGTAAGCAGCACTAATGAGAACTGACAGATAGCGGGCACTGACAGGTGGTGGGCACTTATAGGCAGAGAGGATTTATTTTTCTATGCTGCCTCTGCGACGCCCATCTTAGTACACCCTGCACTCGGCCTCAATAAAGCAGCAGCGGACATCTTGTTACACCTAGCTCGAACTACATGGGCTGGGTGTAACAAGATGTCCGCTGCTGCTTTATTGAGGCCGAATGCAGGGTGTACCAAGATGGGCGTCGCATTTTTCAAGCACTGACAGTGTAACACGGAGCGTCACTTCTTTTAATGTGACGGCTCTGGTCGACGATGGATCATGATGCGGCTGCAAGCTTACCCGCCTGAGGACTCTCCGCTCCACTCTGCTCTCCGCCCCTCCCGCCCTCCGCTTGCCGACTCCGCCCGCTGACTTCTCCTCTCCACTCTGCTCTCCGCTCCGCCCTCCGCTTGCCGACTCCGCCCGCTGACTTCTCCCATCCCAGGTATCGGCAAAGGCATCGGGAGCATTTGCGCGAGTACAAGTACTCACGCAAATGCTCGGTATCAGGACAACCCTAGTTATTAAGTTAGTTAAAGTTTTTGATGCAATGATTTTAGAAGCTCCGGAAAGGAATGTTATTTGTACAACAGGGAAAACAGAGGACAATAGTTTATGTACTAATTGTTCGATTTTGACTGAACGAATTGATGATTTTTTTGTAGATGTATATGAGTTGTTTGAGTTACAGAATAATGTAAAGTCTAAAGCAGAGTCAAGCAACAGTAATGTTAGTGCAGACTCTAAGCAGATAAGCAGATGTTGTACTAGATAAGCGGTCCATAGAAAAATATGACCAGGAACATGAAGTAATGAATAAAGATATAATATGCACACAAAAGGAAATGGTAAACAGAGAGTTGCCCGTGTATGGCCACACCCAGATATGATGAGATACAAGTCACAGACAGAACACAGCAGACAGGAAATGTCAATTGTACAGAAAGTACAGAAAGAATGTTTAAAATATAAATTAGATTCACAAAGACAAACTTTGGAATTAGGCAAGGAGGAAAATTTTGAGCAATTTATTCATCCTTGTCCAAACAATAGGTCGATTGATTTGCCTTATGCCTCAGAAGTCAAACAGATCCAACATGAAATTATGTTGCTCCAATTTTAATAGATCAGTCCATTTACACAAATATGTTGGAAATATTTCTACAGCAGTTGCTGTCATGTCTTCAGATTATAAGTGGCCACATACAAGAACCAATCTTGTATTGGAAAAATTGGTTCGATCACATAAAAGTCTTTGGAGTCAGGCCAAAAGTGATACAGGTTTGTTTAAAGATATTGAAATTGAAATTAAAGGAAAAGACCCTAAACCTCAAATTCAATATCAGTTGCCACAAGAATCAATAGGTCCAATTTCTGACATTGTACAAGAATTTTTACAGCAAGGAATATTAAAGGAAGCACAATCTGTGGTAAATAATTGGATTTGGCCTATCAAGAATGATGATTCGTATTCTTTATCAGTTGATATAAGAACTCTGAATAAATGCATTACAAATAACAAACCTATTATTCCTGATTTAAATCTAATGTCACACCTGGATGCCAAGGCCAAAGTATTTTCTGTACTGGAAATCGCCAACAGTCATTTTTCAGTACCATTAACTAAAAGCTGTCAAAATAAACTTGCCTTTAATAAAGAAACCTATGCATTCACTAGAATAATTCAAGGATTGGACATTAGTAATGGCATAGTACATGAGAGTTTGCAGAAAGTATTATCAAAATTCTCTAGACCAGAATGTATTTTCCAGCATGTGGAGTTTTTGCTGACTACACAAAGTATAGAAGAGCATACCACTCTTGTCAGAGTTATTTACTCCGTTACAAACAGCAGGACTGAAACTGAACACAGAGTCAGTTCAATTGAGGAAAAGTCAGGCAACATTCTTGCATATGCAAAGTAGTCATGGACAAAGACAGATATCACAGAAAAAAGTTAGGAAAATTTCTACTATTTCAGTTCCAACATCTTACAATGCATTACATATTTTTTGGAGCGAAGTAAATTGTTGCAAAGAGTTTTTCAGAAATATGATGATAAAGTTGAACCATTATTTGATTTTTTGAGACCAAAAAATGGTGTGTTTGATAAATGGGGTCAACCCCAGACAGATGCCTTTGAGATGTTAAAAAAGGGATCTGCAGAATGCTCCCTCATTGAGTACAATTGAAATTGGTCTGTCAATGCCTGTTGGATTGCATACTGATGTATCTGAGAATTCGATTTCAGTTACTTTGTCTCAATTAAAAAAAGGTTTTAGAAAATAATAGGATTATTCTCCAGAGGTTTGACAAACAAAACAAAAGTGTTTATTTTGCAGTTAAAGTAACAGAAAAGATTGTGAAATCTAGTAAGATCATATTACAGACATCTGATCTATCACTGAAACTTCTTCTAGAGAGAATTAATTCAGGAGAATTACATGAAAAATGTTGCCCATTTGTTAAAACTTTACAATCTAAATCTATACAGGTAGATTTGGTGACAGAACATACTCAGCAATATGTACTAAATTGTGTTTTTAGAACAACTGCTAAGAGAGGCTTTAAGCCAGTATTTGTTACTAATATCAAGATTCACTCAGCAGGTTTTTCTATGTGTTACTCAAAGTATGTTATTCAGCCAAAATTCTACAGAAAATGCTGAATTGGAAGATAAAAAATTATAGTACAGCACGCATTACTCTAATATCTTACAGAAGGAGAAGTGAATTTATATAGTTCACTTCAGTCTTCTGGGTTGATTGGAAACCTTTCTTTGTGAAAATTAGGTTTCTAATCATGCCAAAAAAGGAGGAATTGCATCTTGTAAAATTTAAAATACACAGAATAATATTATAAGAAGTATAGGCTAGTCTAAGAAAAATAAAGTAAAGTAAGGTAATTAGAAATATTATTATCAAAATATGTTTTTCATTTCATGATAAAATATTAGGATTATAATCTATAAAATTTATTTTTTATGTTCAATTAGTTTTTATTGTTTTGACATAAATTCAAACAGACAAAGAAAATAACAGAACCAGGTGCCTGGCAAGGGGCGGCCTGGTCTGCAAATCATGAGATAAACACATACAATATCTTGCAACCTGTGGTGTACAAATGAGTACATCTGTATGACGCAATGAGACTTACATAGTGCTATCCTGCATCTAAAAGATACTTCGTTCGGCCTGGACGCCCCTGTGGGAACCTGCTGCGTCCAGGGTCCGAAGAAGTCAGTGGAAAGTGCCAGGGTTATAAATTCTATCGGCACTAAAACAACGATGAATTTTGAAGTCTCACAAGTAATAATAATACAGACATAGAAAGGACAGAATGCATATGAGAACTTAGTGTAGCCATGCGCGGCCAGCCACAGAAAGAAGTAAGGAAAGATAAAGACAAAGGTGGAGAGGGGGATCCAGCTTGTAAGAGGTGGGTATGCTGGATAGGGGAGGGGGGAGGGGGATGAGGAGACAGCGAGCAGCAGTCAAGTGGGGATGTACCATTCTACAACATGGGTTAGTTAGACTCTCAGGGGGCAATCGCGGGTGGGAGTCTGTTCCTTAGTTTATCTGAAGTAGAGTAATGCCTCCATATACTCCAGATAAAGGAGAATTTTGCGTGTCTGTTCAGAGATTCAGCGTGCATCTCCTCCATTAGCATAATAGTATTCATCTCACTTACCCATTCCACAAGAGATGGAGGGGAGATGGTTTTCCAGTGTCTAGAGATGAGTTGCCGTCCTGCACTGAGGAAGAATTTAAGGAGATTGTGTTTTTGGGATTTGATAGTACCTGGTAGAATGGAGAGGAGGGCAACAAAAGGGGAGGGCGTGAGAGGTTTATCGTAAATTTCTGAATAAATTTGAAATATTTGTGACCAAAATGGGTGGATTAAATTGCATTCCCACCAGATGTGGCTGTACGTACCCCTTGCTGAAGTACATCTCCAGCAGGAGTCCGCAGCCGATGGAAACATGATCCTGAGAGCGGTCGGCACCCGGTACCACCTGGATATCACCTTGTAGTTTTTTTGCTGGGTGTAGCTCGATATAGATGATTTGTGGGTAAAGAGAAAGGCTTTACTCCACTCTGCCTCAATGATGTCTCTCCCGAGTTCCTCTGACCAAACTTTAGCATACTTAGGTAAGGAACCATGGGTGTGGTCTAAGATCAGTTTGTAGATCAGGGAAAGGGTATGGCGAGGGGTTTCTGGAAATGTGCATATTTGTTCAAAGCTGGTCAGGGGTCTGTGAATCTGTTTGGGGTCGTGGAGTTTTGTGCAGTAGGATGTCAGGTGTATGCCGGTAAGCCAAGTCACTCGGGGGGATGTAGAATCGCGATTCGTCACGAAGGTGCCAAGATTGGTGTTAACAAATTGTTATGCTGTGGGCCAGGCAGCTCTGTTGTAGTCATCTAGGGTGTTTATTGATCTGCTCTCCGGGAGGGCTGGGTTGTCAAATAGGGGGGTAAGTGGGCTCGGTTCAGTGGATAGAGCATAGGTCTCCCTTCTGTGGTACCAAATTACCAAGGCGTCTCTAGTGAGGGGGGACAGCGAGAAAAGAGATCTGTGTCCGGTCGAATCCCCTTAGGAGAGCGCGAACGTCACTCGAGGATAAATCTTGTTCCACCAGGGTGGCAGCTTTGGTCAGGGGGCGGGGGAATCACTCCAGGATCCGGGAGATCACTGCTGATGAATGATAAAGCTCAAAGTCTGGAAGACCCATTTCGCCTCTAGCAGTGGAGGAGCATAAGAGTTTATGTTTCAGCCTAGGATGGTTCCCCCTCCACACAAAGCGTAAGGCCATAGAGCGAAGTGCACATAAAAATGTGGAGGGAAGAGCGATCGGGAGGGCTTGGAATAAATACAGTAGTTTGGGGAGTATATCCATTTTTAGTGTGTTCATGCGTCCAAACCATGACAGTGGTAAATCCATTCGGTCGTCAGTGAGGCGTCTGAGTTTCGTGAGGAGTGGACTAAAGATTAGGGCAAATATATCTGCCGTGTGTGCAGGGATGGCTGTTCCTAAATATGAAATGGACTTTGTCTGCCATTGAAAGGAGAAATTGGTTTTAAAGGGAGGTAAGGGTGGGCTATGGTAGGGAAAGGTTCAGTGCTTCCGTTTTTGGAGATGTTCAATTTATAATTGCTAAACCGGCTGAACCGGTTAATCTCTAATAATATGGATGGGATACTGATATGAGGTTGAGTTACATAAAGTAGCAGATCATCAGCGTATAAAGAGAGTTTTACAGTGGGAGGAGGGGGTTTGGATGCCGTGTATGTTCGGGTTCGCTCTAATAGCTTGGGCAAGGTGTTCAATTACGAGGGCGAAGAGGAGAGGGGGCAGCCTTGCCTAGTGCCATTCGCTATCGTAAGTGTTCCTGATTGGATGCCATTCACTAAAATGGAGGCAGAGGGTTTGGAGTATAGATACATGATGCGTGAGAGCATTTTCGGGCCTAGGCCTATCTGCGTAGGGGTGGATTGGAGAAACGGCCAACTGACCCTGTCAAAGGCCTTCTCTGCATCACAGGAGAGAAGGCAGGTCGGTATATGATTACATTGAGCATAGGCTATAAGGTGTATAGTTTTAATGGTGTTGTCCTGAGCCTCACGGCTAGGGACAAAACCCACCTGGTCTCTGTGTATAATGTCAGGTAATAAGGGAGAAAGGCGATGCGACAGGATCTTGGCAAATAATTTTAGATCTATATTCAATAGGGAGATTGGTCTATAGTTGGCACATAAGGAGGGGTCTTTACCGGGTTTTGGAATAACTACTATCTGAGCTTGAAGTAGGGAAGAGGTTCTCATTTATGGTGTTAAATGCGTTCGTGAGGAAAGGGGCCAGCTGGAGCACGAATGTTTTATAAAAGCCTGACGAGAACCCATCAGGGCCTGGGCTCTTACCATTCTTGAGCTTCTTGATTGACAGTAGGAATTCAGCTTCAGAAAGGGGGGACTCCAGTTCCCCCACATCTGAAGCCGGGATGGGAGGAAGAGCAGTGTCCTGGACATAAGATGACATGTCCTGCACCGAGTCATCCGATTGGAACCGGGGGGAAGGGGTTTGGGGAGGTAGGTTATAAAGAGTGGAGTAATATTGGAGGAAATTGGTGAGTTAGCCAGTAATTTACCCCTAGTTGGGGAGTTACGTTTCCGAGCTTGTTGGGGTTGTAGCGTGGTAGCCAGATGTCTACCACACTTGTTGGCTTGGGAATAGTGGGCAAATCGCCCCTTATCCCTTGCCACCCAGGAGCATTCTGTGAAGATTTGTAGGAGATCTCTCCCGGCGTTGGTTAAATCGAATTGTATTCCGGCATCAGGGGTTTGTTTGTGTGACTCCTCTAGCGCAGCTATCGTGGCAAGAATGCGTGTTATATCTGCCGTGCGTGCTTGTTTAAGTCTAGAACCATGTTGGATGAATTTACCCCTAAAAGAAACATTTAAGTGCTTCCCACTTCGTAAGCGGGTTAGTATCGTTGCGTGCGTGGTCTGTAATAAAGTGCTTAATGGTCTGGAGGATGTCTTGGGTGCAAACTGTATCGGACAGCAGGTTGTCGTTGAGCCTCCAAGAGGATCTGGTCTTGGAGGTGGGGACTTTCCCCAAGCTCATGTGTATGGGTGCATGGTCAGACCATAGGGTAAGGCCAATAGAGGTGTTGGGGCCGTAGTCTAACAGAGATTGGGAGATGAATATGTAGTCCAGTCTACTGTAAGAGGAATGTGCAGGGGAGTAATATGTGTAGTCCCTAGTGGTGGGGTGTAACACTCTCCATACGTCCACTAGGGATAAGTCAGAAAGGATGGTTCACATTTTAGTCAGAGAGGCTGGGGAGATTGAGGACTTACCCATGGAAGTATCAAGGCGGGTATCAGGGCGGCATTGAGGTCACCTCCCAGGATCAAGTTGGTTGTGCTAAATTGTTTCAGACGTGTGGTCACCGAGGAAAGGAACTGCAGTTGATCCTGATTTGGAGAGTATACGTTAATTACAGTATAAATCACATTCAAATATGACAATTTAAAGCAGGGGTTCCGCGCCGATCGTTTTTTTTTTTTGTGCATTTCATGGGGTTTTGCAATACAAATGTATACTCACGTTTTCAGTGTCTTTTAATAAAACCTGTCCATTTACGTGTTAAAGAACAACTTATATTTTCCCTTCCTGGCAGTTTCCATTTTTCTTGTGGGTTTTGTGAAGCCCACAAGCAATTGTTTCCTGGAAGCGGTGAATGCTCCTGTCCCATCATTCACCGCACCTTCTCGCGCCTGCGCAGTGTTTACGGCGAGTAGTGCCGTAAACTAAATGGTTGCCATCACAACGGGCGGCGTCATAGAAAGTACACGCCCCGTTGTGATGGTATTGCATCCAGTACACACTGCGGCGAGCTACCAGAAATCAATGCGGCAAGCTCCCAGACATCAATGCGGCGCCGGGGAGACGCTTACTCCGGCAGGAGGGAAACCCAGAAGTCATTAAAAATAAGGTATTTAAATGTCACCAAAAAATATTTCTTAGGGCAGTGGTCATTTAGGTTATGCAATGATGCGGACAGCAAAGTATTGGAATTTGGGTGAACCTCCGATTTAAGAAAGACATATCTCCCTGCTGAATCAATACAGGTGTCAAGAACATCTGGTGTGAATGAGGCGTGGAAGGCAATGGATATGCCCTTAGACTTTGCTGAAGGGTTGGTACTGTGGAACCAGGTAGGGTATTGTTTATGGAGAAGCTGTGGGATCATGTCAGACTAAAAGTGGGTTTCTTGAAGGAGGAGGATTTGGGTGCGAAGTTTATGAAAGTGATATAAAATTTGCATCATCTTCTCAGGGGTGTTAAGTCCCCTGCAATTCAGGGATGAAACTGTTAAAGAGGTAGGTACGGCCATGGAGGGAGCAATGTAGGGGGTAAGTGGGCAACTACCTGGGCCGAGCTTGCCGTCTCAAGGGAAGGGGTGGGGGGGAGAAGGGGGGGGTATAGTAGCATCTATAGGAAGACACAGAAGAGGTGAGCACCAGAAAAAAAAAGAAAGAAAAGAAGTGAAAAACAGGGCCTCAACGGCCAAACTAGGGAAGGGTTCGGAGGGGAGGGAGGGGGAAGCTGGGGGAACCAGCTTGGTGGGAGGGACAGTCAAAGCAAATTGGGGATGAAACTAGTTCAGCAGGGGGTCATAGTCCTGAGAAACCTGTAAGTGGGAGGTAAAACATAAGTTAGTAGCATAGTGTCCCTACAAAACTGTAAACTGTGAACAGGGACGGCTTCACGGGTCTAATGCCTGTGAAGAGAAAGGTAGTTACGAATAGCAGGCTTTGTAGAATCATCCGGCGGTTGGCTTGGAGGCTTCCGATCTGGAACGCTTGGGTTTCTTGGATTGCCTCTGCCAGCCTGAGGCGACCGGGAATACAGGAGCGGCTGCATGAAGAGGCCAGTCGGGTAAAGGTATCTGAGGCAGTTCAAAGGTTCCAAAGAACTTGTGGAGATCACCGAGTGTGCGGAACACTGCCGACTTCCCCTCATGTGAGGCAAAGAGGTGAAAGGGGAAGCCCCAGCGATACTTAAATTGTTTGGCTTGTAGGGCTCCGGTGAGGGGCTTCAAAGCCCGACGCATGTCCAGGGTCAGCTTGAAAACATCTGGTAGTAGGGATACTTGGGTACCATTAAAGTATATAGCCTCCTGCATACGTGCTGCTTGCATGATGATGTCTTTAATCGCATAGAAGTGGACCCTGCATATGACATCTCTGGGGTGTTCCAGATTTGGATTTATAGGGCCCAGGGCCCTGTGAACACGGTCAAGTTCCATAGGGGCATCTTTGTCATTCTGAAGCAGATCGTTAAACATGGCGATGACTGCAGGGGCCAGATCCTTAGTTTCAACCGACTCCGGGAGGCCTCGGATACGTATATTGTTGCGTCTGGCCCTATTCTCCTGGTTGTCCTGGTGATACATCAGTTGCTGGATCTGCAGCGTGTGCTCATTCAAAATGGCATCATGCGATTGTATTGTAGAGACAGTCTTTTCAACACTGCGTCCCACCTCTTCCAGCCTGTTTGTGACATCTCTACGCAGCTCTGCTATCTCTTGTTTATAGGAACGTTCCATCCTCTGGACACAGGCCTCAAAATCATGCCTGGTTGGCAAGGCCTTAATGTATGCCTATATGTCCCAATTGTTATAAGAGCGGCGGGAGTCAGGGGAATGGCAGGCAGAGCGGGTGGACCCGTTATCTGAGTCTGGGGGGGAGCTCGTGTGTGGTGTGGAGCGCTGTGAAGCAGCTCCATGTGAGGCCGCGAGTCTCATTGAAGAGCAGGTCGGCGCCATCTTGGATGAGGGGGGCCGCGCTGGTCCAGCGTGAGCTTTTTGAAGAAAAAGCGGTCTATTTCCCCCTCTTTGCCTGGATCGGAGGTATGGTGGCTCTCTCCCCCACCTCTCCTCCCCATTACCGACCTGTAAAGCGGGTCTAGAAGGAGCTGGTGGCTGCGATTAGTCCGGTGTGTGCAGGAGCTCCTGGAGGAAGCGACTTACTCCTCCATGCGCTAAGCCACGCCCTCTTAAAAAAAAATCCAAAAAATTGATGCTGCATTCTTTTACAAGATCTGACTTATAAGTCATCAAAAGAAGAGAAATGTAATATTTTTAGACCTTCCAGATGAAAACAAGCCCTTGAACCTTAAGAATATAGTTCTGGGAGAAGATGACATAAGAGATTCATTTGTCATAATTATTGTTGTCTTTCTATGTTCAATAAAGTTTTCCAACTTTACAGGAGTACAGGAGGAAGAAAAAAGAAAGAAGAATCTCAATACCTCCAATGAGAGAGAAACTTATAAAAACAATTGACCTTTGATTTTTGACAACTGATGATATAATTTTATCCATCAGATATATTGCAGTTTTTATATATCAACTTTTTTATGCGACGAGATATGTTTATCATATCAAGATTAGTTTTTACACATCAATTGTTATAAACACATGTAGTGTACTTTCAGAGTTGAAAGGGTTAAACTTCTTTACAATAGTCACTCTAGTTAGGAGAAACATCTGGTGTTAATTACATTTTACTTAAAAGTACATAAACAAGTTAGGATTAACTTTACATTGTAATATGCATTTTGTTTTAAAATCTTCTCACATATATGAACAAATTAAAGTTAAGAACATATTTTATGTTTACATTTTGACAAGGTCTTTTGAAAGATTGTATGGTTATAGTTAAATAGGATAAACATAATTTGGAGGGAAAATATGAAACATATATCTGAAGTGACATTCATATCTCAAAGTATTGTAAAACAATGTTACATTCATGAATTTAGGAATATTAAGGGGATTGATTTTATGGTAAAAGAAAAATTAATTAATAAGGTAAAAATATTTTTATGGTATGTGAAGCAAAAGGTTTACTGAAATCACTTTTCCTTGCGTGGAATTGAAATTGAGAATATATTCAAGTCAATTATCTTAAGATCTAGGCATGTTTGGGTACAAATGTGATGCGTTTGAAAATGAATTTAGATAGAAAAATTAAAGATTGTTTAATCAATCATTTTGAGAGGGAAATGTTTGAAAGTTTTTATTTAATTCTTTAATCTAATATCTAATATTCATCTATTAACAATATTAACAATTGAATGAATGGATTGGGTCTTTGAAAATAATTAACTTGCTTATATATATCATTATGTATACTAAATATGATAAAGGTGAAATATATAGATTATTATATAATTATGTAAAGGTTTGTTTGTAGCTTCAAAGGCTAGTTTTTCTTAAGAGCTCTAACATATGGTTGCAATTAGTCTTACCTTCCCCCCATGGCAAATAAAGTACAGAGGTCTCATATTACTTAAGTTGTAAATGTTTCAGTTTTAGTTAAGGTTATAAGTTCTTTAATATTATTATACTTTTTGATTAGGATATTAATAAGAACATTCGGTTTTTAAAGAATACATAGTGTAATATTTAGTATTTGATTCAGATATTTAGTAATCTTATATTGTACAAGTTAAATGATTCTTATTTCAACTACTCACATAGTTCAAAACCCCACCCTCAGGAATGCAATGCATAGAGATTGAAAAATCCACCCTTGTGTGTTTGAAAATTGCGGGCTTTCTGCGGAACTAGAAGGAACGTTAAATCAGACCTTTTAACCACTTCAATACAGGGCTTTTTGTACCACTTCAATACCGATTTTCTTGGAACTTTCCTCATCAATATGAATGATTGAATGTCAATTATTAATACAGTAATATTATCGATATTACACTCAGATAGCCCGAGGCAGAGGAAGAGATCATACCTAAAGAGGTGATTTTACTGCCGGATTTAGGCCTCCACTGCCAGTCAGGACATCCAGCCTGAGAGAAGGGGATCCCAGGTGCATGTTCAGGTGCACCTGCACCGACGTCAAGCGTTCCAGTGCAAGGTGACCAGTTGGATCGCCAGGAGAGCCTGCTTGTTCCAGGATGTTCATTTGGGCCTTGACCCCAGGATTGGGTGAGAGGGCTTTTATCCCATTTGCAGGAAACAGGGAAACTGCACCACAGAAGAAGTTAAATGGACACTGTATACAGACATCATTGCTGTTAGTCATCTTGCTGACACTTGTAGTGCCACAGGGCTAACGGATAAGGTCATCCATTCCCAGGGACACTGTATACAGACACCATTGTCCTTTCACCTTGCTGAGAAAGATCCTGTCTGCCTCACTTATCCAATATCACGGATTGGAAAATTGCCTCACATTGATCGATGAATGGATGACTGAAAGTTCCCTCAAACTCAACGGTTCCAAAACAGAACTCCTTCTCCTCCACACAAACCGAAAGACAAAAACTAAAACTTCTTGGACACTCCCCACCATCCTTGGACAGACCATTACCCCAAGCACCAAAGTCAAAAGCCTCGGAGTCATCTTTGACTCGGAGATGTCGATGGATGCACAAATAGGATCAGTAGTCAGCGGATCTCACCATCTCCTACGCCTGCTGCGTAGACTCATCCCCTTCATCCCGGAAGAGGACAAAGCAGTAGTAGTTGGAACAATTATCAACTCGCGACTCGACTACGCAAACGCTGTCACGTACCTGACGGTGACGAGCCCGGTTTAGCAGAGGGAGGCCTCCCTTACGGCTCCCACCAGCGGCCCCTGGTAAGGTAACAGCAGGCGCGGAGGTAGGAGGGGTACGAGTGCCTGGCAGGATCAACCAAGGTGAAGGTAGTTCCGCAGACTTGGAAGGCACACTGGGACACAGCAGGTAGAACTGGAATCAGGAACACTCAGCAAACTGGAATCGTTCAGCAGACTGGACCGGAACCAGGAGCACAGGAACTCAGCAAACTGGATCAGCTTAGCAGACTGGACCGGAACCAGGAACACAGGAACTCAGCAAACTGGATCAGCTTAGCAGACTGGACTGGAACCAGGAACACAGGAACTCAGCAAACTGGATCAGCTTAGCAGACTGGACCGGAACCAGGAACACAGGAACTCAGCAAACTGGATCAGCTTAGCAGACTGGACTGGAACCAGGAACACAGGAACTCAGCAAACTGGATCAGCTTAGCAGACTGGGCCGGAACCAGGAACAGGGAGATTGGTCGGACAAGCCGGGTCGGTTAACTGGCTGGCAGCAAGGTACAGAGGGATCAGACAGAGGAGAGGTCACAACAAGCCAGAGGTCGGATGCAGGCAGAAAACTGGAGAAGTCACAGGCAGGCCGGGTCAAACACAGGTAAGTCTTCAGATCAGGTTTTCAGGTACTCAACGCTGTAGAGCAGACAGCAGGGACTGTCTGCGATTGACAGGTTTAAATAGCCCTCTGGTGCCACCTGCAGGGCGCGCGCGCAACCGAGAATCAGGAAGACCGGGACGCCTGTTTCTGGCAGGATCTCCATGACAAACGCCCTCTACCTCGGACTACCCAAATACCATATTTCGTGCCTACAAGTCATCCAGAACACAGCTGCCTGGCTGGTAATGGGAAAAAACCTTGGGAACCATCACCCCATCGATGAGGAGCCTTCATTGGCTGACCATAAGGGATCGGATCACATTCAAGACATTCTGCCTCACCCACAAGTGCACACAAGGAAACGCTCCTCAATATCTATGCTAGAAGATAAAACACTACACCCCCAATCGCACTCTCCGATCAACAAACCAAAACCTCCTTCACATCCCCAAGTCCCGCTACAAAACAAAGGGAGAACGAAGATTTGCAGTCCAAGGACCACGGCTATGGAACGCGCTACCCATGGATATCCGCATGGAAGAAAACCATCGGGCCTTCAGGAAAAAACTTAAGACCCACCTCTTCTGATGGATCAGGACGTCACTGGTTGCAAGCGCCTTGAGGCGATTTAGTTCGCATTTGTTGCGCTATACAAGTTATTCACTCACTCACTCACTCACTTAATAATTCGGACCAGTTGTGTTGTTTGGCCCTGCTATTCAGGAGTTTAAGTGCACCAACGAAAGTGGCTAGCTAAAGACACAAAGTCTTATTTTTTATTCAAAAGGACTGAAGCTACTAGTGCCATACAGACCCGCACATATTCAGGGCTCTGTATATGCAGTGGGTGTGTGTTGGACAGTTGATCTAGAAAGTTAAGCCATTACATGTTGATTTGAATAAAGTGTTTAAAGTTGGGCCTGTGGTGTCAGGGGACAGAAGAGAGAGGCCTGGCATAGGAGGGTCTTTCCTCTGCCCTCCTGCCTGGACTTATAGAGCCGCCCTGAGTTAAGGTAACCAATCTGGTACAGATTGTGAGTTATTGTTATTAAAGTGTTTGCCTCAGCTCTTGGGGTTATTTTCAGTTTTTTTTTAATCCCCTTAAAGCAGCCTGAATATGGTATTGAGCTATATTGCTTTTGATCTCAGTTATTGCTCTCCAATTGATTACTTGAATATATATGGTTTCTGTTTGTTACTCTTTTCCACATAAATATTGCAATAAAGACAATTTCTATATTTTATCATAACGTGTGTGTTTTTCATTGGTCCTTGCACTTACACTATTGCCAGGTGTGCCAGAGGGTCTGAGACTGTTCTTAGGATTGAGATGCAGAGTACGTAACAAAACATACTTAAGCGGCTCCTCTAGAGGTAGCGCTACATCTCTAAGAGGGGAATTCCTTGCATTTTGTAGTGTTTTTCTCTCACTTCCTGTTGTTTCTCTGGGACAGGAAGTGAAGGTAAAACGCCCCAAGGGGACACATACAGTAAAAAAAATAAAAAATAATGATGAGTTACATTTTCTATCCAAAACTTAAAAATATTTGTACTTTTTTACTAAAAACATACATTTAATATTGTCTTTCCTGCCAAATTGCTATGTACCTCACTACAGATGTAAGACAAAACTACTGTAAAATTCCTAAGGTTCACCACTCATTCTGAAAGTGGAAATCCTGTTAACCATACCCTCTCCCTACTACTGACTCAAGGAGGCCTGCCTGACCTTCTGCCAAAGATGCCATTACCCAGAATAATGGCAATGGTTCCGTGTAAGGAAGCTTATACTGCCAGAAGCAGCAGGAGGGCATGTGGACACGTTTTTTAATTTTTTTCTTTAACGTTTCTTCTTCCACACACTTAAAGTGGTTGTAAACCCTTACAGACCACTTTATGCTACATGTAAGCCTATAATAAGGCTTGCCTGTAGCTACCCAGGATATCTCCAAAACCCGTACGGTTTAGGACATATCCCCTGTCCCCTGCATGTGCTGATGTCATCGGCACATGTGCACTGGGGCAAACTGAAGCAATGGCACGTATGTGCCGTTGCTTCAGTGACTGTGCCATTACCGGCGGCTCCCGCGTGCATACACGGGAGTGATGTCATTGCGGCTCCGGCCAATCACAGCGCCGGAGTCGCGATACCCGGAAGTAACCCCCGGGAGACATGTCACCGTCGGAGGGGGAAACGAGGACCGCTGCAGGGGCTTCGATGTAAGGTAAATAATTCATAATGAGCTAGTATGCTATACATACTAGCTCATTATGCCTTTGTCTTGCAGGGTTTTTGTTTCTTTTCAAGGGTTTACAACCACTTTAAGTATGTCTCTTCTAATCTTTATTTTTCTACTCTTTATCCTAAACAATTATGCACAATTATACTTTAAATTAAAGGTCACAATCCTGACATATACGCTCAGGTAGCTTGAGTGATGGACACAAAATTCACATGAAAACCTCTTTCAGTATCAACAACAAGGAAATAATATTGCTGTACTCTGTTATTATACTAAAATACTCGGAATGAATTCAAAGAAATCCTCTTTGCATGACCAGTCATAAAATTCAGACAAACACTTTAAAAAAAATTATTACAGAAACAGAAGGAATCTGTTCATTTTTCTCAGTGAAGATACAAACAAGGTAACAATACTATGGGGTAGTATAGATAAAAATGATTCATAAAGTTTGTGTAATATACTGTACATGTAAGATAAACAGATGGGCTCAGGTAAGAAAAAGAGGGGCTCTGGGGCCAGCTGCAGCAAAGAAGGTTTTTCACCTTAATGAATAGAATGCATCAAGGTGAAAAACCTTGAAACTTTACAATCCCTTTCAGAAGCAAAATGATGAGAAATAGATTATAGGGACATTAGGTAGTGGATGTGTATGCATTATTTTCGGAAAATAAGGATATTGTTTAGGGTCACTATAACACCATTCTGAAAGGCCTGTTTTATCGATATACAAACATGCCAAAGCATCTTGAAAGTACTAATTACTACACTTACTGAGAAATAAAGTATGCATAGCATAGCATAGCAGGCAGAGTGAGATGTTATAAAATATGGAATGTTCAACACAGTATACGGCATAGTAAAGTGTGGAATATAAAAATGTACAGAGTAAGATGTTGTGGAGTCGGAAAAGTAGAGCACTGGGTACAGAATCAGGATTTGGAAATTTAGTGTATACAATGAGGTTACCTGCAGGGAATGTACTGTAGAATACATAATAGGGTGGTGTGGAATAAGGAATGTAAAGTACAGTGTACAGAATGGGGTGATGTGGAGTAGGGAATGTATAGTATTACAAAATAAGACAGTTTACAATAGAGAACATATAATGAGGGAATGTACAGTAGAGTGCACAGAATGAGGCAGTGTGGAATAGGGATCATACAGCTTGGTGTACTGAATGGCGTACAAACAATAGAATAGGACAAAAATTAAAACTCATTCCGGTTCCATGAAAGTGTAAAAGTTTAACATAGCATTTCGGGCCACAACACAAGATAACACAAGATACACAATATACACAAGATACACAATAGTGCAATAAAGTGCTAGTAATGTGACATGGTGTCAATCGTTAATAATTAATACAATATAAACTTGTGCATAATTTTATGACTTTATGTAAATGTATATGCACTGGGGCATGCTGTATTTTTAGGAGTTAGGGCCTTTTTTTTTGTTCTAAGGTGCGCTGGCAAACTATTCAGAATTAAAAGCAATGCATGACAAAAGCGCTAAAGTGCATGCATTTTGCGTAAAAAAAATCCCTTTTGGGAGTTATTGCAGACCAAGACCCAGTACAGTTTTCCAGACTTAAATTTTCAAAGAAGATGAAGATTAAATGTTATTAAAAAAGTACGCTGCGCTGACTTATGGATAACACCAAAATGTAGTAAAACTATAACAGTGCAAAGTATCAAATAAAGTGCAAAAGATAACCTCATAAATAGGTAAATAACAACAGTGGATGATATTATACTAATATGCAAACCGCTTCCAACAATTAATATACCATATAGATAACAAAATAAAGTGACAATAGTGCAATAAAGTGCTAGTAATATGACATGGTGTCAATCGATAATAATTAATACAATATAAACTTGTATAGTAAAGTGCTCCTGTGCATGTGTGTGATCTCTGGCATATATCACATCAAACAGTACCAGAAGAGTTTAAAAAGTTTATCAATCAATTATATGCCTAATACGGTGGTCCAAAACGTGCTGGTGTGTTCACACTCTGGTGCTCCCCCCTAGGTATTAAACACTCACCTCAGAGCGTGTGACCTCGCAATCAAGCTTAGTCAAAACACGCCTCTGAACTACCTCTGGGCCCTGCAGCAGTAGTGGAATCCTGGGCTTCACAGTAAAGTAATTTCCATGTATATGTGGAATAATGAAAAAGGCTGGATAGTGTGATATAGCTTTAAACAAAAACTATTTATTAAACAGGAAAGCCCCCGGGTACTCACATAGATCAGGTGGGTCAGTGCACCACTCTACAGCAGGTGGAAATAACGATATCGCATTGGGATTGGTATGTGCCTGCTCCTCGGCGGATGGTATGTGCCTCCTCCTCGGCAGACCAGCTGCCTTCCGTGCCGTCCTGTCCCCTCCCCAATGCGTGTCGATACAGGGATGCGTGTGACGTATCTTCCTAAATGTTCTTCTTGCGAGTTACTAAGTTCACATAAAAAAAGGTCACTCCCAGGCACTGCTCCATTGTCATGAAAATAAATGGAGCACTAGGGGTTCAAGACAGGAAGTGACATCTATCAAAGAGGCGGCCTCTTCAATCAAGTCTGCTTATGACAACCCCTTGATGGCTGCAGTACATGTCCTAGCAATATGTCATTGTGCATGTTATAGTCAGCGATAGGTGCAGACTTGGCCAGCAGCTCTGCTGAAGTTAGTAATATAAGTGACCAGCTGTCAGAGTGCTGCTGCCTTTTAAATCTGATGGCCAGCAAGTGCCCACAGTTAATGAAGTCTAACTGACACACTGACAGTCACACAGGGCAGAAATGGCCAAACTATCATTTAACATGGCCGAAGCCCAGAATCTCTAGACTACTGGGAGGTAGTAGTGGCCTGACCTCTTTATGTCAAGGAGACACACATGCCTCCCTGCTCCCTCAGCCAGTCTGCCCTTTGCTCCCACTCGACCTGATGAATTG
Organism: Rana muscosa; assembly: GCA_029206835.1. Lineage (NCBI taxonomy): Eukaryota > Metazoa > Chordata > Amphibia > Anura > Ranidae > Rana > Rana muscosa. Next base: position 220,605,406 of record CM055119.1, on the reverse strand, counting down.
TATATATTATGGGTTAGGTAACACAAGGTGTTGGGGCATGCAAAAGGTGTGAGGGGACACCCAAGACTCTCAGGTTGACAGATTTTGCAATTATGGTAAAAGGCAGACAAGGGTTAATTTACTAAAGGGAAAAAGACGGTGTACTTTGCAAAGTGAAGTTGCACTCTGCAAGTGCAGTTGCGTCAGAGCTTAGTAAATGAGCGAAAACTCTGCTGACTTCCATCATTCAATCATGAGCAAGCAAAAATGTTTTTTACCGTATATACCCGAGTATAAGCCGAGTTTTTCAGCACATTTTTTGGTGCTGAAAATGCCCCCCTCGGCTTATACTCGAGTCACTTTTTTGTGCCTGATCTCCCGGACTTTGGGGACCTGGTACCGGCCGGCCATAGGTCCCCTGGACCCCAAACTTGGCACACATGTAGCCCCATTTCTCCTCTACAAGTGTCCAAAGTTTGCTGTCCCTTGGACCCCACTCTTCCTCTACAAGTGTGCAAAGTTTGTTGTCCAGGGGACCTACGGCCAGGGAGCAACGATTCTTCAAACCGGGCACCCCTTCCATAGACTCCCATGTTAAACGGTCATTTCTCCGGTGACTTTGGGGACCCCGGTACTGGTCAGTAGTAGGTCCTCTGGACCCGGAACTTGGCACACATGTAGCCCCATTTCTCCTCTACAAGTGTCCAAAGTTTGTTGTCTGGGGGACCTACGGCCGGGGAGCACCGATTTTTTAAAGCCAGGCACCCCTTCCATAGACTCCCATGTAAAAATGGGGGGTAATACTGCGCTGGAAAAAATGTGTAACAAAAGAAGCTGCCAACACTGCTAATATAGAAAAGCTGGTGATGAGCGAAAATAAAAGTGTAGCGCTACCTAGGTAAAGTAATGTATAATAGTGAATAAATACACAATATTAGTATAGTACTGATATGGTGAACACGTGTAACACCCAAAAGTAACGTGCTGAGTGATTCTTGTGTTGAAGTGGTTAAATGATAATAATATAACCCATAATGGTTAACACAAAATAGAATTTCTAGTCACATAAAGTCCATGGAAAGAAAAAATATTAAAAGGTCAAAAATAATAATAAAGTTCAATCCAAGAAAACGTGTTCAATCAAGGTGAGTCTCGGACTTGGAGAGGCATACGCCACCCAAATCAGAGAAGGCTTAAGGGTTAGTTGAACCCAATATGGATGGTCTCGAATTGGAGGGTAGTCTGAAGTCAAAAGAAGTTTATCCGCTTCGATCAAATGGGACATCCAACACGGGACATCCAACACGCAAATCATCAATACATGTAAGGGCTCGGTATTCAAAACGCATACATGTAAAGATAGAACAACTCACATAGCATGATACCGTTTGGAAAGAATTTAATAGTAAAGCATAACAATGTAACACTCACATTTAAGGTGACTTACAGCCTCTTCAATTTTAATTAGAAACACATTGCCATTTTTAATGTTACTCTAATGTTTTTTTCCGGATGTTATATATAGTTAAAGTATATGATATTTTTGTTAATTTGACCATCCACGAATAAAAATCAAAACCGGAAGTGAGGCAACGGCGGTTCACTTCCGGGATCATGGAGGTCAATTTGTTCATTTATTTGCGATGTGTGTGAGACAAGGTCCTTACCCCAGATGATGACTATTTAGTTGAAACTAGTCGGGTCGACCTGTCCGTACACATCGCTCTTGTACCTGAATCTATGCCTTTAAGACCATCTTAAATGTGAGTGTTACATTGTTATGCTTTACTATTAAATTCTTTCCAAACGGTATAATGCTATGTGAGTTCTTCTATCTTTACACGTATGCGTTTTGGATACCGAGCCCTTACATGTATGGATGATTTGCGTGTTGGATGTCCCGTTTGATCGAAGCGGATAAACTTCTTTTGACTTCAGACTACCCTCCAATTCGAGACCATCCATATTGGGTTCAACTAACCCTTAAGCCTTTTCTGATTTGGGTGGCGTATGCCTCTCCAAGTCCGAGACTCCCGGTAAGCCTCCTTCAACTTACCCTTGGTGGCGGTTTTCACATCACTCTTATATACAGAAAATTTTGGATTGCAAGTTTACACCTTGATTGAACACGTTTTCTTGGATTGAACTTTATTATTATTTTTGACCTTTTAATATTTTTTCTTTCCATGGACTTTATGTGACTAAAAATTATATTTTGTGTTAACCATTATGGGTTATATTATTATCATTTAACCACTTCAACACAAGAATCACTCAGCACGTTACTTTTGGGTGTTACACGTGTTCACCATATCAGTACTATACTAATATTGTGTATTTATTCACTATTATACATTATTTTACCTAGGTAGCGCTACACTTTTATTTTCACTCATCACCAGCTTTTCTATATTAGCAGTGTTGGCAGCTTCTTTTGTTACACATTTTTGTCCAGCGCAGTAATACCCCCCATTTTTGCATCACTAGTTTTATAGATTCTATATTGCTGCAGGAGATCCTTACTTATTTACAATCAATTGTTTATTCTACATTCCAGTAGTCTAAAGTATGGACGTTTTTGATTATCGTGCTTCACGGGTAGTGAACACTGAGGGTGTGTTTGTCGTCACAGGCAATGACACCAAAATAGCAGGTTTATTTCTGAGGCTTAAAAACATCATGGTGCCAGAACTCCATCTCATAGTTACATAGTTACATAGTTACATAGTTAGTCAGGTTGAAAAAAGACACAAGTCCATCCAGTTCAACCGTAAAAAATAAAAATAAAAAAATAAAAATAAACATATATCGTACAATCCCATATACCCAATTCTATACCCACAGTTGATCCAGAGGAAGGCAAAAAAAACCAGAAGAGCATTATCCAATTTGCTACAGCAGGGGAAAAAATTCCTTCCTGATCCCCCGAGAGGCAATCGGATATTCCCTGGATCAACTTTACCTATAAATGTCAGTACCCAGTTATATTATGTACATTTAAGAAAGAATCCAGGCCCTTCTTAAAGCAATCTACTGAGCTGGCCAGAACCACCTCTGCAGGGAGTCTATTCCACATTTTCACAGCTCTTACTGTGAAAAAACCTTTCCGTATTTGGAGGTGAAATCTCTTTTCCTCTAGACGCAAAGAGTGCCCCCTTGTCCTTTGTGTTGACCGTAAAGTGAATAACTGAACACCAAGTTCACTATATGGACCCCTTATATATTTGTACATGTTGATCATATCCCCCCTTAATCTCCTCTTCTCAAGAGAGAATAAATTCAGTTCCTCTAATCTCTCCTCATAGCTGAGCTCCTCCATGCCTCTTATCAGTTTGGTTGCCCTTCTCTGCACTTTCTCCAGTTCCCCAATATCCTTTTTGAGAACTGGGGCCCAAAACTGAACTGCATATTCCAGATGAGGTCTTACTAATGATTTGAACAGATGCAAAATGATATCTCTCTCTCTGGAGACCATACCTCTCTTAATACAAGAAAGGACTTTGCTCGCTTTGGAAACCGCAGCTTGGCATTGCATGCCATTATTGAGCTTATGATCTACCAAAACCCCCAGATCCTTCTCCACTACGGATCCCCCCAGTTGTACTCCCCCTAGTATGTATGATGCATTCATATTATTAGCCCCCAAGTGCATAACTTTACATTTATCAACATTAAACCTCATCTGCCACATAGTCGCCCAATTAGACAGAGCATTGAGGTCGGCTTGTAAATTGGCGACATCCTGTAAGGACGTTATTCCACTGCATAGCTTGGTGTCATCTGCAAAGACAGAAATGTTACTTTTGATCTCAGACCCAATATCATTTATAAACATATTAAAAAGTAAGGGTCCCAGCACTGAACCTTGGGGTACACCACTGATAACCTTGGACCATTCAGAGTAAGAATCATTAACCACTACTCTCTGAATTCTGTCTTTTAGCCAGTTTTCTATCCATTTACAAACTGATATTTCCAATCCTGTAGACTTTACCTTACACATGAGCCGTGTGTGGGGAACTGTATCGAACGCTTTTGCAAAATCCAAGTATACCACGTCCACTGCCACCCCTCTGTCCAAGGTCTTACTTACCTCTTCATAAAAAGAAATCAGGTTTGTTTGACAACTTCTGTCTTTCATGAATCCATGCTGTCTGTTGCTTAAATAGTTTTTTTCCAGCAAGAACTCATCTATGTGGTCTTTTATTAATCTCTCCAGTATTTTCCCAACTATAGAAGTTAAACTAACAGGTCTATAGTTACTTGGTAAACACTTAATTCCCTTTTTAAATATAGGCACCACATTGGCCCTGCGCCAATCCAGTGGTACTATTCCTGTCATTAATGAGTCCCTAAAAATTAAATACAATGGCTTTGAAATTACAGAGCTCAATTCTTTTAGGATCCGTGGGTGTATGCCATCTGGTCCAGGTGCTTTATCCACCTTTATTCCATCTAAATATTTCTGGACCATATCACTTTTGAGCCATTGTGGATTTGGGGCTGTGTCACTACCACCCCCATTTTGGACATGAGCTCCCCCATGCTCCTTTGTATACACAGAACTGAAGAAAGTATTTAATAAATTAGCCTTCTCTTTGTCCCCAGTCACCCACTCTAGATTATTTTGTAAAGGGCCTACATGCTCAGACTTGACCTTTTTACTATTAATATATTTGAAGAATTTTTTGGGGTTTGTCCTACTGTCTTTTGCAATCTGTCGTTCATTTTGAATTTTTGCATCCTTGATTTCCTTTTTACATATCCTGTTATATTCTTTGTAACATTTAAATGACACTAGTGTTCCCTCATTTTTATATTTTTTAAAAGCTCTTTTCTTATAGTTTATAGCTTTTTTAACTTTGTCAGTGAGCCACATAGGTTTTATTTTTAGCCTTTTAAACTTATTGCCCATGGGAATATACTTTGCAGTGAGTTCCCAAACAGTCTTTTTGAAGAATTCCCATTTCTGTTCTGTGCCCATGGATGCCAATATTCCTTCCCAGTCTAAGTCCTGGAGAGCAGCACTCATCCTTGGAAAATTTGCTCTCTTGAAATTAAGTGTTTTTATCTTTCCTGTATGTGATTTTTGCTTCCAACTAACATCAAATGAAATCATGTTATGGTCACTGCTACCCAGGTGTTCCTTTATCTGAACATTAGTAATACGCTCTGCATGGTTTGAGATTACCAGGTCCAACAGAGCATCATTCCTAGTTGGGGCCTCAATAAACTGGACCATAAAATTGTCCTGCAATAGGTTTATAAATTTTTGCCCTTTAACTGTCCCAGCAGTTCCATTACTCCAGTCAATTTCTGGGTAGTTAAAATCCCCCATTATTATCACCGTCCCAGCCCTTGCAGCCCTTTCCATCTGTGCAAGGAGCTGAGTCTCTAACTCCTCATTAACATTGGGTGGTCTATAACAAACTCCAATGATTAGCTTTGAACTACGCACATCTGTATGCAGTCCTACCCATAATGCTTCAGACTCATCACACTCTCCATCCACCAGGTCCTCTTTCACACTCGCTTTGAGATCACTTCTCACATAGAGACAGACCCCTCCACCCTTCCTTTTTACCCTGTCTTTCCGAAAGAGTGCATAGCCAGGAATATTAATAGCCCAGTCGTGTGAGGAATGAAGCCAAGTTTCAGCAATACCGATTACATCATAGCTCTCCTCATGCACCAGAGCTTCCAACTCACCTATTTTGCTTGGCAGACTTCTGGCGTTGGTGAACAGACACTTTAATGCATTAATATTATTTGACCGGTCACATACTATCCTCTTGGGTGTTCCCAGATTGCAACTAGGACTTGCTACTATACTTACCTTGGGTTTATGTTCTTTGGTTACCCTACCACTAATGCCCCTAATACTACCCTTTAGAATATGTTCCCCGCTGACTCTCACTATCTCTGGACCCTCCCCCCTGTCACCTAGTTTAAAAACCCCTCTAACTTTTTGGCCATCCTTATTCCCAGCTGATCTGCACCCTCCTCATTTAGGTGCAGTCCGTCCCTTCTATAGTACTGGTTATCGACTGAGAAGTCGGCCCAGTCCTCCAGGAACCCAAACCCCTCCTTACTACACCAGCTCTTCAGCCACTTGTTCACTTCCCTAATCTCCCTCTGCCTTTCTGGTGTGGCTCGATGTACCGGTAGTATTCCCGAGAATACTACCTTGGAGGTCCTTTTCCTCAATTTAGCTCCCAAGTCCCTAAAATCGTTCTTTAGGACACTCCATCTGCCTCTGACTTTGTCATTGGTGCCAACGTGCACCATGACAGCTGGGTCTTCCCCAGCCCCTCCCAGTAATCTGTCCACCAGATCCGTGATGTGCCGAACCCGAGCGCCCGGTAGACAACATACAGTTCGGCGCTTCAGGTCTTTGTTACAGATTGCCCTCTCTGTCCTTCTAAGAATTGAGTCCCCTACCACCAGAATCTGTCTTTCCTTTCCCTTCGCTTCCCCCCCACTCTCACTGGAGGAGTTCTTCCCCTGGCAGCTAGGAGAGTCCCTCAGCTCCAGCAGTGCTGGTCCCGGACTGGTTTCACCAATGTCACTCAATGGAGCATACTTATTGGGATGCTCCAGCCCTGGATCGGCCTCCCTGGCACTTCGCCCTCTACCCTTCCTGACTGTCACCCATCTACTATTTTCTAGTGCCTGCACCTCTTTGACTCCACCCACCTCTGTGCTGGCCCCTGCCATCACCTGCCGGGTACGTATCCAGCTCTCCTTTAGTGTGGAGGGACTTCCCAGTGCTGACAGTTGCTTCCCTAGATTCAGAACCTGGGCTTCCAGGGAAACAATGTGCTTACATTTTGCACAGCAGTAATCGCCCTCGATCAGATGATCAAGGAACGCATACATGCTGCAAGATGTACACCGAGTCGCCTCGCCACACCCGCTGGGCATCGTACCTATTAATTTAATGAGGATTCGAGATTATACCCTGTCCAAATTACCTAACACTAGCTTCCTGACCCAACTATTCAACAAGACAATACACAGGTACTCAACAAGACAATACACAGGTACTCAACAAGACAATACACAGGTACTCAACAAGACATTACACAGGTACTCAACAAGACAATACACAGGTACTCAACAAGACAATACACAGGTACTCAACAAGACAATACACAGGTACTCAACAAGACAATACACAGGTACTCAACAAGACAATACACAGGTACTCAACAAGACAATACACAGGTACCACGCAGACCCACGTGCACCCACAGACCAACGGACCCGCGTGCACTCGCAGACCAGCGTGCACTCGCAGACCAACGGACCCGCGTGCACTCGCGGACCCGCGTGCACTCGCAGACCAACGGACCCGCGTGCACTCGCAGACCAGCGTGCACTCGCAGACCAACAGACCCGCGTGCACTCGCAGACCAACGGACCCGCGTGCACTCGCAGACCAACGGACCCGCGTGCACTCGCAGACCAACGGACCCGCGTGCACTCGCAGACCAACGGACCCACGTGCACTCGCAGACCAACGGACCCACGTGCACTCGCAGACCAACGGACCCACGTGCACTCGCAGACCAACGGACCCACGTGCACTCGCAGACCAGCGTGCACTCGCAGACCAACGGACCCGCGTGCACTCGCAGACCAGCGTGCACTCGCAGACCAACGGACCCACGTGCACTCGCAGACCAACGGACCCACGTGCACTCGCAGACCAACGGACCCGCGTGCACTCGCAGACCAGCGTGCACTCGCAGACCAACGGACCCGCGTGCACTCGCAGACCAGCGTGCACTCGCAGACCAACGGACCCGCGTGCACTCGCAGACCTACGTGCACCCGCAGACCAACGGACCCGCGTGCACTCGCAGACCAGCGTGCACTCGCAGACCAACGGACCCGCGTGCACTCGCAGACCAGCGTGCACTCGCAGACCAACGGACCCGCGTGCACTCGCAGACCAGCGTGCACTCGCAGACCAACGGACCCGCGTGCACTCGCAGACCAGCGTGCACTCGCAGACCAACGGACCCGCGTGCACTCGCAGACCAGCGTGCACTCGCAGACCAACGGACCCGCGTGCACTCGCAGACCAGCGTGCACTCGCAGACCCACCTGCACTCGCAGACCAACGGACCAGCGTGCACTCGCAGACCTACGTGCACCCGCAGACCAACGGACCCGCGTGCACTCGCAGACCAGCGTGCACTCGCAGACCCACCTGCACTCGCAGACCCACGGACCCGCGTGCACCCGCAGACCAGCGTGCACCTACAATACACAAGTACTAACGATCCACACACACTACTCAGACAACACCCAGGTACTCACACTACACATCTACTATGACCCCTGTTTTAAACTCTTGATTTTAACTCACCACTTAGTCCAGTTCCACTTGGACAGAGTTCCAGCAACTCAAAATGAGCAGGCTCTAAATGAGCTCTACAGAAATTTATATAGGCCTCAAGCACCTGTGACCAATTAACCACTCCCCTTAATTAGTAGGCTGAAGGAAAAAAAGAGAAAAAAAAGGCTGTTTAAAATGTGCCAGAAAAAGGTGTTAAAAAGCTGCAAGGAAAAAGAGCCAAAAATAACCAAAAATGCAACCCAGCAGTCAAAAGCAGAAACTTCTTCACTCTCCACGCAAGATCTCCTCCACTGTCTACCCTCCAACCAACAAGACTGGCAATTTCACATGTGCTCTACAGAAATTTATATAGGCCTCAAGCACCTGTGACCAATTAACCACTCCCCTTAATTAGTAGGCTGAAGGAAAAAAAGAGAAAAAAAAGGCTGTTTAAAATGTGCCAGAAAAAGGTGTTAAAAAGCTGCAAGGAAAAAGAGCCAAAAATAACCAAAAATGCAACCCAGCAGTCAAAAGCAGAAACTTCTTCACTCTCCACGCAAGGTCTCCAATGGGACCTTGTTTTTCTGGAGCAATATGTTGCAGAAAACATGGTACCTCGGAGTCTCAGATGGGATGTACATCCACAGCAAGGAGAAGTAGATCTTGATTCCTGGTCCAAATACTTCAATGAGGCTGGGACCAAATTTCTCAACTTTCTTATTACTAGGAAACGTAATCGTCTTTCAGTTTTAGATAGAGAAATTAAGGAACTTAAAGATGGATTACTTGTATATAAAAATACAGTTGAATATAACACTCTGTCCTCTAATCTTCAAACATATCTTATCAAAGAAGATAAAGACCAGAGAACGAAAAAACATAAAAAATACTCACGCGATATTGGTGATTATAAGTCTGGGAAAGTGTACAGCTGGCAAAAGCCGCCTACACCAGATTCTGCTATGGAGGTAAACTCTTCAGGCACTGGGGTGGTGGCACCTCCAATTGCACACTTTAATCAACCCAAACCTTCTATGAATAGGAATCTACAACCTGGTGATCGTACACAAGGTGGTGTACCCCAAAATACCCATACCCCTAAGAACACCCAAAGTGGGAGGGGACATAGTTCCAATAGAAGAGGTGGGGGGGCATAGAGGTAATCATTCTAATTATGATTACAATCAACAACATCATGAGAGAGAAAAGTCGCATCAAATGGGATCACCATCCAGTTTTTATGACAACTCTCACTCCTCCCATCATGGATACCCAGCTACATCTACTTACAATAGATATTTTCCTCTTCAGGATCAATATGATGATAGAGTATATCCATATCCCAATGCTGAGTTTGAACGATCTTCATATCCCAATCCTCATCCCTTTCAGGGTTTTCAGGAGGACCCCCCAAGAAGAAAAAGGGGTCCCGAAACAAGAGAGGGACCAGAGCAGGGAGGAGAGCACAAAGGAGGAAAGAAAAGTCGAACATGACCTGTCAAGGTGTGTTCAACTTAAGCAGTGTCACACTGTCTCAAGAAGAAAAGATGGTTTTAGATAAGGGCCTTAAATTCGCCCCTCCACGAAAACGTAATAAGTTCAACACTTTTGTGGACATACATAAGTATGTTAGAAAAATTAACATTCAACGCTATATTACTTCAAACCCTACTAGAAATATAGCAAGGGCAGCCACATCAGGTACTGTCCATTCAGGGTTGGCTAACCCTTCGCTTTTTAACCCTCCCAACAAGCTTGCTCCAGCTCTTAACATGTTTAGAGATTTGGTCCTTCGGGATTTGGCTAAATTACCTATAAAGAAAATTTCTAACAATCCTTTACCTAGTCAGGGCCTCAAAACCCTATGCGACAATAAAGATCTAATTATACGCCCCGCTGACAAAGGTGGAGGCATTGACAAAGCAAGTTACATGGAAGAAATGTATAACATCTTGAGCGATCAAGATACCTATAAAGAAATACCCAGTAATCCCACCCCTAAATATAAGAAAAAGTTGACTAGCCTCATTACTAGAGGCGTATGCCTCTCCAAGTCCGAGACTCCCGGTAAGCCTCCTTCAACTTACCCTTGGTGGCGGTTTTCACATCACTCTTATATATAGAAAATTTTGGATTGCAAGTTTACACCTTGATTGAACACGTTTTCTTGGATTGAAATTTATTATTATTTTTGACCTTTTAATATTTTTTCTTTCCATGGACTTTATGTGACTAGATATTCTATTTTGTGTTAACCATTATGGGTTATATTATTATCATTTAACCACTTCAACACAAGAATCACTCAGCACGTTACTTTTGGGTGTTACACGTGTTCACCATATCAGTACTATACTAATATTGTGTATTTATTCACTATTATACATTATTTTACCTAGGTAGCGCTAAACATAGACTCCCATGTCACATGTCAGTCTAGTCATGGACACAGTGAGGCATGGGCACAGTGAGGCATGGGCACAGTGAGGCATGGGCACAGTGAGGCATGCACATGGACACAGTGAGGCAAAGTGAGGCACAGTGAGGCATGCAGATGGACACCCCAGGCTTATACTCGAGTCAATACGTTTTCCCAGTTTTTTGTGGTAAAATTAGGTGCCTCGGCTTATAGCAAACAGGAACGAAAAAGTCTTCTGGACTGCAGCACTCAAAAATAAAAGCCTTTATTTTAAAATAAGGAATCCAAAATACACACTGTACAACGGTACACAGGTCAAAAAAATTTGGCTGACATGTTTCGCACTGTGCTAGTGCTTATTCATAGCTGCTATGAATAAGCACTAGCACAGTGCGAAACATGTCAGCCAAATTTTTTTGACCTGTGTACCGTTGTACAGTGTGTATTTTGGATTCCTTATTTTAAAATAAAGGCTTTTATTTTTGAGTGCTGCAGTCCAGAAGACTTTTTCATTCCCGTTTGCTGTCAATAGCATTGCTTGCACCTTTGTCTACTGGGAGGAGGTGATTTGAAGGATTCCCACACCTGAGCAGCTCCCTTTCTCTTGCTTCTCACATGCCTCGGCTTATACTCGGGTTGGCTTATACTCGAGTATATACAGTATTTTATTTTCCTTGCACATAACTGTGTACTCTTTGCAGAGTGAAACCCTACCTACGGTAATTTACTTAGCTCTTGAGCAACTGCAGTCTATTTGCCTTTAGTAAATAAACCTCACAGTGTCTTTGACACTATTGGAGTGTTCATTGAGAAAAAAAAAAGACCGGGAAAGACTAATGCCCTGTACACACGATCGGATTTCCGATGGGATAGAATCCGATGGAATTTTCCATCGGAATTCCCATGAAGCTGACTTCCATCCGTCTTGCATACACACCATCAGACAAAATTCAGACCGTCCAAAACGCTGCGACGTACAACACGTACGACGGCACTATAAATAGGAAGTTCAAATCCAATGGCGCCACCCTTTGAGCTGCTTTTGCTGATTTCGTGTTACCGCGTGTTAGTAAAAGTTTGGTGTTAGCCAATTCGCGCTTTCAGTCTCCGTGCTTTTCAGTCTGTTACAGCATGACGAATGTGCTGGAGGGCTGGAGATACAAGAGAGGCTGACCTCGTCACTTCAGTCTCCCTTCAGGTACGTGACAGTACCAGTCAGCCAGTGATGGAGTCTGAAAGGGAGGTCTCTCTTCTGCTTACCCTCTGCCGGACTGTTACCGCACTCGCTCATGCGGTGCAAGGGTTACACATGGACTTTGTTCAGCTCCACAAAAACTGCAGCCTGCACCCAGTCTGGCTTCCACCTCTGAGGGCTCAAGAGTCAAGGATTCCGCTGCTTAAATCATGACTTGTACTCCAGTTGAACTTTCCTGTTCTCCTGAGCCTAGAGTGCCGCTACCTGAGCGTTTTTCTGGAGACTGTAAAAGATTCAGGACTTTTCAGAATGCCTGTGAACTTTACTTCTCTTTGCTACCCCGCACCTTTTCTACTGAAGAAGTTAAGGTGGGATTCCTCATCTCTTTACTGCTGGAAGAACCCCAGGCTTGGGCCCACCAGCTTCGGGAGCAACGTGATCCTGTCTTGGCTTCTGCAAATTCCTTTTTTACCGACATGGCTCAACTGTATGCTGATCCCTTCCGTCATCAGACAGCTGAAACTACTCTGAGTCACTTGCAACAGGGCTCCAGGCCCGTTGAGGATTATGTATCGGACTTTTGCTTGTGGAGCGCTGATATCAAATGGGACAACTCAGCTTTACGTTTTCATTTTCGTCTCGGCTTGTCGGAGGCTATCAAGGATGAACTTGCCAGGGTGGGCACACCTTCTTCTCTAAATGACTTGATTCATCTCTATATACAGATTGATCGCCGCCTACGGGAAAGACAGTCCGAATAAGCCATGAATCTCCACCTGTTGCCTGTTCACTCCGAGCTCCCTTTACCCGCCTCCTCCGTAGCTATGCTTGAAGACACCAAAGCGGTTCCACATGCCAGCTTCCCGAGATCTCCTCTGTCTCAACAAGAACGATCTCATCGTTATCATAATAGACTCTGCCTTTACTGTGGCAATGAATGACATTTTCTCTGGTCTTGTCCCCGAAGACACCGTAGGAGACCCTCTCCTCCACCTCATATGGTTGCTTTTCTAAGCCCGGGCCAGAACCACACCTCATTGCCAATCTCTCTCCAGTTCGCAGGGAAGATCCTTACAGTTTCCGCCATTGTGGATTCTGGGGCTTGTACCTGTTTTGTATACTCTTCTTTTGCAACCATGCATGAACTACCCCTGTGTGCCAAGAAAAACAGTTTCTCAGTTCACCTAGCGGATGGATCAGGTATTAAATTGCGACCCGTCACTCTAGAGACTGCACCTATTACCTGTTTCACAGCTTCTGGGCATCAGGAACTCCTACGTCTGGATGTCATCACATCCCCTCTGTTCCCTGTTATCCTAGAGCAACCCTGGCTGAAGGCGCACAATCCCCTCATCAACTGGTCCTCTGGGGAGGTGTCTTTCTCTTCTGACTACTGCAAGAAATATTGCTTTCTTCCTACGCCCAGCCCGGGAGAACCATTCCTCTGCATCAGTGTGGACCCTGAGACTGCTAAACTTGTGCCTTCCGTCTATCATGAATATCTAGACGTTTTTAATAAAAAGAATGCCGACACTCTTCCCCCTCACAGACCTTACGATTGTCCTATTGAACTTTTACCTGGCGCTGAAATCCCCTTTGGCAGAATTTACTCCCTCTCTGAACTTGAACTTGGGGAATTACGGAAGTATATTGATGAGAACCTTGACAAGGGATTTATCTGGCCTTCCTCTTCCCCTGCCGGAACGGGAATATTCTTTGTTGAAAAGGAAAGATCACACACTCCGGCCTTGTATTGACTACCGGGACTTAAATAAAGTTACCATTAAAAACCGATACCCCTTACCACTCATCCCTGAGTTATTTTCAGAGACTATGCAAAGCACGTGTTTTCTCCAAGTTAGATTTAAGAGGGGCGTATAACCTGATCAGAATCAGAGAAGGGGATGAGTGGAAGACGGCTTTTAGGTCTCGTTTTGGGCGCTTTGAATACCTTGTGATGCCCTTTGGAATCTGTAATGCGCCAGCTACCTTCCAGCATTTTGTAAACGATGTGTTTCGGGACTGTCTTGATGTGTTCACCATCGTTTACTTAGATGACATATTAATTTTCTTCAATTCCCTTGAGTCTCATCGGGTTCATGTTAAGAAGGTATTAGACAGACTAAGGAAACACCATCTCTATGCCAAAGCAGAAAAGTGCGAGTTCGAGAAGTCCACCATTCAGATCCTGGGTCTCGTTATCTCCACAGATGGGATTGCTACGGACCCACAGAAGGTATTAGCAGTGCTCGAATGGCCAGCCCCGACTGATAAAAAATCTGTACAACGGTTGGTGGGATTCTCCAACTTTTACAGGAAATTCATCAAGAACTTTTCAGGTATTATATCCCCTATTACACAATTAACCAGATCACGCACAACCTTTGCATGGACTTTAGAAGCTCAAGCTGCTTTTGAAAGATTGAAGGGCCTTTTTACTTCTGCACCCATTCTGAGACATCCTGACTCTGCCTTGCCCTATGTTCTCGAGGTTGATGCCTCCAAAATTGCCATTGGTGCCATACTGTCTCAACGACATTGGACAAAATCCCTACTTCACCCTGTTGCCTTCTTTTCCAGAAAACTAAGTACCTCAGAAAGGAACTATGACGTTGGTGATAGGGAGTTACTCGCTATTAAATCTGCCTTGGAAGAATGGCGCTATCTTCTCGAAGGAACGGCCCATCCTATTCTTGTGTTCACCGATCACAAGAACCTTGAATATTTAAGATCAGCCAAGAGACTAAGACCCCGCCAGGCTAGATGGGCTCTCTTTTTCGCAAGATTCTGCTTTTATATTACATATCGGCCAGGGTCTAAGAACGGGAAGCCAGACGCCCTTTCCCGTATGTTCCAAGACACAGAGGCTCCCCCTGAACCTGATACCATTTTACCTGATAAGAATTTCCCTTTGTTACAGAGTGATCTCATCTCTCAAATCAAGTCAGCAGTCCAGAACCATCCTCCACCTCAGGAACTCCACCTTCAGTTGAAAGAGGGGCTCTATTTCCATGGTGAGCAGATCTTTGTTCCTGAGCACCTACGAGCGACAGTTCTTTACATGTGCCATGACCACCCCTTGGCAGGGCATTTTGGAGCATATAAGACTTCAAATCTGGTTCTTCGCTCCTTCTGGTGGCCCAACTTGGTACAAAACTGTAGGGACTACTGTATGTTAAATCTTGCACAACGTGTCTTCGGAATAAATATGATAGAGCCAAGAATTGGGGTTTATTGGAACCCCTTCCTGTTCCTGATAAATTATGGACTATGATCACTATGGACTTTATTGTCGAATTACCCCCATCCGAAGGGTTCACCACCATTTTTGTAATTGTGGATCGACTATCTAAGATGGCCCACTTTGTGCCCCTGAAAGGTACCCCTTCCGCTGCAGAGACTGCTTCTTCTTTTATCAAGGAAGTTGTACGCCTACACGGTATTCCTGCTAACATCACCTCTGACCATGGGGTGCTATTCACATCCCGATTTTGGAAATCCTTATGTGAAGCCCTGGGCATTGAACACTGTTTGTCATCTGCCTACCATCCACAGACTAACAGTCAAACAGAGAGGACAAACCAGACCCTGGAGCAGTATCTGCAGTGTTTTTCTTCATTTGCACAAGATGACTGGGCCTCTCTTTTGCCGTTAGCGGAATTTGCATACAATAACTCTATACATTCTGCAATCAAACAAACCCCCTTTTTTGCTAATCATGGGTTTCACCCATCCTTCTTGTCAGATGTTCCCCAGGAATCTTCAGATCCAGCAGTACAGGATCGTCTGGACTTCTGGAGGTCCAACAATCAACTCTTGCAAGAAACCATCACTAAAGTCCAATATACAAAAAATGTAGCGCTATGTGTAAAAATAAAAATAAAAATAACACCCAAGTGCAGTGCTCTAAATGACTTAAATCACAAAGATTCTATAAATGAGTCCAACTGTGAAAAATAGTAAGTTAGAAAAAGTCTCTGATGACCAAAACGTGGATGTTGCTGAAACTTCCAAAACAGGATGGTGACCTTTCAAAAAACAAGTGACTTGTAACGTAACCACCACCACATGGAGGGGAGGCTTACCGGATGAAATGGACCCAATAGACGTACGTCCGTAGGGTCAAACAGGCTTGGTATATGTATATCCGTACATATGGGATCCCAGTTGGCACTGCACACATATATATCCAAAATCCGGAACAAGTGATGACACCAGATATCCAAGCTCGATGGATAGTAAAATGGCTCACATAGGAGTCATGGAGGAAAAAAGAAGGAGAGGGCACATAGCGTAATACCGTAAAGGATATTTAATAAATGTGGGTAAATACACTTACATTCAATCCATGAACATAGCGCTTTGCAAAACACTCAGTGGCAGCAGTGGAGTCTCCCGACGCGTTTCGCAATAACTTGCATCGTCTAAAGTCCAGGAAAATAATAAGAGGTTCTATGATAGGAGGAGAAGAGGTAACCTAGACCTTCAACCAGGGGATAAAGTGTGGCTTTCCACTGCAAACCTAAAGTTGGCTTGTCCCTCTAAAAAATTAGGACCGAGGTACAGTAGGTGCCGCCGATTTTGTGTCAATCTCGCCTCTTCTAGCGGCGAGATTGACACCCTACGAGCCCCGTCACGAGAGCCAGCGTCGAGCTGTCTCGTCATCAGGAAAGGAAAAATGTTTTTTTTTCCTTTCGCAATGAGAGACACGCATTGCTGACATTGAGGCCGGTGGATGGGATCCGACGTGGATTCCCGCCAATACCAGGCACTATGTTTGGTATGAATCCTGAGCGGAAACTCCACGCCAAATTTTAAATAAAAAAACGGCATGGGCTCCTCCTCCAGGAGCATACCAGGCCCTTCGGTCTGGTATGGATTTGAAGGGGAATCCCCTACGCCGAAAAAACGGTGTGGGGGGTCCCCCTCAAAATCCAAACCAGACCCTTATCCGAGCACGCAACCTGGTAGGCCGCAGGAAAAGAGGGGGGATGAGAGAGCGCCCCCCCTCCCTCCTGAACCGTACCAGGCCACATGCCCTCAACATGGGGGGTTTGGTGCTTTGGGGCAGGGGGGCGACCTGCGGCCCCTCCACCCCAAAGAACCCTGTTCCCATGTTGATGGGGACAAGGGCCTCTTCCCGACAACCCTGGCCGTTGGTTGTCGGGGTCTGCGGGCGGGGGCTTATCGGAATCCGGGAGCCCACTTTAATAAGGGGGCCCCCACCCTATATGAATGAGTATGGGGTACATGTACCCCTAACCATTCACCTGGTGGAAAAAAAATTCAATAAAAAAACACACAGGTTTTTAAAGTAATTTATTACACCGCTCCGGGGGGTCTTCTTCCGACTCCGGGGGTCTCTTCCGACTTCGGGGTTCTCCGGTGTCGTCTCCGCGCTCTCCGGTTCTTCTCTCACTCTCTGGTTCTTTCTTCCTTCTGCCGGGCCTCCGCTATCTTCTTCCAGCTCTTTTGCTAGGGCATGCGGCCTGGTACGGTTCAGGAGGGAGGGGGGCCGATCTCTCATCCCCCCTCTTTTCCTGCAGCCTGCCAGGTTGCGTGCTCGGATAAGGGTCTGGTTTGGATCTTGAGGGGGACCCCACGCCGTTTTTTTGGCGTAGGGGATTTCCCTTCAAATCCATACCAGAAAGAAAAGGCCTGGTATGCTCCTGGAGGGGGAACCCATGCCCGTTTTTTATTAAAAATTTGGCATGGAGTTCCCGCTCAGGATTCATACCAAACACAGTGCCTGGTATTGGCGGGAATCCACGTCGGATCCCGTTCAATACAGTGCCGCGTCTCCTTCTCGCTATTGCAGCGAGCGCAGATGTCGCCACCCTGTCGCCGAGATGTCGGCACCCTGTCGCCGAGAATCTCCGCGATGAGATCGCGATGGATATACAATGTCGGCGGCACCTACTGTACATTGGCCTGTTTTCTGCTAAGAAGAGGATCAATGCTGTTGCCTTTGAGCTTAGCCTGCCGGTGAGTTTGAAGATTCACCCGGTGTTTCACGTCTCTCTCCTAAAACGATCCATGGCTAACCCTTTCCCTGATCGTGAACCCGAAACTCCTGCTCCATTGCTTGTTGAAGGAAACAAGGAATTTGAGGTTGAAGCCGTTTTGGATTGCAGGAAGAGAAGAGGTCAAACCCAGTTTCTAATCAAGTGGAAGAGAAAAAAACTGAAAAAAGGGCGCCACTTAGTTTAAAACTGTTATGCTTTAGTTACAAAATGCATCAAAGATGCCAAGTGTTGCGTCCCAGCTGGACTCTGAGTCTGTGTTACAGCCCTCTCCCTGGCTCACCACAGCGACCACCCAGAAGTTATCCTATACGGACTATCCTATTCGGTCGTTTTGGACCAGAATTATGCCTTTTACAGCAATCTAAGAAGTGAGTTCTTTGATGCATTTTGTTATTAAAGCATAACAGTTTTAAACTAAGTGGCGCCCTTTTCTCCGTTTTTTTTCTGTTACATATGTTGGAGTTTGGCTTCAGCTCCCACGCGAGGCTACCCAGTTTATTATAAGACTGTCAACTCACATAAAGCTCAGTGCAGCTTAAAGGACTTTATGGTAAAATCAATTTGTTTGTTCCTATGTTTCAATATGTGCCAGCTCTGTATATCATTTTTTAATCAAGTGGAAGGGCTATGGCCCTGAAGACAACTCATGGAAACCTTCCTCCAACGTACATGCTCCACAGTTAATTCTGGCCTATCTTCCCCTTCACCCTGAGAAAAGTTCCGGAGGCTGCCCATAAGGGGGGGGGCAATGTAAGAGAACCATTTGTTTTCGTCCAATGCGCATTTGCACGCGCACCAATGCGAATGCGCGCGCGCAACGGACTGCGTGCAATTGCCGCCAAACAGCCTATTTAAGGAAGTGCCTTGACCCCAGACCTTTGCTGACTGGTCTTCAGCTGTTACCCGATATCCTAAACCCTGTTGTGATCCTGCTTGATACCTGTTGCTGAACCTGGCTTGCCTTGACCCTGCTTCTGGACTCTGCTCTGTTCTGATTACTGGCTCCTGATCCTGGCTACCCATTTGACCCTGCTTCTGCCTGCTGCCTTGTACTTCCCTGCCCGCCTGTTACCTGACCCGGCTACCCTTGTGACCTTGCATCTGCTTCCTGTGTCGCTCCTCTTCAACTTCTGAGTGTCTGCGACTTCAGTCCTGCGACTCTCTGCAACTTCCTGCTGCAAGTCTTCCAGGGACTTAACATCATCTGACATCCCAGTGCCACTGTTCCAGCGGAGTGCCTCTTTAACCCCGGCTGATCCTTGGTGCACAACTACCTTCCGTGATCTGATGGTCCTCCTGCTCGTCCAGGCTCGCACCCCCTGCTACTGGTTTCCGGGTGTACATCTGCAGGCACTCGTGTTCCTCCTGTCCCTCAGTTCCCTCTGTTCCACCTCCAGCGGGACCAGGGCTGGAGATACAAATGAGGCCCACCTGATCACTTCAGTCTCCCTTCAGGTACCGGACACCTCCTGTATTGAAATGTATTGTAACTGTACTGTGTGCCCTAAGATTGTAAAGTGCTGCACAAACTGTTGGTGCTATATAAATCCTGTATAACAATATTAATAATGTTACCAATTTCAGTTTAGACACGGTTTCTTTCCTTTATGAAAACTATCCCCTCTATACCAGCACATACAGTACAAGGAAGTGAAACTACAGTATTTTTTAAATCTAAATCCCACATATTATTTTTCACATTTAAAATGGAGGGTAGTGTTCCTAAGATAGCTGTGCACAACCCGAAATTCATAAACCTTAAAGAATGCAGACTATTAACAGCACTAAAATCTTTCCAAAACTATCAGACATCAATTTTTTTGAACAACATGAACAAAAACAGTAAAGAACTTACTTACAGACAGGCAATGTTTCATAAATGTAGTAAACCTTTAAAGCTCCAGATAAAAACATTTTGCACATGTAAATGAACAGCCTCTTATAATGTAATTTATGATCACATGTAAATATATGACAAATCCCCTCTCCAGTTTATTACTCTTGTTTCTTCACTACTTCAGATAGTGACCCCTAAACAACTTAACCTATATCATTTATTTTTTCCTTAATTTTAGTTTATTCTTTTTGACAGTGCTGGGTAAGATCTGCCTCTTAGCTCCCATCTCCCCTAGGCCAGGATTTATCTGAAAGAAATAATTTATGTAAACTGACATTGTGGTAAAGTGGTTTACTTTAACCTTACAGATTTTTTTGTTTTGTGATGATATGAACCCAGTGGCAAAATCTATTTTGGTCATTGTAAAAGACAGAAACTATAGATATTCCCAACACACGCATAGGACTAAAGCTAGCCTTACACTCGTACACTAGTGAATGTTGTGTGAAAACTTTAGTTGTAAAAAAGTTTTGTTCCATTTTCTAATCATTAGTGGGGTCAAATCGATGTTTGTTTTCGACCACAGTAACAAGAACACAAAGAAACAGGATGGAAATTATACCTCAAGTGAACAAATTTCTAACAATGGTTCTTTGTTTGGGAAAGTCAATTCGCTTCAAATATGAATGTGAAAAGCAAACATTTTGGAAGTACTTTCAAACAACATTTGTCAAGCCATCAAATGTACTTGATTTTTCGAGAATTTTCGTACAAAAGCTCATTTGGAAATCTACAAGTGTATTTCCAGCTTAACAAATGCATATATTTGGGCTAAAAGTGTTCATATGTGGGCTTACAATCAACTACAAGAATCACTTACAGACCTACTTTGCTCAAAATTAACTGCGGTAGGAACTGTTGTTGACTTTAGAGGCCAGCAGCTCTCCAGTCAGACCTCATCAACGCTCCGACCATTCTCACAGAACAGAAGGAACAGAATGGAGGATGCAGTCATAATCAGAATGACACCTGAGTATGTATGCAATTTTCATATAACTTGCATGCTAAAGACATTAAAGTGGAAGTAAAATCCCATGCATAATTTTTACCTATAGGTACTGTAAATATCTCCTAAACGTGCAGGTTAAAAAAAACAATGGTTTACTACCATTTTAACCCCTTCCATACCGGGCCATTGTAAAATGACGCCGGCAGGAACCCTCTCTCCCTCCGGGTGGACGTCATATGACGTCCTGGGTTTGAGGGGGGATATCTGAACGATGCCTGCAGCTAGAGGCATCATTCAGATATCCTTGTTTTCAGCCGGCGATCCTGCGCACCATAAGAATGATCATAGCGGCGGTTCCGCTGCTTGATCGTTCTTATAGGCGGCGGGAGGGGACGACCCCCCCTCCCGCCGCCATCCGATGCTTCTCTGGGCTCTCTCCTGCCATCGGGGACCCGGAGAGAATCGTCCGGCGCCGGTGGTGGGTCACGTGACGAGCATAGAGATGACTGGTGACCAGATGGTCACTAGTCATCTCTATGACCGTCGGAGGCCCGGGCGCGATGTGATGACATCACGCCCGGGTCCTCAAATGTAAACAAAGCCGCCATTGCGGCTGTAAGTATGAGATCAGTGAATTTTTTTTTACAATCTCATGCTTTCCAGCCTGGAGGAGAGATGTGGGGTCTTATTGACCCCCGCATCTCTCCATAAAGAGGACCTGTCACACACATTCCTATTACAAGGGATGTTTACATTCCTTGTAATAGGAATAAAAGTGATCAAAAAAAAAAAAGTGTAAAAAAAAAAAACTTTTTTTTTTTTTTTTAAACGCCCGTCCCCAATAGCTCGCACTTAGAAGCGAATGCACACGTAAGTCCCGCCCGCATATGTAAACGCCGTTCAAACCACATATGTGAGGTATCTCCGCGTGCGTTAGAGCGCGTGCAACAATTCTAGCACTAGACCTCCTCTGTAACTCTAACCTGGTAACCTGTAAACATGTTCAACACGTTGCCTATGGAGATTTTTAAGTACCGAAGTTTGGCACCATTCCATGAGTGTGCGCAATTTTAAAGCGTGACATGTTAGGTATCTATTTACTCGGCGTAACATAAGCTTTTATATTTTACAAAAAAATTGGGCTAACTTTACTGTTTTGTTATTTTTTAATTCATGAAACCATTTTTTTCCCCCAAAAAAGGCGTTTGAAAAATTATTGCGCAAATACCGTGCAAGATAAAAAGTTGCAATGACCGTCATTTTGTTCCCTAGGGCGTCTGCTAAAAAAAAAACATATATAATGTTTGGGGGTTCTGAGTAATTTTCTAGCAAAAGAATGATGATTTGTACATGTAGGAGAGAAGTGCCAGAATAGGCCCGGTATGGAAGTGGTATAAAAAGCCCTGTATGGAAAGGGTTAAAAATAAGGTAAACTGGCTAAAAACATGCCCTGCATCTCCTTCAGGTTTAAATTGTTACATAGTTAGCTTGAAAAAAGACACAAGTCCATTAAGTTCAACAAAAAAAAAATACAATCCCATATACACAATCCTTTACCCACAGTTGATCCAGAGGAAGACGAAAAACCCCAGCATAGCATGTACCACTTTGCTACAGCAGGGGAAAAAATTCCTTCCTGATCCCCTGAGAGGCAATCGGATTTTCCCTTGATCAACTTTACCTATAAATGTTAGTATCTAGTTATATTATGTACATTTAGGAAAGAATTCAGGCCTTTTTTAAAGCAAAAATTGTAATAGTGATTTCATTTGATCTTGCTGCCTGAAATGATACACTGCTGCCGTGTGATATATATATATCTACTTGATGCAATGTTTTGTAAGTGGGTTATATCATATGCTGGTGAACCAAAGGCTTACCAGAAGCAAGCTATAGCAAGCCTGCGGCTATAACCCAGCCAGGGTCCTTTATCCAAGGAAGTGACAGCAACAGCAACACCTCAAGTAGTCCAGGGGGGTAAGCCACAACGAACCAACATGGTAAAAGACATTAAAGAGTAAAAAGAAAGCCGGCCAGGAAAAAAGCAAACACCCGTCCACAAACGAGGGCAGCATGATGGTGTCAGTACATCCAACCTCCCAACGCGCGTTTTTCGTCATACAATGACGTCTTTTACCATGTAAGTGCAATATATTTTTAATAAATCGGAATGTGTTATGGTTTTACACTATGTGAGTCACTTTCTCACGTTTTGGTAACTCACTGACCAGTCCGGGCCCTGAGCATCCGCAACCATCCACCTGTTGGTTCATTGTGGCTTACCCCCACCCCCCCCCCCCGTGACTACTTGAGGTGTTGCTGTCACTTCCTTGGATAAAGGACCCTGGCTGAGTTATAGCCGCAGGCAGGGCCGGACTGGTCTACCGGGATAGCGGGAAATTTCCCAGTAGGCTGGCTGCCCTGGGGCCGCTGTCAGCTAGGAGCTGTGAACAGGAGGCGGGGCTGGCCGAGGAAATTAATTCTAGCAGCGGAACTGAGGGCTTGAGAAGCACGTGACTATCGTGCGGCAGGCAGGTCTGTGGTGTGCAGGAGGATAATGCAGGTGGGAGGGAGCATGGACACTTACTGTGTGTTATCTGGCCAGTGGACTGCTTAGGGGAGTACAAGGGAGGACATGCTCCTCCTTCCGTCCATCCACAGCCAATAAGCAGGCAGTTTAGCCCTCCCCTGCTCACATTTGACTGTAAGTGCTGGAGTGAGGCTGAATGGGGGATGCCAGGAGGGAGATGCAGGAAAGGTATGACTACAACAATCCAAGTTCTGCAGGCCACACAACTGTGGCTGAATGGAGAAAACAGGATCATCTGGAGCATAGTAACAAGTTGCTGGCCGGCTGCAGTGTCTTCCAGATCTCTATGTGATCAGGCAGCATGCAGGATACCGATCAGCCTCCCCTCCCCCCCCCCCCTTGCCTCCCTGGTTACTTCTTTTATCTAGTAAAGAAAACTACTGCGCATGTCAAAAATTACAAAAATTGTTAAATTAAATAACTGCTGCTGCAACTGAAAATGTGGATACACACAATAACAAATACTAAAGAAAAAGGCAGTTGCGCTGCGAAAAATTAACAACACATATGATATATGAAATGCTATCTTAGTATATACATATATATATACATAGTGAAGAAAATTGACCAAAAGGTCTACATTGAAAAGAAAATAGCTAGTATGTGACAATCTGAGGTAATCCTTAAAATGTCCACATTGCAATACTGAAAGGCAGGAGTGACCATATGTAAAGTTCCACAGTGATAATATAGCAGGTAGACAATCTCTTGTGCAGGTAGATAATTGTGACTCCACACACTTAGACACCAAAGGAGAAAGTGCAATGATGATAAAGCAAAGATCCTCCACCTCAGATATCAGATCCGCTTACCAGCTCATATGGATCTCAGTGAAAGAGATCACAAACGCTTGCGGCTTTATTCCCCCGCCAAGGGTCTTTACACTGTAGATCAGCATACAAGATGTATTCCTCCTCAACACTCTGGCTCCTCAATGCACTCCCGGGAGTATGATCCCCAAAAAGACATATATAAGGGCCACAATAGTGAAGTACATACTAAAATTTATTAAATAAAACAAAAAAATTGCACTTACAATTCCAATGCAAGATAAAAGCAGTTGTTAAAAAATTCAAGCTGGCCGGCTCTTACTATCCACTCGTTCCTTCCGGGATAGCGTTGTATAGTCAGTGACGTCAGCACGCCGTTCCTCCCTACGCCGTTTCGTCAGAGATGACGTCTTCCAGGGGCACGAGCGGCGTGCTGACTCACCGCTATATATCTAACCTAAAACCAAAAGGCACGCCCAGCTCTGAACTCCGGGAAATCCTATCTCGATCCGCCATCTTTGAAAGGGGAAAATAGCCAATACTTTGCCGTTCTCACCATATTGCTGGTAGAACCAACGTTAGTATTACGGCTTACAAAGGTGATGTCAGTTAATGGAACGGCAGATATGTTTAGCACTATAAATTTGCCCTCTTTTGTCCAGTACTGGGACATTGTGGTCAACACAACGTCTAGTGATTGTATTTTACATACTTACCATCCAGTATGTTTTTTAGCACTGATTGGACAATATTTGGTTATTACTAGGGTGTCCATTGGTGGAATATCTGCCGTTCCATTAACTGACATCACCAACATTGTTCATTCTATATTAGTATTTTGTATAATAATCTGATATGCATTGCTGTTTTTTTAGACAGCATTTGTGTATTTAATTTTTATTATTAATTTTTATTAAGTCAATACCCTTGGCACACCTATGGGTTTTGTCTTTAGAATATTGATTATATTGTATCCAATAGCAGCCTCCCTGACTGCTTTGTAAGCCGTAATACTAACGTTGGTTTTACCAGCAATATGGTGAGAACGGCGAAGTATTGGCTATTTTCCCCTTTCAAAGATGGCGGATCGAGATAGGATTTCCCGGAGTTCAGAGCTGGGCGTGCCTTTTGGTTTTAGGTTAGATATATAGCGGTGAGTCAGCACGCCGCTCGTGCCCCTGGAAGACGTCATCTCTGACGAAACGGCGTAGGGAGGAACGGCGTGCTGACGTCACTGACTATACAACGCTATCCCGGAAGGAACGAGTGGATAGTAAGAGCCGGCCAGCTTGAATTTTTTAACAACTGCTTTTATCTTGCATTGGAATTGTAAGTGCAATTTTTTTGTTTTATTTAATAAATTTTAGTATGTACTTCACTATTGTGGCCCTTATATATGTCTTTTTGGGGATCATACTCCCGGGAGTGCATTGAGGAGCCAGAGTGTTGAGGAGGAATACATCTTGTATGCTGATCTACAGTGTAAAGACCCTTGGCGGGGGAATAAAGCCGCAAGCGTTTGTGATCTCTTTCACTGAGATCCATATGAGCTGGTAAGCGGATCTGATATCTGAGGTGGAGGATCTTTGCTTTATCATCATTGCACTTTCTCCTTTGGTGTCTAAGTGTGTGGAGTCACAATTATCTACCTGCACGAGAGATTGTCTACCTGCTATATTATCACTGTGGAACTTTACATATGGTCACTCCTGCCTTTCAGTATTGCAATGTGGACATTTTAAGGATTACCTCAGATTGTCACATACTAGCTATTTTCTTTTCAATGTAGACCTTTTGGTCAATTTTCTTCACTATGTATATATATATGTATATACTAAGATAGCATTTCATATATCATATGTGTTGTTAATTTTTTGCAGCGCAACTGCCTTTTTCTTTAGTATTTGTTATTGTGTGTATCCACATTTTCAGTTGCAGCAGCAGTTATTTAATTTAACAATTTTTGTAATTTTTGACATGCGCAGTAGTTTTCTTTACTATTACCAATTTTTGATACTCACCTACAGCAGCAGTCAGTACACTCTAGGGTGTTTCAATAATCACTTAGTGCACTAGATTTTCATTATTTAGAACTATTTATTTTAGTTTTTGATATGGACGTCTTTGAATATAGGGCCTCTAAGGTGGTCAACACCGAGGGGGTGTTCCAAATGTATAATGATAAGGAGGGCGATTTGAGTGGACTTTTTTAAGACTTAAAAATTTAACCATCTCTGAAATCCACACTCAGTGGGATGTGGCATTCCTAGAGACGTATATCAAATTAAATATGGTACCAAGGAGCTTAAGGTGGCAGGTCAGCCCCCAAAAAGGAGAATTAGAGCTACAAGAATGGTTCCGGTACTTCAATGAAGCCGGACTGAATTTTTTTACGCTTCCTGGTCACCAGGAAGAATAGTAAATTAGCCAAACTTGATAGTGAGATCAAAACACTAAAAGATAGCCTTAATCCTCACAAAGAAAGTGAAGAATACAAGGATAGGAGTATAAATCTTTTAAAAGTATTGGACAAAGAAGAGAAGGAACAGAAAGCTAAAAAGAGGAAGAAATACAATAGGAATTTTAGCGATTATCAAGCCAGTTTAGTTTTTGATTGGCAGAAGAAACTATTGGCAGAATCACAAATAGATAATAGTTCCAGGATGGACGCAATCACTCATAGTGATGGCGCTGTATCTGGTATTACAAATGAGGTACAGCATTTACCTATTAGGAGCGAAAGATCCAAAACTCCTAAGAAAGTTCAGAATTCTGCTAAACAGGCCAAAAAGGGCAGAAGAGTATCACATCAGTCCCCTCCGAGGGCATCAGGATCCACGAAAGGGGGCCAGTATCCAAAAAACTCTGGTTGGGTACAGCAGACCCAATCTAAACAGGGCTATGGTTACGATAAAAGTTATGGACAACAATACTCTCAGGGTCCACATTTCTCTTATAGAGAATCACCGAGACCTATGAGAGTCCCTGAGAGGATTTATCCTGAAAACCATAGTTTTGATATTTACCCCAACCAGAGATTACAATATGAAAACAACCACTACTCAGAACGTGATAGAGACGAGTATGGAGATGATTTGGGGACCCATAACAGATTTTTTCCATTGAGAGACAGAGAGGGGCCTGGGTATTCTGGTCATCAGGATTATGAACAGAATAACAGGGTACGTGAGGCATATAGGTCGGTACCATCGAGAGATTTCCCCACGGGCCAATACGAAAAAGATATTGACCAACATTGGGGTTTTCCCAGGACAAACCAGGGAATAAAAAGGCCTGTGGAAAGCAAAGAGGAACAAGAGGGGGGAGGAGAGCACAACTTAAAAAAGCAAAAGATGTGAGTCAGGATGGCATCTTTAATCTTAGCTCCCAAATTTTGACTAAGTCAGAACTGACCATTCTCAATAAAGGTTTAAAGTTTGCACCTCCTAAAAAGTTGAATACATTTTTAACCTTTATGGATGTACATAAGTATGTCCGCAAGGTGAATATTAAGCGACATTTTGCCACTGTTCCAAGTAGGGAAGACGAATTAGTCCCACCGTCATTTCAACATTCGGGGCTAAGAAATGCTTCCACATTCAACCCCCCTGGAATTTTGGCTCCGTCACTCAGGGTCTTCAGAGATGTTGTCTTACGAGACCTTGAAAAAATGAAAATTACTAATAATAAGATGGATCAACATCTAGAAAAAGGACTGGACTCTCTTTGTCATAATAGGGAGTTAGTAATTCGTCCTGCTGACAAAGGAGGTGGAATAGTAGTCCTTGATAGGACTGATTATCTTAGAGAAATGCACAAAATTGTCGATGATCGTGATACTTATGTGTTATTACCTGGGAACCCAGTTATCAAATATAAGGACACCCTTGATAAATTGGTCCACAAGGGTTCCGATTTAGGTATCCTAAACGACAATGAACAGTTGTTTCTGATACCTAAGGCTCCCAGGGTACCCGTTTTATATGGTTTACCTAAAATACATAAGAGCCAGACTTGCCCCCCCAGTAGACCAATAGTGAGTGGTATAGACTCAATTACGTCCCGGGTGGGCTAATACATCGACCATTTCCTACAACCTCTGGTACAGCAAATGCCATCTTACTTAACCACTTCCCGACCGCGCCATGTACAAAAGACGTCCACAGCGCGGTCGAGTTATCCTGAGTGGACGTCCCAGGGACGTCCTCACAGAATCTTGCTCCCGCGCGCCCCCAGGGGCGCGCTCCAGGGGCGCGCTCCAGGATATGTCCGTGACCGCCGGGTCCGGAAGACCCGGCGCATCACGGATCACGGTAGATGGCCGCTAATCGCGGCCGTTTACCACGTGATCGCTCCGTCAAATGACGGAGCGATCACTTGTAAACAGACCGGCGTCATTTGATGACGCCGGTTCCTCCCTCCCCTCTCTGTACCGATCGGTACAGTGTGAGAGGAGAGGGGAGGGAGCGGATCATGTCCGCTCCCTCCCCCATGTCAGCTGTGGGCTGGATCTGTGACAATTGCAGTCACAGATCCAGCAATCCATCCATCCCTGCTCAGCCATCCCTGTGCAATACTCTGCCAATACTCTGCAATACACCCTGTGCAATACTCTGCAATACACCCTGTGCAATACTCTGCAATACACCCTGTGCAATACTCTGCAATACCCTGTGCAATACTCTGCAATACCCTGTGCAATACTCTGCAATACCCTGTGCAATACTCTGCAATACACCCTGTCAATACTCTGCAATACCCTGTGCAATACTCTGCAATACACCCTGCCAATACTCTGCAATACCCTGTGCAATACTCTGCAATACACCCTGCCAATACTCTGCAATACCCTGTGCAATACTCTGCAATACACCCTGCCAATACTCTGCAATACACCCTGTGCAATACTCTGCAATACACCCTGTGCAATACCCTGCCCATACTCTGCAATACCCTGTGCAATACCCTGCCCATACTGTGCAATACCCTGCCCATACCCTGCCATACTCCGCAATACTCCACAATACCCAGCAATACTCCACAATACCCGGCAATACTCCACAATACCCAGCAATACTCCACAATACCCGGCAATACTCCACAATACCCAGCAATACTCCACAATACCCGGCAATACTCCACAATACCCGGCAATACCCGGCAATACTCCACAATACTCCACAATACCCGGCAATACTCCACAATACCCGGCAATACTCCACAATACCCGGCAATACTCCACAATACCCGGCAATACTCCACAATACCCGGCAATACTCCACAATACCCTGCAATGCTCCACAATACCCTGCAATACTCCACAATACCCTGCAATACTCCACAATACCCTGCAATACTCCACAATACCCTGCAATACTTGTCAATACCCGGCAATACTCGTCAATACTCCTCAATACCCGGCAATACTCCTCAATACCCGGCAATACTCTGCAATAACCACTTCCCGCCCGCCCGCCGGCCGTCATATGACGTCCTTGACTTTGTGCGGAGATATCTGAATGATGGGAGCAGCTACAGGCATCATTCAGATATTCGCTTTTTCAGCTGGCGATTCCCTACACCATAAGAACAATCATAGCGGCTGTTCCACCGCTTGATCGCTCTTACGGAAGGTGAGAGGGGATGCCCCCCTCCCGCTGCCCTCCGGTGCTTCTACCGACTCACCGCTACGATCAAAGCCAAGATTGTTTTTTTTTTTGTTTTTTTTTTAGGCTTCCCAGCCTAGAGGTGAGATGTGGGGTCTTATTGACACCCCCCCCATATCTCACTGTAAAGAGGACCTGTCATGCCATATTCCTATTACAAGGGATGTTTACATTCCTTGTAATAGGAATAAAAGTGCTAAAAAAAAAAATTTGGGGCGGAAAAACATGTCAAACTAAAATAAATAAAGTAAAATGAACAATAAAATATATATTTTTTTTAAAGCGCCCCTGCCCCCGCGAGCTCGCATGCAGAAGTGAACGCATACGTAAGCCCCGCCCACATATGAAAACGGTGTTCAAGCCACACATGTGAGGTATCGTTGCGAACGTTAGAGCGAGAGCAATAATTTTGGCCCTAGACCTCCTCTGTAACTCAAAACATATAACCAGTAAAAATATTTAAAGCATTGCCTATGGGGATTTTTAAGTAGCGAAGTTTGGCGCCATTCCACGAGCGTGTGCAATTTTGAAGGGTGACATGTTAGGTATCTATTTACTCGGCGTAACTTCATCTTTCACATTATGCAAAAACACTGGGCTAACTTTACTGTTTTTTTTTTCTTTTAGGCACAAAACAGTTTTTTTCCGTAAAAAACGCGTTAGAAAAATTTCTGCGCAAATACCGTGCAAGATAAAAAGTTGCAATGACCACCATTATATTCTTTAAGGTCTTTGCTAAAAAAACATATATAATGTTTTGGGGTTCTATGTAATTTTATAGCAAACAAATGATGATTTTTACATGTAGGAGAGAAATGTCAGAATTGGCCTGGGTGCTCCAGAACGCCTGAAGGTGCTCCCTGCATGTTGGGCCTCTGTATGTGGCCACGCTGTGTAAAAGTCTCACACATGTGGTATCGCCATACTCGGGAGGAATAGCAGAATGTGTTTTGGGGTGTAATTTGTGGTATGCATATGCTGTGTGTGAGAAATAACCTGCTAATATGACAATTTTGTGGAAAAAAAAAAAAAGAAAAAAAAATCTTGATTTTTGCAAAGAATTGTGGGAAAAAATGACAACTTCAAAAAACTCACAATGACTCTTTCTAAATACCTTGGAATGCCTTCTTTCCAAAAAGGGGTCATTTGGGGGGTATTTGTACTTTTCTGGCATGTTAGGGTCTCAAGAAATGAGATCGGCCGTCAGTACTTCAGGTGTGATCAATTTTCAGATATTGGCACCATAGCTTGTGGACTCTATAACTTTCACAAAGACCAAAAAATATCCACCAATTTGTACTTATTTTTACCAAAGATATGTAGCAGTATAAATTTTGGCCAAAATGTATGAAGAAAAAATACTAATTTGCAAAATTTTATAACGGAAACAAAGAAAAATTCATTTTTTTACAAAATTTTCAGTCTTTTTTCTCTTATAGCGCAAAAAATAAAAAACCCAACAGTGATTAAATACCACCAAAAGAAAGCTCTATTTGTGTGAAAAAAAGGACAAAAATTTCATATGGGTACAGTGTTGTATGACTGAGTAATTGTCATTCAAAATGTGAGAGCACCGAAAGCTGAAAATTCGTCTGGTTAGGAAGGGGGTTTAAGTGCCCAGTTGTCAAGTGGTTAAAGGACACCAGACATGCCATCAATCTGGTGACCCAAGTAGAACCCAGGGAGGAATTGTGGATGGTGACGGCTGACGTCACCTCATTATATTCTATTATTCCACATGAGATGGGTATTTCAGCCGTAAAATATTATTTGGATTTATGGTCAGGTCTGCCCCAGCTTCAAAAAGACTACATCATGGAGCTACTGGAGTATGCCGCAGGGCATAATCATTTTTGGTTTGACAGCCAATATTATCGCCAAATACGTGGTGTTGCGATGGGGGCTAAATATGCCCCTAGTCTGGCCAACTTGTTTATGGCCAAATGGGAGGAGGACGCCGTCTTTACCAACCGCAGCCCACACCTGGTGTTGTGGGCCAGGTGTATCGACGACGTCCTCCTCCTATGGGACGGCACCAAAAACCAACTTGATGATTTTGTCTCTTCTCTCAATGACAATGAGCGAGGAATTCAACTTGTTCATGATGCAAGTCGAGAGGCTATCAATTTCCTTGATCTCACAATCATGAGAGAAGGTGCTGCTCTGACTACAAAATCCTTTTTCAAGCAGACAGATTGCAATTCCTATATTCCTATTGGAAGTTGCCATAATGAACCTTGGCTGAGATCTGTAACTAGGGGACAGTTTGTTAGAATGAGGCGAAATTGTACCTCCTTGGAAGATTATAGATCACAGACAGCCATATTGAAATCTAGGCTTTGTGAAAAGGGCTATGGTGTAGAATCCCTTGAGACTCTAATTGAAGAAGTTGCTAATATCGATAGATCTCAGCTATTGATAGAACACCATAAGAAGGAGAAAGAGAGACTGCAGATACCTTTCATTACCACTTTCTCTACACAGCACTTCGCAATTAAAAAAATCATTCATAGACACTGGCATCTGTTGAGAAATGACAGAGTCATTAAGTAAATTTTTACCTCCGAAACCTCAAGTGATATTTAGGGGAGTACCTTCTCTTCATGATAGGGTGGCCCCCAATGTGGTTGACCCTCCCACGAAGAAGGTTTCCTTTTTTCAGAAAGGTTTGTCAGGATACCATCAGTGTCACAGATGCCAGGTCTGCACCCTTAATAGGAGTAAAAATAGGAAGACAGAATCGTTTTATTCTACCAGCACGTCTAAGGAACACATTATCGAGCCATTCATTACGTGTAGTTCAACGGGCATAGTTTATTTGTTACAATGCCCGTGTGGACTTCAGTATATTGGCAGGACCAAAAGGACTATGCAGGTCAGGTTAGGTGAGCACATCACTAACATTAAAACAGGTTTCCAATTCCATTCTGTTTCTAAACATTATGACACATATCATGATCGCAATCCAGCCAACGCCCTATTTTTAGGGATCGATAAATTTGAGCCTCACTGGAGGGGTAGCTCATTAGTCAGAGAGTTGTCCAGGCTCGAAATGGCCTGGATATACCGTGTAAGATGTTATAGCCCTTATGGCCTTAACATTGACACGGACGTTAATGCGTTCATCGACAATGGTTAATTTAGATATTTTTGTTTTACCTTTGGTCATGTAATCAGTCCTGATTTATGGGGCAACATGTGAACCAGCACTGAACTCTAGGTAAACCTTTGGTAACCTCATGGCACCATTTGGTTTGAGTTTCTGATGCGACTTTATATTCATATCAGTTGCCGTAATATATGATTTGGAACATATACTTTTTCAAATTAACATCATATGTCGTCCTATCTTAGCTGAGCATGGGTTATTGGATGGTCTGTTTAGATAATCTAGGGCCCATTCCTTCTTTCTTTTTAAGACATAATGACATTATTGTTAGATGTAATGCCAGTGACCTACCAGTAGGTGGGACAATGGGATACTGCGCATCTTTGCTCTTAGGTTATGTCAGTATTTTTGAGTTGATGTAGTTCCAACCACTTATTAAATTAATTTTTATCTGTGGTTTAGCACTATAAATTTGCCCTCTTTTGTCCAAGTACTGGGACATTGTGGTCAACACAACGTCTAGTGGTTGTATTTTACATACTTACCATCCAGTATGTTTTTTAGCACTGATTGGACAATATTTGGTTATTACTAGGGTGTTCATTGGTAGAATATCTGCCGTTCCATTAACTGACATCACCAACATTGTTCATTCTATATTAGTATTTTGTATAATAATCTGATATGCATTGCTGTTTTTTTAGACAGCATTTGTGTATTTAATTTTTATTAAGTCAATACCCTTGGCACACCTATGGGTTTTGTCTTTAGAATATTGATTATATTGTATCCAATAGCAGCCTCCCTGACTGCTTTGTAAGCCGTAATACTAACGTTGGTTCTACCAGCAATATGGTGAGAACGGCGAAGTATTGGCTATTTTCCCCTTTCAAAGATGGCGGATCGAGATAGGATTTCCCGGAGTTCAGAGCTGGGCGTGCCTTTTGGTTTTAGGTTAGATATATAGCGGTGAGTCAGCACGCCGCTCGTGCCCCTGGAAGACGTCATCTCTGACGAAACGGCGTAGGGAGGAACGGCGTGCTGACGTCACTGACTATACAACGCTATCCCGGAAGGAACGAGTGGATAGTAAGAGCCGGCCGGCTTGAATTTTTTAACAACTGCTTTTATCTTGCATTGGAATTGTAAGTGCAATTTTTTCGTTTTTATTTAATAAATTTTAGTATGTACTTCCTATTGTGGCCCTTATATATGTCTTTTTGGGGATCATACTCCCGGGAGTGCATTGAGGAGCCAGAGTGTTGAGGAGGAATACATCTTGTATGCTGATCTACAGTGTAAAGACCCTTGGCGGGGGAATAAAGCCGCAAGCGTTTGTGATCTCTTTCACTGAGATCCATATGAGCTGGTAAGCGGATCTGATATCTGAGGTGGAGGATCTTTGCTTTATCATCATTGCACTTTCTCCTTTGGTGTCTAAGTGTGTGGAGTCACAATTATCTACCTGCACGAGAGATTGTCTACCTGCTATATTATCACTGTGGAACTTTACATATGGTCACTCCTGCCTTTCAGTATTGCAATGTGGACATTTTAAGGATTACCTCAGATTGTCACATACTAGCTATTTTCTTTTCAATGTAGACCTTTTGGTCAATTTTCTTCACTATGTATATATATATATGTATATACTAAGATAGCATTTCATATATCATATGTGTTGTTAATTTTTTGCAGCGCAACTGCCTTTTTCTTTACTTCTTTTATCTGCCTAACCTGACCTGCACATTGTCTGATCACACTGATAAGATCTATGGAAGACGCTCCACAGCATTCTATGAGACCAGCTATTTAGCCAGAGCTCTGTGTGTGCTGTTGCTTTTTGGAGGATTTACTGCTGGATCAGGCTAGAAGCTTTACAGACCCATTAACTGGTTACTGTCCTCCACTAATCTTGAGCAGTTCAGTGTTTGCAAGAAAATTAGAATTTTGGAAATTGGATGCGATGCTTTCTTCTGTCACTTGGTTGTACTTTCAAAGGAAAATTACTAACTTGATCTTGCAGAGATGGTTTAAATAGAGTGGAGCAACCCTGCAATACTATATACCTGTACACTAAGTTCAGCTTTAAATGCAGTCTCTGACCATCTCCTGTACTATGGCTGCAGTCTCTGACCATCTCCTGTACTATGGCTGTAGTCTCTGACCATCTCCTGTACTATGGCTGCAGTATCTGACCATCTCCTGTACTATGTCTGCAGTCTCTGACAATCTCCTGTAATATGGCTGCAGTATCTGACCATCTCCTGTAATATGGCTGCAGTCTCTGACCATCTCTTGTAATATGGCTGCAGTCTCTGACCATCTCCTGTAATATGGCTGCAGTCTCTGACCATCTCCTGTAATATGGCTGCAGTCTCTGACCATCTCCTGTGCTATATCTGCAGTCTCTGATCATCTCCTGTGCTATATCTGTAGTCTCTGACCATCTCCTGTAATATGGCTGTAGTCTCTGACCATCTCCTGTAATATGGCTGCAGTCTCTGACCATCTCCTGTAATATTGCTGCAGTCTCTGACCATCTCATGTAATCTGGCTGACGTCTCTGACATCTCCTGTACTATGGCTGCAGTCTCTGACCCTCTCCTGTACTATGGCTGCAGTCTCTGACCCTCTCCTGTACTATGGCTGCAGTCTCTGACCATCTCCTGTACTATGGCTGCAGTCTCTTACAATCTTCTGTAATATGGCTGCACTCTCTGACCATCTCCTGTAATATATGGCTGCACTCTCTGACCATCTCCTGTAATATGGCTGCACTCTCTGACCATCTCCTGTAATATATGGCTGCACTCTCTGACCATCTCCTGTACTATATCTGCAGCCTCTGACCATCTTCTATAATGTGTCTGCAATTCCTGCAGAAGAGGGCACACACATGATACACACACTGTACACACTTCCCCATTTGCCCCAGCAGAAGTACGGTATATGAAAGCCACCAGTAATAGACCAGTACAGAGGGTGGATGCTTTATGGTAGGCGCTATGGGCAAGGCACATTTGACATTGAAATCCATCCTCCCCCAAAAGACAATCATTCATTGGGTGCAATATACATATAGGTGTAAATACATACAGTGTAAGCGTGTGTGTGTGTGTGTGTATAGATATAGAGGTGAGAGAGAAAAAAAAAAAAAAAACAAGGAGTAAGAGAAGGGATAAAAAGAGGGGGAGGAATAAAGAAAACGGGTGAGAAAGAACTTGAAAGATGGATAGAGAGCGATAGATGAGGGGGAAAAAGCAAGACATTAGGATAGAGAGAGATAAAGGGGAAAGAAAGGAGAACAAAGAGAAAGAGTGGTACATCCTAAGAGGTACCATAAGTGGTTTAATACTGTATGAGTGGAAGGGACTCGGAGTGCTAAATGTCCGCGGGTTAAAGTGCGCAAATTACTTGCCTTGGGTGCTGACAACCCACGCTACGCCACTGGGGCTGCTATGAAATTATTTCCATGGCTGGTTTTTATGCCCAGTCCAGCCCTGGCCGCAGGCTTGCTATAGCTTGCTTCTGGTAAGCCTTTAATTCTCATGGTGGAGGTGCACTACTCAACTTGGTGTA
This sequence comes from Rana muscosa, assembly GCA_029206835.1. Lineage (NCBI taxonomy): Eukaryota > Metazoa > Chordata > Amphibia > Anura > Ranidae > Rana > Rana muscosa. The sequence goes on along the minus strand of CM055119.1, from coordinate 220,568,877 downwards.
TTATTGGATCACTTTGAAAACTCCTTGGTGACTTGTGGATTAACATCCTTAAACTAAATTTTTTCACTTGTGGACTGTTTTCTATTCCTTCATTTATTGTTTCACTCACATCTATATAGTATCAAGCTAACCAGTTGAATTATTTATCACATATTTATTTTGATTCACCATCATATGTGTTGTTATATTTCATGTGCATTTATTATTTAGTTTTTTATAGTGCAGCTTTATTTTTATATGATTCTATTTGGTGTGTATCTCACTTTCTAGTTGCAGCTTTTTTTTAGGGTTTCTTTATTAGCGCAGTATCTTCCTTTGTTTTGATCATATGCTGCTGGGCGATACAATCTCCACAGGGTCTGTGCCATAGCAGTGGTGGCCGGTGGTATTTTTTGGGGATGGGGGGCAAAACAGTCAGTGTCACCCGGCGGACACAACACTTACTGCAGGCTTCCCTCTAGGCGACTGGCTTCTATATCTCCTCTTCTCGCATCTCCTCCAGTGGCGGGTCTCCTCCCTCCTCCTCCCAGCGGCAGCCCGCTAGCTTTCCCTGCATCTCCTCTCCTTGCATCTCCTCCCTCCTCCTGGCGGCCTCCGTTTCCCGATTTACCGGGAGTAGGATCAGTGTGAAAATAGCGAATATTTATTCGCTATGGTCACACAACTGGATGGGCTCAGAGCAAAGCGTCCCTGTTTGCACATATGCATGCATAGGGGGGTAGCGCCCGTGTGCTCCCCTATGGATGGGCCACCACTGTGCCATAGACAAGTATAGGATGAAAGTGACATTAAACTCTAGTTTAAAAAGCAAAAACTCTATTTTAGTATTCCTAAGAAAAGAACCTTCTATTGCTCTCAGCCTCCTCCACAACTCCAAATTTTCATGCTGTGATCCGACTTCCTGTTAGAGGGTGACCATAGCTTTGTTCTCCATGGTCCCACTGTATGTAGGAATGTAGCCACCTTTCTTGTTTGTCCCCGAGATGGTCTAGGTAGGATCTATGAACTATGGACTGTGGGATTCGTAGTGTGCATTGAGCAGTGCATATGACCACAACTAACGTGCACTGCTTGCTCCAAACAAGTAGAAGTGGGGGGAGGGGGGGAGAGGTTCGGGAGCTCACAAAGGATGTTACAATTAGGCAGAAAAACACATTAAGAAGAAATATTATGAAAATTGTTATATATTTTTTTAAATCCATTAGGTAGTGGATGTGTATGGATTATTTTGGAGCATAAGGATATTGTTTAGTGTCACTTTAACAACTTGGGGGTAGCCATATATAATTATCTTTTCTATGGTTATGGTTCTTTACTATTTCTCTCAGTCCACATCTGTTCTGAATGACTGATTTTTTTTCTTTGATTTTCCCTCAGCATGTGTTTAACAAAGCAGTCCAATTGACTGACACACAGATACATAATAGAGGCAGAATCTGCAACATTATATATGCATTTCTATAATGATAAAATTCCTTTACTTCTCTTTTAATGTGTTATGGTTTCTCACTAAGTTGGGTGATATTGCTAGTGGTGTTAGCGAGCTGTTACTGGTTGTATTGAGTTATATGCACCACAACTATCTACAGCCCATGGGACTTTTATCGAGTCACAACACCAAGGTAAAATATAAGAAAATGTATTGCATGAAAAAATACATTTATTATATAACACATATCATTATACATGTATACCAACAGTGAAAAAACATCATCAAATGGCATTCAAAAACTTTCAAGCTTACAAAGACCTGACATCAACATATGACAACTGAGCTGATGTTGTCCATCAAACAAGATGGTCTGTGCTTAAATTCTCTATGCGTTTCGCGACAAAAAAACTTGCTCCCTCAGGGGAAGCACACAGGGATATATAATTATGAAATCTGTCCAAAAACATTTACGTAAATAAAATATTATAATTAACTTATAATTAAAATCCAATGACTGAAACTTCCAAATTTGTAACAGGCCAGGAGGGGAGAGATCTCCCTGATCGGCCCTGCATTCCGCATGCACTGCCTGGGCCTGGGTGTCAGGATTAGGCTGTACAGTATGCCAAAAGCACACAGAGGGGTGTGCCTTGCTAGAGTTAACTTGAAAGGAGCGTGGCTATGCCTAGTGTTCGCTGATGATTGGAAAATACTTGCAATCCTTGGTTCCTCCGTTCTTCTAACTGGTGTGTCCCTGTATTAGTTGGCCATGCCTTTGCTGCGTCCCCCCTTTGGCTGTCACTTCCTCAGGAGTGCGGGCAACATGGCAGGCTGCATCTGTAGACAGCTCCTGGGGGCCACACAGGAGTCGGAAACTGAGGGGCTCTGTCCCCGGCTGCAGGTCATTCACAGTGGGCACTTCATGGTCTCCTCATCCCATCAGTGGTAAAAAGCCTAGTCTGGGCAATGTTCCAGCCAGGAGCATCGATCTCAGGCTGACCCGGCTGTTCAAGTGCATGAGCCTGGCATACAGGTGAATCATAGCTCTATCAGACAGGAAGCTGCCGCTGTGAATTTTCAGACTTGGTAGGTGGCCAGGACCAGAGAGGGGCAACTAGAGCTGACAGCTGTCCCTGATTTCTACAGTCCCAGGAATGTCCCTAATCTTCTCTAAAGACCATCTGCACTGCATGACCCCTCTTTCTATACATCATCACATCTGGTCATGGGAAGGGGGGAAATATGGCAACCCTGGGCCCCAATACAAAAATATAATAGAACATTAGTGTACTTTATTGAAATGTGTGTTGGGATGCAATATTTTTCCTGCAGTCAACTGTAAAAGTTTTTACTTTGGTATATTGCAGTGGTCTTAAAACTGCAGCCCAAGGGCCAGATGTGGCCCTTTGCTTGCCTTTGTTTAGCCCTTTAGGTAGGGCCATATTAATGTAGGGGCTATTGGAGATGCAGCTTCAGGCCCTGCAGGAAAACAATGGGCCTAAAGGGGACAGTATCCCCTGACCCAGGGACGCTGATAAGGAGACACCAGCTGTGGCCCTGTACCGGGCACACAGGGGGGACCAGGAAGCAGGGGGAATATGATGTAGGTAGGACAGGGAAGATGATCGGTACTGTGGCAATTACAGGATCGATGCCCTTTGCGACTCTTAGCAGAAGCTGAAAGCCGGTTTCTCCCCCTCTCCCTCCTGCCTGCTTTCAGCTGCTGGAAGGGAGAGACACATAGGGCACTGTTCCTATAGTTGCCCCCTCTGCAGTACCAATCCCCCTCCCTGTCCTGCCCACATCTAATTCCCCCTGAAGGCTGCTGTGTAATCCCCCCCCCCCCCTGCTGCTGCAGGCACAAGGGGGAATGTTCAGGATGGAGAGTGGGGGAAGGGGCCATTAAATGTGTCCTTTGGTGAATGAACACAGTGACTGATCAATCACTCACTGTGTTCATTCATAACTGAAGCATAGTAAAAGTAAACTGTGTGTACTATGTTTAAGTTTATGAATAAACAGTAGCCTCTGTCTCCTGTTCAATCATCTGCAGTGCAACTGAGGCTACAGAGAAATTGACTAAAGAATCTGTGTCCTTGATTCTTTTCTCTGACTCAAAGTTGAGATATCTGGGGCTGTTTAGACCCCTGATATTTCACCCAAGCCATTCAACAGCGTTGAAAAAAAAATGGTAAAAAATAATTTAAAAAATGAAGGGCTCATTCACACGGGTTCTCTGGACCATACAGTGTGAGTAAGCGGATTGTTACTCTGAGGATGCAGCAAATGTATAAACACCGCTGCAGGTCCCAATTTGAGAAGTGTGCAGATTTGGAGGAGTGGCCCCAAATGCACACTGTCTGTGTTCAGGGGACATATACATGTGCACCCACACGCCTGTTAAATTGAGACCTCTGTTCATACAGCTGCTGCGTCCCCATAGTGTAATATAGGCTGCTTGCACACATCTCCATCCACATAAAAAAAAAAAAACACTGATTCACACTGTACAGGCCACAGCACCTATGTGAATTAGTGGATCATGTGAATGACCTAATTTATTTATTAACGGAATAAAGTTTTATCTTTTAGATTTAGCAGGAATTGTGTAAATTATGTTATGTTTGTGTCCGCTAATAATGATTTTAATGTATTTTTTTGTGAAAATATTGTTTGATAATTTCGGGGGGGGGGGCTTTCAGGTAGACTGTAAGGAGCCCCATGATTTCTAACAGAAGCCCTGCCCTGCATTCTGCACGTGGGATCAATAACAGGCATCGGGCAGGCAGTCCTAACAGAAGCTTCCATAGTGTGTTGTGTTAGGCCTGCGTGGCTGCGCTTTTCTTCTTCACCTCAACATGCATCACACATGCCAATGCAGGGCTCTTACAGCAGCCCGTGGCTTCCGTAGCTCTGGGCCTGCGTGACAGTGCCCTTTCACATCAGTGATAAATAAATAAAATAAATATATAAATAAATATCAACAAAACCTGTGTAGCAGGGTTCTACTGTTATGGACTATTGTTATGTGTGTACACCCCAAACTTCCTCCAATGCTCCAGCTACAACTTTATAGACTATTGTTTATTTATGTTCAGTAATGCGTGTGGAACTTATGGTACAGGGAGAGAGAGACTCTGTTGCCATGGATACCTAATAGTGCAGCTGTACTCCCAGAATTATTACAACCACCGCACAGCCTGCTGGGGGAGGTTACTTAAGGAAGGGGAGGAGCCGCGCTCAAGCTCTCTGGACTTTGCCCTCAACCAAGCAGGAAGTCTGTGTGAGGCCTGCTGCCGGAGCGACTAGACCCAAAGCCTGGGCCTGTAGTTTCGTGGAAGATCATCAAGCCAGAGAGGGATCTCTTTCCGTGTGACCAGCTCGCGCTTCCCAGAGACCGGGGTCATCCACCAACCGACATCTACGGCGGCTGTGAGAGGGACCGGAGACTGTATGTTGCGGAGAGTGTTTGGGTGAGCGGGCACCTGCCCAGAATCTACAACTGGTTGTTAGGCCTATGACTTTTTAAGGCCCACCATCATCCGAATAGTGAGCCGCACCTACACTAGGACATAGCACAGCGCGTGGTAGCTGCGTAGTTAAATGTGGCATTATACCGACTGAGAGTTTAACTCCCAAAAGCATTGCGGGAGTTTAGCTTGCATCTTTAATCTCCTTTGGATTACAATTATAAAGTGCACCAACATTTTGCTAGTGAGGACTCCCACCATTGAGGAACTCGGACAGAAATCTTAGTCAGGCCTGACTGGAACTAATATTGACGGGACACAGGGTGATATTGCCCACTAGGGGGAGCTCGCGAGCTTGAGATTGTTTATCCGTAGGAAGTAAACCTTAGTATATTGTAGAACCTACAAACTTAAAAATAACACGAATCAACTGATCACTCACCCAAAAGAAATACTCTCCATATTTACCAAATTCTACACAGATCTCCTTTCCAAACCAACTTCCTCTATCTCAACTATCTCACGTGAGTGGTTAAATAACATCCCCATACCCAAATTATCCTCTACTCAGATTGACACACTAAATTCCCCGTGTACTGAAGACGAAATTACACAAGTTATTAAATCCCTTAAGAGAGGCTCAGCACCTGGTCCAGATGGATTCTCGTCCTTTTATTATAAACAGTTCCCACAACTTCTCACTTCGTCATTGTCAAAACTATACAATAGCATTTTGAAAGGAGACCAGTTTCCTGAAGAAATGCTGTTGGCTAATATGTCCTTAATCCCGAAACCAAATAAAGACCACACACTACCCCAAAATTATAGGCCAATTTCAGTAATTAACAATGATCTTAAAATTTTCAGTAGACTTCTAGCAAATAGACTAGCAACAATAATCCCCTCTCTGATATCCCCCTTTCAGTCAGGCTTTATCCCCGGCAGGCAGATCACAGACAACATTCGTCTAGTAACTAATATAATTCAGGAAGCAAATATCAAATCTCACCCAATCCTACTATTAAGTCTAGACATTAATAAAGCTTTCGATAGTGTCACCTGGAGATACTTAGATTTAGTTTTACAAAAGTATGGTTTTAATGGTGAATTTATTCATGCATTTCATGCCCTATACCATAACTCTGCCACCAGAATAAAATTGCCAGGCTGTAACTCAGAATTCTTTAAAATCGGAAGAGGCACTAGGCAAGGCTGTCCCCTTTCACCTCTATTGTTTGCCCTAGCAATCGAACCCCTAGCTGCTGCCATCCTACAACACCCAGATATAAAGGGTTATACTTCTAATAACAAAACGTACAAACTCAGTATGTATGCGGATGACATGATACTATTTCTTACCCAACCCATAATAGCCTTACCAAACTTACTAGCCACACTCAAAAAAATGTCTGCTCTATCAGGGTTATCGGTAAATGTTTCAAAATCAGTGGGAATGCCAATAAATATTCCTCCTTCCCGATTTGATTCAATTCGCACATCCTTCAACTTCACGTGGTCCAATGATACTTTACCTTATCTCGGTATCCACCTTACCCCAGACCCCAAAGATTTAGCTACCAAAAATTATTTACCCATGTTACAAAGACTGAGATTGGTGTTAAAAACCTGGAAATCCTTCAATATTTCATTTTTAGGTAAAATTACTGCCATCAAAATGTCAATTCTACCAAAATTATTATTTCTATTTAGAGCACTCCCAGTTAGAATAAATAAATTGATACTTACTAAATTTCAATCGGAAGTCAATAAATTTATATGGTCGGACTCCCACCCAAGAATTGCCCAATCTGTATTATATATGTCCACGAAAAGAGGTGGATTGGGACTCCCGAACTTTTGGTCATATTATCTAGCTGCAAGATGGGCACAGATTGCTCAATGGCATTTACATAACCCGAAAATTCCATGGGTAGTATTTGAAAAATATTCAATACTGCCCTACTCTATATCAGGATTACTATGGGGCAACAAAGTTTCCAATCATACTTTGGAAAGGCTAAACCTCTTAGTGGCCCATTCATACCAATTATGGAAACTGCATAATAAAAAATTTACATTGACCTCTCCCACACCACCCCTTGCTTCTTTTTTAGGCGACCCTAAGTTCCTAAAAAGCTACCAAAACACTGATGAATTTGTTTGGTGGATTAACAATAATCTAATCACCCTTAATAGATTTATTGAGAATACTTCATTAACTTCGTTCTCGATACTAAAAACCAAATACTACATTCCCAATACAGAACTCAGAAGATTTTTCCAAATTAGAAACTTCTATAATTCAAATTTCCCATTGTTAGACAATACATCGCCCACATTCTATGAGAATATCTGTACTAAATACCCAAGAAGAACAGGCCTAATATCAGAGATATATCTAAACTTGATCAATAACACCAACCAGGATAAATTACCATACATGCTCAAATGGGAACAGGAATACAATTTTGTATTGCCCCTCGAGAAATGGTCTGAATGTATTGACAATCTTCTTAAATGCACTAAATCTATCACAATTAGGGAAACTGCAATTAAACTATTTACCAGGTGGTATTATACTCCAGCCAAACTCCATTCTATATTTCCCACAGTTCCCAATACCTGCTTTAGAGATTGCACCTCAATCGGCTCCTTCTCTCACATTTTTTGGGACTGTGAAAAAGCAGCCCAATTATGGAAACGACTAGAGAAATTTTCTTCTAAAATTTCAAACAAAATTATAACCCTTACCCTTCCCAATTGTCTCTTGTTCACCCCGATTTTGGGTTTGAACACGTTTCAATTAAGAATAGTCCATACAATTTGTGTATCCATCCATTGGCTAATAGCTTATCACTGGAAATCCCCATCGTTACCAATTTCCCAATTGAAAATTAGAATAAACGACATTTACCTTATGGAAAAAATTTTGCATACCTTGCATAATACCATGCACCTATTGGATAAAAAATGGAACCTATGGTTCAAATATTCAGACTACCTTTTAGACCAGGGGTCTCAAACTCAAATTACCTGAGGGCCACAAGGTAAGTTTTCATATCCCATGGGGGGCCGCATGCAAACATTCAAACTTCAAAAACAGCAGCACTGGTGTCAGTAGACGCACTATTAACCCCCAGCACTGGTGTCAGCAAACGCATTATTAAACCTGACCACTACACTGCACACTGACCACTACACTACACACTGACCTCTACACTGCACACTGACCACTACACTGCACACTGACCACTACACTACACACTGACCACTACACACTGACCACTGCACACTGACCACTACACTGCACACTGACCACTACACACTGACCACTACACTGCACACTGACCACTACACTGCACACTGAATACACACTGACCACTACACTGCACACTGACCACTACACTGCACACTGAACAATACACACTGACCACTGCACACTGACCACTACACTGCACACTGACCACTACACACTGACCACTACACTGCACACTGACCTCTACACTGCACAATACACACTGACCACTACACTGCACACTGAACAATACACACTGACCACTGCACACTGACCACTGCACACTGACCACTACACTGCACACTGACCACTACACTGCACACTGACCACTACACTGCACACTACACTGCACACTGACCACTGCACACTACACTGCACACTGACCACTGCACACTACACTGCACACTGAACAATACACACTGACCACTGCACACTGACCACTACACTGCACACTGACCACTACACTGCACACTGAACAATACACACTGACCACTACACACTGACCACTGACCACTGCACACTGACCTCTACACTGCACACTGACCACTACACTGCACACTGACCTCTACACTGCACTCTGACCACTACACTGCACACTGACCTCTACACTGCACTGTGACCACTACACTGCACACTGAACAATACACACTGACCACTGCACACTGACCACTACAGTGCACACTGCACACTGACCACTACACTGCACACTGACCACTACACTACACACTGACCACTACACTGCACACTACACTGCACACTGACCACTACACTGCACACTGACCACTTCACACTGACCACTACACTGCACACTGACCACACACCATTAGGGCACAGCACATCAGGGCACAAAGCCCAGCACATCAGGGCACAATCAGGGGACATGGGGCACATCAGGGCACATTCAGGGTACATGGGGCACATCAGGGCACATTTAGGGTACATGGGGCACACCAGGGCACAAACAGGGTACATGGAGCATATCAGGGCACATTTAGGGTACATGGGGCACATCAGGGCACAATCAGGGTACATGGGGCACAATCAGGGTACATGGGGCACAGGTCAGCACTTACTTGTTGTCGTTTTCTTCAAATGCAGAGTAGCGCAGGAAGCGTCTGTCATAAGTTCACTTCTCTCTCATGTCACGCTGTTGCTCCCCGGCGGCCCCTCCTCTCTTCGTCCATCCCAGATGATGTCACAAGCAAATGGGGATGGACGAAGAGAGGAGGGGCCGCTGGGGAGCAACAGCGTGACATGAGGGAGATGTGAACTTATGACAGACGCTTCCTGCGCTACTCTGCATGCATCTCGATCTACCCGTCAGGCGCCAGCAGTAGGCGATTGACGGGTAAATCGCTGCGGATCTCCGGCCAGTACATGCCTGGCAGTAGAACACTGCCAATTTGCGCCCCCACTTCCGTGGCACCCCCGCGCTGCCTGCGGGCCATTTATAACCGGTCCGCGGGCCGCAAATGGCCCGCGGGCCGGTACTTTGAGACCCCTGTTTTAGACCCATATTAGAATCCCCTTTTCACATCCAATTCTTTTATACACAAAAACAACCCTGCATTTCAAAATACTACTGAATCATTTATTTTTTATATGTAATAGATGTTGTCATAAATAAATAAAGGCGGTTACTCTGTCATAAATCATTATAATTATGGATTGAAAATACTGTAATTCTCTGATGTCATGACATAATGTTTGTACCATTATTTTGTACAGAATAAAAAAGTTTGTAAACAAAAAAAAAAAAAGTATATTGTAGAACCTTTATATTACACATTATTGACTCTTGCAGGGCCCTGCAGAGTCACTTAAAGCTATAAGAAATAGATAGATATATATATAAACCTGTTTTATTATCTTTGATAAAGTAAACTTTATCTTTGTTTAACCACCCTGGCGGTATGATTCTGTCTGGAATTATGTACCAAAAGCGGTACAATTTTTTTGCATGGAAATTTGGTGTTATGTATTGTAGGCCTGCGATTCTTAGTAATTACTTACTTAAACCTGACCAAACCAGAGTGTAGTAGACATCCCGGGTATGATAAAGTTTGAAACACGAAATCATTAATTATAATATAATAAATAACTATAACAAATAGTAATGTAATTATAATAAAAATTATTCAATAATGTAATCAAATCAAAAACACTGAAATTTGCTCAGTTGCAGAATTGTCGCTGTCATTAGATTTTTTGTTTGATGATGAATTTCCCCACAAATCGCTATCGCTCAATTCTGCAAGTGATTGTAATTTATTGTCGCTGTTTTTTAGCTAGTCTAAAACCACTTTTGACATAAAGGGACACTTTTTGGTTGCTATGGACAATCTCCAGTTTCCAGGCAGAAAGAACAGTTTTTATTATATAAAAGTGCATGCAGGACACTGGGCAGACCACTAGGGACAAAGGGGATGTGTAATTATTACATACAGTACTGTAATCTGTAAGATTACAGTATACTGTATGTATACTATGTGTTTACTTTTTTGAATTTGGCGCCGAACTCCGCCCCCGTGCGCCGCAACGTCGCAGGGAATGGAGCTTGGCACTCGGCAGTGTGGATCGAGCGAGGATACGGCTCGCACACACTGCGGGAGGACATCGCAGGATCCAGGGAACATGGTAAGTTACTTCCCCTGGATACTGCGATGCAGCCCGAGTCTGGCTCAGGGGTAACTGCTCTTAGCATAAAAAAATCACCCCGAGCCAGACTCGGGATTACCGCTAGGGAGGTTAAGTATATACCTGTGTGAAGTACCTTTATTAGCCTGAAGGACCCCAATGGAGAAAGGTAATAGATACATGTGTACTTAATTTGGTATATATATATATATATATATATATATATATATATATATGCAGAATTGTGGTCCCCTATAGCCAGGGGGTTTACAATTCTTTTCACTACCAGTTGTGCCAAGGGAGGGTTCGAGCCAGTTAAGGGGTTGAGAATCAGAGGGCAGGCCCAAACAAAACCAGCAGCTCCTACGGGGGTAGTGTTACACCTATATAACGTGATAGGAAATATCCCAATACATATAAAAGTGTCCACACAGATCATGTATAAATGAGTACTCATACGTCCACCATTACGGAAATTAGAAAAAGGCATGCCCTTTGGAAGGGAACGGATTAGAGCAGTGATAATGGAATTGACAAAAATGTATGTATAAAAATAGAAAATATTTATTAAATGGAGTAAACACAATAATGACAGTTTACAGAAATTGTAGAAAAATTGGTTAAAAACAAAGAACTGACATGCAAATGGATTTGCCAAAATACATAATTCCACACCCAGATGTTGACAAGTAGGTCATTACAAAGGGGAGTGGGTGGTACCCGACATTTTTCGGAGACAAATGGTTTGGTTTATTCAAAAACCATATGTATAGATCCTTCTTCAGGGTTTATGTAAGGGCAAAAATAATAGAATTTTTCTAATAACAAAAAGAAAAAAACATGATGTAAATATACAAGTAAATTAAATTATTTGTTCCTGAAATCTCTCATATGAGTCATATTTTACATATCATTCAATGACTAGGCATCCAAAAATCTTTTAAAGTATATTTAGATAGTTAGTAACGTGCATAATACTTATATCCCATAGAGACATATTTAGACAAAATGAGCATGTCAAGTGGATGGATCCTCAGAGAACGGGGGGTCCAGCCTGAATGTATAATGCACAGCCAAAACGGAAGGGGGAAGGGAGGTGAAGGGGAGGGGTGTTTGGCTCCTGGCCCTTTAAAGGGGTTGTAAAGGTTTGTTGTTTATTTTCTAAATAGGTTCCTTTAAGCTAGTGCATTGTTGGTTCACTTACCTTTTTCTTCGATTTCCCTTCTAAATGTTTTTTTTTTTTCTTTGTCTGAATTTCTCACTTCCTGTTTCTCCTCAGTAAACTTCACACCATCATCTGAGTGGTGTTTAGTCAGCCAGAACTGCTTACTGAACAGCTTACTGAGGAGGAACAGGAAGTGAGAAATTCAGACAAAGAAAACAAAGAAAAAAAAACATTTAGAAGGGAAATCGAAGGAAAGGGTAAGAGAACCAACAATGCACTAGCTTAAAGCAACCTATTTAGAAAATAAAAAACGAACCTTTACAACCCCTTTAACAGTGGATATGTGAGTACCAATATCCAGTCATATATTAAAAGTTTTAGAGTAAGGGGGAATTTCAGGCATATGGGGATCTGTTGGTAAATGGGCCCACGCAGCACACCAAAGCTCGCAAGGACAAGCAACAGGCAGAGCAAAGTAGGATCTAATGAAAAAATGTAAAAAGGTTGATGGACAAAAATGAGAATTGAGAAAGTAATAAGGAGTTCCAGATGAGTGTAAAAACATCACCTGGTATAAGAGGGGGGGGGGGTATATCAAACGTTCAAGAGAGTATTGCTCCCATACCTTAGCTCGTATGCTGGATTGTATGCGTGAATCCTGGCTGTGCGGCAATGCAAAGCCATCACAGTCAGGATTAAGTAGATCAGGGGATGCCTACAAGCCAATCGTAATGGCCCGGAATTCACGTCAAAGAGGGGGCGGGAAATAGGTAGTGCAGGTGTATGTGGGGGACCAATGATTCAGGTCCATCCCGCATCACCTACACTCCAGGTGTGTCACTACCAAGCTGCGCCAATGCAATCCCCCGGTCCACGAGGCGTCCGGCGTCACCGCGTCATATGCGGTGGCGTCAGACGTCGACGTGACCGCCAGCACATGGAGGGCGGTGTCAGGGTCACCTGTGGCCAGGTGACAGATGCACACCGTAGGGGGACAGGAGTGCACCGCGAGGTAGTGAACCCTATGGCTGGCTTCTGTGGGTAGGAAACTGGGTGGTTGTGGAAAGCGGGACCAGAGGAGCACAACCGGGATCCCAACGGAAGCGAGAGCCAAGATTCCCCAGGGCGCGGAGTCTAAGACCCAGCTGGTCTTCTCCAGGGCCTCTAGTGGTGAGGATGTTACGCTGCAGGCTGGGACCAGGTCGCGGCCCCTGGAGTTTCCTAGCTCACGCCCCGTAGGATAAGGGGAAGCAGCGGCACACGATAGAGAGAACCGAATAACAAGCCGAAGGTCAGGGGCCACAAGCAGACAAGGATAACGAAGAACGAGCCGAAGGTCAAGGGTCACGAGCAGACAGGGATGGTCGGGGACAAGCCAATAACGTAACAGAGAGACAGACGTAGCACACGGCAGGCAGGAACCCAAACACACAATGCCTAACAAACACGTTGATCAGCAAAGCAGGCTTGCAGTGCACAGGTTAATATAGTGTTCAGTGATAGGGCCTGGGGTGGAGTCAGGCTGGGAGGAGATTATAAAGGAAGCCAGGTGAAGGAGGTCTGGTCTCTAGATGAACACATGAGGAGGAAGGTAAGATGGCAGACAGACATTAATGCATATCCATGACAGTACCCTCCCTCTTACGAGGCCTCCCCCTTCCCCGCCTGGGCCCAGGTTTAGAGGGAAACTTCAGATGAAACTCCTTTAACAGACGAGGTGCAAAGACCTCAGATGCAGTGATCCAAGACCTCTCCTCAGGACCAAACCCTTTCCAATGAACGAGGTACTGAAGAACGCCTTTACAGAGTCGGGAGTCCAGAATTTGACTGATCTCGTACTCCTGATTATCCTCCGAGACAGGCGCCACGGTAGGAAGAGGACGAGAGAATTTATTGAGGACTAAAGGCTTTAGAAGAGCAACATGAAAGGAGTTAGTGATTTTAAGGCTCTTAGGAATCTGGAGTTTGAAACAAACCGGATTCAGTTTAGCAGTTACCGTGTATGGACCGATGAATCGTGGAGCAAACTTCAGAGAAGGAACTCGGAGCTTGATGTTCCTGGTAGAGAGCCAGACTTTGTCCCCTGGCTGAAGAGAAGGCGGTTTACGCCTGCGGCGGTCTGCAAAGCCTTTGAATTTTTCAGCAGCTGCCCGGAGGGAATCATGAACGTGACCCCAAACGGAATTGAGAGACTCCTGAACCGAAGCCAAAGCTGGAATGTCTGGAGAACAGATCATAGGAAGAGGAAGTTGAGGGTGTTTTCCATAAACTGTGAAAAAGGGTGTCTTCTGCGAACTGGTATTCACATGATTGTTATGGGAGAATTCTGCCCACGGGAGTAGAGAGGACCAATCGTCATGGTGAGAAGACACAAAGGTGCGAAGAAAGACCTCTAACTCCTGATTAACCCTCTCAGTCTGTCCATTGGATTGGGGATGGTAAGAAGAAGAAAAATCCAAGACAATATTGAGGGATTTGCAAAAGGCTCTCCAAAAACGAGACGTGAATTGGACTCCCCTGTCGGAAACAATATGAGAAGGGACCCCATGTAGGCGGAGAATTTCTCGAATGAAAATGGGAACCAAGGCAGGGGCAGAAGGAAGACCAGGAAGAGGAACAAAATGAGCCATCTTGGAGAATCGATCGATTACCACCCAAATGACTGTATTATTCTCAGACAGTGGGAGATCGGTGATAAAATCCATGGCAATATGGGCCCAGGGTTCCTTAGGAATAGGCAAGGGCATGAGGAGACCAGCAGGAGCTTGTGTGGAGGATTTGGACTGAGCACAGACATGACAAGCTTTAACGTAGTCTTTGACGTCTGAGCGGAGATTAGGCCACCAGTAGTGACGACTGATGAGTAGGAAGGATCGGAGGAATCCAGAATGCCCTGCCACCTTGGAATCATGTCCCCAACGAAGGATCTTAGCTCTTAGCTCAGTGGGGACAAAGGTCTTACCAGGCGGAATTTTAGACTTCAGGGTGGTAGAGTGGGCAACAATGCATGAGGTGGGAATGATCGGCTCAGGTTCAGGGGCGGACTCCTCGTCCAAAGTGTCAAATGACCTAGAGAGCGCATCAGCCCGACCGTTGCAGGAACCAGGTTTGTAGGTAATCGTGAAATTAAAACGGGCAAAGAAGAGACTCCACCTGGCCTGTCTAGGATTCAGACGTTTAGCATTCTGTAGATACTGTAAATTCTTGTGATCGGTAAAGATCGTTATGGAGTGAGGGGAACCCTCCAAGAGATGACGCCACTCCTCTAACGCCAATTTAATAGCGAGAAGTTCCCGATCACCGATGGCATAATTCCTCTCTGCCTGAGAAAATTTTTTGGAGAAGAACGCACATGGTTGGCGTCTCTTCTCAAAGATTTGAAGAAGCACAGCTCCCACCCCCATTGAGGAAGCGTCCACTTCAATAAAAAATGCATTCCCAGGATTTGGTCTCCTCAAGAGGGGGCCAGAAACAAAGGCCTGTTTCAGGTTGTGAAATGCAGAGACAGCTTCGGGAGGCCAGTCTCTGGCATTCACACCCTTCTTGGTCAAAGCGATAATAGGCGCGGCAATGGAAGAGTAATTCCTTATGAACTGCCTATAATAATTAGTGAAGCCAAGAAAGCGCTGTGTGGCCTTGAGGCTAGCAGGAAGAGGCCAGTTGGTGATAGCCAAGACCTTCCCAGGGTCCATACGAAGCCCCGAACATGAGACAAAGCACCCCAAAAACAGGACCTCAGAACATTCAAAGGAACATTTCTCCAGCTTGGCATAGAGATTGTTCTCTCTAAGACGTTGAAGTACAGTGCGGACATGGTTTCTGTGGACGAGCAGATTTTCAGAAAAGATCAGAATGTCATCCAGATAGATGACAACAAACTGGTACAGCAGATCTCTGAAGATTTCATTGACAAAGTTTTGAAACACGGCTGGAGCATTACACAGACCAAAAGGCATCACCAGATATTCGTAATGCCCGTCTCTAGTGTTAAATGCAGTCTTCCATTCGTCACCCTCCCGTATTCGAATGAGATTGTACGCGCCTCTGAGATCCAACTTGGTGAAAATGGAGGCACCCTTCAACCTATCGAATAGCTCAGATATTAAGGGTAAGGGGTATCGATTTTTAATAGTAACCGCATTTAAACCCCGATAATCGATGCAGGGTCTTAAGGTACCATCCTTTTTGGCAACAAAAAAGAACCCTGCCCCTGCAGGCGATGAGGATTTCCGGATGAACCCTCTCTCCAGATTCTCTGCTACATACTCCGACATGGCCTGGGTCTCTGGGATGGACAGAGGGTAGGTACGACCCCTGGGTAGAGTTGCTCCGGGGACAAGATCAATAGCACAGTCAAAAGACCTGTGGGGAGGAAGCACCTCAGCTGATTTTTTACAGAACACATCCCGGTAATCGCTGTATGCGGCGGGAAGATCAGAAGAAACAGAAGTGGCAGCAACCGGAAGACTCTCCTTGGGGGTCACCTTGAGAAGACACGACGAGAAACATGAGGAACCCCAGGCCAGGATCTGCCCAGAGACCCAGTCCACATGTGGAGAGTGGAGCTGTAGCCAAGGGAGGCCCAATACAACTGGGGTAGAGGCCTTGGGTAGAATAAGAAAGGATATCCACTCCTGGTGGAGAATCCCTACCGACATCCTAATGGGTAGCGTCTGGAAGCGAATAGGGCCCCCTGGGAGAACAGTGCCATCAATTGCCGAGACTACCAATGGGGTAGTGAGAGGTGAAAGGGTAAGCTTCATAGAAGAAGCAGTTCTCCAATCCATGAAATTGCCGGCAGCCCCGGAATCCAGGTATGCAAGGGTTGACTGAGGAGAAGTGCCTACATGAAGGGACACCGGCAAGAGCAGGCGAGAAGGTGATGTTTCTGGGTCCAATACTCCACCTTCCAAATGTATTAGACCCGAGCGTTTCCCGGACGAAGCGAGCAGGAGTCACGAAAATGACCCTTGCCCCCACAATAGAGGCACAAGCCCAGAGTTCTGCGCCTAGCACGTTCTTCGGGGGTTAGTCTGGTCCGGCCCAGCTGCATAGGTTCTTCAGCAGGTAGAGGATGCTCCACGGAATGAAGGGAGGGGAGCTCAGACTGGCTAGGACCCAGAGAGTGCTGGCGTCTTTTTTCTAAGGACCTCTCTTGAAAACGAATGTCGATCTGGTTGCATAATGAAATTACATCGTCCAGACCGACGGGAATGGCTCTTCCCGCTAATTCGTCTTTCACTCGGTCAGAGAGGCCATGTAAAAAGGTAGCGACCAGGGCCTCATTATTCCAGCTCAATTCAGCTGTGTGGATACGGAACTGAAGAGCATATTGCCCCACTGAACTAGATTCTTGGCGAAGACGTAAGACAGCACTAGCCGCTGAAGAAGCCCGAGCCGGCTCTTCGAAGATATTACGAAAGAGCTTCAAGAATTCGGACAGACTGGAAACCACCGGATCGTTCCTCTCCCACAGGGGGGCAGCCCAGGCCAAAGCTTCACCGGAGAGGAGGGAAATGATATAGGCTACCTTAGCCCGGTCAGATAGGAAGCTTTGAGGCTGAAGCTCAAAATGAATAGTGCATTGGCTGAGAAACCCCCTGCAGGCCTTGGAGTCCCCAGAGAAACGGAACGGAGCTGGCAATCTTAGTGAGTGTGAGGCTGCGACTGGTGCGATAGGTACAGCCGCTGGTTGTACTTGGGGTTGCGGATTCGGGGTTCCCAAGGAGACCTGAAGCTGCTCGAATCGAGAAGCCAGATCCTGGAGGAATCGCATCACCTGGGTCTGATTTGATTCCTGGGTCTCAAGTCTGCGAACTATGCCCTGCAATGGATCATCCGCGGGAAGCGGGATGTCAGCCGGGTTCATGGCTGATCAAACTGTCAGGGTCACCTGTGGCCAGGTGACAGATGCACACCGTAGGGGGACAGGAGTGCACCGCGAGGTAGTGAACCCTATGGCTGGCTTCTGTGGGTAGGAAACTGGGTGGTTGTGGAAAGCGGGACCAGAGGAGCACAACCGGGATCCCAACGGAAGCGAGAGCCAAGATTCCCCAGGGCGCGGAGTCTAAGACCCAGCTGGTCTTCTCCAGGGCCTCTAGTGGTGAGGATGTTACGCTGCAGGCTGGGACCAGGTCGCGGCCCCTGGAGTTTCCTAGCTCACGCCCCGTAGGATAAGGGGAAGCAGCGGCACACGATAGAGAGAACCGAATAACAAGCCGAAGGTCAGGGGCCACAAGCAGACAAGGATAACGAAGAACGAGCCGAAGGTCAAGGGTCACGAGCAGACAGGGATGGTCGGGGACAAGCCAATAACGTAACAGAGAGACAGACGTAGCACACGGCAGGCAGGAACCCAAACACACAATGCCTAACAAACACGTTGATCAGCAAAGCAGGCTTGCAGTGCACAGGTTAATATAGTGTTCAGTGATAGGGCCTGGGGTGGAGTCAGGCTGGGAGGAGATTATAAAGGAAGCCAGGTGAAGGAGGTCTGGTCTCTAGATGAACACATGAGGAGGAAGGTAAGATGGCAGACAGACATTAATGCATATCCATGACAGGCGGAAGTGACTGGGCGAATGGAAAATGCCCAGGGCGCGTGGGCGTGGGAGAAAGGGTCTCCCAGGCAACGCTACCGCCTAATTGCTCTCAAGAAGCAAGTGCTGCCCCGAAGTGGCTGAAAGCCAGTCGGAGCTCCCCTGTGCTGGGTAGCCTCAATGCACCAGGGGGACCAGACCAACAGATCAAGGTTGAAATTATTACAAGCTGTCGGAGGGTCCATCCTTACAGAGATGACATGTCGTCTATTTCGTATTGCAATTGTCTAAAAGTGAAACAGTCTACTCAATATGCCACTCGCACACGTTCCTGGAAAAGCGCCTCTTATAGGATAATGGGTGCTGCAGCGATCACCAGATGGGTCCTGAAAACATCACAATCGACCATATTCGCCAGCACACCAAGGATCGTTCCAATTACGTCCAAAAAGTTTTTATTATTTAAAAAGCATCACAAAAGTGTAACGTTTCAGAGCCGCGTAGGGCCCCTTCGTCAGACAAGTGACGAAGGGGTCCTAAGTGACTTGTCTGACAAAGGGGTCCTACGCGGCTCCGAAACGTTACACTTTTGTGATGTTTTTTAAATAATAAAAACTTTTTGGACGTAATTGGAACGATCCTTGGTGTGCTGGCGAATATGGTCGATTAAAAGTGAAACAGAACACAAGAAAATTAAAAAGAGACAATATAGGTTTTGTTTTAGACTAGTCATCAAGAACAGTCTTAGATATCATGCACTTTAAATAAAACATGAATAGATGAATACAAAACATTGGATGCAAAAAATTATAAATGTCAGAGAATGTGCAGTATCTGCAGACTACGGAGGGAAAGGGGGAAAGGAGAAAAAAAATATATATACAATATATATATATATATATATATATATATATATATATATATATACACACACAGACATATAGGCTGATCTTAGGAAAAGACTGGTGGGGCTTTATGTTTTAATGCAGTAAATCTCTATCAAAGGTGCCAGAAGAGAAACCGGGCAAGAATGGTTTAAAGTTCAAGGCTTGATTAAGGCCTAGTGGCATGGCGACATTTAGGCACAAGATCCACCTCAGCTCCCGCTGGAGGAGAAATTTGTCAAAATCCTCTCCCCGGAAACTGCGGTGCACCCGATCCAGAACCAATACCTCAAACTTGGGGCAAACGCCACTGTGAGTTTGTAGGACATGTCTGCCCAGGGGTGAATCTGGGTCATTGTCTTTCATGGCCTTCAGGTGACGGTAAAGTCTCTGCCAGAGTTTTTGGGTAGTTTTCCCTACATAAAAACAGTTGCAACTACAGGTTAGGAGATAAACACTCCTGTAGTTTGGCAGTTGGCATAATGTTTGGGAAAAAACTTTATGCCATTGGGTAAATAAATGTCTTTATTTGTGTTCATGTGTTTGCAATAAGCACATGAACCACAGGGAAATGTTCCCAAGTTTTTGCAGGGATCTCCTCTTGTGGAGCCCTGAAATTCACTCTGGACAAGTAAATCCCCTATGGAGGTGGCTCGTCTATAGGTTATAGGGTCCAACCACAGGGTCTGAAGTTAGATAATGCCAATTTTTTTTGCAAATATGTGTTATTCAAGCGTGGTCAACGGAGTATGTAGTGATAATCCGATGACTGTTCTCAAGAGGTTTTTCTTGTTTGGGTGCCAACAAGTCATGTCGACTCTTGGTTTGAGTGCGATTAAATGCCTTTTTGAGACACTTGTGGCTGTACCCTCTTTCCAAAAGGGACCTTTTGAGATTGTTGGCTTCTCGTTTGTAATCTGTTGGATTGGAACAGTTACGCTTAATCGTTAGGTATTGTCCATAAGGAATGGATTCTACCAGTGGCCTAGGATGGAAGCTTGAGGAATGCAGTATGGTGTTCCCTGCTGTGGGCTTACGGAATAGTTTACAGGACAACATGTTGTCTCAATCCTTGAAAATTTCAACATCCAGAAATGTGATGTTAGTTCTATCAGACACCATGGTAAATTTTAAATTAAATTTGTTAACATTGAGAGCCAAAAGACATTCATCAAGTAGTTGTTGAGGACCATTCCATACGACAAGGATGTCATCTATGTACCTGTGCCACATGACAACGTGGCACAGGTACATAGAGAGATTCTCATCTGAAAAGATGGTCCGTTCCCACTCCCCCAGGTACAGATTGGCGTAGCCAGGGGCACAACAAGTGCCCCTGGCTACACCTTGTACCTGGGAGGAATGCCCTGCCATCAAAAGTGAAAACATTATGTCTGAGTATAAAATCTAGCGCTGTAAGTATGAACAAATTGAATGAGTGTTCACGATGGCTTGTCTGAGAAAGTACGTGTCGGATACAGGACAGGCCCTGGGAGTGCGGAATGAAGCTATATAAAGCCTCCACATCAATGCTGACAAGAATTGAATCTTCAGGGACCTGAACACCTTCAATAATGCATAATAAGTGGAGAGTATCACGTACATATGATGGTATGCTGAGGACGAAAGGTTTTAAGTGTTCGTCCACCAGGCGGGATAGATTCTCAGTGATTGCTCCATTACCCGATATTATTGGGCGACCGGGAGGATTTTGGGCATTTTTGTGCATTTTGGGGAGAGAATAGAATGCGGGGATTCTGGGAAAAGGAGTACGAATATATTCAAAAGTCTTTTTGGAGATAATTTTACTCTGGAATGCCACATCCACAAGATCATAGAATTTTTTATTGAAGGCTTCCCAGTACCAGTCATGGGCGGTACCAGTCATGATTGCCCAAGATGTTAAAGCACATCTGGCTATATTGGTCATTGTCCATTAGGACTATGTTGCCTCCTTTGTCGGATGACTTTGTCGGATGGTAGTGATGTGGTGATTTTTAGATACATTTTTGAGAGTGAGGTTTGTATGATCTGGGGGTGTGGATTCCAGAGCTTTTATCTCCTGGCAGGTCATTTTTAAGAAGTTGGCCACCCCATTGTCTGAACTTGGTGCTGGATATATTGAAGAGGTCTTTTTGAGGGAGGATTTGGAAGTGGTATGGGTGCTCGCTATAGGTGGATCTGTGTCTTTGAGGAGAGATTCTAAGTCCAGAGTGTCGATAAGATCTCTGGGCTCGTTCACTTCAAGTAGTGAGTTAAAGTTTTTCAATGCTTGTCTTTCACTGAAGGTGTGAAATTCTCGTAAATCTGGATCAGTCTTTTCAAACATGCTCTTCAGGAGCAGTTTGCGTGTATACAAGTGAAGGTCCTTGGTGACCTCAAAATTATCAGTTGGTTTATTAGGGCAAAAGGTCAACCCTTTAGATAGTACTGAGATTTCATCAGTGGTAAGGACATGTGAAGAAAGATTGATGATGTTAAAAGATGAAGACCTGGGGTGTGCTGTTAGAGTGGGGTCTGGTTTGGGGGCACTTGTGAGTTTCCCTGTTTTTTGGAAAACATGTGGGGAACTTTAGGGGTAACAAAGGTGTTGGTGCTAGTTCCAGCCGCATCAGAGGTTGCCAAGGCTGGGGCATTTGGAACAGCGGAAGGAGTGCGCGAATGTTGTTTGGGTGGACGTTTAGTGCTGATGCTAGAAGAGTTGTCAAAATCATGACTTCTCTTGTGTGTTGTGATTCATTTCTGCGTGAGAATCTGGGATTTGTGTTGTAGGACCACTTGTAGGCTCTACCCTCCTCAAAGGCCTGTTTACCTCGCAGGTATTCAAATTCCTTTTTAGATAAGATGGATTTGTTAAATAATTCAATGTGAGTTTTTAATTTTTCATTAAGGTCTTTGTAAGTGGAGTGGGTCTGAAGCGGTTTAATTTTAGAATAGATTTTGTCAACATTGGCATTAATGTCAATCAGACGTTTTTGGTATTCATCAGTTAAAAGTTTCATCATGCCCAAAGAGCATAATTTTAAATTGTTCTCCCATGCAATTTTGAACATTGGGTCCAAATTTTCAAAAGAAGGGAAAATCTGGACCCGTAGTCTGAGGGGATTCAGATCATCCCTAATATATTTATCAAAGGTTTTCACATGCCAATGCATCAAAGATTTTTTTCTAGCCATTTAGTAAGATTGGAAAAAAGGAAACTTAGTTCCGATTCTCGAGATTCATTTCAACCGTAGTCAGATTGTAACTTGGGGTCAGGTCAACTGAAGCCAGTGGCTGACTGCTGCGGATGGAACTCTGGGTGGTTACGGACGGTAGGTCCACTGGAGCACAAACAGGGATCCCACAGGGAGCTAGAGCCTAAGATTCCCCAGGGCACGGATCCAGCAGGTGTTCACCAGAGCCTCTAGTGGTGAGGATGGACTGGGCTGCAACTGTATCCAGGTCGTGGCCCCCAGCTCACGCTCGCAGTAGGCTATAGAGGATAGAGGGGAAGCAGCAGGTCAGGATACAAGAGATAGTGAGGGGATAAGCCAAAGGTTGTGGCATCTAGCAGACAAGGATAAACAAAGGACACGCCAGGGATAGTCGAGAACAAGCCAAGATCGGTAAAAAAGAGACAGACGTAGCACACGGCAAGCAGGAACCCAAACACACAACATTTTAACAAACAACGTTGATCAGCACGGCTGGTTTGCAGTGCACAGGTTAATATAGTGTTACCTGATAGGGCCTGGGGTGGAGCCATGTTTGGAGGAGAGATTATTTAAGCAGCCAGGTGAGAGTGGCTGGCCTCTAAGGTGAATACATGGAGAAGGGGTAATCTGAGAGACAAACATTACTGCATAGCCATGACAGTACCCCCCCTCTTAACGGCCCTCCCCCGCCTGGGCCCAGGCTCAAAGGGAAATCTCAGCTGAAACCTTCTCAACAGACGAGGTGCAACGACCTCAGATGCAGCGATCCAAGATGCCTCCTCAGGACCAAACCCTCTCCAATGCACAAGGTACTGAAGAATGCCTTTGCAGATCCTAGAATCCAGAACTTGTCTAACCTCGTACTTTAGATTATCCTCAGAGATCGGAACCGGGGTAGGGAGAGGACGAGAGGATTTATTGAGGACCAAAGGCTTTTTTAGGAATAAGCAAGGGCATATGAGGATCAACAGGAATCTGAGGAGGGTCCCCCAGACCCTTAAAGATGAACTGGGCGTCTAGCACAGGACCGTCAGACTGGGCAGATGTCAGTGGAACCCTGAGGTCAGGTTGGTTAGAAGGTGACATGTCACAGGAGTCAAGCTGGATAGCTGAAAGACAAGCAGAATCAGGATAGATTGAACCCCTTAGACAGGTTTGAATGAACGTAACAGTATTAGGGTGAGGTGAGGTTGCAGAAGGTCCTGAATAAGAAAAGGTAGGAGGTTCACTGGGCATGGGCTGGACTGGCATAACTAGTTGAGAGGCCGAATGAATAGCATGGTCAGGTGTAGTGACTACCTGAATTGCATCGCAAGGCGTATTTACTGCAGAACTTGCAGACAAGCTAGCCTGGCTGTGCGTCCGAGAGTGTTTAGGGACAGACAAAGGTAAATGGTTATGCAAACTGGAGTGAATGATCGGCTCAGGTTCACAGGTGGGCTCCTCATCCAGAGTGCCACATGACCTAGAGAGTGCATCAGCCTGACTATTGCAGGACACATCCCAGAAATCACTATATGCAGTAGGAAGAGCAAAAGATACTGGGATGGTGGCAACAGGAATTTTCTCTTTTGGGGCAACCTTGGGTAGGCAGGACGAGGAACAGGAGGAACCCCAAGCTGGGATCTGTCCAGCAGTCCAGTCAACGTGTGGAGCCGTAACCAAGGAAGACCCAAAACTAAAGGAGTTGGGGCCTTAGGTAAGATAAGGAAGGATATCCACTCCTGGTGGAGTGTCCCTACCGACATCTTAACAGGGAGGGTCTGGAAGCGGATAGGACCCCCTGGGAGAACAGTGCCATCAATCACCAAGACCACCAATGGTGTGGTGAGAGGCAAAAGGGTAAGTCTCATGGAAGATGCGATTTCCCAGTCCATGAAAATGCCAGCGGCTCCGGAATCCAGATATGCCGAGACCGAATGAGAAGAAGCGCCAACAAGGAACACAGAAAGAAGACGACAAGACGGTGAAGGTGATATTTCTGGGTCCAATACTTCACCTTCCAGATGTATTGGACCCGAGCGCTTTTCCGGGCAAAGAAGGCAACTGTCACGAAAATGACCTTGGCCCCACAGTAGAGACACAGGCCCAGAGTTCTGCGCTTAGCACGTTCCTCAGGGGATAGCCTGGTCTGACCTAGCTGCATGGGTTCCTCAGCTGGCAGGAGATGCTCCACAGGTCGAAGATATTGGAGCTCAGGCTGAGTAAAGACCAAGGAGTGCCGGCGTCGCTTTTCTAGGGTCCTTTTCTGAAAACGAATATCGATCTGGTTACACAAGGAGATAACTTCGTCCAGATCAGTGGGGATGGTTCTTCCTGCTAATTCATCCTTCACTCTATCAGAAAGGCCATGCAAAAAGGTTGCGACTAAGGACTCATTGTTCCAGCTCAACTCAGTCGTCAGTATGCGGAAATGAAGAGCATACTGTCCCACAGAAGTAGACTCTTGGCGAAGATGTAAAAGGGTGCTCGCCGCTGAAGAGACACGGGCCGGTTCTTCTAAGATATTTTGAAAAAGTTTCAATAAGTCAAACAGGATAGAAACCACAGGATCATTCAGTTCCCACAGAGGGGCTGCCCAGGCTAAAGCTTCACCGGAGAGGAGGGAGATGATATAGGCTACCTTTGCCTGATCAGACAGAAAGTTTTGAGGCTGGAGCTCAAAATGAATAGTGCATTGGCTGAGGAACCCCCTGCAGGCCTTGGAGTCCCCAGAGAAATGGGACGGAGCTGGCAGTTGTAGTTACATAGTTACATAGTTAGTCAGGTTGAAAAAAGACACAAGTCCATCCAGTTCATCCATAAAAAATAAAATAAAAAATTCAATAATATCATACAATCCCATATACCCAATCTACACCCACAGTTGATCCAGAGGAAGGCGAAAAATACACCCACAGTTGATCCAGAGGAAGGCGAAAAACCCCAGCAGAGCATGATCCAATTTGCTACAGCAGGGGAAAAAATTCCTTCCTGATCCCCCGAGAGGCAATCGGATTTTCCCTGGATCAACTTTACCTATAAATGTTAGTACCCAGTTATATTATGTACATTTAGGAAAGAATCCAAGCCTTTCTTAAAGCAATCTACTGAGCTGGCCAGAACCACCTCTGCAGGGAGTCTATTCCACATTTTCACAGCTCTTACTGTGAAGAAACCTTTCCGTATTTGGAGATGAAATCTTTTTTCCTCTAGACATAAAAAGTGCCCCCTTGTCCTCAGTGTTGACCGTAAAGTGAATAACTCAACACCAAGTTCACTATATGGACCCCTTATATATTTGTACATGTTAATCATATCCCCCCTTATTCTCCTCTTCTCAAGAGTGAATAAATTCAGTTCCTCTAATCTTTCCTCATAGCTGAGCTCCTCCATGCCTCTTATCAGTTTGGTTGCCCTTCTCTGCACTTTCTCCAGTTCCCCAATATCCATTTTGAGAACTGGTGCCAAAACTGAACTGCATGTTCCAGATGAGGTCTTACTATTGATTTGAACAGGGGCAAAATTATATCTCTCTCTCTGGAGTCCATACCTCTCTTAATACAAGAAAGGACTTTGCTTGATTTGGAAATCGCAGCTTGGCATTGCATGTTATTATTGAGCTTATGATCTGCCAAAACCCCCAGATCCTTCTCCACTACGGATTCCCCCAGTTGTACTCCCCCTAGTATGTATGATGCATGCCTATTCTTAGCCCCCAAGTGCATAACTTTACATTTATCAACATTAAACCTTATCTGCCACATAGTCGCCCAATTAGACAGTGCATTGAGGTTGGCTTGTAAATTGGAGACATCCTGTAAGGACGTTATTCCACTGCATAGCTTAGTGTCATCTGCAAAGACAGAAATGTTACTTTTGATCCCAGACCCAATATAATTTATAAAGATATTAAAAAGTAAGGGTAACCTTAGACCATTCAGAGTAAAAATCATTAACAACTACTCTCTGAATTCTGTCTTTTAGCCAGTTTTCTATCCATTTACAAACTGATATTTCCAAGCCTGTAGACTTTACCTTACACATTAGCCGTGTGTGGGGAACTGTATCGAACGCTTTTGCAAAATCCAAGTATACCACGTCCACAGCCACGCCTCTGTCCAAGGTTTTACTTACCTCTTCATAAAAAAAATCAGGTTTGTCTGACAACTTCTGTCCATCATGAATCCATGCTGTCTATTGCTTAAATTATTTTTTTTCCAGCAAGAACTCATCTATGTGGTCTTTTATTAATCTCTCCAGTATCTTCCCAAATATAGAAGTTAAACTAACAGGTCTATGGTTACTTGGTAAAGACTTTGTTCCCTTTTTAAATATAGGCACCACATTGGCCCTGCGCCAATCCAGTGGTACTATTCCTGTCATTAATGAGTCCCTAAAAATTAGATACAATGGCTTTGAAAATACAGAGCTAAATTCTTTTAGGATCCGTGGGTGTATGCCATCTGGTCCAGGTGCTTTATCCACCTTTATTCTGTCTAAATATTGCTGGACCATATCACTTTTGAGCCATTGTGGATTTGGGGCTGTGTCACTACCACCCCCATTATGGACATGAGCTCCCCCATGCTCCTTTGTATACACAGAGCTGAAGAAAGTATTTAATAAATTAGCCTTCTCTTTGTCTCCAGTCACCCAATCTAGATTATTTTGTAAAGGGTCTACGTGCTCAGACTTCACCTTTTTACTATTAATATATTTAAAGAATTTTTTGGGGTTTGTCCTACTATCTTTTGCAATCGGTCGTTCGTTTTGAATTTTTGCATCCTTGATTTCCCTTTTACATATTCTGTTATATTCTTTGTAACATTTAAATGACACTAGTGTTCCTTCATTTTTATATTTTTTAAAAGCTCTTTTCTTATAGTTTATAGCTTTTTTTAACTTTGGCCGTGAGCCACATAGGTTTTATTTTTAGCCTTTTAAACGTATTGCCCATGGGAATATACTTTGCAGTGAGTTCACAAACAGTCTTTTTGAAGAATTCCCATTTCTGTTCTGTGCCCATTGATGCCAATATTCCCTCCCAGTCTAAGTCCTGAAGAGCAGCCCTCATCCTTGGAAAATTTGCTCTCTTGAAATTAAGTGTTTTTATCTTTCCCGTATGTGATTTTTGCTTACATCTAACATCAAAAGAAATCATGTTATGGTCAGTGCTACCCAGGTGTTCCTTTATCTGAACATTAGTAATATGCTCTGCATGGTTTGAGATTACCAGGTCCAACAGAGCATCATTCCTAGTTGGGGCCTCAATAAACTGGACCATAAAAATTGTTCTGCAATAGGTTTATACATTTTTGCCCTTTAACTGTCCCAGCAGTGGCATTACTCCAGTCAATTTCTGGGTAGTTAAAATCCCCCATTATTATCACCATCCCAGCCCTTGCAGCCCTTTCCATCTGTGCAAGGAGCCGAGTCTCCACCTCCTCATTAACATTGGGTGGTCTATAACAAACTCCAATGATTAACTTTGAATTACGCACATCTGTATGCAGTTCCACCCATAATGCTTCAGACTCACACTCTTCATCCACCAGGTCCTCTTTCACACTTGCTTTGAGATCACTTCTCACATAGAGACAGACCCCTCCACCTTTCCTTTTTACCCTGTCTTTCCGAAAGTATGCATAGCCAGGAATATTAATAGCCCAGTCATGCGAGGAATGAAGCCAAGTTTCAGCAATACCGATTACATCATCGCTCTCCTGATGCACCAGAGCTTCCAACTCACCTATTTTGCTTGGCAGACTTCTTGCATTGGTGAACGAACACTTTAATGCATTAATATATTTTGACCGGTCACATACTATCCTCTTGGGTGTTCAGAGGTTGCAACTAGGACTTGCTACTATACTTACCTTGGGTTTATGTGCTTTGGTTACACTACCACTAATGCCCCTAATACTACCCTCTGGAATATGTTCCACGCTGATTATCTCTATCTCTGGACCCTCCCCACCGTCGCCTAGTTTAAAAACCCCTCTAACTTTTTGGCCATCCTTATTCCCAGCTGATCTGCACCCTCCTCATTTAGGTGCAGTCCGTCCCTTCTATAGTACTGATTATCGACTGAGAAGTCGGCCCAGTCCTCCAAGAACCCAAACCCCTCCTTACTACACCAGCTCTTCAGCCACTTGTTTACTTCCCTAATCTCCCTCTGCCTTTCTGGTGTGGCTCGATGTACCGGTAGTATTCCTGAGAATACTACCTTGGAGGTCCTTTTCCTCAATTTAGCTCCCAAGTCCCTAAAATCGTTCTTTAGGACACTCCATCTGCCTCTGACTTTGTCATTGGTGCCAACATGCACCATGACAGCTGGGTCTTCCCCAGCCCCTCCCAGTAATCTGTCCACCAGATCCGTGATTTGCCAAACCCGAGTGCCCGGTAGACAACATACAGTTCGGCGCTAGTGAATGTGTGGCTGCGACTGCGACTGGAATAGGTGCAGTCGCTGATTGTGCTTGAGGTTGCTGACTCGGGGTTCCCAAGGAGACCTGAAGCTGCTCGAAGCGGGAAGCCAGATCCTTGAGGAATCGCATCACCTGAGTCCGATTTGATTCCTGGGTCTCAAGTCTGCAGACTATGCCCTGTAATGGATCATCTATGGAAAGTGGCATGTCAGCCGGGTCCATGGCTGATCAAACTGTCAAATCACATGAAGCCAGGTGACAGATGCACACCGTTGGGGTCACCGCTAAGGTAGTGAACCCTATGGCTGACTGCTGCGGATGGAACTCTGGGTGGTTAAGGAAGGCAGGTCCACTGGAGCACAAACAGGGATCCCACAGGAAGCTAGAGCATAAGATTCCCCAGGGCGCGGAGACTAAGATCCAGCAGGTGTTCACCAGAGCCTCTAGTGGTGAGGATGGACTGGGCTGCAACTGGATCCAGGTCGCGGCCCCCAGAGGCCCCCAGCTCACGCTCACAGTAGGCTATAGAGCAGAGATATGCTATCGCTCAATTCTGCAAGTGATTGTAATTTATTGTCGCTGTTTTTTAGCTAGTCTAAAACCACTTTTGACATAAAGGGACACTTTTTGGTTGCTATGGACAATCTCCAGTTTCCAGGCAGAAAGAACAGTTTTTATTATATAAAAGTGCATGCAGGACACTGGGCAGACCACTAGGGACAAAGGGGATGTGTAATTATTACATACAGTACTGTAATCTGTAAGATTACAGTATACTGTATGTATACTATGTGTTTACTTTTTTGAATTTGGCGCCAAACTCCGCCCCCGTGCGCCGCAACGTCGCAGGGAATGGAGCTTGGCACTCGGCAGTGTGGATCGAGCGAGGATACGGCTCGCACACACTGCGGGAGGACATCGCAGGATCCAGGGAACATGGTAAGTTACTTCCCCTGGATACTGCGATGCAGCCCGAGTCTGGCTCAGGGGTAACTGCTCTTAGCATAAAAAAATCACCCCGAGCCAGACTCGGGATTACCGCTAGGGAGGTTAAGTATATACCTGTGTGAAGTACCTTTATTAGCCTGAAGGACCCCAATGGAGAAAGGTAATAGATACATGTGTACTTAATTTGGTATATATATATATATATATATATATATATATGCAGAATTGTGTTCCCCTATAGCCAGGGGGTTTACAATTCTTTTCACTACCAGTTGTGCCAAGGGAGGGTTCGAGCCAGTTAAGGGGTTGAGAATCAGAGGGCAGGCCCAAACAAAACCAGCAGCTCCTACGGGGGTAGTGTTACACCTATATAACGTGATAGGAAATATCCCAATACATATAAAAGTGTCCACACAGATCATGTATAAATGAGTACTCATACGTCCACCATTACGGAAATTAGAAAAAGGCATGCCCTTTGGAAGGGAACGGATTAGAGCAGTGATAATGGAATTGACAAAAATGTATGTATAAAAATAGAAAATATTTATTAAATGGAGTAAACACAATAATGACAGTTTACAGAAATTGTAGAAAAATTGGTTAAAAACAAAGAACTGACATGCAAATGGATTTGCCAAAATACATAATTCCACACCCAGATGTTGACAAGTAGGTCATTACAAAGGGGAGTGGGTGGTACCCGACATTTTTCGGAGACAAATGGTTTGGTTTATTCAAAAACCATATGTATAGATCCTTCTTCAGGGTTTATGTAAGGGCAAAAATAATAGAATTTTTCTAATAACAAAAAGAAAAAAACATGATGTAAATATACAAGTAAATTAAATTATTTGTTCCTGAAATCTCTCATATGAGTCATATTTTACATATCATTCAATGACTAGGCATCCAAAAATCTTTTAAAGTATATTTAGATAGTTAGTAACGTGCATAATACTTATATCCCATAGAGACATATTTAGACAAAATGAGCATGTCAAGTGGATGGATCCTCAGAGAACGGGGGGTCCAGCCTGAATGTATAACGCACAGCCAAAACGGAAGGGGGAAGGGAGGTGAAGGGGAGGGGTGTTTGGCTCCTGGCCCTTTAAAGGGGTTGTAAAGGTTTGTTGTTTATTTTCTAAATAGGTTCCTTTAAGCTAGTGCATTGTTGGTTCACTTACCTTTTTCTTCGATTTCCCTTCTAAATGTTTTTTTTTGTTCTTTGTCTGAATTTCTCACTTCCTGTTTCTCCTCAGTAAACTTCACACCATCATCTGAGTGGTGTTTAGTCAGCCAGAACTGCTTACTGAACAGCTTACTGAGGAGGAACAGGAAGTGAGAAATTCAGACAAAGAAAACAAAGAAAAAAAAACATTTAGAAGGGAAATCGAAGGAAAGGGTAAGAGAACCAACAATGCACTAGCTTAAAGCAACCTATTTAGAAAATAAAAAACGAACCTTTACAACCCCTTTAACAGTGGATATGTGAGTACCAATATCCAGTCATATATTAAAAGTTTTAGAGTAAGGGGGAATTTCAGGCATATGGGGATCTGTTGGTAAACGGGCCCACGCAGCACACCAAAGCTCGCAAGGACAAGCAACAGGCAGAGCAAAGTAGGATCTAATGAAAAAATGTAAAAAGGTTGATGGACAAAAATGAGAATTGAGAAAGTAATAAGGAGTTCCAGATGAGTGTAAAAACATCACCTGGTATAAGAGGGGGGGGGGTATATCAAACGTTCAAGAGAGTATTGCTCCCATACCTTAGCTCGTATGCTGGATTGTATGCGTGAATCCTGGCTGTGCGGCAATGCAAAGCCATCACAGTCAGGATTAAGTAGATCAGGGGATGCCTACAAGCCAATCGTAATGGCCCGGAATTCACGTCAAAGAGGGGGCGGGAAATAGGTAGTGCAGGTGTATGTGGGGGACCAATGATTCAGGTCCATCCCGCATCACCTACACTCCAGGTGTGTCACTACCAAGCTGCGCCAATGCAATCCCCCGGTCCACGAGGCGTCCGGCGTCACCGCGTCATATGCGGTGGCGTCAGACGTCGACGTGACCGCCAGCACATGGAGGGCGGAAGTGACTGGGCGAATGGAAAATGCCCAGGGCGCGTGGGCGTGGGAGAAAGGGTCTCCCAGGCAACGCTACCGCCTAATTGCTCTCAAGAAGCAAGTGCTGCCCCGAAGTGGCTGAAAGCCAGTCGGAGCTTCCCTGTGCTGGGTAGCCTCAATGCACCAGGGGGACCAGACCAACAGATCAAGGTTGAAATTATTACAAGCTGTCGGAGGGTCCATCCTTACAGAGATGACATGTCGTCTATTTCGTATTGCAATTGTCTAAAAGTGAAACAGTCTACTCAATATGCCACTCGCACACGTTCCTGGAAAAGCGCCTCTTATAGGATAATGGGTGCTGCAGCGATCACCAGATGGGTCCTGAAAACATCACAATCGACCATATTCGCCAGCACACCAAGGATCGTTCCAATTACGTCCAAAAAGTTTTTATTATTTAAAAAGCATCACAAAAGTGTAACGTTTCAGAGCCGCGTAGGGCCCCTTCGTCAGACAAGTGACGAAGGGGTCCTAAGTGACTTGTCTGACAAAGGGGTCCTACGCGGCTCCGAAACGTTACACTTTTGTGATGTTTTTTAAATAATAAAAACTTTTTGGACGTAATTGGAACGATCCTTGGTGTGCTGGCGAATATGGTCGATTAAAAGTGAAACAGAACACAAGAAAATTAAAAAGAGACAATATAGGTTTTGTTTTAGACTAGTCATCAAGAACAGTCTTAGATATCATGCACTTTAAATAAAACATGAATAGATGAATACAAAACATTGGATGCAAAAAATTATAAATGTCAGAGAATGTGCAGTATCTGCAGACTACGGAGGGAAAGGGGGAAAGGAGAAAAAAAATATATATACAATATATATATATATATATATATATATATATATATATATATATACACACAGACATATAGGCTGATCTTAGGAAAAGACTGGTGGGGCTTTATGTTTTAATGCAGTAAATCTCTATCAAAGGTGCCAGAAGAGAAACCGGGCAAGAATGGTTTAAAGTTCAAGGCTTGATTAAGGCCTAGTGGCATGGCGACATTTAGGCACAAGATCCACCTCAGCTCCCGCTGGAGGAGAAATTTGTCAAAATCCTCTCCCCGGAAACTGCGGTGCACCCGATCCAGAACCAATACCTCAAACTTGGGGCAAACGCCACTGTGAGTTTGTAGGACATGTCTGCCCAGGGGTGAATCTGGGTCATTGTCTTTCATGGCCTTCAGGTGACGGTAAAGTCTCTGCCAGAGTTTTTGGGTAGTTTTCCCTACATAAAAACAGTTGCAACTACAGGTTAGGAGATAAACACTCCTGTAGTTTGGCAGTTGGCATAATGTTTGGGAAAAAACTTTATGCCATTGGGTAAATAAATGTCTTTATTTGTGTTCATGTGTTTGCAATAAGCACATGAACCACAGGGAAATGTTCCCAAGTTTTTGCAGGGATCTCCTCTTGTGGAGCCCTGAAATTCACTCTGGACAAGTAAATCCCCTATGGAGGTGGCTCGTCTATAGGTTATAGGGTCCAACCACAGGGTCTGAAGTTAGATAATGCCAATTTTTTTTGCAAATATGTGTTATTCAAGCGTGGTCAACGGAGTATGTAGTGATAATCCGATGACTGTTCTCAAGAGGTTTTTCTTGTTTGGGTGCCAACAAGTCATGTCGACTCTTGGTTTGAGTGCGATTAAATGCCTTTTTGAGACACTTGTGGCTGTACCCTCTTTCCAAAAGGGACCTTTTGAGATTGTTGGCTTCTCGTTTGTAATCTGTTGGATTGGAACAGTTACGCTTAATCGTTAGGTATTGTCCATAAGGAATGGATTCTACCAGTGGCCTAGGATGGAAGCTTGAGGAATGCAGTATGGTGTTCCCTGCTGTGGGCTTACGGAATAGTTTACAGGACAACATGTTGTCTCAATCCTTGAAAATTTCAACATCCAGAAATGTGATGTTAGTTCTATCAGACACCATGGTAAATTTTTAATTAAATTTGTTAACATTGAGAGCCAAAAGACATTCATCAAGTAGTTGTTGAGGACCATTCCATACGACAAGGATGTCATCTATGTACCTGTGCCACATGACAACGTGGCACAGGTACATAGAGAGATTCTCATCTGAAAAGATGGTCCATTCCCACTCCCCCAGGTACAGATTGGCGTAGCCAGGGGCACAACAAGTGCCCCTGGCTACACCTTGTACCTGGGAGGAATGCCCTGCCATCAAAAGTGAAAACATTATGTCTGAGTATAAAATCTAGCGCTGTAAGTATGAACAAATTGAATGAGTGTTCACGATGGCTTGTCTGAGAAAGTACGTGTCGGATACAGGACAGGCCCTGGGAGTGCGGAATGAAGCTATATAAAGCCTCCACATCAATGCTGACAAGAATTGAATCTTCAGGGACCTGAACACCTTCAATAATGCGTAATAAGTGGAGAGTATCACGTACATATGATGGTATGCTGAGGACGAAAGGTTTTAAGTGTTCGTCCACCAGGCGGGATAGATTCTCAGTGATTGCTCCATTACCCGATATTATTGGGCGACCGGGAGGATTTTGGGCATTTTTGTGCATTTTGGGGAGAGAATAGAATGCGGGGATTCTGGGAAAAGGAGTACGAATATATTCAAAAGTCTTTTTGGAGATAATTTTACTCTGGAATGCCACATCCACAAGATCATAGAATTTGTTATTGAAGGCTTCCCAGTACCAGTCATGGGCGGTACCAGTCATGATTGCCCAAGATGTTAAAGCACATCTGGCTATATTGGTCATTGTCCATTAGGACTATGTTGCCTCCTTTGTCGGATGACTTTGTCGGATGGTAGTGATGTGGTGATTTTTAGATACATTTTTGAGAGCAAGTTTCTCATTCCGAGTGAGGTTTGTATGATCTGGGGGTGTGGATTCCAGAGCTTTTATCTCCTGGCAGGTCATTTTTAAGAAGTTGGCCACCCCATTGTCTGAACTTGGTGCTGGATATATTGAAGAGGTCTTTTTGAGGGAGGATTTGGAAGTGGTATGGGTGCTCGCTATAGGTGGATCTGTGTCTTTGAGGAGAGATTCTAAGTCCAGAGTGTCGATAAGATCTCTGGGCTCGTTCACTTCAAGTAGTGAGTTAAAGTTTTTCAATGCTTGTCTTTCACTGAAGGTGTGAAATTCTCGTAAATCTGGATCAGTCTTTTCAAACATGCTCTTCAGGAGCAGTTTGCGTGTATACAAGTGAAGGTCCTTGGTGACCTCAAAATTATCAGTTGGTTTATTAGGGCAAAAGGTCAACCCTTTAGATAGTACTGAGATTTCATCAGTGGTAAGGACATGTGAAGAAAGATTGATGATGTTAAAAGATGAAGACCTGGGGTGTGCTGTTAGAGTGGGGTCTGGTTTGGGGGCACTTGTGAGTTTCCCTGTTTTTTGGAAAACATGTGGGGAACTTTAGGGGTAACAAAGGTGTTGGTGCTAGTTCCAGCCGCATCAGAGGTTGCCAAGGCTGGGGCATTTGGAACAGCGGAAGGAGTGCGCGAATGTTGTTTGGGTGGACGTTTAGTGCTGATGCTAGAAGAGTTGTCAAAATCATGACTTCTCTTGTGTGTTGTGATTCATTTCTGCGTGAGAATCTGGGATTTGTGTTGTAGGACCACTTGTAGGCTCTACCCTCCTCAAAGGCCTGTTTACCTCGCAGGTATTCAAATTCCTTTTTAGATAAGATGGATTTGTTAAATAATTCAATGTGAGTTTTTAATTTTTCATTAAGGTCTTTGTAAGTGGAGTGGGTCTGAAGCGGTTTAATTGTAGAATAGATTTTGTCAACATTGGCATTAATGTCAATCAGACGTTTTTGGTATTCATCAGTTAAAAGTTTCATCATGCCCAAAGAGCATAATTTTAAATTGTTCTCCCATGCAATTTTGAACATTGGGTCCAAATTTTCAAAAGAAGGGAAAATCTGGACCCGTAGTCTGAGGGGATTCAGATCATCCCTAATATATTTATCAAAGGTTTTCACATGCCAATGCATCAAAGATTTTTTTCTAGCCATTTAGTAAGATTGGAAAAAAGGAAACTTAGTTCCGATTCTCGAGATTCATTTCAACCGTAGTCAGATTGTAACTTGGGGTCAGGTCAACTGAAGCCAGTGGCTGACTGCTGCGGATGGAACTCTGGGTGGTTACGGACGGTAGGTCCACTGGAGCACAAACAGGGATCCCACAGGGAGCTAGAGCCTAAGATTCCCCAGGGCACGGATCCAGCAGGTGTTCACCAGAGCCTCTAGTGGTGAGGATGGACTGGGCTGCAACTGTATCCAGGTCGTGGCCCCCAGCTCATGCTCGCAGTAGGCTATAGAGGATAGAGGGGAAGCAGCAGGTCAGGATACAAGAGATAGTGAGGGGATAAGCCAAAGGTTGTGGCATCTAGCAGACAAGGATAAACAAAGGACACGCCAGGGATAGTCGAGAACAAGCCAAGATCGGTAAAAAAGAGACAGACGTAGCACACGGCAAGCAGGAACCCAAACACACAACATTTTAACAAACAACGTTGATCAGCACGGCTGGTTTGCAGTGCACAGGTTAATATAGTGTTACCTGATAGGGCCTGGGGTGGAGCCATGTTTGGAGGAGAGATTATTTAAGCAGCCAGGTGAGAGTGGCTGGCCTCTAAGGTGAATACATGGAGAAGGGGTAATCTGAGAGACAAACATTACTGCATAGCCATGACAGTACCCCCCCTCTTAACGGCCCTCCCCCGCCTGGGCCCAGGCTCAAAGGGAAATCTCAGCTGAAACCTTCTCAACAGACGAGGTGCAACGACCTCAGATGCAGCGATCCAAGATGCCTCCTCAGGACCAAACCCTCTCCAATGCACAAGGTACTGAAGAATGCCTTTGCAGATCCTAGAATCCAGAACTTGTCTAACCTCGTACTTTAGATTATCCTCAGAGATCGGAACCGGGGTAGGGAGAGGACGAGAGGATTTATTGAGGACCAAAGGCTTTTTTAGGAATAAGCAAGGGCATATGAGGATCAACAGGAATCTGAGGAGGGTCCCCCAGACCCTTAAAGATGAACTGGGCATCTAGCACAGGACCGTCGGACTGGGCAGATGTCAGTGGAACCCTGAGGTCAGGTTGGTTAGAAGGTGACATGTCACAGGAGTCAAGCTGGATAGCTGAAAGACAAGCAGAATCAGGATGGATTGAACCCCTTAGACAGGTTTGAATGAACGTAACAGTATTAGGGTGAGGTGAGGTTGCAGAAGGTCCTGAATAAGAAAAGGTAGGAGGTTCACTGGGCATGGGCTGGACTGGCATAACTAGTTGAGAGGCCGAATGAATAGCATGGTCAGGTGTAGTGACTACCTGAATCGCATCGCAAGGCGTATTTACTGCAGAACTTGCAGACAAGCTAGCCTGGCTGTGCGTCCGAGAGTGTTTAGGGACAGACAAAGGTAAATGGTTATGCAAACTGGAGTGAATGATCGGCTCAGGTTCACAGGTGGGCTCCTCATCCAGAGTGCCACATGACCTAGAGAGTGCATCAGCCTGACTATTGCAGGACACATCCCAGAAATCACTATATGCAGTAGGAAGAGCAAAAGATACTGGGATGGTGGCAACAGGAATTTTCTCTTTTGGGGCAACCTTGGGTAGGCAGGACGAGGAACAGGAGGAACCCCAAGCTGGGATCTGTCCAGCAGTCCAGTCAACGTGTGGAGCCGTAACCAAGGAAGACCCAAAACTAAAGGAGTTGGGGCCTTAGGTAAGATAAGGAAGGATATCCACTCCTGGTGGAGTGTCCCTACCGACATCTTAACAGGGAGGGTCTGGAAGCGGATAGGACCCCCTGGGAGAACAGTGCCATCAATCACCAAGACCACCAATGGTGTGGTGAGAGGCAAAAGGGTAAGTCTCATGGAAGATGCGATTTCCCAGTCCATGAAAATGCCAGCGGCTCCGGAATCCAGATATGCCGAGACCGAATGAGAAGAAGCGCCAACAAGGAACACAGAAAGAAGACGACAAGACGGTGAAGGTGATATTTCTGGGTCCAATACTTCACCTTCCAGATGTATTGGACCCGAGCGCTTTTCCGGGCAAAGAAGGCAACTGTCACGAAAATGACCTTGGCCCCACAGTAGAGACACAGGCCCAGAGTTCTGCGCTTAGCACGTTCCTCAGGGGATAGCCTGGTCTGACCTAGCTGCATGGGTTCCTCAGCTGGCAGGAGATGCTCCACAGGTCGAAGATATTGGAGCTCAGGCTGAGTAAAGACCAAGGAGTGCCGGCGTCGCTTTTCTAGGGTCCTTTTCTGAAAACGAATATCGATCTGGTTACACAAGGAGATAACTTCGTCCAGATCAGTGGGGATGGTTCTTCCTGCTAATTCATCCTTCACTCTATCAGAAAGGCCATGCAAAAAGGTTGCGACTAAGGACTCATTGTTCCAGCTCAACTCAGTCGTCAGTATGCGGAAATGAAGAGCATACTGTCCCACAGAAGTAGACTCTTGGCGAAGATGTAAAAGGGTGCTCGCCGCTGAAGAGACACGGGCCGGTTCTTCTAAGATATTTTGAAAAAGTTTCAATAAGTCAAACAGGATAGAAACCACAGGATCATTCAGTTCCCACAGAGGGGCTGCCCAGGCTAAAGCTTCACCGGAGAGGAGGGAGATGATATAGGCTACCTTTGCCTGATCAGACAGAAAGTTTTGAGGCTGGAGCTCAAAATGAATAGTGCATTGGCTGAGGAACCCCCTGCAGGCCTTGGAGTCCCCAGAGAAATGGGACGGAGCTGGCAGTTGTAGTTACATAGTTACATAGTTAGTCAGGTTGAAAAAAGACACAAGTCCATCCAGTTCATCCATAAAAAATAAAATAAAAAATTCAATAATATCATACAATCCCATATACCCAATCTACACCCACAGTTGATCCAGAGGAAGGCGAAAAATACACCCACAGTTGATCCAGAGGAAGGCGAAAAACCCCAGCAGAGCATGATCCAATTTGCTACAGCAGGGGAAAAAATTCCTTCCTGATCCCCCGAGAGGCAATCGGATTTTCCCTGGATCAACTTTACCTATAAATGTTAGTACCCAGTTATATTATGTACATTTAGGAAAGAATCCAAGCCTTTCTTAAAGCAATCTACTGAGCTGGCCAGAACCACCTCTGCAGGGAGTCTATTCCACATTTTCACAGCTCTTACTGTGAAGAAACCTTTCCGTATTTGGAGATGAAATCTTTTTTCCTCTAGACATAAAAAGTGCCCCCTTGTCCTCAGTGTTGACCGTAAAGTGAATAACTCAACACCAAGTTCACTATATGGACCCCTTATATATTTGTACATGTTAATCATATCCCCCCTTATTCTCCTCTTCTCAAGAGTGAATAAATTCAGTTCCTCTAATCTTTCCTCATAGCTGAGCTCCTCCATGCCTCTTATCAGTTTGGTTGCCCTTCTCTGCACTTTCTCCAGTTCCCCAATATCCATTTTGAGAACTGGTGCCAAAACTGAACTGCATGTTCCAGATGAGGTCTTACTATTGATTTGAACAGGGGCAAAATTATATCTCTCTCTCTGGAGTCCATACCTCTCTTAATACAAGAAAGGACTTTGCTTGATTTGGAAATCGCAGCTTGGCATTGCATGTTATTATTGAGCTTATGATCTGCCAAAACCCCCAGATCCTTCTCCACTACGGATTCCCCCAGTTGTACTCCCCCTAGTATGTATGATGCATGCCTATTCTTAGCCCCCAAGTGCATAACTTTACATTTATCAACATTAAACCTTATCTGCCACATAGTCGCCCAATTAGACAGTGCATTGAGGTTGGCTTGTAAATTGGAGACATCCTGTAAGGACGTTATTCCACTGCATAGCTTAGTGTCATCTGCAAAGACAGAAATGTTACTTTTGATCCCAGACCCAATATAATTTATAAAGATATTAAAAAGTAAGGGTAACCTTAGACCATTCAGAGTAAAAATCATTAACAACTACTCTCTGAATTCTGTCTTTTAGCCAGTTTTCTATCCATTTACAAACTGATATTTCAAAGCCTGTAGACTTTACCTTACACATTAGCCGTGTGTGGGGAACTGTATCGAACGCTTTTGCAAAATCCAAGTATACCACGTCCACAGCCACGCCTCTGTCCAAGGTTTTACTTACCTCTTCATAAAAAAAATCAGGTTTGTCTGACAACTTCTGTCCATCATGAATCCATGCTGTCTATTGCTTAAATTATTTTTTTTCCAGCAAGAACTCATCTATGTGGTCTTTTATTAATCTCTCCAGTATCTTCCCAAATATAGAAGTTAAACTAACAGGTCTATGGTTACTTGGTAAAGACTTTGTTCCCTTTTTAAATATAGGCACCACATTGGCCCTGCGCCAATCCAGTGGTACTATTCCTGTCATTAATGAGTCCCTAAAAATTAGATACAATGGCTTTGAAAATACAGAGCTAAATTCTTTTAGGATCCGTGGGTGTATGCCATCTGGTCCAGGTGCTTTATCCACCTTTATTCTGTCTAAATATTGCTGGACCATATCACTTTTGAGCCATTGTGGATTTGGGGCTGTGTCACTACCACCCCCATTATGGACATGAGCTCCCCCATGCTCCTTTGTATACACAGAGCTGAAGAAAGTATTTAATAAATTAGCCTTCTCTTTGTCTCCAGTCACCCAATCTAGATTATTTTGTAAAGGGTCTACGTGCTCAGACTTCACCTTTTTACTATTAATATATTTAAAGAATTTTTTGGGGTTTGTCCTACTATCTTTTGCAATCGGTCGTTCGTTTTGAATTTTTGCATCCTTGATTTCCCTTTTACATATTCTGTTATATTCTTTGTAACATTTAAATGACACTAGTGTTCCTTCATTTTTATATTTTTTAAAAGCTCTTTTCTTATAGTTTATAGCTTTTTTTAACTTTGGCCGTGAGCCACATAGGTTTTATTTTTAGCCTTTTAAACGTATTGCCCATGGGAATATACTTTGCAGTGAGTTCACAAACAGTCTTTTTGAAGAATTCCCATTTCTGTTCTGTGCCCATTGATGCCAATATTCCCTCCCAGTCTAAGTCCTGAAGAGCAGCCCTCATCCTTGGAAAATTTGCTCTCTTGAAATTAAGTGTTTTTATCTTTCCCGTATGTGATTTTTGCTTACATCTAACATCAAAAGAAATCATGTTATGGTCAGTGCTACCCAGGTGTTCCTTTATCTGAACATTAGTAATATGCTCTGCATGGTTTGAGATTACCAGGTCCAACAGAGCATCATTCCTAGTTGGGGCCTCAATAAACTGGACCATAAAAATTGTTCTGCAATAGGTTTATACATTTTTGCCCTTTAACTGTCCCAGCAGTGGCATTACTCCAGTCAATTTCTGGGTAGTTAAAATCCCCCATTATTATCACCATCCCAGCCCTTGCAGCCCTTTCCATCTGTGCAAGGAGCCGAGTCTCCACCTCCTCATTAACATTGGGTGGTCTATAACAAACTCCAATGATTAACTTTGAATTACGCACATCTGTATGCAGTTCCACCCATAATGCTTCAGACTCACACTCTTCATCCACCAGGTCCTCTTTCACACTTGCTTTGAGATCACTTCTCACATAGAGACAGACCCCTCCACCTTTCCTTTTTACCCTGTCTTTCCGAAAGTATGCATAGCCAGGAATATTAATAGCCCAGTCATGCGAGGAATGAAGCCAAGTTTCAGCAATACCGATTACATCATCGCTCTCCTGATGCACCAGAGCTTCCAACTCACCTATTTTGCTTGGCAGACTTCTTGCATTGGTGAACGAACACTTTAATGCATTAATATATTTTGACCGGTCACATACTATCCTCTTGGGTGTTCAGAGGTTGCAACTAGGACTTGCTACTATACTTACCTTGGGTTTATGTGCTTTGGTTACACTACCACTAATGCCCCTAATACTACCCTCTGGAATATGTTCCACGCTGATTATCTCTATCTCTGGACCCTCCCCACCGTAGCCTAGTTTAAAAACCCCTCTAACTTTTTGGCCATCCTTATTCCCAGCTGATCTGCACCCTCCTCATTTAGGTGCAGTCCGTCCCTTCTATAGTACTGATTATCGACTGAGAAGTCGGCCCAGTCCTCCAAGAACCCAAACCCCTCCTTACTACACCAGCTCTTCAGCCACTTGTTTACTTCCCTAATCTCCCTCTGCCTTTCTGGTGTGGCTCGATGTACCGGTAGTATTCCTGAGAATACTACCTTGGAGGTCCTTTTCCTCAATTTAGCTCCCAAGTCCCTAAAATCGTTCTTTAGGACACTCCATCTGCCTCTGACTTTGTCATTGGTGCCAACATGCACCATGACAGCTGGGTCTTCCCCAGCCCCTCCCAGTAATCTGTCCACCAGATCCGTGATTTGCCAAACCCGAGTGCCCGGTAGACAACATACAGTTCGGCGCTAGTGAATGTGTGGCTGCGACTGCGACTGGAATAGGTGCAGTCGCTGATTGTGCTTGAGGTTGCTGACTCGGGGTTCCCAAGGAGACCTGAAGCTGCTCGAAGCGGGAAGCCAGATCCTTGAGGAATCGCATCACCTGAGTCCGATTTGATTCCTGGGTCTCAAGTCTGCAGACTATGCCCTGTAATGGATCATCTATGGAAAGTGGCATGTCAGCCGGGTCCATGGCTGATCAAACTGTCAAATCACATGAAGCCAGGTGACAGATGCACACCGTTGGGGTCACCGCTAAGGTAGTGAACCCTATGGCTGACTGCTGCGGATGGAACTCTGGGTGGTTAAGGAAGGCAGGTCCACTGGAGCACAAACAGGGATCCCACAGGAAGCTAGAGCATAAGATTCCCCAGGGCGCGGAGACTAAGATCCAGCAGGTGTTCACCAGAGCCTCTAGTGGTGAGGATGGACTGGGCTGCAACTGGATCCAGGTCGCGGCCCCCAGCTCACGCTCACAGTAGGCTATAGAGCAGAGATATGCAATTAGTGGACCTCCAGCTGTTGCAAAACTACAAGTCCCATCATGCCCCTGTCTCTGGCTGTCATGCTTGTGGCTGTCAGAGTCCTGCTATGCCTCATGGGACTTGGAGTTCTGCAACAGCTGGAGGTCCGCTAATTGCATATCCCTGCTATAGAGGATAGAGGGGAAGCAGCAGGTCAGGATACAAGAGATAGTGAGGGGATAAGCCAAAGGTTGTGGCATCTAGCAGACAAGGATAAACAAAGGACACGTCAAAGGTCAAGGTCTCAAGCAGACAGGGATAGTCGAGAACAAGCCAAGATCGGTAAAACAGAGACAGACGTAGCACACGGCAAGCAGGAACCCAAACACACAATAGCTTAACAAACAACGTTGATCAGCACGGCTGGCTTGCAGTGCACAGGTTAAAATAGTGTTCCCTGATAGGGCCTGGGGTGGAGCCATGCTTGGAGGAGAGATTATTTAAGCAGCCAGGTGAGAGTGGCTGGCCTCTAAGGTGAACACATGGAGAAGGGGTAAGCTGAGAGACAAACATTACTGTATAACCATAAAGCCTAGTACACACGACCGAGAATCTCGTCAGGAAAAAATAGTATTTTTGTACTCACCGTAAAATCCTTTTCTCTGTCGTCTATGGACGGACACAGCTCCTTAATTCTTGACAGTTGGGTTATGTTCCTGTTCATAGGAGATGACTAGGCAGAACATGTTAGTTATCTTAAAACATGTAACTTTAACAGAGTTGAACAGCCCCGCCCTGGGGGCGGTCCCTTCGTACATAACCCTCCTACCTGCAGTCAGCAGCCTCAGTTCGTAGTAAAGCAGTACAAACTAAAAAAGTAGGGGTGGGTGCTGTGTCCGTCCATGGACGACAGAGAAAAGGATTTTACAGTGAGTACAAAAATCCTATTTTCTCTTTTCGTCCATGGACGGATACAGCTCCTTAATTCTTGACAGTGGGGACGTCCCAAAGCAGTGTCAAAAAAACGAGGGGTGGGCACAGCATCAAAAAAACATTTTTACCCCAAACAAGCAGAGCTCCTCAACGGAGGAGTTGCAACCTCAAAACAGTCACCTGCAAAACTTTGCGGCCGATGCTAGCATCCGAAGATGTACTCACATCAATCTTGTAAAATTTGGAAAAAACGTTAACGGACGACCAGGTCGCCGCATTACACACTTGTGATACATATGATTGAAGTCGGAAAGCCCAAGTGGCACCAAAAGCCCTGGTCGAACGTGCCGTAATGGGAAAGAGATGCCTAAGGGCATAGGCCTGGATGACGGTCCGCCTGATCCACCGAGAAATGGTGGCCGACGAGACCGCCAGGCCCCTTTTGTGGACCGGACACCAACACAAACAGTGAGTCAGACCTCCGAAACGGAGCTGTAACAGACAGGTAAACCCGCAAGGCCCATACCACGTCCAAAGTGTGGAGCGCAGACTCTCTGGGATGCGATGACCGA
Source organism: Rana muscosa (assembly GCA_029206835.1). Lineage (NCBI taxonomy): Eukaryota > Metazoa > Chordata > Amphibia > Anura > Ranidae > Rana > Rana muscosa. Next base: position 220,524,328 of record CM055119.1, on the reverse strand, counting down.
GGACACAAGGATGGAAGTACAATGTCCTCTTTCAGGTGAAAAGCCAAAATCACCTGTGGAAGAAACAAAGGTTGCGGGCGTAGTACCGCTAAATCCTTATGGAGGATCAGCATGGGGACTTGCAAGGCAAGGCCGCCAATTCAGAAACCCTTCTGACAGAAGTAAAGGCCACCTTCTGAGATTGCGTCAGGAGAGGAATTTCACTGGTGTTCTCAAAAGTAGGTTCCTGAAGAACCAAGAGCACCAGGTTCAAATCTCGAGGAGGGAGAAGTGGTCTAATTGGGGGAAGCCCTCATCAAAACTCCCGTACAAAGGTACCCACCAGAGAATGGGACGCCAACGGCCATAGAAAGAAAACACGTTTTTTAAAACCACTCCATGCTGTAAAAACAGCAGGACCTTGGGAACCGAACACGTCCGTGGATGGCACTTCATCTCTGCGCACCAGGAGACGTAGGCCTTCCAGGTGCAATGATAGATCTTGCAGGAGGAAGAATTCAGTGCCCTCAGCATGGTCGAGATGACCGAATCCAAAAGACCTCGGTCCCTTAGTACCTGGCTGACGATAACCATGCCATACGGCCAGCGGCTGCAAGGCAGGATGAAGTGTGGGACCTTGAGACAGAAAAAGGAAGGGGATTTTGCGCTAAAGACAATATATATCACACATGTAACACCACTGTCACATATTATCACTTAAAATGAAAATAGAAATAAAATGAAAATCCAATATTTAAATGGTGATGTAAATAGTGCAGAATAGTGATACGTGCTAATAATACAACCCACCAAAAACATAAATAAAGTGCACGTGCATAAATAGACTATCCAAAATGAGTCAAAAAAGTTCAATATTTCAATGAATGCTGTTCAATAAATGTCCAAAAGGTTTTAAATCAATGGGATAATATTCTGAAAATCAGGATGGAGTGAAATTGCATGAATGATGAACAGGTTTGGAGTATTGAACCTGTGGTGAATCCTACACCTGTCTCCCAATGCTCTCACCTCATTAATATAGGTCACTGGCATAGAGTATGTTCACTGACATGGACTGTGGTCTTATCTCTCCTCTATATCCTCTCCACTCCTTTGTAATCATATGGTTACATCCTCCACCAATCATGTTCTCTATGGATAGATATAGTAAAGGAAGGAGGAGGGGGGAACCAAGCTCCGACCAATACCATAGGAGAGGGATAGAAAAAGAAGCCTCTGATAGTGTAGTATTTTAAAAGAATATACAGCTTTATTAGATTAAAAAATGGACTCTTACATCACAAATAAAACAATCAGCATATATGTAGTAACCGGCGTGTGAAACGCCGTCTTACTGTTCCTCTGCTGTATTCCGATCTGTCTCTATGATGCCGCAATCCTCCTTGAGACAGAAGGTCCTTCCGCATTGGCATCCGCCAGCGCGTCCGCCACCAGGTGTACGAAGTCGGCGTACCAAGGACGCCGGGGCCAATCCAGAGCGATTAGGATCACCGGGAATCCCCTCAATCAGCACATTTAGGAGCAGCCAAGGTAGCCACATCAGTGGAGGATAGGCATAAACTAGCCTCCACGCGTCTGACGCGTCTGCCCAGGGATCCCTGGACCAGACCACGAATCTTAGCATCATGCAAACGAGTCGCGAAACCAGGAGGTCCACGTCTGACGTCCACCTCCGGCAGAGGGAGTAGAAACCCCTCCGGGTGCAAGAGCATTCCCCTCGTTCAACAACTGGTGACTCAAATAGTCCGCCAGTTAGAGTTCTACACCCTGAATGTAGACGGCCGACAGAGCCGGCACGCTTCTTCCCGTCCACCGCAAGATAACCAGAAGGTTGACATAAGCCACAGCCGTGGCATTGTCCGTCTGGAACCTGATTGGGCGGCCTTGTAGTCTCGAGGACTTCCTGATCGACCGAATTTCCAGAACATTGACTGGCAGACGTGATTCGTCCAGTGTCCAGCGACCTGGACAGACTGGACCCCCCAACCTCCCTTCAATAGAAAAGAAGGGAAAAACTTCCTGGACAGAAGTGCTGGAATGTCAGCCATCAAGTCAGATAGGCCCTGACTAGGCGATTCATCTGAATCTGATGATCCAGAGACAATGGGGATGTGTTACATAGGACCGAGTCCCCCCTCCGAGTGTAGACTCGGACAAACGGTGCTGCCTCGAAGGAGGCCATCATGAGACCCATTTCACTGCCCCCTGGAGCATCCGCAACTTTTCTGGAGGAAGAAAAAAATTCTCGCCTCTGATGAGCACAGAACCAGCCCCAGGATGGTGACTGACTATAGACACGTCTTCCTTTAATACTAAACTGAAAACAGGTTATAAAAGAAGACCATGCAGAGACCAATGATGACAATGCCATGTTGACTCAGCAAGGCTAGAATCGAAGCGAGCACCCTGGTGAAAACTCCCGGTGACGCTAGGTCAAAAAGAGTCGTAAATTAATAGTGGTTCTCCCTGACCGCTAATCACAGGAACCACTGGTGCCTGTCGCATCTGGGGACATGCCAGCTTGCGTCCCTGATGTCCAGGGACGTCCCTGGATGGAGCGAACCGACTCCATCCTGAATTTCCAAATCCCCACCCAGTCTTGAACTGCCCCATCAGGGCAGTCCGACGAGGCTGTAGGACAAAGAAACCATCCAGTGAATAAGAAAGAAAACATCGATCTTTTATGAAGCGACCACTTCACAAACTCCATGGTCGGAAAAACTGGACGGCTACACAAAGGCACTCAGGGCCTTGAGGCCTAAGAGCCATGAACAGATCTGAATCTGTCCTGCAGCGGTATGGGTATGACAACCCCCAAGAAACACTGCAATATATTGGAGAAGGAAGGTCCCAGCTTACTGTTAGCCAAAGAAAGGCAAATCTGTCAGAGCTTCCCTAGAAACTCGGTCAGCGGACCAGTATATCAGCCTTTTCCGGTTGAAGCAAAACCACCCCGGACACAGAGGCCCTAGAGGCTAAATCAGTCGCAGTGCACCTGCTGGTCGACTTATAGAGGAAGCTGATGCTCCTCCACTGCCTGGTACAAAAGCTTTGCCCAGTCATTGAGTGTCAGAGACACCAGAGACGCAGCCACTAAAGGGCGTAACGCTGACCTCAGCATGGCGAACACAGTCCTACTGATCACTTCCGAAAGGCAGGTGACCCCCCTGCCGGGAAAGTGGTACCCCTGATACCAGGGGTCAACTTCATAGGCAAAAACACATATCCTTGTGAAAATGCTCTAAAAGGAACAACGTGCGTTGAGGGACAAAAAAAGGACCTTTGCGACAAACCCAGTCCCCATCTATGAAGAGTCGTCTTCAATATAGAGTGGGTCGAGTGCGACCCAAAAAAGGGACTGACACCTTCCAGCAGCAACTTCATTGATAAGTGCTGATTGTACAAACACATAGTTTATACTGTGTATTGCGCCAAAACGCGCAATTGGAGCGTGGGAGGAAACCCACTCAGCCACAGAGAGCATAGTACATAGACATACGGTGTATGTATTTTAGTATGTGTGAATAAACATATTGAACATGTTTATGCTGTGCATAGCCCAGAAGGCGCACATACCATTGGAACGTGGGAGGAAACCGGAGCACCCGGAGGAAACCCACGCAGACACAGAGAGCAATAATACATACATTCAGTGTTGTGTATAAACATATTGCGCATGTTCCTACTGTGTATTGCGCCGAACGCGCGCATGACATTGAGCGTGGGAGAAAACCGGAGCACCCGGAGGAAACCCACGCAGACACAGAGAATAACCATACAGACATATGCTGTGAATGTATTTAGTGTCGTATATAAACATATTGTTTATGTTTAGAATGTGCATTGCGCCAAAGGCGCGCATGTCATAGAAGCAGGGGAGGAAACCGGAGCACCCGGAGGAACCCCACGCAGATACAGAGAGTAACCATACAGACACATACTGTGAATGTATTTAGTGTCGTATATAAACATATTGTTTATGTTTATAATAGGCATTGCACCGAAGGCGGGCATGTCATAGGAGCGTGGAAGGAAACCGGGGCACCTGGAGGAAACCCATGCAGACACTATAAACATAATTGTGTATGTTTAAACTATGGCGCCGAGGGCGCTTAATCCTCTCTGAATCCAATCTGAGTATAAGTGCTGCCGAAGCAAGCACCAAACTGCACAGAAAAAACAACCTCTGACCCTCAGAACAGTGGTCCTGTCAGAGCATCCCTCAGGAAATGGCGGGAAACCACAGGTGCAGGGGCACTGGCTGTTGCCTCTTAGATACTGACTCCATGTCACACAGAAAGCTCTCAGGACTAGTCAAACTAATGACCAAAGTCCTCCCCCTCCATGCTGCACCGACCGGGGGGTCACCCAGGGGACACACCTGCCCAGAATAAGACCGCGCAGCGCCACTGCCCACCTCTATACACTAAGTCTGTGTATCACTGTAATATCCATGCTGCTCTATAAGCAGTGTGTGTGGAAACAGTGAGAGAAGTTGTGAGGAGAATCGTTCTTGCCATCCAGGAGCCAGCACTATAGGCACACACTGCGCCAAAGATGGCCGCCGGACGCCTCAGGAAAGGGCGCGACCACAAGAAAATGGCCGCCCGCAATAGCAACTGCACCAGAGCGCGGCCACGGCAAGTTGGCCGCCAATGGGAAAAAGCAATGCAATAGAAAACACCTTGAAAATGGCGCCAGCGCTGTCAAAATGGTGCCCGAGCACCGCGATGTGGACGAGAAGGCCAGGCATGGGCTTCCCCGGAGTAGAGCACCCCCCACAGAGGAACGAGCTACGACACCACATGGACCCCCACCGGGACCCGGAGCCCCCCCACAGGCACACCCCGGTCGCAGCCAGCCCCGCTTGGGCAGAAGGGATAAAGGTGACAGAAAACAAGGAAGGGGAGGACAGGAGAACCCCCTTTCCCAGGAATGCCCAGCTGTTCACACACGCCGAGGCGGGGGGAACTGTACTTACCCGTCCAAACGAGGACCTGCTGGTGCGTTCCTGACAGGCCTACAACCGAGTGGTACGGAGTAGCTGTCGGCCCGGTCCACTGTGAGTGAGACAGCAAGCAGCCCAGTCATATGTGGACCCTGGAGCAGAAGCTCACCGGCCTCCCCTGGAGTCATGGGGTATGTCGTGACAGACCCGACGCCTATTTGCAAGGGACTGTAACACGTTCGATGGCCGGACCGGGGGGACTACAAGGATCTATAATATCCTGCCTGTCATGCCCAGCCTGCAGTTGATAGAAGATCTTAAAAATAAAATAAGATCAAATAAAATAATATAAAAATTTCTTCAGGACTCAGGTCCCAAAGGGAGCCACGTCCATCTCCTCTGCTAGGCAGAAAAAAACTGAGGCTGCTGACTGCAGGTAGGAGGGTTATGTACGGAGGGACCGCCCCCTGGGCGGGGCTGTTCAACTCTGTTAAAATTACATGTTTTAAGATAACTAACATGTTCTGCCTAGTCCTCTCCTATGAACAGGAACATAACCCAACTGTCAAGAATTAAGGAGCTGTGTCCGTCCATGGACGAAAAGACAAAACCCATCGTTTTTCCCTGACGAAATTCTTGACAAGAATCTTGTCCCGGCCGAGTGTACACACGCTCGATTCAAAAGAACCGCCGTTCTTTTGAATGGAACGAACGTGGTGACGTCATCAACTACGACGAGCGTGCGCTCGTCACATTTGCTGCCGTCGCCGCCATCTTGCTACACCCTACCTATGCCTAGGAAGCTACCGCGCATGCGTCAAAGTCATTTCGAGCATGCGCGGGTTTCCATGGCGACAGGTAAGCATACACACTCTCGGGTTTCTCGTCGGGAAACAGGCCGACGAGAATCCCGACGAGAAAATAGAGAGCAGGTTCTCTATTTTTCTCGTCGAGATTCTGGACAGTTTTCTTGACGAGAAACCTGAAAGCCTCGTACACACGCACGGTTTACTCGGCAAGAAAGCTCTGGCAGCAATTTTCTTGCTGGTTCTTGCCGAGAAAACCGGTCGTGTGTACGAGGCTTTACACTTGGTCACAAAGGACTCCCAGGATTCACTGTATAGCTCAGCCATGTTGAAATAACAAAGGGGAGGAAAGGGAAAGAAAACAAGGGAAAAAAGGGGAGGGAAACTAAATCACTGCAGAATATATGTAAAACAAAAGAGAGAAAAAAGAGGCAACTGGTGGCTTCAAATATATGGGGACTTATAGGGTATCTACTACCCAAATATATAGGGTATATAAAAGGATAAGATGAAGCTGACCAGTGATAATACAATTCCAATACAACTAATCACATCCCGGTTAAATCTGGAAATTAGGAAACGGAATGCCCCTGGGATGGTACGGATTAAAGCAGTGATAATGGAATTGACAAAAAAAAGGGATTTTTATAACAGCTTACCTGTAAAATCCTTTTCTTGGAGTACATCACGGGACACAGAGCGACTTAGTCATTACTAATGGGTTATATAGTTTACCTTCAGGTGTTGGCACTGGCCAATTCCAAACCGGAAGTACCCTCCCCTATATAAGCCCCTCCCACCCGGGAGCACCTCAGTTTTGTAGCCAAGCAATAAGTGTCCCAAAAAGAGGGGTGGGAGCTCTGTGTCCCGTGATGTACTCCAAGAAAAGGATTTTACAGGTAAGCTGTTATAAAAATCCCTTTTTCTTTTTCGTACATCACGGGACACAGAGCGACTTAGTCATTACTAATGGGACGTCCCAAAGCAATGCCAAATGAGGGGGGGGGGTACATAAGCTGGGCGCCATCAGGCATGAGGATCTTTTGCGGCCTGCAACACACTGCGCCCAAAGGCGACATCCTCCTGACTTCTAACGTCTACCTGATAGAATCTAGTAAACGTGTGTACCGAAGACCATGTTGCGGCCTTACATACTTGAGCCAGGGAGGCCTGGTGATGCACTGCCCATGAAGTTCCAACCGCTCTTGTGGAGTGCGCCCTAACTTTGAACGGAGGCGGTCTCTTTCTCAAGCCATAGGCTTGTATTATGACCTGTCGAATCCACTTGGCTAAAGTAGATTTTGATGCTGCCTGACCCCTTCTGGGGCCTTCCGGCAGAACAAACAAAGAATCCGTTCTGCGAATCTGAGCAGTGGCTTTTAGATAAGCTTTAACTGCTCTTACCACATCCAAAGAATGTAATAACTTTTCCTCTACTGAGTTAGGTTTGGGGAAAAAAGAAGGAAGAACCACATCTTGGTTCAAATGAAACCTCGATACCACCTTAGGAAGAAAGGCTGGATGAGGACGTAATACTACTCTGTCCTTATGGACAACCAGATATGGCTCCTTACAGGACATAGCTGCTAATTCCGACACTCTTTTAGCCGAACAAATGGCTACTAAGAAAACCAATTTCCTGGTGAGAAGAACCAAGGAAATGTGTTGTAATGGTTCAAACGGTTGTTTCTGTAGAACCGACAGAACCAGGTTTAAGTCCCAAGGACATATGGGAATACTAACCGGAGGGCTAATACGCATCACTCCTTGTATAAAGGCTTTGACTAGTGAATGCGAAGCCAAGGGCCTTTGAAAAAATATTGACAAGGCCGAAATCTGACCCTTGATAGTACTCAAGGCCAGCTTCCTATCTACAGCCCACTGTAGGAAGTCCAGAATCCTCCCTATCCTGTACTTACGTGGATGCCATTTCTTGGTCTCACACCACGTAATGTACGCTTTCCAGATCCTATAATAGATCTGCCTGGATACCGGTTTCCTGGCATTGATCATGGTAGATACCACAGAATTAGAGAGCCCTCTCTTTTTCAGAATGTGGGCTTCAATAGCCAGGCCGTCAAACCTAGGGCTGGTAAGGAAGGGTGGTATATCGGTCCTTGCGACAGCAGGTCCGGACGAAGTGGGAGGGTCCAAGGACTCCTCACTGACATTTTTACAATCTCCGCGTACCATGCCCTTCGGGGCCACGCTGGAGCCACCAGAATCACTGGTTTCTTTTCTACCCTGATTCTGCGGAGTAATCGCGGTAACAATTGTGGCGGTGGGAATGCATATATCAGCTTGAACCGATCCCAAGGGAACACTAGGGCATCCGAGCCGCAAGCTAGGGGATCCCTTGTGCGAGACACAAACCTGTCCACCTTTGCGTTGAATCTGGATGCTAGCAGATCTACATCCGGTGTTCCCCACCGCTGGCATATTGCCTGGAAAACCTCGGGGTGAAGAGACCATTCCCCCGGGCATAATTGTTGGCGACTTAGAAAGTCCGCTCTCCAATTTTCCACTCCTGGGATGAAAACCGCGGATATGGCTGGGACATATCTTTCTGCCCACTCCAGGATGCAATTTGCTTCCTTCTGGGCTGCACGACTTTTGGTGCCACCCTGATGATTGATATATGCCACTGCCGTGGCATTGTCTGATTGAATTCTGACAGGGGACCCCTGGAGTTTGGATGTCCATGCTACTAGGGCATACCGGGCTGCTCGTATCTCTAAGAGATTGATGGGCAGGGCCTTTTCTGCTTCTGACCACCTGCCCTGGAGAGACCATTGCTCCAGCACTGCCCCCCAGCCGATGAGGCTGGCATCTGTAGTGACCACCTTCCAAGAAACCGGACTGAAGGGTTTCCCTCTTTCCAGATTCTGGGGCACCAACCACCAATGGAGGCTCTTGCGAACGGAAGGGGACAGGGACATTGGTAAGTCTAAAGCCTGAACTTTTTTGTTCCAGGCTGACAGTATGGCCCTTTGCAAATTCCTTGAATGGAATTGACCGTAGGGTACCGCTTCGAATGAAGCCACCATCTTTCCCAGCAGCCTCATGCAGAGACGTATGGATGGTTTTCTTTTTGTACCCACTAAGTGGGTCAAATTTCTTAAAGACGACACCTTCTCTGGAGGTAAGAAAATCTTTCTCTGATTTGAATCCAGCCTTAGCCCTAAGTATTCCAGACTTTTGACTGGTCTTAGAGCTGACTTGTCCCGGTTGATAATCCAACCGTGATATTCCAGATACTCGATTGTCTTGTGAATAGCTACTTCCAGCTTTTCCACTGAGTGGTCTATTAGTAGCAGGTCGTCTAGATATGCCATTATCGTTACACCCTGTGTTCTTAGATTGGCCAATAATGGGGCCAGAATTTTTGTGAACACTCGTGGTGCTGTGGCCAGACCGAAAGGTAAGGCTCTGAACTGAAAATGGCGCCCTTCTACTGCAAAGCGTAGAAATTTCTGATGGGCCGGAAAGATGGGAATATGCAGATAAGCATCCCTTATGTCGATCGAGGCTAGCCATTCCTGCCCTTGTAGGGCGGTGGCTACTGATCGGATCGACTCCATCCGAAAGGTCCTGATATTTAGGAACTTGTTTAGCCCTTTTAGATTTAATATGGGCCTCACGTCCCCATTTGGTTTGGGGACTGTGAAAAGGTTCGAGTAAAACCCGAATCCGCTTTCTTCCAGGGGAACCTTCATGATTACCCCTTGGAGCAATAGTTGTTCTAGTGCCAGAAGGAGGGATCCTCTCTTTTGGGGATCTCTTGGCACGTTTGACCTCATAAATTGGGCAGGAGGAGTGCCTTTTAACTCCAGCTTGTATCCCAGACTTACTGCGGAGAGCACCCATCTGTCTCTGATGGTGTCCCGCCAGGTCTCTGTGAACAACTGAAGTCTTCCCCCCACCCGATTGAGCGGGGGCAATACTTCATGCCTTAGGGGGAGGTTTTGTACCTCTCTTGATCCAGGGCTTCTTGTTACCCTGTGATTGTCCCTGATTTCTGCCCCCTGAATTTGACCGCGGAGGCCGTCGGAACTGCTTCACAGCCGATGTGCCCGGGACTGGAGAGGTAGGCCTCTTAAAAGAAGGACTTCTACCCTTGTTCTTAACCGGTAAGAGTGAACTTTTACCGGCAGAAATTTTCTGGATATATTTGTCCAGATCTTCTCCAAATAAGCGTTCTCCATGAAATGGGAAGCTAACCAGCAGTTTTTTACAGGGAGCTTCAGCAGACCAGTTTTTGAGCCACAGAAGCCTACGCATATGTACTATAGACAGCGTAAAGCGGGAGGCCTGTTGGATTGTATCCTTTATGGCGTCCAGCGCAAAACACAAGGCTCTAGGCAGGTCAGCTAGGGCATGAGCCTGCTGATCTGGTAAGTCCCTTAAGACTTGTTTCAACTGATCTTTCACTGCTTGGCAGACTCCAATCGCTGCTACCGCAGGTTGTGTCACCATACTTGCTGTAGAGAAAGCAGATTTTAGTAAAGACTCCAATTTTTTATCTATTGGGTCTTTGAACATTGGAACATTATCTACTGGACATGTCAGTGATTTGTTAACAGAAGAGATGGCTGCGTCCACTATAGGGACCCTCCATTTTCTTATGAACTTATCCTCCATGGGATAGATCACCGGAAATCTCTTGGGGGGAGCAAATATTTTATCAGGATGCTCCCAATCCTGGTAAATAAGCCCTTCTAATAAAGGGTGGATTGGGAAGGAACAGACCGCCTGGGGAGCTTTTAGCGACCCCAGCGAGGAAACCGTAGTGGATGGTGGTTCCGCCAGAGGCATTTTAAATGCTGATCGGACCATGTTAGTCAGAGACTGAACCCATAATCTTTCAGCCTGAGAAGCTGAGAAAGGTTCTTCCACTGTTGATTCCTCTATAAGTGAATCAACCTCATCCTGATCCCCTTCAGGTAGGTCGATCTCTGTGTGGGGCTGTTCCTCCACTAACAGGCACTCTGAAGGAGGAGACGGAGATCGGACGCGCTTTTCCTGTGACAGGGAAGCAGCGATCAATGCTGTTAATCTCTCTTCCAATCCTCCCAGAGTTGAGGATAAAACCTCCTCTGTTATATATACAGGAGCTGGTGGACTGGGGACAGCCGCAGCACCAGGCATTCCTGCGGGGTTTCTACGGCTACTGACCTCTGCATTCTCAGGGGAGATTGGTGCAGTGCAAGCATGCCCAATATCCTCAGAGCCCGATGGAGACCCCTTTGGCTTCCTGGAAGATCTATTTCCGGAGCGTCTGGACGACATATCCTTTAAGCACAAAGCTGAGGTATTCCCGTCGTCATACACCAATTTTTGCTGGTAATAGTCTAACACAGGTGCTGCTATATACCAGCTGGTGTCCACTAAAGTGCCTTTCTATGGGGATGCCTGCATCAACCGCCTCTGTGTGCCACTGTTTGTTGCTAGCTCTGTTTGCATGCAGCTGACACTTGTACTGTGTCTTTTAACCATGCTGGGACGCCCGCACATGCGCAGAAGCGCCGCGGCGCGCATCGAGCGTCATCCACCCGCCCCGCCCCTTTTTTTTCATAGGAGGCGCGTGCACGCGCCCGCGCGCGCGCCCGTGCGCCAATGGCGCCCTTTTCGAAAACCAACAGAGGACTAGGAGCCAGGGCCCTTTTTGCCGGAGGGCCTGTGCGGTGGATGAACGCAGCAACAGGGCAGAGGAAGTGGATTCCCTCAGAGAAACTTACCAGCTGCCTGGATCTTTTGAGTTGAGAAAACCAAAGATCCACATTTACAAGAAAAATGGACTACAGCGGCCTCTAGTGGTTTAACACAGGTACCGCGGTCCCTGTTTTTTTTTTTTTTTCTTGACTACTATTAAAATTTTACATTTTCAGTAGTTATAGGCAAACACAGATATTTAGCGGGAATACCGTTAGGTAACAGACAGAAAGACAAATTAGGCTTGGGGGTCCCCCAATAGAACCAAGTTCCTGAGGGCCCCCACTTACCTGATCCCCGCCGCAGGACTTTGTTTGGTCCACAAAAGTCCAAACTTCACCTATCACGGCAGGCATTGTAATTAAACCTTCAGGGACCGGGTTCCCAAGGATTCCACTCCCCTGGACCTGTATAGCACCCTGCACAGACAGCGTCTTGGTCGTGGGTATGACCAGAGCTCTGGATCCCAGGGTCCAGCCCTCCTAAGAGAAGCATTACAGGCAAAACCTTGCTCTTCTGCTGCAAGGCCCGGGTACCGACCGTTTAGCTATGAAGCTTTTTTGGTGGGATCCGGAACAGCTTACTAAGGCCCAAAAGAACCTGTACGCAAGCCCAGTGAAAACACATGTTACTCTTTGGCCAACACCTTAGACACTGGCAAAAAACTGAGGTGCTCCCGGGTGGGAGGGGCTTATATAGGGGAGGGTACTTCCGGTTTGGAATTGGCCAGTGCCAACACCTGAAGGTAAACTATATAACCCATTAGTAATGACTAAGTCGCTCTGTGTCCCGTGATGTACGAAAAAGAAAAGTATGTATAAAAATAGAAAATATTTATTAAATGGAGTAAACACAATAATGACAGTTTACAGAAATTGTAGAAAAAATGGTTAAAAACACAGAACTGACATGCAAATGGTTTTGCCAAAATACATAATTCCACACCCAGATGTTGACAAGTAGGTCATTACAAAGGGGAGTGGGTGGTACCCGACATGTTTCGGAGACAAATAGTTTGGTTTATTCAAAGACCATATGTATAGTTCCTTCTTCAGGGTTTATGTAAGGGAAAAAATAATAGAATATTTCGAATAACAAAAAGAAAAAACATGATGTAAATATACGAGTAAATTAAATTATTTGTTTCTTAAATCTCTCATATGAGTCATATTTTACATATTCAATGACTAGGCATCCAAAAATCTTTTAAAGTATATTTAGATAGTTAGTAGAGTGTATAATACTTACATCCATAGAGATGTTTGCATATTTAGACAAAATGAGCATGTCAAGTGGATGGATCCTCAGAGAACGGGGGGTCCAGCCTGGATGTATAACGCACAGCCAAAACGGAAGGGGGAAGGGAGGTGAGGGGGAGGGTTGTTTGGCACCTGGCCCTTTAACAGTGGATATGTGAGTACCGATATCCAGTCATATATTAAAAGTTTTTGAGTAAGGGGGAATTTCAGGCATATGGGGATCTGTTGGTAAACGGGCCCACGCAGCACACCAAAGCTCGCAAGGACAAGCAACAGGCAGAGCAAAGAAGGATCTAATGAAAAAAGGTTGATGGACAAAAATGAGAATTGAGAAAGTAATAAGGAGTTCCAGATGAGTGTAAAAACATCACCTGGCATAAGAGGGGGGTATATCAAACATTCAAGAGAGTATTGCTCCCATACCTTAGCTCGTATGCTGGATTGTATGCGTGGATCCTGGCTGTGCGGCAATGCAAAGCCATCACAGTCAGGATTAAGTAGATCGGCGGATGCCTACAAGCCAATCGTAATGGCCCGAAATTCGCGCCAAAGAGGGGGTGGGAAATAGGGAGTGCAGGTGTATGCGGGGGACAAATGATTCAGGTCCATTCCGCATCACCTACACTCCAGGTGTGTCACTACCAAGCTGCGCCAATGCAATCCCCCGGTCCACGCGGCGTCCGGCGTCACCACGTCATACATATATATTTTTTTCTCCTTTCCCCCTTCCCTCCGTAGTCTGCAGATACTGCACATTCGCTGACATTTATAATTTCTTGCATCCAATGTTTTGTATTCATCTATTCATGTTTTATTTAAAGTGCATGATATCTAAGACTGTTCTTGATGACTAGTCTAAAACAAAACCTATATTGTTTCTTTTTAATTTTCTTGTGTTCCGTTTCACTTTTAGACAAGTTGCAAGGCTGACCGCAGGTCTGCCTGAATTTGTAGGAGGAGTCGGCAGGTATTTAAACCCGCCCGGGCTCCTCCTTTCCTGTCGACGGTTCTCTCGTGTTGACGTGCGTCATTTCCGGGGCGACCTTCGTGACGTCACTTCCGCATTTTCGTTTCTACTAGGTGGACGTGCGGGGGGCAGGGCCAGGCAGTGACGTTGGGCATCAGTGGCATCCGCTCTACATGACCCCCCAATTTGACCGCTCTTCGGTATCCCCAATTTGACCGATCCTCTGTATCCCCAGTAGTACCGATCCTCTGTATCTCAGGAGCGCCGCTCCTGAGACTCTGAGGGGAGGTGGGTGGTTGGGGGTGTTACTGCATGGTGGGGAGGTGGTAGCAGGGTGTGTGTGTCATTCACGGTATTGGCGGGCTGGGGGCGGCTCCATCCCTCCCTCAGGTCAGTAGCAGGTATAGATGTGGGAGAGACTTTTTCCTTCCCCAGATTTGGGTGCTGGCAGTGTTCTTCCTACCGCCCATCTCCCTGCTGTATGCAAGTTCAAACGCTTATCACACTGCACTCACTTCGCTTCCTTCAGCTGTGCAGTTTGGCTGAAGCAGCATCTTCCTCAGTTTGGCCTGTCTCCTGTCTCCTCCCCTATGGTATGATGTGTCTCTCAGTGATAGCCAGTGCATTCTGAGGTGATGTGGGGGGGGGGGGTTAGAGGGGCTCTTGGGGTTCCTCTCAGGCTGGGGGCAGTGTTTAAGTCAGCAGCCATATTTTGGTGTTGGATGGGGGGGGGGTCACGCGTTCGGCCTCTACGTTCGATCTCCCCCTGTGTCAGGATTCTGGTTGGAGCGTGTATGTGGTCAGTGTTTTAGTTAGTGTGCTCAGTGAGTGTAGGTTTCGGTCAGATACGGTATGCTATTCAATTTACGTTTCTCATGTTTACGTTTCTCATGTTTTACGTTTCTCATGTTTTACGTTCCTCATGTTTTACGTTTCTCATGCTAATTATGTTTCTCATGCGGTTACGTGCTTCATGCGATTATGTTTCTCATGTGATTACATCTCTCATGCTGGTTATTGTTCCCATGTGTTGCATTTCTCATGCTAAATGTTCTCATGCGATGACATTTCATGCATTTACATTTCTCATGCTAGTTATGTTCTCATGTGTTACATTTCTCATGCTGGGTGCGTTTCTCATGCGTTACGTTTCTCATGCGATTACGTTTCTCATGCTAGGTGTGTTTCTCATGTGTTACGTTTCTCATGTGTTACGTTTCTCATGTGTTTACGTTTCTCATGCGATTACGTTTCTCTTACTAGTTATGTTCTCATTCGATTACGTTCCTCATGCGATTACGTTTCTCATGCTAGTCATGTTCTCACGTGTTACGTTTCTCATGCGTTTGTTTCTCATGCGATTACATTTCTCATGCGATTACGTTTCTCATGCTAGTCACGTTCTCATGCTAGTCACGTTCTCATGTGATACGTTTCTCACGCTAGTTGTGTTTCTCGTGTGATCACGTTTCTCATGCGATCACGTTTCTCTTGCTAGTTATGTTCTCATGCGATTATGTTTCTCATGTGATTACGTTTCTCATGCGATTATGTTTCTCATGCGATTACGTTTCTCGTGCGATTATGTTTCTCATGTGATTACGTTTCTCATGCGATTACGTTTTTTCATGTGTTACGTTTCTCATGTGTTTCGTTTCTCATGTGTTACGTTTCTCATGCGTTTATGTTTCTCATGCGTTTACGTTTCTCATGCTAGGTATGTTCTCATGCGATTACGTTTCTCATGCGATTACGTTTCTCATGCGTTTCTCATGTTAGTTATGTTCTCATGCGATTACGTTTCTCATGTGGATGCGTGTCATGCGATTACGTTCTCATGGGTTTACGTTTCTCATGCGATTATGTTTATCATGCGATTACGTTTTCTCATGCTAATTATGTTCTCATGTGTTTTCATTTCTCATGCGGTTACATTTTCTCATGCTAGTTGTGTTCTCATGCGATTTACGTTTTCTCATGCAGGTTTTTACGTTTCTCATGCAGGTTCAGTCATAATGTTTCCTAGTTGGTAGCATTGGTATGTTTATTTTAGATTCATGGCGTTTCACCGCTGGGGGGTCACCCATCAAGTTTATGGGTGCTTACGGATAGAGATGAGCGTTTCTAATTGGCTTGTACGGTGGCAAGTCTCCTCATCCGTTACTCATACATTTCATGCATCTTGACATTTGTTTTCTCATATAAAGGCCTGACACGTCTTCAGGTTCATCAAGCCTGAGTGTACGTTTTTAATTTGCCTGCTACGCCTCAGGTTGCTCGGCCTTTGCAAATTCGTGGGGTTGTCACATTTTCAGTCTTGCTCATACTTTGTATTGACAGTACGTTTGGTTCATTCTTCACATTGTAGGTTTTACAATGTCACACCACGGCTGTGGTCCTATCACGTTATTCCTGAGACTGTCATGGTTAGTCCTGCACTTGCCTACATTTCATTTTTTGATTGTCTTTCTATACATGTCAGAGTCATATCTTCACGTTTAGCACTCATGGCTACACTCCACTGCTGGTTACCTATCACGTTATGGGTACCGACGGATTGAGATGTTCGTTTCTAATTGGCTTGTACGGTGGCAAGTCTCCTCATCCGTTTCTCACGGCTTTCATTACATTTTCATTCATCATGCAATTTCACTACTTACATCACTTGCCTGACACGTTTTCAGCTTCATGGGATTGAGTGTTACAATAAATTGGCCTGATTTGCCTCAGGTTGCTCGGCCTTGCTAGTTTCTTGAGACTGACACATTTTCAGTCTTGTGCTACGTATACTTTCCTGCTCGACGTTACTGCGTCTTTCATTCATGGTCATCTGCATAAGTAGCGGTAAGGGTAGGAAGGGTTTTTTCCTGGTTCTTAGGGTTCGTTGGTTATTTCTTGCTTATAACGGTGTTGTTCTTGTTTGCAGAGCTCATGTCACAGGCAGTAGATATCGAAGACTTTGTCGCCATCCGTCCTTCTCCGGTTAGGGTTCTGTACATAGTAGCTCGCCCTCCTTTTAACCTCCCGATTCGGCCATCTCTCTGGCAGTGGCATGGGATCAGGTGGAAGGGTCTTGGTCCTTTAGCAGCCATTGGATACCTACGCACTGGCACACGGCTGGATGCTCTCCCATGTAGTAGGCTGTTAGGTAGTCGTCCACTGCCGGGACGGTTTCTTCCTCTTTGTAGTGTCCAAACGGGTCCTGCTGATCTACGGAAACGGGCGTCGCTGAAGCTTGATCAACAAGTAATTTTCAATTTTAACCTAGGAAGCTCATGACACCGTCTGGGATACCTTCCAGGCTTTTCCATCTCGGTATCCTGGTTTCTTTTGTCACGAACATTTAATGTCTACTTGCTTTCGTTGTCTTTTAGTTTTATTTTTGGCACTTCAGCTCAAGCGATCCTACAAGCTGGTGCTCAGTCACAGTCTTAGTTCAACTCATGATGGCGTCTGCACATGTGCCCAGGGATAGGCCATTTACCTTTCCCTGGTGCGCCCTTCTTCGCTAGCTCAGTGCTTGTCATGTTGCTGTTCCCTGCTGCCTAAACTAGGGTTGCTCCTTATGCTCACACCGGCCGTGCTTTCAGTATAGGTGCAGTGTCTACTGCTTCTCGCCGGGGGGTCCGTATTCACGTTGTTGAGGAGTTAGGTTGGTGGGGTTCAGCATTCATTTCCGGACATGTTCCGGATCCACATGTCGAGTTATCACAGGCTTTCTTGCATTGGCTGCTCGAGGTTGCATTTGGTTACTTTCTTTTTAAACCATAGATTTTTATTGGTTTTTCTTGTTTTTTCCACAGTGTATACAGAATATATGATACATTATACAGTACAGAGTCATACAATGTGATTAACAAGTATAGATCCTAAGGGGAGGAGTATAACCTGCAAGTTATGTATGGAACTACACAAGTAGGGATTAGCATAAGCCTCACTAGGAGGATAAGCCTGTCACCCCTTTAGGGTTCACACTGTGAGCAGGCTACTTGTATGGACGATGCTGTGTAGTTCGTCCCGGACCTTAATGAGGGTCCAAGGATTTCAGTTAAACATTAGGATCAGGAACGCTTAAACTGTAACCAATATTAAACAAGGATAAGTCTAAACTATGTGGGTAAGCATATTTGGACAAGCATTCCTAGTCATACCTTACTATTAGATAGTTCATACCACTAGACGTTGATGGAGATCATTCATCAAATCATAATATAGCATATTCTGTCATATTTGTGAGAGGGCGTATTTGGATGTTTTCCATATTTCCCAGTTTCTATGGAAGTTTAGGGAACGTCTTTCGGTATAAGCAAGCATCCTTTCCATAGTATATTGTGAATTTACTCTAGCTATGACTACTGAGATATTGGGAGGCGCTTGGGAGCGCCATTCTTTTGCAATCGATATGCGCGCTGCGAACATGACGTGAGTGACCACTTTTCTCATTAGAGGAGGGAAGTTTTCTATCCCCAGGTTCAATATTGCAAGTGCAGCGTTAATAGTATAATCTATTCCGGTGATTTTCAGAACGAGTGATTGCACTTTTAACCAGAATGTGTGTAGTACATCACAACTCCAGAATATATGGATTAGACTACCTGTGGATTTGCAATTTCTCCAGCATAAAGGCGAAGTATCAGAGTTCATTTTATTAAGGCGGGCCGGGGTAAAGTACCATCTGTGTAGGAGTTTTTGAGCATTATCCCAGTGGTCCACGCATGCCGAAGATTTACTGTTGTATTGTATTGCTTTATGCCACTGGTGTAAAGGGAATTCTTTCTGAAGTTCTTGTTCCCATTTATGCATACATGGGAGCTTAGTTTGGACATAGAGTGGGGACGCGTATTTGTAAAAGAGGGATATACCTTTGAGGTTATTTGGGGGTTTGCTCATAAGAAAATCCCACAGTCTCTGCGGGATTTCTATTGTTTTAATTGGTGTACTACGCCAATAATGATGTATCTGGAAGGCCCTGTAGTTATCTATTACACTCTTTGCATTCAAAGTTGGGACTGTGAAGTGCATTCCCACCTTTCTCCAAGATTGTGCCGAGAAGTTAGGTATTAAATATTCATAGGATGCAAGTGGGAGAATTAGTTTGTGGGTGGGGGTATCAGTGAAGCGGGTATTGGTTAGGGAGGACCAAGCATCTATGGATGCTTGTATAGTTGGGTACGATGGAGCGATGGTTCTATGATTAATGCTGGCAGCAAAAGCTAATGCCGGAAGATTATGACCAGGTGTGACTGTGCTTTCAATGTCTGACCATCGGTTGTCTGTTTGGCAGGAGAACCAGTATCTTAGTTGATCTAAAATTGCAGCCCTATAGTATAGTTGGGCATTCGGCAATCCCACCCCTCCAAGATGCTTAGGTTTGTAGAGCTGTGCTAGTGCAACTCTTGGTTTTTTACCCCCCCAAATAAACTTTTTCAGAGATGCCTCTAATTGCGTAAAGAATTTTTGGGGTACTGGGATGGGCAGTGTCCTGAAGTAGTAAAGGAGTTTAGGCAATACCTGCATTTGGTACGCGGCTACCCTCCCCAGCCAAGTGAGATGTAGGGTGCCGATTTGATTAAGTTCCGCATCTATTCTACTCAGTAGCGGGGGGTAGTTAGTCGGGTAGATTTTGGCGGATGATGAGGTTAGCTGCACACCCAAGTACGTAATAGCCGGGGGATCCCAGTTGCAAGGGAATATGGTTTGTAATCTAGTTTTTTCTTCGCTTGGGATGTTAAGTGTTAGAGCGTAGCATTTAGATGTGTTGACTTTGTAAAAGGAGATCTGCCCAAATTTGTATAATATATTTTGGATGGCTGGTAGAGATGTCGATGGGTTGGAGACAGTGAGAATGATGTCATCCACGAAAAGTCCTATTTTATGGGCTCCAGAACCAGATTCTATGCCTGTGATTTCTACATTGGACCTGATCGATTCCGCTAGAGGTTCTATAACTAGGGAGAAGATAATTGGGGATAGTGGGCATCCTTGTCGGGTGCCATTTGATAATTTAAAGGTGTCAGAGAGCATACTGGACGTGTATACTCTGGCAGTAGGGTTAGAATATAGGGACATTATGGCCATGTGAATTGGACCTGATATTCCGAATTTGTGTAGAGTCTTTGACAGATATCCCCAATGGACCCTGTCAAAGGCCTTTTCTGCGTCAAGAGCTAGGAAGGTACTAGGTGTTCGCGTGACCTCTGCTAAGCGTAGAAGGTTTAGCATTCGTCTAGTGCTATCTGGGGCTTGTCTACCTTTCACAAAGCCAACTTGATCCAAACCTATAAGAGAGGTAGTTACATCCATCAGTCTATTTGCTAGAATTTTGGCATATATTTTCAGGTCGGAGTTTAACAGTGATATAGGCCTAAAATTTTGTGGCAGCGACGAGTCTTTGCCAGGTTTTGGTAATGTAACTATTATCGCTTGGAGCATTTCATTCGGGAAGGAGCCTGATGAAGCTGCAATGTTAAAAATTTTCACTAGTTCAGGTGTTAGGAGCGAAGAAAACGCTTTATAATACTCAGCTGAGAAGCCGTCTGCGCCTGGAGATTTATGCATGGGTAGTGATGTAATAACATCCTCAACTTCCTGGGTGGAAATGGGAGCATTCAGTTTTTGCAGGTAAATTGGCTCTATACACGGAAGGTGTACACTACTTAAAAAGTCATCAATCTCTTTGTCTGAAGGTTGATGAGTAGATGAATCTACATTAAGATTGTACAAGGATTCATAATAGTCCTTAAACGCATTGGCAATATCTTTAGGATTGCTAAGCGACTCCTTGGAGACGTGGTGCTTGATGTGCTTAAGATTGGAGCGTACCTGTCGTTTCTTAAGTTGGGAGGCTAGGATTTTACCCGCTTTATTATTTTGGGAATAGTATGAAACTTTCAATCTTTTAAAGTAAGTGTCATAATCTGCTCTAATTTCCTGTCTTAGATCCTCACGGCAGGCAGTGAGGCGTTTAAGGATATTGTCAGATTTGGTGTCTGTGTTTTTGTGCTGTGTTTCTAAATCTGCTATGGATTCCTGTAGCTGTGTCATGCGTTGTAATTTTTTCCTCTTTTCCCTGGAGGCAATTTGGATAAGAGTACCCCTAGCAAAAGCTTTGTGTGCACACCAGGTGGTCATAGGGGAGCATTCCCCATTATCATTGATCTTAAAATATTCTGTCAACCTTCCCTCTATCTCATCTCTGATCTTGGGGTGCGACAGGAGGAAGGTATTATTACGCCACAGAGGCCTGTGAGAGAATTTGCCGGTATCCACAATCCCAATAGTCACTGGCGCATGGTCCGACCATGTGATATTATGGATGTCAGCAGTTTGGACATTTTGCAATGTGTGTATATCAGTTAGGAAGAGATCAATTCTTGAATAGCTATCATGTACCGTTGAATAATACGTATAGTCTCTTTCATTAGACCTAAGGCAGCGCCATGGATCAAAGAGCCGTTCTTCATGGCACAATGATCCTAATGAGGGCCTACGCCTACGGGCTACTGAAGACACGTCTAATTCTTCGTTCATAACTATATTGAGATCACCACATAATATCAGACCACCCTTTTGTAGCTTCTTAGCCAGCTTAATAATCTTGCGAATAAATTTCAAAGGTCTTACATTGGGCGCATAAACATTCACTAGTGTGTAGATGGTTCGGTTCACTTCAACTACTAATATAAGGTAGCGTCCAAGGGGGTCAGCATGTTCCTGTAAAAGAGAAAAGGTTAATGTGTCCTTGAAAGCAGTCATTACCCCATTCTTTTTTGTAGAGTTTTTGGCAGTAAAGATATGTGGGAATCTGACGTGTGTACATTTTGGGGGGTTCACACTAGAAAAATGAGTCTCTTGTACACATAAGATCTCACACTGTGAGTCCATGGCGGATTTCCAGAGGGCTCTCCTTTTATGCGGGCTATTCAACCCCCTCACATTATATGACATAAGCTTAAGGGTCATTCCATTGAAGTGTTGCGCATTGCTGCCATCTAGTGGTTGGTCCTATTAGTAGTATCCTTATTCCAGGTATGTTCAGAGTGCTTGTGATCCGAAAAAGAGAAAAGTAAAACTGTTTCGTAACTTGAGAAGTAACAAAAAAACTAATCAGAGTCAACTGAAGAAAAACTGTACATGCGTCATAAAGGATAGGCCGCTTGGTATGCGGCAAACAGGTTACGGAAAGCATCTCGTAACTTATGTGGGGGAAAAGGTGAATAGACATTCAACCATACAGCCGAACATCGGGCGTATTGATTAGTCACTCATAGAATATGAGAAGGTCAAAAGGTATCAGGCTTGCAGTGTCCCTGGGAGAGAGGAAAAGGCAGTCTAAGAGAGACACTGGACATCATGTCAAACTTGGATACAGTGGTTATTTACCCTTGTTCTGGCGAGAGTTGTTGCGGCTTTGGCGTGGAGGATTCATGTCCGCAGGGATTCCATCCGCGGGTAGAAGATGCCATTTACGGAGAAGCTCTAGCCCTTTTTCCAGAGTCGCAATTGTATGCGATACATTATTCATGTCCACTAGCAATTTAGCCGGGAAGCCCCATTTGTAGAGGATTTTATGATTGCGCAGCATTTTGGTAATCGGAACCAGGTCTCGCCTGGCGGACAGGGTAGCTTGCGACAAGTCAGCATATAGCGCAATTCCAGAAAATGGATCAGGGAGAGCAGGGTGTTGTCTTGCAAAACGCATGAGCTGATCCTTTACATGGTAAAAATGTATTCTTGCAATAACATCTCGGGGGATTTGATCGGGCAGGAAAGAGGGTTTAGGCAGTCTGTGGGCCCTGTCAATGGTGATGTCTGCTGAACTCAATGACGGAAGGGCTGTCAGCATAAGCTTTTGCAGGTACGCTGTGAGTTCAGCAGGCTTGACTGTCTCAGGTATCCCTCTAAATTTAATATTATTCCTCCTTGCCCTGTCCTCAAGGTCAGCCATCTTAAGGCGCATAGCTTTAATCTCGTCTTCCACCTCAAAGTGAGCATCAACAAGCTCATTGTGTGCCAATGTAAAATCCTCCATTTTTTTTCCACATATTCTACCCTGCTAGCCACCGCAGCAACTTCTTTTTGTGTGATATGCATAAACGCTGCCATGTCATGTTGGAGGGCCCCCCGCAGGGTTTGCAGCATTTCTTTCATTGTGGTATCTATAATGGGCATCCCTGAGGTGGGAAATGCATCCAGCTGTTGATTATAGTTGGAGGATTCCTCCATTTCTTCCCCTGCAGTTTCCGTGTCATTCAGAGGCTCCCCTCCATCCCCCACCCTTCTCCTTTGTTTAGCAGGGCTATTAAAAGGTGATGATGCTGAATTAAGGGATTGGGGATGTGACTCACCCGAGGATTGCAGTGGATTGCTGGAAGGCTGCATCATGGAGGCTGAGGAACGGCTCCCGGCGCGGGCGCCATCTTGGATTTCTCGGCCCGCTAATGGAGGGAAGAAATCCGTTAGTTTTCGGGGTCCCTCTCTCTCCTTGCGTTTCAGCATTGTTGCCACACTGTACCCCTCGTCTTTCCCAGTCGATCGATATATTTTTTTGTGATGCCTGTACCGCTGTGAGCCGCGTTAGTACACCCGGTGTGTCAGAGCTCACCTAACACACATCCATCAGCTCTGGCTGCCGGCTCCGCCCCCCGCATTTGGTTACTTTCAATTGAGTCTCTTTGCGAATTCATCCTACTGTCTTGTTTTTATGCCTTTTAGGCATACCGACCATGTGACCCCGGCACACCCCAGGTCACTTTCCCTGTTTTCCCCTCAGACATTTCCAGCACGAATATCTGGGACTCTGAGTACAAGTTGGAAGGCTGACCGCAGGTCTGCCTGAATTTGTAGGAGGAGTTGGCAGGTATTTAAACCCGCCCGTGCTCCTCCTTTCCTGTCGACGGTTCTCTCGTGTCCCACCCACCCTTCCCCTTTTTTCTTGTTATTTCTTCTCTTTTACTTCTACTTGGGTATGCCCCCTATTAGGCATACCGATCATGTGACCCCGGCACACCCCAGGTCACTTTCCCTGTTTTCCCCTCAGACATTTCCAGCATGAATACCTGGGACTCTGAGTACAATTGCAATACGAAATAGACAACATGTCATCTCTGTAAGGATGGACCCTCCAACAGCTTGTAGGTCCCGCTCCGGTGATCGCACCTTTACTCCTTAATAATTTCAACCTTGATCTGTTGGTATGGCCCCCCTGGTGCATCAAGGCTCCCCAGCACAGGGGAGCCCCAACTGGCTTTCAGACACTTTGGGGTAGCACTCGCTTCTTGAGTGCAATTAGGCGGTAGCCTGGGAGAGTCTTTCTCCCACGCGCCCTGGGCATTTTCCATTCTGCCAGTCACTTCCGCCCTTAATGTGCTGGCGGTCACGTCGACATCTGACGCCACTGCCTATGACGCGGTGACGCCGGACGCCACGTGGACCAGGGGATTGCATTGGTGCAGCTTGGTAGTGACACACCTGGAGTGTAGGTGATGCGGGATGGACCTGAATCATTGGTCCCCCGCATACTCCTGCACTGCCTATTTCCCACCCCCTCTTTGGCGCGAACTTCAGGCCATTACGATTGGCTTGTAGGCATCCGCCAATCTACTTAATCCTGACTGAGATGGCTTTGCATTGCCGCACAGCCAGGATCCACGCATACAATCCAGCATACGAGCTACGGTATGGGAGCACTACTCTCTTGAATGTTTGATATACCCCCCTCTTATGCCAGGTGATGTTTTTACACTCATCTGGAACTCCTTATTACTTTCTCAATTCTCATTTTTGTCCATCAACCTTGTTTCATTTTTTCATTAGATCATACTTTGCGCTGCCTGTTGCTTGTCCTTGTGAGTTTTGGTGTGCTGCGCGGGCCCGTTTACCAACAGATCTCCATATGCCTGAAATTCCCCCTTACTCTAAAACTTTTAATATATGACTGGATATTGGTACTCACATATCCACTGTTAAAGGGCCAGGTGCCAAACAACCCTGCCCTTCACCTCTGTTCCCCCTTCCGTTTTGGCTGTGCATTATACTTCCAGGCTGGACCCCCCATTCTCTGAGGATCCATCCACTTGACATGCTCATTTTGTTTAAATATGCAAACATCTCTATGGGATGTAAGTATTATGCACTTTACTAACTATATAAATATACTTTAAAAGATTTTTGGATGCCTAGTCATTGAATGATATGTAAAATATGACTCATATGAGAGATTTAAGAAACAAATAATTGAATTTACTTGTATATTTACATCATGTTTTTTCTTTTTGTTATTAGAAAATTCTATTATTTTTGCCCTTACATATACCCTGAAGAAGGAACTATACATATGGTCTTTGAATAAACCAAACTATTTGTCTCCGAAACATGTCGGGTACCACCCACTCCCCTTTGTAATGACCTACTTGTCAACATCTGGGTGTGGAATTATGTATTTTGGCAAATCCATTTGCATGTCAGTTCTTAGTTTTTAACCAATTTTTCTACAATTTCTGTAAACTGTCATTATTGTATTTACTCCATTCAAAAAATATTTTCTATTTTTATACATACTTTTTTGTCAATTCCATTATCACTGCTCTAATCCGTACCATCCCAGGGGCATTCCTTTTCCTAATTTCCAGATTTAACCGGGATGTGATTAGTTGTATTGGAATTGTATTATCACTGGTCAGCTTCATCTTATCCTTTTATATACCCTATATATTTGGGTAGTAGATACCCGATAAGTCCCCATATATTCGAAGCCACCAGTTGCCTCTTTTTTCTCTCTTTTGTTTTACATATATTCTGCAGTGATTTTGTTTCCCTCCCCTTTTTTCCCTTGTTTTCTTTCCCTTTCCTCTTCTTTGTTATTTCAACATGGCTGAGCTATACGGTGAATCCTGGGAGTCCTTTTTGACCAAGTTACAATCTGACTACGGTCAAAATGAATCTCGAGAATCGGAACTAAATTTCCTTTTTTCCAATCTTACTAAATGGCTAGAAAAAAAAGTCTTTGATGCATTGGCATGTGAAAACCTTTGATGAATATATTAGGGATGATCTGAATCCCCTCGGACTACAGGTCCAGATTTTCCCTTCTTTTAAAAATTTGGACCCAATGTTCAAAATTGCATGGGAGAACAATTTAAAATTATTCTCTTTGGGCATGATGAAACTTTTAACTGATGAATACCAAAAACGTCTGATTGACATTAATGCCAATGTTGATAAAATCTATTCCTAAAATTAAACTGCTTCAGACCCACTGCACTTACAAAGACCTTAATGAAAAATTAAAAACTCACATCGAATTATTTAACAAATCCATCTTATCTAAAAGGGAATTTAAATAGATGAGAGGCAAACAGGCCTTTGGGGAGGGTAGAGCCTACAAGTGGTCCCACAACACAAATCACAGATTCTCACACAGAAATGAATCACAACATTTAGCATAATCTGACATGTCTGACACTTCCTCTGTATCATCAAATATGTCATGTTTATCATCAAGACACAAACGCACTAGACAGCCCAAGAGAAGCTGTGATTTTAAAAACTCTTCTAGCATCAGCACTAAACGTCCACCCAAACAACATTCGCGCACTCCGTTCCAAATGCCCCAGCCTTGGCAACCTCTGATGCGGCCAGCGCTGGCGCAGGATTAACGACTGGAACTAGCACCAACACTTTTGTTACCCCTAAAGTTCCCCCCATGTTTTCCAAAAACCAGGGAAACTCACAAGTGCCCCCAAACCAGACTCCACCCTAACAGCACACCCCAGGTCTTCATCTTTTCACATGATCAATCTTTCTTCACATGTCCTTACCACTGATAAAATCTCGGTACTATGTAAAGGGTTGACCTTTTGCCCTAATAAACCAACTGATAAATTTGAGGTCACCAAGACCTTCACCTATGTAGCAGGATGTCCATATGTAAGAAGGAATCCGGCTCCCTCCGGTGGTATAAGTGTTACAATGCAACTAATGCACTTTGGGACAGATATCAGCTAGGAAAAAAGACTTTGTTGCTTTTAGTAAAAGACAGACTACATTACCCAGGGTGCATGGCAACACCGCAAAGCATTCTGGGCAGACTACTTAAACCAGGGGAGGGGCCAGCGTCTCTCTCTCTGGATCCAGCTCTCAATCAAGCAGGAAGTTGGCACGGAGGCCTGCTTCCTAAGGATTAGGCCGGAAGCCTGGGCCTAAATTACGGGAGTGCCTGAGTGATTTCCAGCAGAGGATCATCCACAGCGTCCTGTGATTGCCCAGCAGAGACTGGAGTCGTCCATCACCATATGCTGTTAGTGACGGAGTCCGGAGACTGCAGCTGAAGCAGAAGCGTGGAGATCGAGTGACCGGGACAAGCCAGAGGAGACTATCTGAAAGTCGGACCTGTTTGGTGAGAAGGGCACCTGCCCAGAATTTACTACTAGCCTGGAATACCCCGACTTGATCCGGATAGTCAGGGAGCCGGAGGCCATGTTGGAAGACAAAAGGAGGAGTCAACACACCGAACCAACTGCCCGAGTCAGAATGTTAAGTGCAGAAGAAGGTGATTCAGAAGTTGAACTCCTAAAGACCCAGGTGTCACAACTAGTAGAAATGGTGTCCATGCTGACTAGCCAGGCCTCTGTGCCACACAACAAGAACACGTCAGAGGAACCAAAAAAAACTCCTAGCTCCAATATGGAACTAGTACAGAAGCCTAAGAGATTGATAACATGCTTCAATTGTGGGGGAATCGGGCATGTTAGAGCAGTGTGTCCCAGCCCAGATGAAGTTGCATCCAGATATCGCAAGCCGGCGGAAAACTTCAGAGGGCCCCGGTGAAGGAGTCAGCCGGGCGCTCACCAGTTTCCACGAACTCCTTCAAGAAGTCCAATGATCCAAAACATCAGAGTCAGGGACCTAAACCTCTGCCAATTAGGCCCCGTCCCACAACTCAGGCTGCTGTTGAACAGAAGGCCAGTGCACACCAGACCCAGAAGGGACTGAGACCCACCGGAAACTCAAGAAAAAAAGAAGTGAGGGTACAGGTAACTGAACCCAGCAAGAAGTCTGTGTTGAAGGAGTTCCCTGCCAAGTTAGTGGGGCCTTCTCCAGTAGTCTCCATACAAGTAGAAGGGATCTACACCAAGGCTCTTCTTGACACTGGGGCTCAAGTGACTCTTCTGTATAGGGATTTCTATGATAAACATCTTAAACATCTGCCCCTACAGAAATTAGAGGAACTGGAAATATGGGGTATTGGAACTCAGAGCTTTCCCTATGACGGTTACCTGCCAGTCAAGCTGACTTTTGATCCCTCAGTGGCTGGGGAGACAGAGACCTTCGATACTCTGACAGTAGTGTGCCCTCGCCCACCAGGGGCCAGCAAGAGCTCACTCATCATAGGGACCAACACTGATCTAGTCAGGCGACTGCTGACACCGTTGGCCCAACAGGAAGAAGCCCCAACCACAGGAGTCCACCCCATGTTAAGGCAAGCCTACCAGCGCCTAGTACTGGAGCAGAAGGCCCCGGCTGAGGGAGTTGGCAAGATTTGGAAGCTAGACAAGACGGAGAAGGTATTACAACCGGGAGAGGTGACTTGCCTGAGGGCTTCTGTCAAGCTCACATGGAAACAGCCAGGCCCCTTCATTGTCTTCGAACCAGGCCCACAGGAAAGACAGAAAGGGATTGAAGTAATCCCCGAAGTGATCCCATTGAAGGCCCTACAGAAAAGCCATGGGAGGGTTTCAGTGAGTATAAGGAACACTGCTAATACACCAGTGAAGGTGCCGGCCAGAATGCTGTTGGGCCAGGTGAATCCAGCCACCCCCATTGCCCCGTGTGAATTGAAGAAAGAAGAAAGGGGTGAAGTCACCATAGAGAAGCTCTGTTCTGAAGACACGGCCCTCCCACCAGAATGGAGAAAAGGGGCCAAAGCTCAACTTGCAAGGTGGGAAAAGATCTTCTCTAAAGATGAGTTTGATGTGGGGTGCGCAAGGAGTGCCACTCACAAGATACGCTTACAAGAAGATAAGCCCTTTAGAGAGAGAGTTCGACGGGTCCCACTGGGTGACTTAGAAGACTTGCGGGAACAGTTGGCTGAGTTGAAGAGGACGGGGATTATTCGAGAATCCAGGAGCCCTTACGCTTCCCCAATAGTGGTAGTCCGAAAGAAGAACGGGTCGCTGAGACTGTGTATCGACTACAGAACACTAAACAGAAGGACCATCCCAGATCAATACACCACTCCCCGAATTGAAGACGCCCTGCAGAGTCTGTCAGGGGCCAAGTGGTTCAGTGTAATGGATCTAAAAAGTGGATATTACCAAATCCCCATGCACCCTGAGGATCGGGAGAAGACAGCCTTCATCACCCCTGTGGGGTTCTTTGAGTTCAACCGTATGCCTCAAGGGTTATCAGGAGCCCCCGCCACTTTCCAAAGGCTAATGGAGAGAACCGTCGGGGACATGAATCTAATAGAGGTACTGGTATATTTGGATGACGTCATCGTGTTCGGGAGAACCCTAGAAGAGCATGAAGAGAGACTGGAGAAGGTCCTGAAGAGGCTCAGTGAAGAGGGCCTGAAACTCTCCCCAGAGAAGTGTCAATTTTACCAGTCCTCAGTCCATTACCTGGGCCATATCGTTTCTGCAGAAGGGGTGGCCACGGACCCAGAGAAGCTGGATGCCGTCACCTCTTGGCCGAGACCTACCAACGTGACTGAGCTTCGGTCATTCCTGGGGTTCTGTTCTTACTACAGAAGATTTGTAGAAGGATTCGCCAAGATTGCCAGACCCCTGAACGAGTTACTCAGAAACGAAGGGGAAGATGATGTTCCAGAGCTGGTCAGACCAGTGAAACTCACCATGGGACCCCGAAGGCCCAAAGAGTCGATTCAAGACCAGTGGACAGGGGAGTGCGAGGAAGCCTTCCAGATGTTAAAGAAGAGTCTTACCACTGCACCAGTCCTGGCCTATGCTGATCCAAAGAAGCCTTATGAACTGCATGTAGATGCCAGCCGAGATGGGCTGGGTGGGGTGCTGTACCAGGAACATGATGGTTACCTAAGACCCGTCGCATATGTGAGCAGGAGTCTGATACCTGCTGAGAAGAATTACCCCACCCACAAGCTTGAATTCCTGGCCTTGAAATGGGCAGTGGTAGACAAACTGAGAGACTACCTATATGGGGCGGAGTTTGTGGTGAAGACAGATAATAACCGGCTCACCTACCTTCTGACCACTGCCAAGTTGGATGCAACGGGACACCGGTGGTTGGCTGCCCTTTCAAGCTTCACCTTCAGCTTGAAGTACCGACCCGGAGTGGGAAATAGGGATGCAGATGCCCTGTCCAGGAGGTCTCATGCCCCCACCGACCCTACCGAAGAATGGGCCCAACTAGACCCAGAGGGAGTGCGAGCCCTATATCAGGGGACAGAACTTCAAGCCAGAGGTGGGTCAAGAGCCGAAGAAATTGGGGTCTCAGCTGTTGGAGTACCGAAGTGCTATTGCAGTGTGACACAAGTCGAAGGGGAGGGCTTGCCCAAGCTGACAAAAAGGGATTTGAGAAAGGAGCAAGAAGAAGACTCTTTAGGGAAACTCCTGATAAAGGCCCTGGAAAGCCAGCGTCCCGAGATGCTTGAAACAGACTCCCCAAGAGAAGCCCGATTGTTGCGCAGGGAGTGGGATCGGCTACACATACGTCAAGGGGTGGTCTACCGAAGGGGCCCCTCTGACGACTCAGAAGAGAAGTGGCAGCTGTTTCTACCAGCCAAATATCGAGAAGCGGTCCTAGCTGCCCTCCATGACAACCATGGTCACCTAGGGTCCGAACTGACTTTTCACCTTGTACGGGATAGGTTCTATTGGCCCTGCATGCGGGCTGAAGTGGAAGGATATTGCCATTCCTGTGTCCGATGCATTCAAAGGAAGACCTTGCCACGTCAAGCAGCCCCAATGGGCCATCTGCAAAGTCAGTGACCTATGGAACTGGTGTGCATTGACTTCCTTTGCCTGGAGCCTGATCTGAGTGGTCAAGGGAATGTCTTGGTGATAACAGATCACTTTACCAGATATGCTCAAGCATTCCCAACAAAAGACCAGAAGGCCTCAACAGTAGCCAAAGTACTGGTAGAAAAATTCTTTGTGCACTATGGTCTACCCCAACGCCTTCATTCAGATCAGGGCAGAGACTTTGAAAGCAAATTAATAAAGAAGTTATTAGACCTGTTAGGCATCCAGAAGACCAGGACAACCCCTTATCACCCACAAGGAGATGCTCAGCCTGAACGGTTTAACCGGACTCTCTTGGATATGTTGGGGACTCTGAGTTCAGAGAAAAAGCAGCATTGGAGCAAGCATGTAGCTGCCATAGTGCATGCCTACAATAGCACTGCCAGTGATGTCACCGGGTATTCCCCATACCGTTTGATGTTCGGGCGGGAGGCTCGGTTGCCAGTGGACTTGGCCTTTGGCATATCGCTGGATCATACCTCAGCAGCATCCCACAAGGGGTATGTAGACCGATTGAGAAAGAGTCTGAAGACAGCTTTTGAAAAGGCCCAAGCAGCATCTGACCAACGGGGGCTGAGAAATAAAAGAAACTTTGACCTAAGAGTCAGAATTCAAGATTTACAGCCAGGAGATAGAGTGCTGTTGAGGAACTTGGGAATTCCGGGAAAACATAAGTTGGCTGACCGTTGGAAATCCCAACCTTATGTTATCTGCAAGAAGCTGGAAAACCTTCCTGTGTACCAAATTAGGCCAGAAGGAAGCGTGGGACCGTTAAAGACCTGGCACAGGAATCACTTGTTGCCCCTCTCCGAGGCAGTTCGCATGCCTCCTGCATCTGACTCACAAGAAACCCCTTCAACTTCTCAAGGTTCCAGACCCATCACCCGATCTCAAACAGTGCTTCCAGATGTGAGAGATGGAGACTCTGACAATGAAGGTCAAGAGGATGAAGAAGCAGAATCTGACTGGTTGTGGTCATCCCAATTGCCAGAACCCATGACCACCTCCCAAACCTCACCCAAAACAGTTGACAATGGAACTCTTCGGGCAGAAGCTCCTGAATTCGTGCCTTCAAACATTCTCATTGAGGAGGTAGCTGATGACTCAGACTCTTTGTCAATGGAAGACCCAGAAGAAGGGTCGTTGTCTCTATCTGAAGGAGAGCGGGACGCTCCTGAAGTTCTGGAGCCCAACATGCCTGAACTAGATGAGGAAGCCCCTGAAGAGCTTCTAGAAACAGCCAGCCCCAATGTCCTTGAGAATATGATACCTAAAGAGCAGAGGGAAAGAAGAGTAATTCACCCCCCAAAAAGACTGACGTACGACCAATTGGGTGAATGCTCTGAGGAGGCCATCATCACTTCTAAGAGAACCATTGATCAGTCTAGCTCTTCCACTCCAGATTCAGTGGAAGACAACCCCAGCTCACTCCCTAGCACATCTGAAACAGACACCCAAGTGTCGGTGGTCCGTATACAGGGCAACCTCCCTCCTTGTGATAATTGGTGGGAGGTTCCTCTGTCGGCTCTGTGTTATGATATGAGCTGTTTAAGTTTAAATCCTGCTTATGAAAAGGCAAGTTGTTTATTGTCATGCATAAACTAACAAATTTCCCTGCAGGTATTGCCAAAGTATGTGTTAGGTTACATACTGTTGTCCTCTTTGGGGACCAAAGACTTTAAGTGGGGGGAGTGTGTAGCAGGATGTCCATATGTAAGAAGGAATCCGGCTCCCTCCGGTGGTATAAGTGTTACAATGCAACTAATGCACTTTGGGACAGATATCAGCTAGGAGCAAAGACTTTGTTGCTTTTAGTAAAAGACAGACTACATTACCCAGGGTGCATTGCAACACCGCAAAGCATTCTGGGCAGACTACTTAAACCAGGGGAGGGGCCAGCGTCTCTCTCTCTGGATCCAGCTCTCAATCAAGCAGGAAGTTGGCACGGAGGCCTGCTTCCTAAGGATTAGGCCGGAAGCCTGGGCCTAAATTACGGGAGTGCCTGAGTGATTTCCAGCAGAGGATCGTCCACAGCGTCCTGTGATTGCCCAGCAGAGACCGGAGTCGTCCATCACCATATGCTGTTAGTGACGGAGTCCGGAGACTGCAGCTGAAGCAGAAGCGTGGAGATCGAGTGACCGGGACAAGCCAGAGGAGACTATCTGAAAGTCGGGCCTGTTTGGTGAGAAGGGCACCTGCCCAGAATTGACTACTACCTTAGAGGAAAGTGATTTAGTTAGTGCCAGCCACACTTCACCTATCACGCCACAGCTTGCGGCCTAGTGTATCTCACTGGAGACTATGTGATCAGAGATTGGTGCATCCGTTATTAGTGGGTGGCAGGCACACGAGTACTCAGGTATATTGCGGATAATTACAGCATCTTGTTGAAACCCTGTGGATTACAATTTAACTTGTGCACCGACGGTGGCTAGCGAAGACTTCATTGGAGAAAGGAACTTTGAGTGGGACGCAGATAGGCCTTGCTTACCTATTATAGGGAATGAACACGTGCAAGGTATTGCAACAAAGGGGGAGCTCGCGAGCAACCAGTTAGCCGTGCAGAGACACATATAGATACATGTACATATATATAGCTGATGTTATTTCCTGTTATTACCTAATCTCAGTGATACCTATCCTTATTGGTTTATTGACTCTGCAATGCGCATGCAGAGTCAACTGTGTGTATTAATGTGATTCTTTACCCTTCCCTTTTATACTGAGTAAAGGTACCTTTGATTAAGCATATAACTTGTGTGAAGTATCTCTGTCACTTAGAAGGACTAGTGACCAGCAAAGGTAATAACATTTACAGGTTATTGTGTGATGTATGCAGGATTGTGTCTCCTAATACTCAATAGGTCTCAGACTCCTTATTCATATCAGTTGTGCTAAGGGAAGGTTTGAGCCACTTCCAGGGGTTGATAGGCAGGACGTAGACCCAAATCAAACAAACAGCAGCTCCTACGGGGGTAGTGCTACACCTACATACACGCAAACTGCTCCTGAAGAGCATGTTTGAAAAGACTGATCCAGATTTACGAGAATTTCACACCTTCAGTGAAAGACAAACATTGAAAAACTTAAACTCACTACTTGAAGAGAACGAGCCCAGAGATCTTATCGACACTCTGGACTTAGAATCTCTCCTCAAAGACACAGATCCACCTATAGCGAGCACCCATACCACGTCCAAATCCTCCCTCAAAAAGACCTCTTCAATATATCCAGCACCAAGTTCAAACCATGGGGTGGCCAACTTCTTTTTTTTTTTATTTCAAATGCTTTTTATTATTTGTTTTCATTCCAAGTGGGCTACACCACCACAGTGTAATACAGTATATATTGAGAGACAAAAAAATTTGTGACAGTGTACAATCTTTAAACCCACCTTGATATACTTTCCCCCACCCGCACTCCCCCCCCCACACCACACTTTAAATTAGTATTTTCATAAGTTGCCAATAGTTACAAGGGCAAAAATAAAGAGGAGATGGCCAAAAAAAAAAAAAGCAAGGAAAAAGAAGGATAAAAAAGGGAAAATAAAAAAAAAGAGAAGAGAGAAAAAAAAAGGAGAGGAAAAAGAAGGAAGGCTGGTGAGACAAGGAGGCGGAGGCTAAAGTGGGAGAGACCCCCTAGGGGTAGCAGCATAAGTGTAGAAAGCAAAGAAGGATGGATATATAGCAGTGTCCAAGGCCTTCCACCTCCATGCTCCAGAAGGAGCCTAAGAAAGGATTCCCTTGTACACTGCCCAGCCCCCCATAAGGGGCACCCCATTTCATCCAACCAAGGCCTCCACATTCTTTCAAATTTTCCGATTTTGCCCTGCTTAATATATGACACCCTTTCACTCCATACCATTGCGTTTATAGTCTCTACCCAGCTTCCCACTGATGGGGGAGTTCGAGACTGCCACTTCTGTGTGATTAGCTTACGTGCTTGAAATAGGCATCTCAACACCACTTCCGTGGTTTCTGGCAGGACTCTACTCCCCTCTATACCTAGTAAACAAGTCTTGGCCACCGGTTCTAACAGGGTCCCAAAGGTTTTATTTAGCCTGTCAATTAGCTCCTCCCAATATCTGAATAACTTTGGACATCTCCAAACCATATGGATAAAGTCCCCTGTCACCTTACACCTAGGGCATTCGTCGTTTTGCCTCCACCCGAGTCTGAACATCTTTTTAGGGGTATAATAAACTCTATGTAGGAAAAATAGATGGGATATTTTCTGCGCAGGGGAAATCGAGATCAAAGTTCCATGTTCTAATACCTTGTCCCATTGCTCAATACTTATTGACCCCACATCCCTTTCCCATCCTATTTTGCTCTTGGAGGGTCCCGCTCTGCTTATTGCCCTAGCCCCTAGTCTAGTGTACAACTTGGAGATTAGGCCTTTGGATGTGCTTGTCATAGTTATTTTTGAGAGAGTTGGGGGTCTGGGTCCATGTTATTGTTTGTGACTTAAACTGGGCCTGAATACCTTGCCTGATCTGGAGGTACTTGTAGAAGGTCTTGTTTGATATGTTAAATTCACTTCTTAAATCTGAGAATGTTTTCATATGGTTACCCCTGTATAGCTGAATTAATCGTTTGATATCCTGTCTATCCCATTCCCTGGGTTTCTCTATGTTCCTAATTTCGGCTCGTTTTTTATTGCTCCATAGAGGCGTATACTCCGTTACTCCGCTATACCCCATTAATGCCTTTGTTCCCTGCCAAACTTTCTTGACTAGTTCTACTGTCGGACATCTACAAATAAAAGAGTCTGCCTCCAATGCCTCCACCAATATGCGGTGTGGGGCCCCATTAGCATCATGCTGACACTAGAGTTACCCTCCATTGGGAGTCCACAACCCGCTAGGTGTTGAAGTTGGGAGGCCAAGAAATATGATCTCGGGTGTGGGACCGCAAACCCCCCCTCTTTGTTCGGGAGTTGCAAAGTTTGCAAGCTAATCCTCGGCTGTCCCCCCTTCCATATCAACTCCCTAAAGAGCGATTCTATTCTCTTAAACCACTTTTGGCCTAACCAAATCAGAGAATTATGAAGCAGATATAGTAGTTGTGGTAGCCATATCATTTTTATCAGATAGCTACTGATAGGGGGAGTCGTTTCCAAATGTCACCTTTGTGTTTTAGTTTAAGTAGTAATGGGGCAATGTTTAAGTTTACATACTGGTTTATGTCCCTGGTGATCCAGACCCCCAAGTATTTCAATTTTGTGACTACTTTTAGCCGGGCGGTACCAAACAGGGCCTGGCCATCAAGTGGGTCAACCGGCAGCCAGGCCGATTTTTCCCAATAGATGACCAGGCCCGAGAATCGTCCAAACTCCTCAACCATCTGCATCACTATATTTAGTGAGGGCTCAACGTCTCCTAAAAAGAACAGGACATCGTCCGCGAATAGTGCTATCCGTTCCTCCCCCTCCGGCCTTCGAAATCCCCTTATTCCTGGCATTAGTCTAGTCTTACTTGCCAATGGCTCCATTGCAAAAGCAAACAGTAGAGGGGAGAGGGGGCAACCCCGTCTCGTCCCTCTCTCTAGTTGGAACTGTTCTGATAATTCATTGTTTATTTTTATTTTCGCACAGGGTTCATTATATAATAATTTGACCCATTTAATAAAGACCGGGCCGAATCCAAACC
Source organism: Rana muscosa (assembly GCA_029206835.1). Taxonomy (NCBI): domain Eukaryota; kingdom Metazoa; phylum Chordata; class Amphibia; order Anura; family Ranidae; genus Rana; species Rana muscosa. The sequence continues at coordinate 220,487,986 of CM055119.1, read as the reverse complement.
TCTCTAGCGCCCTCCACAAATATTCCCATTCAAGGGTATCGAATGCCTTTGCGGCGTCTAAAGCTAACATTGCTCTAGTACCGTCCTTGTCTGTGGGAATCTGCATATTTAAGAAGACTCTTCTGATATTGATGCACGTTGACCTATTTGGAATAAAGCCTGACTGGTCTAGATGAATAAGATTCTGGATACAACTGTTAAGGTGTGTCGCAAGTACTTTGGCCAGAATTTTTACATCGGTACATAATAACGAGATTGGGCGGTAGGAAGAGACGTCCAGTTGGTATTTCTCCTCCTTATGGATTACAATAATAGTAGCTTCCGACATTGAGGTGGGAAGCCTCCTGCAGGTTAGCGCCCACCCCAGTGTCTTCAGCAACTCTGGGAGCAATATATCTCCATATCGCTTATACAATTCTATTGGGAGACCATCTGGGCCTGGTGATTTTTGGCTGGACATCCCCGCCACTGCCTTCTGCAATTCCTCCAGGGTAATTGGCGATTCCAAGTCTATCTTATCCTGCTCTGACAGGGTTGGGACCGTCTTTCCCTGAAGAAAAGTCTATATTCCCCCATTCCCAGCTTCTCTCCTAGATTTGTACAGTGATTTATAAAAGTCGCTGAATGTATACATTGGGGCTGATTTACTATAACTCCAGGAAGTACTGAGCACTATTGCAAATAATAGCTCCCATTTTAGCCAATTAAAAATTCAATGCGCGAATTTGGGAATGAAAAAGCGAGCTATTAGCAGCAAACAAGTGTTAGTAAATATGAAATCAGCGCTAATTAGCGAATCCGCGTATATGCAAATGCCAATTTCCACTAAGTTTTTATATAGCACTGCACTGCAACCATGATCCATGTATGTGAAAGAAACATTTTTATATGAGATGTGCTCTACCTCGTGTGCATCTATTGCTGTATATTGCAATTAGTATTCCTAGTTTTTTTCCTTCTTTTGCTAACGAATGCAGTTATGAATGATTATTACATAGTAATGTCTGATATTCTGTAAAATTACATGTATTAAACATTTAGGTTACCCATTTGTTGAATGTTGTTTTTTTTTCTTCATTTAGGTGGCTATAAAGCGGTAATTATTTATGTTCATTCTTTAATCATACTACACTATTATGCAGGTCTTGTACTTAGCACAATGGCTTAGTGGTCTGCTCAGATGTCTCCACAGCTCTCATGGTACAAGTTCAAATACCAGCCAACCTACCATCCAACAGCTATGTTTATTTTTTGCACAAGCAAATTAAAATAAACAAACAAAGAAATGTAAACTGCCCGTTAGCTAGTGTGTGATGTTTGGAATTCCACACCATAATATTATTGAATAAAAGTGCATTGGCTAATTGGTATTCACCTATTTTCAGCATATGCTGCTTTGGCTAATTGGCATTTGCCTTTTTTTCACCAATTCAATCTTTTAGTATCTCTCTGTGGGATTTGAACCCATGAGTGCTTCAAAGCCTGAGTTTTTCAAGATAGAATTGCTGACCACTAGCCTAATGAGTGTAGCACAAACACTACTAGTGTGTGGTGTTTCTTCTCCCCGAGCCGTCTCTCCTGCCACCGCCGTGTTTTCCCGCTGCTGTGTTCTTCCGCACAGTCGGTTACCCGCTAATTAAAAAAAAAAAGCTGCTCTTTTTCTGTGGCCATCCGATAAAGTCACCCGGAGAGCCCGCTCCATGTCTATGTAAGAGACGCCACACAGCGGGTGACAACACAGAGGAGGAAGATCGCCACAGAAGAAGAGCGGCTTTTTTTTTTATTAGCAGGTAACCGACTGCGCGGAAGAACACAGCAACGCGAGAAATATGCTGCTGAGTAAAATGCACACATTCAGGAGGTGCTGCCATCAGTAGGATTTGAATTCATGGCTTAAACCTTTGAGGGCAGCAGGGAATACCACTATGCTACAGAGCTGAGCACATACCTACAGAGAAAATACATTTACTAATGTTTAATTCTATACAATAATGTTTTGCATTTCAGGCATTAAAGAGGAAGTAAACCCATTTTTTTATTTTTTTTTTAAAACCCTGCAAAAGAAAGGCATAATGAGCTAGTATGCATAGCATACTAGCTCATTATGAATGACTTACCTGAGATCGAAGCCCCCGAACTGCTCGTCGTTCCCCTCCGCCGCCATCTTGCCTCGATGTCCATTCACTGCCGTCAGCGTATCGCCGCTCCAGCGCTGTGATTGGCCGGAGCGGCAATGACGTCACACGCATGCGCGCTGGGGCCGGCAAGATCCCATTCAGAAAACCGGCAATGATGCCCGGCCCGCTAGTGCGCATGCGCGTGACGTCATCGGTGCTGTTTTAAAAGCAAATATCTCCTTAACCGTGTAGGTTAAGGAGATATTTCTTGCACCTACAGGTAAGCCTTAATTTAGGCTTACCTATAGGTGCAAGTTGTCTAAGTGGGTTTACAACCACTTTAATATTATAGTAACAACCATGCTCGTGCTGATCTGGCATTGGCTAATAGGCATTCGCCTCTTTTCAGCATATGCTGCTGAGTGTTTGATGGTGGGACTACTTTATATTCTAGGTATAATAGTACTCAGCGCAGTGACTTAGGCCCCTTTCACACTTGAAAGTTGTGTGATTTTGATGCGACTTTAAGAAATGCCTGTGTAATCTTGAGGTCTATGGACGCAGGAGTCGCAGAGAAAGGTGCGCAAATTTTCGTCTGCAATTTTTCTGCGATTCCAGGGAATGCCTGTAAACTTAAGGTCTATGAACCTCAACTTGTATCAAAGTCGGACCAAAGTAGTACTGGGACTACTTTGAAGTCGGTGTGACTTGAAGTTGCACAGATATAAATGGTACACATTGAAAATCATGGGGTATGACATGTCAATCGACTTTGCAGTCCCAAGTCGCATGACAAGTCACACTAGCGGAAACTGAGCCTGAAAAAGTCACACCAAAGTAGTACAGGGACTACTTTGAAGTTGGTGTGACTTAAAGTAGCACAGATATGAATGGTTATCATTGAGAATCATGAAAAGTCGCCCAACTGTGAATCAAGTCATATATATTTTAAAAGAAAGGAGCTCTCATTTATACTTGCATAGTCCTTACTAATTTACATCAGCATAACAAATGCAGGGAGTAGTGATGTGTGCACATGGGCCAGAAGCAAACGTGTGGTGATGCCAAACAAATCAATGAAGCCCACCCACACTAAATCCACCCCCACCTTGAGTAAGCACAAGTACATATCCTACACTTACCCGGCAAATCAGCAGCACCTCCTCTATGCTAAAGAGGGACCTCGCAATGTCCACCTAGATGGAGATCCTGACCAGCACAGGAACTTCTGGGTGATTACAATGACTCATTTCCGGGTCAGGAGGTGAAACCACGCTCTGTTGATTGCAGCTGCGAATATTTGCTCTCAATCACGATTTGAATTTATTATTTTTGATTATTTGCAGATATGCAAATCTGTATTTTTACATATAATGATATTTGAAGGTAAACTTAAGGGACTTTGATAAAAAATGGTGTCTTTGGCATAGCAGCAGGTGACTTACAAAGGCAAAAGGCCCAGTTTGAGCCCTGCTTCACACTGACAGCGGGAGGAAATCCTTCAGCTGAACTCATACGATTTCATTCCCACATGTCAGTCCCGACTGCAGGGGGGGGGGGGGGGACATCAGAAAAATCTGTGCAGGTTTCTGCACTGATATCAATACAAATCGCACCAATAAGAACATTACAATTGCCACCGATTTGACATGTCAAATCGCACCAATGTGAACCAGAGCCGACTCACACAACACTGCCTATCCTCCAGCTGAATTCATTACCTGCAATTCTCCACAGCTGTTATATATAAAGATTCCACCTTTATCCTTTATTTGCAGGTGTGCAGAAGCCTAGGTTTACATTGGGGCGATTTGTCATGCAATTCCAGAAATCAAATCGCATGACTATTGGTGGCAATGACACTGTTCCAATCGATGCAACCCCAATTTTGTGCACCGCACCGATTTGCAAAAGTAGTTCCTTCACTACTTTTGCCGATTTCAGGTGCGACTTCAATAGACATTTGTGTATGAAGCCACACAGAGGTCTATCAAGTAGTACCTAAAATCGCTCTAGCTCAAGTGAAGTAGCGCGATTTCAAAGTAGTATCAATGTGAACCAGGGTGAAGAAATTTGTTTTTTGGTGCGCAAATGCACATAGAAATAAAATATAAAAGATTTTGCACTTTGCCAAAACCACCACCACCACCAAAAAAAAAAAAAAAAAACACACACCAAAGCTCAATAATGTACTTTTATTTTGCCAGCAAAAACAAAGTTATGTACATTCATTTACTAGCTTCAAAAAAAAAAAATTGGACAGGATACATGGTACTACATTTAGCAATTGGATTTTAGGGCCCTGCTCATAGGAGCTTACAATCTAAAATTTGACAAAACCTTAGAGTGCACACAGCTTTACTTTTAGTGTATAACGGGAAACACATCACATTTTTATCTGCAAGATTATAGAAACATACTTGAGTCATTATTCTTACAAGGCATTCCAACATAATATTAAAAAAGACACATGTTCAAAACACCCACCCCACAATCCACATATAGATACATTGGTGACCATGTTCTGCTGGAATCTGCATTTCTGTGTACATGATTAAGCAATGAGATCCAAGAGTAGAAGGTCAGCAGATGCTTCCAAACGATTTTGCATGGTCAGACAGGAACAATACACACACAATTTTTGATTGAAAAAATGCACAAGAATTTCAGCAAATAACACTAGTTGGGGGGTTTGTCAATCTGCACAATATCATTCCTTCTCCCCCCACAAATCACAGCAAAAATCCTGGCCTTCTCAGACCAAACGATCCCCCATACTGCAGGCCTTTATAAAAGAGAGGTTGTATTGTTAGCACACTGACACACGCCCAATAGAAGTACATGCCCAATAGAAGTACACTCCCACCAGTATCTTTCAATCTGTCCCTTCCTGTATGTCTAAAGTGATTTCACCTGATGGGCAGGAACACATAATACTGTTTGCAACTGTGTAAGCCCTTGGCTATGTGCATCAAATCTCAAACTATAGGCCAAAAGATCCAAGTCCATTTGCATGCACAGCAACAGTTTTCTAAGCATATGTACCTGTGCAGTGTAAACCCTACAATTTTAAATGTCCAAGTCCCTGGGCATGATTAGTGCTAACAAACATTAACATCAGTCCCTGGCTCCAATGAGCTTCCAATCTAAAGTCCAAAACTAACTTTTTTACATTAGAGACTATTTTGACAGGAGACAAATAAAATACCAGCATGTCTTAGGATTGTGGTGAGAAACCCACACAGGGAGAACATATAAACTTCAACACAAGCATTAGCATGTTGGGGAATTGAACCAGCAACCCCAGTGCTGCTAGACGGAATTGCTACACACTTAGCCACCAGGCAGCCTCACGCATGTTCTCTGCATCTCTGTGGTGTGAACCAGCCCTAAGTCCATAGCCATGTTCAGGGTCTCCAAGCAATATACAATATATTGGCCTAAGTATTGGGACAACTGCCTTTAAACGCACATGAACTGTAATGGTATCCCAGTGTCACGTATCAGGTAAGACCAGAACTATGTGAACTGCAACAAAGGAAACCCAAATGTGTGTAAGTGAAATATAATGATTTATTTAAGATAAGTGAAATAATATAGATACAACCACCTCCAATACCACTCAGTGCACAACAACCAATACCAAACAGAACCCAGAAATAATAACAGTAACAGACAAATATGTACAAGTAATGGGGAAAACCAGAATCATAAACAGGGCCAGGCCAGGGTCATACACAGGGATATCAGCAGATGGGGTAAGGAACACCGGACAGGGAGAGGATGGATGGATGGATGGGTTAGGACAGGGAGACAGGATCAAGCAGGGGGCAACCAGGCTGCAGAGCAAGGCTCCAGGGACCAGGGATTAGGACAGACACAACAGGTACTGGTTCAGGTTCAGGTTACAGGAATCAAGGTTCAAGTAGACAGGCTGCGGGTCAGGGCACGAGGACGATACCAGGGCAAGTAGTGCTTGTGCTTGCCGGGTATTTATAGGAAGGCTAATTGGCTTCAAGTCACAGCTGACCACAGGAAGTGCTGCCTGTCCCATACTGACAGAATACACCCGCTGGTGGATGCCGGTACTGCAGTCCATGTATCATGCATTACCACCAGCAGGTGAGATCCTCCAACAAGGATATTGGCTGCAAGAGGACACCTGCTGGCGGACACTAGTACTGCAGTCCAAAGGACCAACAGCACCACCAGCGGGTGAAGCCTTTCCTGACAGTACCCCCCCTCAAAGGAGCGGCCTCCGGACGCTCCAACAAACTGTTGCTGGGGGGAGTTCATGGCAATAAGCAAGGTCACATCCGGGCAGACAACGGGCACATCCGGGCAAACAGTAGGCACATCCGGGCAGGAGACAGTCACATCAAGCTGGGCAGCAGACAGGGGCACACCAGGCAGGGCAGCAGGCTCCGGGTCATCGGGCTGGGCAGCAGGCTCCGGGTCATCGGGCTGGGCAGCAGGCTCCGGGTCATCGGGCTGGGCCGCAGGCTCCTCAGGCCAGGAAACGGGCACCATAACTTCAGGCTGGGACACGGGCACCACAACCTCAAGCTGGGAAACGGGCACCACAACTTCAAGACGGGAAACGGGCACCACAACCTCAAGCCGGGAAACGGGAACCACAACCTCAAGCCGGGAAACGGGCACCACAACCTCAGGCCGGGAAACGGGCACCACAACCTCAGGCCGGGAAACGGGCACCGGATCTTCAGGCTGGCAGGCTGATACGGGGACTTCAGGTTGGCAGGCTGGTACAAGAACTTCAGGCTGGCAGGCAGGCACAAGAACTTCAGGCTGGCAGGTACAAGAACTTCAAGCTGGCAGGCTGGTACAAGAACTTCAAGCTGGCAGGCTGGTACAAGAACTTCAAGCTGGCAGGCTGGTACAGAGAATTCAGGCTGGCAAACTGGCACAGGAGCTTCAGGCTGGGCAAAAGGCACAGGAGCTTCAGGCTGGCAGACTGTCACAGGGACCTCAGGCTGGTAAACTGACATAGGAACCTCAGGCTGGCAGACTGGCTTGTGAACCGCAGGCTGGAAGGCTGGCTCGGGAACCGCAGGCTGGAAGGCTGGCTCGGGAACCGCAGGCTGGAAGGCGGGCTCGGGAACCGCAGACTGGAAGGCGGGCTCGGGAACCGCAGACTGGAAGGCGGGCTCGGGAACCGCAGACTGGAAGGCGGGCTCGGGAACCGCAGACTATAAGGCGGGCTCGGGAACCGCAGACTATAAGGCGGGCTCGGGAACCGCAGGCTGGAAGGCGGGCTCTGGAATTTCCATGTTTAACAAAGGACTGACCAGACTTAATGCACTCAGCAATCACCTGTGGGGAACTGGCTGAGTAGTGCTCACAAAAATCAGCAGGATCATCTTCAAACAGCCATACTAGGGATATAACCTGATTTACGGTGAAAGGAGGGGTGAAATCATCATGGCCCTCAGGAATACAGGGCAGGGCCAGCTCAGTACAGATTTTAATCAGAGGCTGCACCTCCCCAAACAGTATATACCCCTGATCGACCAGGAGGTGAGCTGATCGGATAGCCGCAACAACTGATCCCTAGACCATCCTTCCAAAGCCTGACGGCAATAATCACCACTTTCAGTTGCCAGCAGAGTAAAATAAATAACCTCATCAGTGTTCATGTTTGCAAACAAACGGTTCCCCTGTGCAGTCACTTCTGATCAGGAATGGCCCTGGTATACTGTCACGTATCAGGTAAGACCAGAACTATGTGAACTGCAACAAAGGAAACCCAAACGTGTGTAAGTGAAATATAATGATTTATTTAAGAGAAGTGAAATAATATAGATACAACCACCTCCAATACCACACAGTGCACAACAACCAATACCAAACAGAACCCAGAAATAATAACAGTAACAGACAAATATGTACAAGTAATGGGGAAAAACAGAATCATACACAAAATACTGTCACTGCCCCCACCTATGACAGGTCTTCACAGCAAGGAGCACTGGATGGGCGGATGCATGTAGACAAAAAACACAAAATATCCAAGCTCAACTTACCAACCAATCAGCAACCAAACGAATTCACCTGTCTAACAGTGCGTTTAAAAACAGGGGTTTAGTTGCACGCATTTGCAAATACATGTGTAAGCTGCAGGCCCCGTCAAGGCTCCCTGTGTACTGCAGTCCTAACTCTAAAAAGGAGACCTTAAATTTTAGAGTTAGGACTGCAGTACACAGGGAGCCTTGACGGGGCCTGCAGCTTACACATGTATTTGCAAATGCGTGCAACTAAACCCCTGTTTTTAAACGCACTGTTAGACAGGTGAATTCGTTTGGTTGCTGATTGGTTGGTAAGTTGAGCTTGGTTATTTTGTGTTTTTTGTCTACAAACCAGAATCATAAACAGGGCCAGGCCAGGGTCATACACAGGGAGATCAGCAGATGGGGTAAGGAACACCGGACAGGGAGAGGATGGATGGATGGATGGGTTAGGACAGGGAGACAGGATCAAGCAGGGGGCAACCAGGCTGCAGAGCTAGGCTCCAGGGACCAGGGATTAGGGCAGACACAACAGGTACTGGTTCAGGTTCAGGTTACAGGAATCAAGGTTCAAGTAGACAGGCTGCGGGTCAGAGCACGAGGACGATACCAGGGCAAGGAGTGCTTGTGCTTGCCGGGTATTTATAGGAAGGCTAATTGGCTTCAAGTCACAGCTGACCACAGGAAGTGCTGCCTGTCCCATACTGCCAGAATACACCCGCTGGTGGATGCCGGTACTGCAGTCCATGTATCATGCATTACCACCAGCAGGTGAGATCCTCCAACAAGGATATTGGCTGCAAGAGGACACCTGCTGGCGGACACTAGTACTGCAGTCCAAAGGACCAACAGCACCACCAGCGGGTGAAGCCTTTCCTGACAGTACCCCCCCTCAAAGGAGCGGCCTCCGGACGCTCCAACAAACTGTTGCTGGGGGGAGTTCATGGCAATAAGCAAGGTCACATCCGGGCAGACAACGGGCACATCCGGGCAAACAGAAGGCACATCCGGGCAGGAGACAGTCACATCAAGCTGGGCAGCAGACAGGGGCACACCAGGCAGGGCAGCAGGCTCCGGGTCATCGAGCTGGGCAGCAGGCTCCGGGTCATCGGGCTGGGCAGCAGGCTCCGGGTCATCGGGCTGGGCAGCAGGCTCCGGGTCATCGGGCTGGGCAGCAGGCTCCGGGTCATCGGGCTGGGCAGCAGGCTCTGGGTCATCGGGCTGGGCAGCAGGCTCCGGGTCATTGGGCTGGGCAGCAGGCTCCTCAGGCCAGGAAACGGGCACCATAACTTCAGGCTGGGACACGGGCACCACAACCTCAAGCTGGGAAACGGGCACCACAACCTCAAGCCGGGAAACGGGCACCACAACCTCAAGCCGGGAAACGGGCACCACAACCTCAAGCCGGGAAACAGGCACCACCTCAGGCCGGGAAACGGGCACCACAACCTCAGGCCGGGAAACGGGCACCGGATCTTCAGGCTGGCAGGCTGATACGGGGACTTCAGGCTGGCAGGCTGGCACAAGAACTTCAGGTTGGCAGGCTGGTACAATAACTTCAGGCTGGCAGGCAGGCACAAGAACTTCAGGCTGGCAGGTACAAGAACTTCAGGCTGGCAGGTACAAGAACTTCAGGCTGGCAGGCAGGTACAAGAACTTCAAGCTGGCAGGCTGGTACAAGAACTTCAAGCTGGCAGGCTGGTACAAGAACTTCAAGCTGGCAGGCTGGTACAGAGAATTCAGGCTGGCAAACTGGCACAGGAGCTTCAGGCTGGGCAAAAGGCACAGGAGGTTCAGGCTGGCAGACTGTCACAGGGACCTCAGGCTGGTAAACTGACATAGGAACCTCAGGCTGGCAGACTGGCTCGGGAACCGCAGGCTGGAAGGCTGGCTCGGGAACCGCAGGCTGGAAGGCTGGCTCGGGAACTGCAGGCTGGAAGGCTGGCTCGGGAACCGCAGGCTGGAAGGCTGGCTCGGGAACCGCAGGCTGGAAGGCTGGCTCGGGAACTGCAGACTATAAGGCGGGCTCTGGAACCGCGGGCTGGAAGGCGGGCTCTGGAACCGCAGGCTGGAAGGCGGGCTCTGGAACTGCAGGCTGGAAGGTGGGCTCTGGAACTGCAGGCTGGAAGGTGGGCTCTGGAACTGCAGGCTGGAAGGTGGGCTCTGGAACTGCAGGCTGGAAGGCGGGCTCTGGAACTGCAGGCTGGAAGGCGGGCTCTGGAACTGCAGGCTGGAAGGCGGGCTCTGGAACTGCAGGCTGGAAGGCGGGCTCTGGAACTGCAGGCTGGAAGGCGGGCTCTGGAACTGCAGGCTGGATTAGACTGTTTGGTGTGAAGGCAGGTTGGGTTACTGGCAGGATCGTGTGGGTTGGAAAGAATTTCCGTTTCTTCTTTGGTTTAACTGCTGGAGATCTGTAGGTGACTGCAGGACTGTAGGTAGGAGGTGAGACATACTGACGAGAAGGGCTGGGATATGTCAAGCAAGAGGGAACAGTGGCCAGAGGAAAATCTTGTGGGGAAGCTGTAGGTAGTTGAGAGGAGACAGGTGGATTAAATGCAGGATAGGTACAGGGGGCAGAGATTGGATATTGGTATCTGGTGGGAAGCAGCGTATACCGAGCTGCGACTGGGGTTGCCATGGGTGATGGGAGAAAAGGCTTTTGAGCAGGTAGGTGTCTGATGGTAGAAGTAGTTTGTTGTGGGTTGGCTGGGATTGATTGTAACATATCAGACCATGCCGAGAGTATTGGTTGTACAAACTGTGGTTTTAAATTTCCCTGTTTAACAAAGGACTGACCAGACTTAATGCACTCAGCAATCACCTGTGGGGAACTGGCTGAGTAGTGCTCACAAAAATCAGCAGGATCATCTTCAAACAGCCATACTAGGGATATAACCTGATTTACGGTGAAAGGAGGGGTAAAATCATCATGGCCCTCAGTAATACAGGGCAGGGCCAGCTCAGTACAGATTTTAATCAGAGGCTGCACCTCCCCAAACAGTATATACCCCTGATCGACCAGGAGGTGAGCCGATCGGATAGCCGCAAACAACTGATCCCTAGACCATCCTTCCAAACCCTGACAGCAATAATCACCACTTTCAGTTGCCAGCAGAGTAAAATAAATAACCTCATCAGTGTTCATGTTTGCAAACAAACGGTTCCCCTGTGCAGTCACTTCTGATCAGGAATGGCCCTGGTATACTGTCACGTATCAGGTAAGACCAGAACTATGTGAACTGCAACAAAGGAAACCCAAACGTGTGTAAGTGAAATATAATGATTTATTTAAGATAAGTGAAATAATATAGATACAACCACCTCCAATACCACACAGTGCACAACAACCAATACCAAACAGAACCCAGAAATAATAACAGTAACAGACAAATATGTACAAGTAATGGGGAAAACCAGAATCATAAACAGGGCCAGGCCAGGGTCATACACAGGGAGATCAGCAGATGGGGTAAGGAACACCGGACAGAGAGAGGATGGATGGGTTAGGACAGTGAGACAGGATCAAGCAGGGGGCAACCAGGCTGCAGAGCAAGGCTCCAGGGACCAGGGATTAGGACAGACACAACAGGTACTGGTTCAGGTTACAGGAATCGAGGTTCAAGCAGACAGGCTGTGGGTCAGGGCACGAGGACGATACCAGGGCAAGGAGTGCTTGCCGGGTATTTATAGGAAGGCTAATTGGCTTCAAGTCACAGCTGACCACAGGAAGTGCTGCCTGTCCTATACTGCCAGAATACACCCGCTGGTGGATGCCGGTACTGCAGTTCATGTATCATGCATTACCACCAGCAGGTGAGATCCTCCAACAAGGATATTGGCTGCAAGAGGACACCTGCTGGCGGACACTAGTACTGCAGTCCAAAGGACCAACAGCACCACCAGCGGGTGAAGCCTTTCCTGACACCCAGTCTTAGTCCCTAGGGTTCAATATTGAGTTGGCCTACCCTTTGCAGCTATAACAGCTTCAACTCTTCTGGGAAGGCTGTCCACAAGGTTTAGGAGTGTGTCTATGGGAATGTTTGACCATTCTTCCAAGTGAATTTGTGAGGTCAGGCACTGATGTTGGACGAGAAGGCCTGGCCTACAGTCTCTACTCTAATTTATCCCCAAGGTGTTCTGTTGTGTTGAGGTCAGGACTCTGTCCAGGCCAGTCAAGATCCTCCACCCCAAACTCACTCATCCATGTCTTTATGGACCTTCCTTTGTGTACTGGTCCAAATCATTTGGTGGAGGGGTATTATGGCGTGGGGTTGTTTTTCAGGGGTTGGGCTTGGCCCCTTAGTTCCAGTGAAGAGAATTCTTAAGGCATCAGCATACCAAGACATTTTGGACAATTTCATGCTCCCAACTTTGTGAGAACAGTTTGGGGATGGCCCCTTCCTGTTCCAACATGACTGCACACCAGTGCACAAAGCAAGGTCCATAAAGACATGGATGAGCGGGTTTGGGGTGGACAAACTTGACTGGCCTGCACAGATTCCTGACCTCAACCCGATAGAACACCCTTTGGCTGAATTAGAGCAGAGACTGCGAGCCAGGCCTTCTCATCCAACATCAGTGCCTGGCCTCACAAATGCACTTCTGGAAGAATGATCAAACATCTCCATAGACACACTAAACCTTGTGGACAGCCTTCCCAGCAGCTGTTCTAGCTGCAAAGGGTGGGCCAAATCAAATTTTAACCCTACGGACTAAGACTGGGCTGCCATTAAAGTTCATATGTGTGTGTAAAGGCAGGCGTCCCAATACTTTTGGCAAAATTTTGTATCTGGCAAGATTTACAATGGTGGTGGAACCCTCCTACACATAAATACGACATTTAGACATATTTTTAAGACCTGGGAGATGAGACAACTTCTCTATATGAAGCAGCATGTTTGGGATTTGAACCCAGACACTCAGGGATGCAAAGCAGAAGTTCTAACCTCTAAGCCATGGAGCTGCCACATGTGAGATCCTCATGCACATAAATACTCATAAATACTGCATTTCTTTGGGCATACAGGTGATGGAATTACATTACTCAAGAGTTATTCTTCTTGATTTATTCTGTGAAATGTGGTGTTTTTTTGTGGGTGAGTTTAGAATAGTGATATTACCCTCAAATTTTGGGTAATGACATTTTGATTTCTGATGTTGGAACACATATCAAATTTTTTGGGGCTCAAATTATGATTATTTAGAAATAATAAAAAGCACAAAAAAATGTGACTCATTTTAAATTTGCACCAGCAATGGTATTGTTTGTGCTTTGTAAAGACACCTGTGTGAGTTTGGGTAAAGATTGTTGTGAGATGGAGGAGAGTAACAAGTGAAAGTGACAGAGAAAAATATATTTTATCAAAACATTTCACATTCCACATTCTTAACCACTTGCCGCCCGCCCTATAGCGGATTGACGTCGGCAAAGTGGTTGCAGAATCCTGACAGGACGTCATATGACGTCCTCGGGATTTTGAGCCGCTGCGCGCCCCCGGGGGCGCGCATCCCGGCGATCGTTGCTGCGGGGTGTCAGTCTGACACCCCGCAACACCGATCTAGGTAAAGAGTCTTCGACGGAGACTCTTTACCACGTGATCAGCCATGTCCAATCACGGCTGATCACAGTGTAAACAGGAAAAGCCGGTCATCGGCTTTTCCTCACTCGCGTCTGTCAGACGCGAGTAGAGGAGAGCCGATCGGCTGCTCCTCTGGCAGGTGGGGTTTGTGCTGATCGATTATCAGCACAGCCCCCCCGAGGATGCCCACTGGACCACCAGGGATGCCACTAGACCACCAGGGAAGCCCACAATAAGGTATGCCACCCTAGACCACCAGGGATAATGGATGCCAATCAGTGCCACAATAGATGCCAATCAGTGCCCACAATGGGCACCACTGATTGGCAGGCATTATTGTTTGGCACTGATTGGCATCCATTAGTACAGTACAGTACCACCTATCAGTGCCCACCCATGCCACCTATCAGTGCCCACCCATGCCACCTATCAGTGCCCATCCATGCCGCCTATCCGTGCCTATCTGTGCCCACCCGTGCCGCCTATCTGTGCCCACCCGTGCTGCCTATCTGTGCCCACTCGTGCCGCCTATCTGTGCCCACCCGTGCCGCCGATCTGTGCCCACCCGTGCCGCCGATCGTTGCCCACCCGTGCCGCCGATCGTTGCCCACCCGTGCCGCCGATCGTTGCCCATCCGTGCCGCCGATCGTTGCCCATCCGTGCCACCTCATCAGTGCCCATCCGTGCTGCCTTATCCATGCCCATCAGTGCAGCCCCATCAGTGCCCATCAGTGAAGGAGAAAACTAACTTATTTACAAAGTTTTGTAACTGAAACCAAAAAAAAACTTTTTTTTTTCAAAATTTTCGGTCTTTTTTTTATTTTTTAGCAGAAAATAAAAATCGCAGAGGTGATCAAATACCACCAAAAGAAAGATACATTTCATCTCAACATTAACCACTTAAGCCCCGGACCATTTGGTAGCTAGAGGACCAGAGGTGAATTCAGAATTTTGCACTGCGCTGCTTTAACTGTAAATTGTGCGGACATGCAATGTTGTACCCAAACGAAATTTGCGTCCTTTTCTTCCCACAAATAGAGCTTTCTTTTAATGGTATTTGATTGCCTCTGCGATTTTTATTTTTTGCGATATAAACGGAAAAAGACCGAAAATTTTGAAAAAAAATGATATTTTCTACTTTTTGTTATAAGAAAAATCGAATAAACTCAATTTTAGTCATACATTTAGGCCAAAATGTATTCAGCCACATGTCTTTAGTAAAAAAAATGTCAATAAGCGTATATTTATTGGTTTGCGTAAAAGTTATAGCGTTTACAAACTAGGGTACATTTTCTGGAATTTACACAGCTTTTAATTTATGACTGCCTATCTCATTTCTTGAGGTGCTAAAATGACAGGGCAGTACAAAACCCCCCCAAATGACCCCATTTTAGAAAGTAGACACCCCAAGGAAATTGCTGAGAGGCATGTTGAGCCCATTGAATATTTTTTTTTTTGTCCCAAGTGATTGAATAATGACAAAAAAAAAAATTACAAAAAGTTGTCACTAAATGATATATTGCTCACACATGCCATGGTTATATGTGAAATTGCACCCCAAAATACATTCTGCTGCTTCTCCTGAGTACGGGGATACCACATGTGTGGGACTTTTTAGGAGCCTAGCCACGTACGAGACCCCGGAAACCAAGCACCGCCTCCAGGATTTCTAAGGGCGCAAATTTTTGATTTCACTCCTCACTACCTATCACAGTTTTGAAGGCCATAAAATGCCAAAATAGCACAAAACCCCCCCAAATGACCCCATTTTGGAAAGTAGACACCCCAAGCTGTTTGCTGAGAGGCATGGTGAGTATTTTACAGCTCTCATTTGTTTTTGAAAATGAAGAAAGAACATTTTTTTTTTTTTCTTTTTTTTTTTAAATTTTTAAAACTTTGTGACAAAAAGCAAGATCTGCAAAATACTCACAATACCTCTCAGCAAATAGCTTGGGGTGTCTACTTTCCAAAATGGGGTCATTTGGGGGGGTTTTGTGCCATCTGGGCATTCCATGGCCTCCGAAACTGTGATAGGCAGTGAGAAGTGAAATCAAAAATTGACACCCTTAGAAAGCCTGAAGGCGGTGATTGGTTTTTGGGGTCCCGTACGCGGCTAGGCTCCCAAAAAGTCTCACACATGTGGTATCCCCGTACTCAGGAGAAGCAACAGAATGTATTTTGGGGTGTAATTCCACATATGCCCATGGCATGTTTGAGCAATATATCATTTAGTGACAACTTTGTGCAAAAAAAAAAATTATTTTTTCCGCATCTTGTGTCAACATATAAATATATTCCATGGACTCGACATGCCTCTCAGTATATAGCTTGGGGTGTCTACTTTCCAAAATGGGGTCATTTGGGGGGTTTTGAACTGTTCTGGCATTTTATACACAACATTAGGAAGCTTACATCCACTCTTCTAACCACTTGAAGACAAAGCCCTTTTTGACACTTTTTGTTTACATGAAAACATATTTTTTTTTGCAAGAAAATTATGTTGAACCCCCAAACATTATATATATTTTTAAAGCAAAGGCCCTACAGAATAAAATGGTGGGTGTTGCATTTTTTTTTTCTACACAGTATTTGCGCAGCGATTTTTCAAACGCATTTTTTGGGGAAAAAATACACTTTTTTTAATTTTAATGCACTAAAACACACTATATTGCCCAAATGTTTGATGAAATAAAAAAGATGATCTTAGGCCAAGTACATAGATACCAAACACGACATGCTTTAAAATTTCGCACAAACGCGCATTGGCGACAAACTACATACATTTTTAAAAGCCTTTAAAAGCATTTACAGGTTACCCCGTTAGATTTACAGAGGAGGTCTACTGCTAAAATTACTTCCCTCGATCTGACCTTCGCGGTGATACCTCACATGCATGGTGCAATTGCTGTTTACATATGACGCCAGACCGACGCTTGCGTTCGCCATTGGGCAAGAGCAGAGCAGGACAGGGGTGCTTTTTTTTTTTTTTTGTTATTATTAATTTTGCTTTTTTATTTTATTTTTAAACTGTTGCTTCCATATTTATTTATTTTTATCACTTTTATTGTTATCTCAGGGAATGTAAATATCACCTATGATAGCAATAGGTAATGACAGGTACTCTTTTTTGAAAAAACTGGGGTCTATTGGACCCTAGATCTTTCCTCTGCCCTCAAAGCATCTGACCACACCAAGATCGGTGTGATAAAATGCTTTCCCAATTTCCCAATGGCGCTTTTTATATCCGGGGGGGGGGACATTCCCTCCCACTGCTTGTAAAAGCAGTCCAGAGGCTAATTAGCCACTAGGATTGCTTTTACATGAAAGCCGGCCGCTGGCTGAAAAGAATGATACCAAGATGATACCTAAACCCGCAGGCATCATTCTGGTATAAACATTCAAAGTCCAGCAACATACCAGTATGTTGCTGGTCCTTGTTGGACATGTATTGTAATCTTTTTTTTCATGCAGCCTGTTGGCTGAACGAAAAAAAAAGATTGATCGGTGGGTATGCCCACCATTAGAATACCGCCCTTCATCCACCCACTTCTAATGATAGGCATACATGCACCATTTATATATGCCGAAGCATGGGGGCATCTTCTCGCAAAAGTTATGCCGCGTACACATGGTCAGACTTTTCCACGGGCAAGCCTCCGTCGGAATTTCGACCATATGTACGCGGCATTAGGAGCAAAATCGCTCCTCCGCTCCTGCTGCCCCAATGCTTCGGCATATATGCTTTTTTTTTTTAACTGTGGTGGTGAAATCACCTCCTACAGCACTGGAGTCGCAGGGATCAGGCCTGTCTCTGCGAACGCTGCAGTTATGTGTGTTGTGTTTTGTAAGTGACAGTGATCGATCGATACTGCACTTGGGTGGCCTGGGCTGGACGGAGGGGCAAAACGCAGGTGCTAGCAGGTATCTGGGCTGATCCCGCTAACACTGCGTTTTTGGTAACCCTAAACTGCTGGGGACGCTAGTATAGATCTGATCAGATCAGATATTGAGCTGATCAGATACTATACCACTAAGGGGGGTGTATGCTTCACGCGTGGGTGTTAGTGCTACTGGCACTAACCTGACGCTGCCTGGGGTGTGACGCAGACCCTCTCTGACGCTAAAACCTAATTGATATCACCCGCCGGGCGATCAGGGGGTTAAACCTTTATTGGGTTATATACGGCGGGTGCCCTGACACTATAAAAAGCAAACTAACTAACCAGCGTCACCCGTAACACTTATATGATGATCACTGGTGAAAGGGTTAACTAGGGGCAATTAGGGGGTTAAAACCTTTATTAGGTAATATATGGGGGTACCTGACGCTATATAAAAACCTGACGGCGAACCTAAAAAAAAATTACTGGCTACCTATCGGCATCACCGACACTAAGACAACGATCATAAAAACGATCGCTTAGCGACAGTGGTGATAGGGGGTGAAAGGGTTACCTGGGGGGCGATCAGGGGGTTAAACCTTTATTAGATAATATATGGGGGTACCTGACGCTATAAAAACCTGCGGCGAACCTAAAAAAAATTACTGGCTACCGATCAGCATCGCCGACGCTAAGACATCGATCAGAAAAATGATCGCATAGCGACGGCGGTGCTAGGGGGTGAAAGGGTTACCTGGGGGGTGATCAAGGGAGTTAAACCTTTATTAGGTAATATATGGGGGTACCCGACGCTATAAAAACCTGCGGCGAACCTAAAAAAAATTACTGGCTACCGATCAGCATCGCCGACGCTAAGACATCGATCAGAAAAATTATCGCTTAGTGACAGTGGTGATAGGGGGTGAAAGGGTTACCTGGGGGGCGATCAAGGGGGTAAACCTTTATTAGGTAATATATGGGGGTACCCGACCCTATAAAAACCTGCGGCGAACCTAAAAAAAATTACTGGCTACCGATCAGCATCACCGACGCTAAGACATCGATCAGAAAAATGATCGCATAGCGACGGCGGTGCTAGGGGGTGAAAGGGTTACCTGGGGGGTGATCAAGGGGGTTAAACCTTTATTAGGTAATATATGGGGGTACCCGACGCTATAAAAACCTGCGGCGAACCTAAAAAAAATTACTGGCTACCGATCAGCATCGCCGACGCTAAGACATCGATCAGAAAAATTATCGCTTAGTGACAGTGGTGATAGGGGGTGAAAGGGTTACCTGGGGGGCGATCAAGGGGGTTAAACCTTTATTAGGGAATATATGGGGGTACCCGACGCTATAAAAACCTGCGGCGAACCTAAAAAAATTACTGGCTACCGATCAGCATCACCGACGCTAAGACATCGATCAGAAAAATGATTGCTTAGCGACGGCGGTGATAGGGGGTGAAAGGGTTATCTGGGGGGTGATCAGGGGGTTAAACCTTTATTAGGGGGGTTAGGGGGCTACATTGGACCTAAAACTAAATGTAGTGACACTTTTACAGTCACAAATGTCACTGATTGCAGTGATCACTAAATAAATGGTCACTGCAATCAGTGACACTGTGACTGGGGGCTGGGGGGGCTGGGGGGTGATCGGGGGTGTCTGGGGGGCCTGGGGGGGCGATTTATGTGCCTATGTGTCCTGGTGTCAGTGTGCTGTTTTGTGTACTAACCTGCATCTTCTCCTGTACGGCGCTCGGTATATGTGAGCGCCGCAGGAGAGATGACATCACTTCCTCCTTCCTGGCAGGCAGGGGAAGCTCTCTCATTCGCCGGGAGCGATCGAGAGGGGGTGGCCGGAATCGAACGGCCGTCCCCTCATGCCGGATCGCTCCCGAAGGTAAAACGACCACCCACTGTAAAGAAGGGGGGTCCGATCGGACCCCCCAACTATACAAAGGCAATCACGTATATGTACGTGATTCTGCCTGTCGGTGCCATTCTGCTGACGTATATTTACAGTGGGCGGTCGTTAAGTGGTTAAAATAATTTATTTGTGAAAGTTACAATTGTATCATTAGAATCAATGGCTAAAACTTGCATTGGGCTAAAATAGAGCAGATTTTCACTTCCAAAAAATGCTCTTTAACCACTTAACGACCGCCCACCGCCGATTTACGTCGGCAGAATGGCACGGACAGGCAGAATCACGTAGATCTACGTGATCGCCTTTGTGCAGTTGGGGGGTCCATCCGGACCCCCCTTCACTGCAGTGAGCGGCCGTTAAGTGTTCGGGAGCGATCAGGCATGAGGGGGCGGCCGCTCGATTCCGCCCCCCCCTCGCGATCGCTCCCGGCCAATGAAAATGCTTCCTCCGCCATGTGATGTAAACAAGGCTGGAGGAAGTGATGTCATCTCCCTCGCCGCGGTCTTTCCGTTCCCGGCGCCGAGCAGAGAAGAAGCAGGTTAGTGCACCAACAGTCCACTGACACGTAGGTACACATAGGCACACAAATCACCCCCCAGTCACCCCCAGATCACCCCCCAGGTCACCCCAAAGCCCCCAATCACAGTGTCACTGATTGCAGTGATCATTTATTTTACTGATCACTGCATTTAGTGTCATCTGTGATTGTAAAAAGTTGCAGGGCAGTTAGGATTAGGCCCCTTTAGGTCCAGGGTAGCCCCCTAACCCCCCCCCTAATAAAGGTTTAACCCCTTGATCACCCCCCAGGTAACCCTTTCACCCCCTAACTTCAGCGTCACTAAGCGATTGTTTTTCCGATCGCTGTATTCGTGTCGCTGGTGTTTTAGATAGGCAGTTATTTTTTTTTAGGTTCGCCGCAGGTTTTTATTAGTGTCAGGTACCCCCATATATTATTTTAACCCCCTGATTGCCCCTAGAGTTAACCCTTTCACCAGTGATCGCCGTATAAGCGTCACTGGTGTCACTGGTTAGCCAGTAAGTTATTTAGTTATTTAGGTTACCCGTCAGGTTTTTATATAGTGTCAGGTACCCCCATATTTAACCTAATAAAGGTTTTAACTCCCTGATTGCCCCTAGTTAACCCTTTCACCAGTGATCACCATATAAAGGTTACGGGTGACGCTGGTTGATTAGTTTGCTTTTTATAGCATCAGGGCACCCGCCGTATATAACCCAATAAAGGTTTAACCCCCCTGATTGCCCGGCGGGTGAGATCAATTAGGTTTTAGCGCCAGAGAGGGTCTGCGTCGCCCCAGGCAGTGTTAGGTTAGTGACAGTAACGCTAACACCCACGCGCAAAGCATACACCCCCCTTAGTGGTATAGTATCTGATCAGATCTGATCAGATCTATACTAGCATCCCCAGCGGTTTAGGGTTCCCAAAAACGCAGTGTTAGCGGGATCAGCCCAGATACCTGCTAGCGCCTGCGTTTAGCCCCTCCGCCCAGCCCAGCCCACCCAAGTGCAGTATCGATCGATCACTGTCACTTACCAAACACAACACACATAACTGCAGCGTTCCCAGTGCTTGGTTTTTGGGGCCCTGTACGCAGCTAGGCTCCCAAAAAGTCCCACACATGTGGTATCCCCGTACTCAGGAAAAGCAGCAGAATGTATTTTGGGGTGCAATTCCACATATAACCATGGCATGTGTGAGCAATATATCATTTAGTGACAACTTTTTGTACATTTTTTTTTTCTTTTTGTCATTATTCAATCATTTGGGACAAAAAATAAAAAATATTCAATGGGGTCAACATGCCTCTCAGCAAATAGCTTGGGGTGTCTACTTTCCAAAATGGGGTCATTTGGGGGGGTTTTGTGCTATTTTGGCATTTTATGGCCTTCGAAACTGTGATAGGTAGTGAGGAGTGAAATCAAAAATTTGCGCCCTTAGAAATCCTGAAGGCGGTGCTTGGTTTCCGGGGTCCCGTACGTGGCTAGGCTCCTAAAAAGTCCCACACATGTGGTATCCCCGTACTCAGGAGAAGCAGCAGAATGTATTTTGGGGTGCAATTCCACATATAACCATGGCATGTGTGAGCAATATATCATTTAGTGACAACTTTTTGTAATTTTTTATTTTTTTTTGTCATTATTCAATCACTTGGGACAAAAAAAAAAATATTCAATGGGCTCAACATGCCTCTCAGCAATTTCCTTGGGGTGTCTACTTTCCAAAATGGGGTCATTTGGGGGGGTTTTGTACTGCCCTGCCATTTTAGCACCTCAAGAAATGAGATAGGCAGTCATAAATTTAAAGCTGTGTAAATTTCAGAAAATGTACCCTAGTTTGTAAACGCTATAACTTTTGCGCAAACCAATAAATATACGCTTATTGACATTTTTTTTACTAAAGACATGTGGCTGAATACATTTTGGCCTAAATGTATGACTAAAATTGAGTTTATTCGATTTTTCTTATAACAAAAAGTAGAAAATATCTTTTTTTTTCAAAATTTTCGTTCTTTTTCCATTTATATCGCAAAAAATAAAAATCGCAGAGGCAATCAAATACCATTAAAAGAAAGCTCTATTTGTGGGAAGAAAAGGACGCAAATTTCATTTGGGTACAACATTGCATGTCCGCACAATTTACAGTTAAAGCAGCGCAGTGCCGAATCCCAAAAACAGGCTTGGTCCTAATGGTCCGAAATGGTCCGGGGCTTAAGTGGTTAATTAGCTCTCATTTTGGTATTTACTATAACTCTTGTGAAAAAAGACACTTGAGTTAAAATTTGAGTTATTTCAGGTTTGAGCATGTTCAGTTGTGTTGCACCTATTTGTCCAAAAAACAAGTAATTTTTCACTTCTGAGGCCTCGTACACACGACCGATTTTCTCGTCCAAAACAGTCAAGAAAAGTGCCGCGAGAGTTTTTTTGTCTAGAAAAACGTTCGTGTGTATGGTTTTACGACGAGAAACTTGACGAGAATCTCAACGAGAAAATAGAGAACCTGCTCTCTATTTTCTCGTCAGGATTCCAGATTTCCTCGTCGTGTTTCTCGTCGGCTTGTTTTGTGACGAGAAAATGGTTCGTGTGTATGCTTTTACGACTCTTCCAAAAGCGCGCATGCTCACAAGCAACTATGAGACGGGAGCGCATCTTCTGGTAAAACAAGCCTTCATAATGGAGAGAGCACATTCGTCACGCTCATAAATATTTCATCGTTTAAATGTTCTGCATTGAATTCTTCGTTAGAATGTTACATTAATCAAAACGAGAGACCTTCTTTTGCTGCTGATATTCACACAGAGTTCTGCCTTATTTTTAACCTTTTTCATGCTGCTCTTTATAAGATTTATGTGTATTATATCGTGCAAGTTTTTAGGAATAATTTAAATGGTTAGATTTTTCAAAATGATGTTAATTATAATTTCTCAATGTTTTGATAGCGATCTCCCATTTAATTTTCTAATCTATATTTTTAAAATTTCACACCATGTTTTTGAGCTAATCAGATTTAGTTATTCTTTTGGGGGGGTGATATCTGTGCCTTTTATTGTCAGTCAAATGTATCTGCTTACTCCAAAGCTTGTTTTTTTTTATTTAAAAATACACATAGTCAAGTATGAACTTAAACAAAAAACACATTTATTCATGTTTATAAATTAAATAAAGAGAAGGCAGCGCTGGAGAAGCTGCTGCCATTTGTGCATCCCAGGGACCCCAGAGCACACAGCAACCCTGTGTGGACACTAAAATTGGGAGCTTGAGAAGGCCCACATTTCAGAACACAATCTGATGCTGGCCTCCCAGAGGTCAGGAACAGCAGCAGGTGAGATATATGTCCCAAGTGTGTGGTACTACAACAGGCTGCCTTCTGTCCGACCAGTGCGACCACAATGAAGCAAGGCCATCACTTCCTCTTCTTCCTGGCAACCTTTCCTGCAGCCTTTCCTGAAGCCTTTCCTGCAGCCTTTCCTGCAGCCTTCCTTCTTCGTTTAGCTGGAGGCTGGCCCACTGGAGGGGTACTCCTGTCAGGAGGAGGAGGTGGAGGTGTAGCAGAAGGGGGTGGGGCAGAAGAAGAAGGTGGAGGTGTAGCAGAAGGGGGTGGGGCAGAAGGTGGAGGTGTAGCAGAAGAGGGTGGGGCAGAAGGTGGAGGTGTAGCAGAAGGGGGTGGGGCAGAAGGTGGAGGTGTAGCAGAAGGGGGTGGGGCAGAAGGTGGAGGTGTAGCAGAAGGGGGTGGGGCAGAAGGTGGAGGTGTAGCAGAAGGGGGTGGGGCAGAAGGTGGAGGTGTAGCAGAAGGGGGTGGGGCAGAAGGTGGAGGTGTAGCAGAAGGGGGTGGGGCAGAAGAGGAAGGTGGAGGTGGAGGTTGAGGTTGGGTCAGTTGGGCCACCTCACATATGGCGGTATTGGGGGTAATTTGCTCCATCACCCCCTTGTTGAGCAAGGTGATGAGCAGGGGTTCGCATAGGAGGCGTTGCTCCATGCTCATCACCTTGAACTTAGCCTCCACTAGGCCGGCAATGGCCTCTTCAGGGGATGTGGGCTCCTTGAGGGTGGCATGGGCCTCTTTAATAAGGGCCATTGCTGCCTCACTGGTGGTCCTGTCCCTTCTGCCTCTTTTGTGAAGCCTGATGGGAGGCACCTGGGATCTGGTGCTTCTCCTTTGCCCTGCCACCTCCTGTCTGCCACTGGGCCCTGCCACCTCCTGGCTGCCACTGGGCCCTGCCACCTCCTGGCTGCCACTGGGCCCTGCCACCTCCTGGCTGCCACTGGGCCCTGCCACCTCCTGGCTGGTACTGGGCCCTGCCACCTCCTGGCTGCCACTGGGCCCTTCCTCCTCCTGCCTGACAGTTTCCAGACCCTCCTCCTGGCTGATTTCATCCTGTGTATGAAAAAGAAACATAGTTTAATATGTTGGTTTAATCTTTGCATCAAACTTTGTAATCCTGATGGAAGCAATTAGAATGTAAATGCATAAATCCTTGCTTTAAATTTACCACTACATCAGCTTGACTATTTACCACACAACTAAGTGCAGAATAATGTCTACAGATCATGATTTCACTTGTGTAATACAAAATAATGTATGTTTCTCATCCTGACATATTTGGGAAACATTAATTTTATCCCACTACATTTTCAGTTAATACTATACCTGGCTCCAGATGGACAAATCAGGATCATCCAGGATGGCTGCCTCCTCTTGCTCCAGAGAAGGCTCAGGTTGGCTGCAGGGAAGTCTGGGGGGAAGAGTGGAGAGTGATGGCCTTGGCTCAATGTGGTCATCCAGGAAGGACATCCTGCTGTAGTACCACAAAATCGGGACATAAACATCATCTGCTGCTGCTCCTGACCTCTGAGAAGCCAGCACCTTAGAGCGTTCAGTCCTGTAGGTACCGCTCAAGCTCCCAATTTTAGTGTCCACTTGTTTTGCTGTGGCTGTGGGCACCTTGGTATGCACAAATGGAAGCAGCTTCTCCAGCGCTGCTTTTCTCACCCCTTTTTTTTATGGATGGGGTTTTTGGTCTCCCACAGAGCCGGCAGCTCCCTTACCCGGTCAATAAATTCCGCCAGGAACTCTTTGTCGCTAATAAAGACATTCATATTGTATCTGCAAGTAAAATAAATTATATTTAAATAATGTGAGGCAAACAGTCTAACCTCCTTCACATCCTAGTCACCATATATATCCTCCACCAATCTCAAGACAGTATAGGCCAACAATTTTTACAAGTCTCACAAAATCACATACCTTCGTTCGCACGTCCGTCACTTGAACTCCTCTCTCCGCACACCGAACGTACTATAGTCACATGTGTGTTTGCTATATACACACCACGCATGCGTCCAAATTCGAACACGTCGCTCCGCACACGTCGCCCGCCCATGACGTTCTAACTAACATTTTTCCCCGCCCCTTCTCTTTCGGCGCGCAGACAGATATGGCGGAGTTACAGCAGGTGTCTGATAATTCCGCAACTAGCGAAGAGACAAGCCCGGAGACCGAGGACACGTCACGATCAAGGAGGAGATTCAAGGCATCGAATATGTCTTTTGCGGAGATGGTGGACATCTTGGTCAAGGCTGATTATGATGCCAAGCATGGGCCGTATATCAAACCAAATAGAAGGAAGGCCAAAATCCTCACTAAAGTTGTGAAGAGTCTGAGGGCGAAGTTCGGGGTGAAACGCTCAAATGAGCAGCTCAGAAAGAGGTGGTCAGACCTCAAACTGAGGGAGCCAGACCAGTTGAGGATCATAAAGAGGATGCTCGCTAAAAGTAAGTAAAATGACGACCTTTCTGCTATTAATCTTTTTAGAAACTGTCATTTTTTTTTTTTTTAGCATATTGTACTCCCTTCCAAAATGTAATATTTTGAACTAGGTTGGGCACAGTAATCGTTCGTTACGTTACCGACACTTCGTTCGGCCACTATCCGCGGTTTTGGCTTATTTAAGACCCCCAAAAGTAATTAGACATCTGCCATTTTTGACCAAGTATTGTGGATAATTTTTAAGTCTAGATGATGTGTTTGTAAGGAGAATGAAATGCAAACTTTAATCAGTGTAAAGGAGAGGACACTCAGCAGCTGCTTCCACATCTGTACTTTGGAGCACTATAGTGTGGGCCACCAGACCCGCCTTTTTTGGGTGTCCCACACAGGTGCATCAGAGTTTATTTGTGGTGCCTCCATGTCCAAAAAATTAGATCCAAATGTGAATACTAAACATATTTGGGGTCAGAAATAATGCATTTTTCTTTAAATTCCGCACAAACACACACTTGTACCCCACTTCCAAACAATTTAGCCTGTTTTAAGTTTAACAATGAGATTTTTACAGTGTGATAAATAGACCTTTGGTTTTATTCTCATAGGGGAGAGAAGCCTGGGAGGAGGACACTCCAGGGAGCACATGCACCCCACAACTTCCAAGCAACCCCAAACTCCCAAAGATCCACAACCGAAAGATGTGCAGGAAGTTGAGGTGGAGGAAGGAGAAGTGCAGGAAGGAGAGGTGGATGACGTTGTGGATCTGGTCACCACAACAGGTCAGTATCTGACACCACAGCTTAAGGTAAGCGAGGTAGGCCTGCAGAGTTTGATTAATTTTTTTTTATGGTTTTTAGGGGATGGAAATGTTGTGAAGGATAGCACACCGTTCTCTGCTGACAGTGCCCTCCGCCTCATCCAGCAAGTGATGGAATGTAGCACGGAACTGGACCTAATTAAACAAAGAATCCATGTGATGGAACAAACATTTAAAGACATTCTCGATGTTTTGGGGAGAATTCAATAAGCCATCCAAACACATTTGTTTTTACATGTTTGTTTTTATATTTTTTCTAATTTTTTAAGTAACAAAACAGCCAAAAATTGAATATGCACACAGTGTGTGAACATGTGCTATCTGCCATCAGGGGATATCCATGTACGTCTTTTGTGGGTGCAACCCCTTCCTCGTATCAAAAGTCGGTGAACTGAGGAAGGGGATGCACCCCCAAAAC
This sequence comes from Rana muscosa, assembly GCA_029206835.1. NCBI lineage: Eukaryota > Metazoa > Chordata > Amphibia > Anura > Ranidae > Rana > Rana muscosa. Next base: position 220,460,939 of record CM055119.1, on the reverse strand, counting down.
ACGTCCATTGATCACCCCTGATGGCAGATAGCACATGTTGACAATAGGGATCAGGATTGTAAACTTCCTATTTGCAAAAAAGTAAAAATGTGTGCATATTGAATTTTGGGCTGGGCAAGGGGTGGCAGGACCCCATATTAGGACGGGCACATAGAGACATAGTTTGTGTAACTGAATGTCTCAGATTGCTCAGAGGTATCCAATGTTGTCATTTTAGAAATGCAAGTGGTATTTTTGTATTTTCATAAGCCAAAATTTGCCGGGTTGTGGCCAGGCCAACCCCAAAGTAAAACAAAAAAAAATGTGCAGAGAGTAAAATTTTTGACCACAAACAACGTGTAGCTTCTTTTTATAATACTCTCTAAGCTTATTTGGTTCTTTTGTAAGGTAACATAGTGAAATTGGTGGTTATTTACTAAAGTAAAATACACTTGCCACTACAAATGCACAAAGACAAACTAGGAGACAGGAAAGAACAAATAATTAAAGGTTTAAACAAGATTTTTATTGGGATACTTAGACATAGGCTGGCATAGGAATTGCCCCCCTACCCGTGAAATACTCCATGTATTTGTCACGAACCACACGGGCATTTTGGGGGGGCAAGCCAAGACGGGCAGATTCCAGGCCCGGAAGGGGATTTGCAGGGGAAAGTCCAGCCTCTGGCAAAACTGAGGCCATATAGGAATGTGATTTTTGGCTCAGAAAGTTGTGTAGCACACAGCAGCATAACACTACATAGTTTATTTTGTAGTCCGCCAAGTGGATGGAAGTCATAAAAAGGCGGAACCGGCTGGCCATTATGCCGAAGGCATTTTCAACGACTCTTCGGGCCCTGGCCAGCCGGTAATTGAACACACTCTTCTCTGGGGTCAGGGTCCTCTGTGGAAATGGCCTCATAAGATGCCGTCCGAGTCCGAAGGCTTCATCAGCCAAGAAAACAAAGGGGAGTCCTTCAATATTCCCTGCATCCGGTGGCAATGCAAGGTCGTCACTCTGGAGACGGAGGGCAAACTCCGTCTGGATGAAGGATCCCCCATCGGACATCCGGCCATTCTTCCCTACATCAACATAGAGGAATTCATACCGTGCTGACACCACCGCCATCAGCACAATGCTATGAAACCCCTTGTAATTGTAGTAGTAGGATCCAGAACGGGGTGGCGGCACGATGCGGACGTGCTTCCCGTCTATGGCACCACCGCAGTTGGGGAAGTCCCACCGCGTGGCAAACTCCAATGCCACAGTCTGCCATTCCTGTGGCGTGGAAGGAAGCTGTGGAGTGAAACAAGATGAAATAATATTAGAAAAACAAAGGCATACATTACAAGGAAATTCTATTCCAAAAAATTAGAGACCAACATCAATCAAATTATACGTTTATTAAGGTGTGTAAAAAAAGTATAATGGAAGGCTCATTTATCATATTCATCACCCCCTCTGATGGGCCATTACTAAATTATTTTGGGGGGGGGGGGAGATGTGTTTGGCCAAAGGATAGCATTGCAGTGGCGGTGCGTCCAGAGTGGGCGCTGGAGCACTGTCCCCTCTCTCCTGTGCCCATCACTCAGAACAATACATAGGTTCATGCGTTGCATGAACCTATGTATTGTCTATGCCGCCCACTATTCAGGTGGATGGCCTCTTGTAAAGCGACCGACATATGAATAATTGCGTCATTTAGGGGGTTAAAATTGCAGAGCAGAAACAGGTATTAAAAAAGTCTTGCAAATTACAACCTGAGGGATGTAATTGGCTTCCTCAAAGAAAAATCGGGGACGCAAGGAGGGGGGCATTCCTTGTGTAAACACTGACAGGCTGCTCTGGCAATCATGTTCACCAAGTCTGTTTAATGGTAACATGATTGGCTGATGCAACATGAAGGGAAGGAGAAGACATCAAGGACAGAAGAAGGATGGCGCTGACCACAAGAAGGTAAGTGCAGGGCTGGGGGGAAACTGGCTGCATTAGAGGGGACTAAATGGCTGCATTGGAGGGGACAACTGGGGGCGTTTATTAGGCAACAGAGCAAAAAAGGAGGACGTTTATTTCCGAAATTGGGGTTGGAACCCCCCAACATTTGGAGCAACAGGCGCCCCTGCTGGAAAAGTTAGTGAGGGGAAATATTTAGGGAGGAAAAAAAAGGGGCAATCTAAAGCTTCCAACATGCATGGGGACAAAGGGGACATTCTCAGCATATTACAATCATGGTAATTAGGGAAGGATGAAAGAAATACAATACATTAGCATACATGTAATACATAAAATGTGATGTTAAGGGAGAAAACTTACCCTAATATAGTCCTCCTGCAGGACTTGTATAATAGCAGAACAGGTGTCTGGGATTATGAGGCCCAGAGCCTGGGGGGAGATGCCTGTGGTGAACTTCAAGTCCTGAAGACTTCTCCCTGTCGCCAGGTAACGCAACGTGGCGATGAGCCTCTGCTCAGCACTGATGGCTTCCCGCATAACGGTGTCCTTCCTGGTAATATAGGGGGACACCAAAGCCAACAGTTCCTGAAAAACGGGGTCAGACATCCTCAGAAAATTCCTGTAGTCCTCAGGATTATTCTCGACGATCTCCCGCAGCAGAGGCATGTGGCAGAATTGGTCCCGCTGGAGCAACCAATTCTTGGTCCATGAACTCCTCCTCACACCATTCATGGACTGGTCTTGGTCCAAAACAAGCAGACCAACACCAAGCGCACGCACAGCACGAACTCGACGACGAGAACGTCCAGGCGACATGGCTAGGAAACGGTCGTCTAATCAGAACGTACAGAACAGAACGCACTTTAGAACAGCAAGGCCTATGAATAACGAACTGAAATTCAGAAACGAACAGGCAATAACGCACTGTAAAACAGATACGACCTGCCTAGACGCCCTGAAAGTCAAGATACGAACCCACAAGCACAAACTGAACGGCAGAAAACGATCTGAAAAGTACGAAGACTGAAAAGCGCGAATCGTCTCTTCCCAAACTTTTACTTCACACGCGGTAACACGAGATCAGCAAAAGCAGCCCAAGGGGTGGCGCCAAGAAAAAAGATCTTCCCCTTTATAGTGCCGTCGTACGTGCTGGACGTGAGCGCAGAGAACCACGAGGAAATTGGAAAATGACAGTGTGTACGCATAGAAAGCTTGACGAGAAAATCGACAAGCTTAACAAGAATCTCGTCGAAAAAAACGACGTGTTTTTTACGACGAGAAAATCGGTCGTGTGTACGAGGCCTCAGACTTTTAAAGATATTTCAGTGTATAAATCACTTTTTCACACAGTTTAAAAGCAGATTATCTTTAAATAATATACCGCATATTTCAGTACCATATAGGCAATTATATCATGCTCTAAACATTATTTCCATGTGCAATTCTCCAGCTTTTAGTAGAGTAAGGATTTGGGCGCTATTTGGATTCTGGGAGCTATAGTAAATTTGATTTTGGGAGTATTTTCTCTCCAGCATGAATACAGTTTTAGCGCTATTTAGCGCAAATTGCAGCGAATCGCGCTAATTAGCGCAAATTTGCGGGAATTATCGCTAATTAGCGCTGCGGCGCTATAGTAAATTACCCCCATTATCTCTGATGCTTCAGTAGAGATCTCTCCATTTAATGTCCTAATCGCTGTTACATTGGCCGCAGGGGTGTTAGATCTAATCAGGAGGGACAGCATACGGCCCACTCTCTCACCTTCGCCAAATTGGCTTTATCTTTGAAATATCCGTCTGTTCTCGGACTTCCTTATAGTGGCCATTCTATAGACTTGTTGCTTGTCCAGCCATTCCCTCTGTCTAGTCACGGTAGGGTCCTCAATGTAACGCTTCTCTGCCTGCGCTACCTCCAATCTAATATCCCTTTCCTATCTCCTAGATTCCCCCTTCACCCTTGCCACCTGTTGGATCAGGAGCCCCCTTACGTAGGCTTTCAAAGCGTCCCACACCACTCCAGCTGGCGCTGTGCCTTCATTGATTCGAACAAAGTCGTTTAATCTATTGACCAGTTCTCCAGAGTTACCATTCAGTTCAAGCCAATACGGGCTGATTTTCCAATCTCTCTGGTAGATCTTGTCCCCTGTCTTTATTATAAGCACCAACGGGGAGTGGTCTGAAACACTTCTTGAGAAAAAGGGGGATCTGGTCTGATGCAACCACTCAAACACCTCCATCCCTAAACAATGAAACAGAGAAGCAAAAAATGCATGTCGCCCGGGGACTTTGAGTGAGGTGAGAGAGTTAGGCACATGCTCACACAGATGCATGATAAAAAACAATTTATTAGTAACAGATGCTGTAGAAACAAAATGGAGACAACAGTGATTGTGCGTCACCCGGCATGGTAGCCAATGTAAAACAACATAAGTACAGGTAATTGTGAATACATTGCAAATATAATACATCCTTGACCAATATGATGACAAATGATAGCTGAACCAGTGGATACATGCACATAGACAAGGTTACTTGAACAAATATTGTTGTATAAAAATGTTTGTTGGGGAGAGTAAGGTCCTTAACGCATGCAGATATACAAAAAAGCATCATTATACCCTACGCATTTCGTGAGATTCCACTCGCTTCCTCAGGGGCTGATGCATGGTAGTTGCATCAATGCCTTGGGTTGACTTGCCGATCGCTGGCTGCCGAGATGGAGGCATATGATATATCCAGCTCGGGAGCTGAGGGGACGAAACAATGGGGTACCATCCACGGGGAGGATTCGGATGAATAGCATAGTCTATGCAGAGGTGTCTAATCAGTGGTCACAGAAAGCCCACATTGGAAAAGTCTGGAAAAACTTGGGGAGATACATGGACTTCCAATCATGGTTGCTGCCTTCACTTCACTGTGAACCTCACCCCAAACCACCGGACCAAAATGAAACACTTCTTGGGTCATACTCTACCTTATTAACTAATGCTATTGCCTTGTCATTTCCTAGGGCCATGTCGATTCTGGAAAGGGTGAGATAAGAACTGGAAAAGCAGGAGTACTGCCGTTCTTGTGGGTGGCGCATCCGCCATATTCCCATTCGCCTCATTCCCATTTCCCATATATTATTATAATATATATTAATTCCCATATATTCATATTCGCCTCATTCCCATTTCCCTCAGGAACCGAGCCAGTCGACCTTCATTTATTTTGTTGGGCCTACTCCCCGAGGGGAATCTGTCCAAGCTCCTATCTAAGACTTTGTTAAAGTCTCCTACCGCTAATACTGGGGTACCTACTTGGTCCAGTGTAAATTCTAACAGTCTATATAAAACTTCAAAGTTGAATGGGGGGGGAATGTAGATGTTGGCCAGAACATATGGTTTATTCATAAAGGAACGTGACAAAAAAATGTATCGGCCCTGCTCGTCAATACAGCTCTTGCTACAGGAGAATGCCAGTCCCCTCCACACCATTATGCTCACTCCTCTCGAATAGGAGGAGTGGACTGAATGGTATTGGGATGGGAACTTCTGATTACGCATTTGTATCACATTATCTCTAGTCAGGTACGTCTCCTGTATGCAGAGCAGGCCGGGCCCCCTCCCCTCCAAAACCGACATAACCAAGGCTCTTTTGACTGGGTCCCCTAGGCCACGGACGTTCTAGGATACTATACTGAACGTCTTATCCTGCATCAAAAAATATAAGGGTAACAATAAAAGACAGGGTAAAAAAGTTTGTAGAAGCAACTAGTCCACCAGCCTGGATCTACTCCCTCCCCCGCCAGGTTGATTCCTCCATCCTGCACCTCCCTCCCTCCTGTATCCCCCTGTATCCCCCTCCCCATTCACCCTCTGTGACATCCATAGTGCTAATTTTTGTGGTGTGTACTCACTACCCCCCCATTCCCACCCTTCCCACAACCCCCCACCCTCCCTCCCCCCTCCCCTCACCTGCCCGTCTGGGCGTCCCTCTAGGGCTTCACCTGTGACCTCTACTTTCTCCCTCCCCCATACATCCTTCCCATTCAAAATCCATAATAATAAGTGTTTTAGTGAGCAATTTACATTGTATAAGAGCCACATAGGCTCCCTGATTCATACTCTTGCGTGCGACAACCCCCCCCCCCCCCCTTAGTTGATTTAAATCGACCAACAATTTTTAAAGTGCAATTAGAAAAGAGAAAAGAGGGAGATCCCCAAGATATGCCCCTTGCAATCTGCCATATTATACTGTCTAAAAAAAAAATAAAAAAAAAAACACAATCCCGCAGACTGGTGAATCCTATAAGTCCTTCTTGTGCTTCTCCAACCACTGTTCCACCTCCCCCGGTGAACTAAGAAGTAAAGTATCACCCAGTGCTGTCACCCGCAGGCAGGCCGGGTACAACAGAGCATATTCAACTTTATGCTTTTGTAGAGCTTGTTTAGCTGGCATGAATTCATTCCTGCTCCTTTGGAGGTCTGGGGAAAAATCCGGATACATAGATACCCTGACCCCATTATACATAATGTTCCCCATCTCTCGGGCCTTCTGGAGGAGGATTGTCTTGTCATTATAATTTAGGAGTTTAAGGAGGAGTGGCCTAGGATGGGCGCCTTCCTGCAGGGATTTAAAGGGGACGCGATGGGCTCTTTCAATCAAAAAGAGTGGTGAAAAAGTGTTAGGACCAAAAATATCCCTAAACCACCCTTCTAAAAATGATATGGGGTTAGAACCGCTCTGGCAGGCCTATCAGTCTCACGTTGTTCCTTCGGCTTCTATTCTCCATCTCATTGAGTTTAGCTGCTTGTCTGTCCATTTGTTCCTTTAAACTCTCGATTTCATGTTTTAATGGGTACAAATCATCCTCCACTGTGCTTACTCGCTCCTCCAGAGCACTAGTCCTTTCTACTGTTTTTCGCAGTTCATGGCCTGTCTGGAGTAATTCCTCCTTGATACTTTCTAGCTGTAAGTTCATAATAGAAATTGACTCCCGGCAGGCATTGACGGCATGTAATACATCCCTTAGTGTAGGTTCCTCCTTCTCCAGTGTGGACCCCGCTATGTTAACCACCCCTATAGCTAAAGCGGACTTTGCAGACATAGTTCCATGTTTTTCACCCCCTAGCCCTTTGGTACTCACTGTTTTGACGCCACTTGAGGTAATGGAGTTGGAGGATACCTGGCCATGGCCCTGGCTTTTTCTGTCTGATGATGTTCCCATCTGGGCTTTAGCCTGTGCTGTGGTCTGTTGGTGAGTACCTTTGGCGGGTGAAATGGAGGCAGTGTGGGCAAATCGCTCCAACTTAGATGCTGCCATTGCTGCTGCTGCTACTGCTGCTGCTGCTGCGGCTTGGGTCCCCTTCTCCTTTGCGGACCGTGTTATCTGCGACCCCTCCTGGGGTAACTGTTCCTCTCCTCCTTTTTTCCCCTCAGCCATGTTTTTGTTTGTGTTCAGGGTTAAATGGGAGTGTGTTTGATAATGAATAGTAGATTTGCTGTCTACTTTAAAAAAATTAAAAAAAGGAGAAGAAGTTGCCACTTTAGACAGTCCCAATCCCTTACTTGCCCTCTAAAGTCTGTGTGACCTTTTGGGATCTTCACTTGTCATCCATTAGGCTTCAGATAGAGTAGGAAAAGGGAGAGTGGAGAATGTTATGCCGCTCTATCCAGGATTTTACCGGGGCCCTCTCCAGTAACTTATGGGCTGATAGGTGATAGTGGGTGGACGCTGCAGAGGCCTCTCACACCCCCACAATCTGTAGTACTGCGGTCTGCTGGTAATGGTATCCAATGCTTTCTGACTCAAAGGACTCAGAGAGCCGCACGCTGCTAGAGGGTCTCACTACCTCCGGCCACCACAGGCTGGCTACCTCCGAACGCCGCTTCCAGGATAGAATAAAGGAGCGGGCCAACAGCCATGCCTCACCTGGTGCTGAATCAAGCATAGCTAGTCTCTCCTCTGCTGCTGGCTGTACCTCCTGGTTCGAGTCGCGTTCCGGTCAGAGGAACACGCAGTGGGATCAGGGGAAATTGCAGGGGAGGGAGTACGGCTCTTAGCTGTTAGGCATTGATCGAATCTCACTGCATGCTGCACAGGGTAACTGGGACAGGATCAGAAGATGCATCCCACACACGCACATCCCAGTCACGCCCCGATGGCCAACTTCTTAAAAATGACATGCCAGGAGATAAAAGCTCTGGAATCCACACCCCCAGATCATACAAACCTCACTCGGAATGAGAAACTTGCTCTCAAAAATGTATCTAAAAATCAACACATCACTATGAAGTCATCCGACAAAGGAGGCAACATAGTCCTAATGGACAATGACCAATATAGCCAGATGTGCTTTAACATCTTGGGCAATCATGACTGGTACCGCCCAGTCAGTATTGGTGTCATTGAAGCCTTCAATAAAAAATACTATGATCTTGTGAATGTGGCATTCCAGAGTAAAATGATCTCCAAACAGACTTTTGAATATATTCGTACTCCTTTTCCCAGAATCCCCACATTCTATTCCCTCCCCAAAATTCACAAAAACACCCAAAATCCTCCCGGTCGCCCAATAATATCGGGTAATGGAGCAATCACTGAGAATCTATCCCGTCTGGTGGACGAACACTTAAAACCTTTCATCCTCAGCATACCATCATATGTACGTGATACTCTCCACTTATTACGCAATATTGAATGTGTTCAGGTCTGTGAAGATTCAATTCTTGTCAGCATTGACGTGGAGGCTTTATTTAGCTCCATTCCGCACTCCCAGGGCCTGTCCTGTTCCCAACACGTACTTTCTCAGACAAATCATCATGAACACTCATTCAATGAGTTCATACTTACAGCGCTAGATTTTATACTCAGACATAATGTTTTCACTTTTGATGGCGGGGCATTCCTCCAGGTACAGGGCATAGCCAGGGGCACTTGTTGTGCCCCTGGCTACGCCAATCTGTACCTGGGGGAGTGGGAACGGACCATCTTTTCAGATGAGGGTCTCCCTATGTACCTGTGCCACGTTGTCATGTGGCACAGGTACATAGATGACATCCTCGTTGTATGGAATGGTCCTCAACAACTACTTGATGAATGTCTTTTGGCTCTCAATGTTAACAAATTTAATTTAAAATTCACCATGGTGTCTGATAGAACTAACATCACATTTCTGGATGTTGAAATTTTCAAGGATTGTGACAACATGTTGTTCTGTAAACTATTCCGTAAGCCCACAGCAGGGAACACCATACTGCATTCCTCAAGCTTCCATTCTAGGCCGCTGGTAGAATCCATTCCTTATGGACAATACCTAAGGATTAAGCGTAACTGTTCCAATCCAACAGATTACGAACGAAAAGCCAACAATCTCAAAAGGCGCCTTTTAGAAAGAGGGTACAGCCACAAGTGTCTCAAAAGGCATTTAATCGCACTCAAACCAAGAATCGACATGACTTGTTGGCACCCAAACAAGAAAGACCTCTTGACAACAGTCATCGGATTATAACTACATACTCCGATGACCACGCATAAATAACACATATTTGCAAAAAAAATTGGCATTTACTAACTTCAGACCCTGTGGTTGGACCCTTTGTGCCCCCGAGGCCTGCTATGACCTATAGACGAGCCACCTCCATAGGGGATTTACTTGTCCAGAGTGAATTTCAGGGCTCCACAAGAGAAGATCCCTGCAAAAACTTGGGAACATTTCCCTGTGGTTTATGTGCTTATTGCAAACACATGAACACAAATAAAGACATTTATTTACCCAATGGCATAAAGTTTTTTTCCCAAACATTATGCCAACTGCCAAACTACAGGAGTGGTTTATCTCCTAACCTGTAGTTGCAACTGTTTTTATGTAGGGAAAACGACCCAAAAACTCTGGCAGAGACTTTACCATCAACTGAAAGCCATGAAAGACAATGACCCAGATTCACCCCTGTGCAGACATGTCCTGCAAACTCACAGTCGCGTTTGCCCCAAGATTGAGGTATTGGTTCTGGATCGGGTGCACCGCAGTTCCCGGGGAGGGGATTTTGACAAATTTCTCCTCCAGCGGGAGCTGAGGTGGATCTCGTGCCACCATGCCTTAATCAATCCTTGAACTTTAAACCATTCTTGCCCGGTTTCTCTTCTGGCACCTTTGATAGAGATTTACTGCATTAAAACATAAAACCCCACCAGTCTTTTCCTAAGATCAGTCTATATGTCTGTAAAGAGTGTGACAGCAGGAAGGTAAAGTCACCTGGTTGCATCCAGGGGGGTAGATATATTTCTCCCAGATTCAGGCTTTATGCTGACTTATACAACTAGGGTGGAGAGTTGTATAAGCCCAGCTGAGGCTAGAAGGCTCATGGATGACTCATACCTCTAGGGAGAGTGTGGGGCGTCGTACAGACAGGGAGTTGATGAGGCCAGCTGAAGCTTGTCAGCTCATTTAGGCCTCTATAAGAACTCCCAGATTCATTAGGTGTTAGCTCATGCCTGGAACCAGACCTGTGTGGACTGTCTAGGGAGAGTGAACCCCTGTGCGGTGAGAAAAAGCCTGTGTGGCTATTTGCTTGGACATTTAAAACCAGGGACTTAGGGACTAGGACAGCACTAGGCTGATCCCAGTTGTTAGTTAGGAAACCTGTATGTTTAGTCAGAGGTCAACTTGACCAGGATTTATTTTGGTTATGTTTCTTTTGCTTTGCTGTGTTTTGTCACTGTAAATAGAAAATAAACCGCACCTTTTTTGATTTTGAAAACCACAACCTCCGTTTGCTGGGCCTGTTTTGTGTGGGGAGCCCATCCCGGGGGTCACACACACCCGCTGCCGAGCTAACCCCCTCACAGTTGGTGGAGAATGCGGGCAGTTTTTTTTTAAGCCAGCATGGAGGAGATACTGAAGCAGCTGGCTCTAGCAAATGCCAATCAACAGCAGACAAATGCAGGTTTGCAAAGGAGCCTTGCAGCCCAGCAGCAGACAAAAGCAACTTTGCAACAGAGTCTGGAGGCTCAGCAACGAGCCCAGCAGCAATCTGAGGCCCGCTTCATAGACCTGTTGCAGAAGCAAGAGCAGAGACTACAACAACAGATGGAAGCAGTAATGCAGCAACGTCCGCAGACCAGTGAGGAAAGCCGTCCCACTAATACCGCGTCCTTTGGGGTGAGTCGTTTATTGACAAAAATGACTGGAGAGGATGATCCAGAGGTATTTTTGACCACATTTGAAAGGACCGCTGAAAGAGAAAAGTGGCCTGAGGAGCAGTGGGCTGGACTGGTGGCTCCTCTGTTAACTGGTGAATCGCAGAAAGCTTACTATGACCTAGAGCCTAACCAAGCAAAAGACTATGTGATGCTAAAAGCTGAAATATTGGCAAGGCTGGGTGGCACCCAGGCTGTCCGGGCTCAGCGTGTGCATAACTGGACTTTCCAGCTTGGAAAACCCCCCAGGTCTCAAATGTATGATCTCATTCACCTGAGCAGAAAGTGGCTACAGCCAGAGACTTTGTCCGCACCAAAGATTGTGGAACGTGTTGTAATGGATCGGTTTTTGAGAGCTCTTCCTACTGCCATCCAAAAGTGGGTAAGCCATGGAGACCCAGAGACGGCCGATGGTCTTGTGGATCGTGTGGAGAAATACTTGGCTACAGAGAACCTGACGGCCTCTTCCAGAGACACTCGGACTTTCCACCCTAAGACCAGACCATCCCCAGGGGCGGATAAGAGGATTCCAAGGGGTGAGGGTGGAGAGAGTGAGAGGGTGGGAGCTCTACCCCAAGTTTGGCGAGAACAGCCTGGGAAATCAGCGGCTCACGAGGCGGCAAGAAGGATCGTTTGCTACCGCTGCCGGCAAGCGGGACATATTGCAGCCAATTGCCCGGTTGTGGAGGAACCCATGCAGTGTGACTTTCTGACGGGCAGACGTCAGTCGCTGTGTGCGACAGTCGCATGCACTGCCATTCGAGGAACTGAGAAACATTTATGCAAAATGTGTGTTAATGGTAGAAATGTTGTGGTATTGCTGGATTCAGGTAGCCTTGTGACCCTGATAAAGGCTGAGTTAGTTAAAACAGAGGTCTCTGGGAATAGCAAGGTAGCTGTTATTTGTGTGCATGGGGACACCCGAGAGTATCCAGTGACTACAGTGTGTTTCGAGACCCCCAAAGGTACCCTCTCTCATCCAGTGGGCTTAGTATCTCAGTTACCGCATGACGCCATTGTGGGAAGGGATTTTCCGAAGTTCTGGGAACTGTGGGATGATCCTGAGCCCCTCACTGGTGCCCCTATGTACCAGGAATGTGATAGCCAGAACTCCCCTGAGAGTGGTGAGGACTCTCCGGAATTTCCCTTATCAGTATTGGCAGGGGAGACTCAAGAAACTGGAGAGGAGCCCACCTCCTCAGACGAAAACCTACCGTCTGTGGAGTTTTCTGATCTTGAGGTTCACAGGGAAAACTTTGCCACAGAACAGTTGAAAGACCCCGCCCTAATAAAGGCACGGGAAAACGTAGTGAAAATAGATGGCGAGTTAGTGAACCCAGATAATACCTGCACTTACCCATACTTCAGCGTAGAGAAGGACCTACTGTATCGGGTGGCAAAAAGGGCAGAAGAAACCGTTGAGCAGCTTGTGGTGCCCAAACCTTACAGGAAGTTGGTGTTGGAGTTGGCCCATGGGCACATTCTTGGAGGTCATCTGGGGACAGAGAAAACCCGAGAGAGGGTATTACAGAGATTCTATTGGCCGGGGGTGATGAAGGACGTAGAAAATTATTGTTCCTCCTGCCCTGTGTGTCAGAGGTTGGCCCCGATGCCACATTTCCGTAGCCCGCTGGTCCCTCTACCCATCATTGAGGTCCCGTTTGAGAGGATCGCCATGGATTTGGTAGGTCCTATAATCAAGTCCGCTAGGGGGCACCAGTACATATTAGTTATAATGGACTATGCCACCCGTTATCCAGAAGCGATCCCTCTCCGAAATACCTCGGCCAAAACCATAGCCAAAGAGCTATCTCTTGTTTTTAGCCGGGTGGGTATTTGTAAAGAACTGCTTACGGACCAAGGTACACCCTTTATGTCCCGGGTTATGAAAGAGCTGTGTAAATTGTTCAAAGTGACGCAATTGCGTACGTCTGTGTATCACCCCCAAACCGATGGGCTGGTTGAAAGATTCAACAAAACCCTAAAACAAATGTTGAAGAAAGTGGTGGATAGAGATGGAAAGGATTGGGACTGTTTACTTCCTTATTTGATGTTTGCTATTAGGGAGGTGCCCCAATCCTCTACGGGATTCTCCCCCTTTGAGTTACTGTATGGGAGACACCCAAGAGGGCTGTTGGATATTGCCAAGGAAACTTGGGAAAGTGAGAGTTCTCCCCACAGGAGTGTGATTGAGCATGTCGCCCTGATGCAAGATCGAATTGCACAGGTAATGCCCATCGTGAAGGAACATTTGGCCCAAGCGCAGTTGGCACAGCAGAGAGTGTACAACCGTGGAGCCAAGACCCGTACCTTTTCCCCGGGGGATAGGATATTGGTACTTGTCCCTACGGTTGAAAGTAAATTCCTTGCCAAATGGCAAGGCCCCTACGAGATAATGGAAAAAGTGAGCGAAGTGAATTACAAGGTCAGACAACCAGGAAGGCGAAAGCCCGAACAGATCTATCACGTTAATCTGTTGAAAGCCTGGAGGGATAGAGAGTCCCTAGTCGCAGACACTTGGTCACCAGCTCAAACTGGTTGCGTGATTCCTGAGGTTGGAATAGCAGCCACCTTGTCACAACCCCAACAACAGGAGGTTAAGGAGTTTGTGCTTCGCAACAAGGAGGTATTCTCTGAGCTGCCGGGACAAACATCTGGGGTAGAGCATGACATCATTACCCCGCCCGGTGAAAGGGTGAAGTTAAAACCCTATCGGATCCCAGAGGCTCGACGGGAGGCAATACGGGAGGAAGTACAGAAAATGCTGAACTTAGGGGTGATAGAGGAGTCCCAAAGTGATTGGTCTAGTCCCATCGTGTTGGTGCCTAAACCGGATGGGAGCTGGCGATTTTGTAACGATTTTCGTCAGTTGAACAAAGTTACAAAATTTGACACCTACCCCATGCCACGTATAGATGAGTTGATCGACCGGCTGGGAACAGCCCGATACATGACGACTCTTGACCTCACAAAAGGGTATTGGCAAATCCCCCTGGCCAAGTCGGCCAAAGAGAAAACCGCATTTGTAACCCCAGACGGGGCGTTCCAATATAAAAGAATGCCGTTCGGGTTACAGAATGCGCCGGCCACATTCCAGCGGAAAATGGACCAGATGCTGAGGCCCCATCGGAAGTATGCTGCGGCTTACCTGGATGACGTAATTGTCCATAGCACAGATTGGGCCTCACATCTGCCAAAAGTGCAAGCAGTCCTGGACTCTGTTCGGGAAGCGGGGTTTACGGCTAACCCCAAGAAGTGTACCATTGGGCAGGAGGAGGCCAAATATCTTGGGTACACCATTGGGAGGGGAGTAATAAAACCCCAACTCAACAAAGTCGAGGCCATCCAGAGTTGGCCACGTCCCAACAGCAAGAAGCAGGTACGAGCCTTTCTGGGAATCGCTGGGTATTATCGGCGATTCATTCCCCACTTTGCTTCTAAGGCTGTGCCCCTAACCAACCTGACGAAGGGGAAAGGGTCGGTCATGATTAAATGGACCCCCGAGGCTGAGGCAGCATTCCAATTCTTGAAACAAGCCTTATGTAGCCAGCCAGTGTTGTACTCACCCGACTTCTCTAAAGACTTTGTCGTACAAAGTGATGCGTCAGATGTGGGGTTAGGAGCAGTATTGTCCCAGGTCTGGAACGGGGAAGAGCACCCAGTCATTTACCTCAGCAGGAAGTTGAAGTCCCATGAGGTAAATTACGCCACCGTTGAAAAGGAGTGTTTAGCGGTGAAGTGGGCTCTAGATTCCCTTCGGTACTACCTGCTAGGTAGGCACTTTGACATGGTTACGGATCACGCTCCGTTAAAGTGGATGGCTCAAAACAAGGAAACAAATAGAAGAGTGAATAGGTGGTTCCTGGCCCTCCAGGAATTCAACTTCACAGTAAAGCATCGCCCTGGCGTTCAAATGGGGAATGTGGATGCTTTGTCTCGAGTACATGAATGCCTGATTGCTGGTGTTCCAACCCCGAGGTTAAAACAAGAGGGGGGGGTATGTGACAGCAGGAAGGTAAAGTCACCTGGTTGCATCCAGGGGGGTAGATATATTTCTCCCAGATTCAGGCTTTATGCTGACTTATACAACTAGGGTGGAGAGTTGTATAAGCCCAGCTGAGGCTAGAAGGCTCATGGATGACTCATACCTCTAGGGAGAGTGTGGGGCGTCGTACAGACAGGGAGTTGATGAGGCCAGCTGAAGCTTGTCAGCTCATTTAGGCCTCTATAAGAACTCCCAGATTCATTAGGTGTTAGCTCATGCCTGGAACCAGACCTGTGTGGACTGTCTAGGGAGAGTGAACCCCTGTGCGGTGAGAAAAAGCCTGTGTGGCTATTTGCTTGGACATTTAAAACCAGGGACTTAGGGACTAGGACAGCACTAGGCTGATCCCAGTTGTTAGTTAGGAAACCTGTATGTTTAGTCAGAGGTCAACTTGACCAGGATTTATTTTGGTTATGTTTCTTTTGCTTTGCTGTGTTTTGTCACTGTAAATAGAAAATAAACCGCACCTTTTTTGATTTTGAAAACCACAACCTCCGTTTGCTGGGCCTGTTTTGTGTGGGGAGCCCATCCCGGGGGTCACACACACCCGCTGCCGAGCTAACCCCCTCACAGTTGGTGGAGAATGCGGGCAGTTTTTTTTTAAGCCAGCATGGAGGAGATACTGAAGCAGCTGGCTCTAGCAAATGCCAATCAACAGCAGACAAATGCAGGTTTGCAAAGGAGCCTTGCAGCCCAGCAGCAGACAAAAGCAACTTTGCAACAGAGTCTGGAGGCTCAGCAACGAGCCCAGCAGCAATCTGAGGCCCGCTTCATAGACCTGTTGCAGAAGCAAGAGCAGAGACTACAACAACAGATGGAAGCAGTAATGCAGCAACGTCCGCAGACCAGTGAGGAAAGCCGTCCCACTAATACCGCGTCCTTTGGGGTGAGTCGTTTATTGACAAAAATGACTGGAGAGGATGATCCAGAGGTATTTTTGACCACATTTGAAAGGACCGCTGAAAGAGAAAAGTGGCCTGAGGAGCAGTGGGCTGGACTGGTGGCTCCTCTGTTAACTGGTGAATCGCAGAAAGCTTACTATGACCTAGAGCCTAACCAAGCAAAAGACTATGTGATGCTAAAAGCTGAAATATTGGCAAGGCTGGGTGGCACCCAGGCTGTCCGGGCTCAGCGTGTGCATAACTGGACTTTCCAGCTTGGAAAACCCCCCAGGTCTCAAATGTATGATCTCATTCACCTGAGCAGAAAGTGGCTACAGCCAGAGACTTTGTCCGCACCAAAGATTGTGGAACGTGTTGTAATGGATCGGTTTTTGAGAGCTCTTCCTACTGCCATCCAAAAGTGGGTAAGCCATGGAGACCCAGAGACGGCCGATGGTCTTGTGGATCGTGTGGAGAAATACTTGGCTACAGAGAACCTGACGGCCTCTTCCAGAGACACTCGGACTTTCCACCCTAAGACCAGACCATCCCCAGGGGCGGATAAGAGGATTCCAAGGGGTGAGGGTGGAGAGAGTGAGAGGGTGGGAGCTCTACCCCAAGTTTGGCGAGAACAGCCTGGGAAATCAGCGGCTCACGAGGCGGCAAGAAGGATCGTTTGCTACCGCTGCCGGCAAGCGGGACATATTGCAGCCAATTGCCCGGTTGTGGAGGAACCCATGCAGTGTGACTTTCTGACGGGCAGACGTCAGTCGCTGTGTGCGACAGTCGCATGCACTGCCATTCGAGGAACTGAGAAACATTTATGCAAAATGTGTGTTAATGGTAGAAATGTTGTGGTATTGCTGGATTCAGGTAGCCTTGTGACCCTGATAAAGGCTGAGTTAGTTAAAACAGAGGTCTCTGGGAATAGCAAGGTAGCTGTTATTTGTGTGCATGGGGACACCCGAGAGTATCCAGTGACTACAGTGTGTTTCGAGACCCCCAAAGGTACCCTCTCTCATCCAGTGGGCTTAGTATCTCAGTTACCACATGACGCCATTGTGGGAAGGGATTTTCCGAAGTTCTGGGAACTGTGGGATGATCCTGAGCCCCTCACTGGTGCCCCTATGTACCAGGAATGTGATAGCCAGAACTCCCCTGAGAGTGGTGAGGACTCTCCGGAATTTCCCTTATCAGTATTGGCAGGGGAGACTCAAGAAACTGGAGAGGAGCCCACCTCCTCAGACGAAAACCTACCGTCTGTGGAGTTTTCTGATCTTGAGGTTCACAGGGAAAACTTTGCCACAGAACAGTTGAAAGACCCCGCCCTAATAAAGGCACGGGAAAACGTAGTGAAAATAGATGGCGAGTTAGTGAACCCAGATAATACCTGCACTTACCCATACTTCAGCGTAGAGAAGGACCTACTGTATCGGGTGGCAAAAAGGGCAGAAGAAACCGTTGAGCAGCTTGTGGTGCCCAAACCTTACAGGAAGTTGGTGTTGGAGTTGGCCCATGGGCACATTCTTGGAGGTCATCTGGGGACAGAGAAAACCCGAGAGAGGGTATTACAGAGATTCTATTGGCCGGGGGTGATGAAGGACGTAGAAAATTATTGTTCCTCCTGCCCTGTGTGTCAGAGGTTGGCCCCGATGCCACATTTCCGTAGCCCGCTGGTCCCTCTACCCATCATTGAGGTCCCGTTTGAGAGGATCGCCATGGATTTGGTAGGTCCTATAATCAAGTCCGCTAGGGGGCACCAGTACATATTAGTTATAATGGACTATGCCACCCGTTATCCAGAAGCGATCCCTCTCCGAAATACCTCGGCCAAAACCATAGCCAAAGAGCTATCTCTTGTTTTTAGCCGGGTGGGTATTTGTAAAGAACTGCTTACGGACCAAGGTACACCCTTTATGTCCCGGGTTATGAAAGAGCTGTGTAAATTGTTCAAAGTGACGCAATTGCGTACGTCTGTGTATCACCCCCAAACCGATGGGCTGGTTGAAAGATTCAACAAAACCCTAAAACAAATGTTGAAGAAAGTGGTGGATAGAGATGGAAAGGATTGGGACTGTTTACTTCCTTATTTGATGTTTGCTATTAGGGAGGTGCCCCAATCCTCTACGGGATTCTCCCCCTTTGAGTTACTG
Organism: Rana muscosa; assembly: GCA_029206835.1. Taxonomy (NCBI): domain Eukaryota; kingdom Metazoa; phylum Chordata; class Amphibia; order Anura; family Ranidae; genus Rana; species Rana muscosa. The sequence goes on along the minus strand of CM055119.1, from coordinate 220,442,745 downwards.
TATGGGAGACACCCAAGAGGGCTGTTGGATATTGCCAAGGAAACTTGGGAAAGTGAGAGTTCTCCCCACAGGAGTGTGATTGAGCATGTCGCCCTGATGCAAGATCGAATTGCACAGGTAATGCCCATCGTGAAGGAACATTTGGCCCAAGCGCAGTTGGCACAGCAGAGAGTGTACAACCGTGGAGCCAAGACCCGTACCTTTTCCCCGGGGGATAGGATATTGGTACTTGTCCCTACGGTTGAAAGTAAATTCCTTGCCAAATGGCAAGGCCCCTACGAGATAATGGAAAAAGTGAGCGAAGTGAATTACAAGGTCAGACAACCAGGAAGGCGAAAGCCCGAACAGATCTATCACGTTAATCTGTTGAAAGCCTGGAGGGATAGAGAGTCCCTAGTCGCAGACACTTGGTCACCAGCTCAAACTGGTTGCGTGATTCCTGAGGTTGGAATAGCAGCCACCTTGTCACAACCCCAACAACAGGAGGTTAAGGAGTTTGTGCTTCGCAACAAGGAGGTATTCTCTGAGCTGCCGGGACAAACATCTGGGGTAGAGCATGACATCATTACCCCGCCCGGTGAAAGGGTGAAGTTAAAACCCTATCGGATCCCAGAGGCTCGACGGGAGGCAATACGGGAGGAAGTACAGAAAATGCTGAACTTAGGGGTGATAGAGGAGTCCCAAAGTGATTGGTCTAGTCCCATCGTGTTGGTGCCTAAACCGGATGGGAGCTGGCGATTTTGTAACGATTTTCGTCAGTTGAACAAAGTTACAAAATTTGACACCTACCCCATGCCACGTATAGATGAGTTGATCGACCGGCTGGGAACAGCCCGATACATGACGACTCTTGACCTCACAAAAGGGTATTGGCAAATCCCCCTGGCCAAGTCGGCCAAAGAGAAAACCGCATTTGTAACCCCAGACGGGGCGTTCCAATATAAAAGAATGCCGTTCGGGTTACAGAATGCGCCGGCCACATTCCAGCGGAAAATGGACCAGATGCTGAGGCCCCATCGGAAGTATGCTGCGGCTTACCTGGATGACGTAATTGTCCATAGCACAGATTGGGCCTCACATCTGCCAAAAGTGCAAGCAGTCCTGGACTCTGTTCGGGAAGCGGGGTTTACGGCTAACCCCAAGAAGTGTACCATTGGGCAGGAGGAGGCCAAATATCTTGGGTACACCATTGGGAGGGGAGTAATAAAACCCCAACTCAACAAAGTCGAGGCCATCCAGAGTTGGCCACGTCCCAACAGCAAGAAGCAGGTACGAGCCTTTCTGGGAATCGCTGGGTATTATCGGCGATTCATTCCCCACTTTGCTTCTAAGGCTGTGCCCCTAACCAACCTGACGAAGGGGAAAGGGTCGGTCATGATTAAATGGACCCCCGAGGCTGAGGCAGCATTCCAATTCTTGAAACAAGCCTTATGTAGCCAGCCAGTGTTGTACTCACCCGACTTCTCTAAAGACTTTGTCGTACAAAGTGATGCGTCAGATGTGGGGTTAGGAGCAGTATTGTCCCAGGTCTGGAACGGGGAAGAGCACCCAGTCATTTACCTCAGCAGGAAGTTGAAGTCCCATGAGGTAAATTACGCCACCGTTGAAAAGGAGTGTTTAGCGGTGAAGTGGGCTCTAGATTCCCTTCGGTACTACCTGCTAGGTAGGCACTTTGACATGGTTACGGATCACGCTCCGTTAAAGTGGATGGCTCAAAACAAGGAAACAAATAGAAGAGTGAATAGGTGGTTCCTGGCCCTCCAGGAATTCAACTTCACAGTAAAGCATCGCCCTGGCGTTCAAATGGGGAATGTGGATGCTTTGTCTCGAGTACATGAATGCCTGATTGCTGGTGTTCCAACCCCGAGGTTAAAACAAGAGGGGGGGGTATGTGACAGCAGGAAGGTAAAGTCACCTGGTTGCATCCAGGGGGGTAGATATATTTCTCCCAGATTCAGGCTTTATGCTGACTTATACAACTAGGGTGGAGAGTTGTATAAGCCCAGCTGAGGCTAGAAGGCTCATGGATGACTCATACCTCTAGGGAGAGTGTGGGGCGTCGTACAGACAGGGAGTTGATGAGGCCAGCTGAAGCTTGTCAGCTCATTTAGGCCTCTATAAGAACTCCCAGATTCATTAGGTGTTAGCTCATGCCTGGAACCAGACCTGTGTGGACTGTCTAGGGAGAGTGAACCCCTGTGCGGTGAGAAAAAGCCTGTGTGGCTATTTGCTTGGACATTTAAAACCAGGGACTTAGGGACTAGGACAGCACTAGGCTGATCCCAGTTGTTAGTTAGGAAACCTGTATGTTTAGTCAGAGGTCAACTTGACCAGGATTTATTTTGGTTATGTTTCTTTTGCTTTGCTGTGTTTTGTCACTGTAAATAGAAAATAAACCGCACCTTTTTTGATTTTGAAAACCACAACCTCCGTTTGCTGGGCCTGTTTTGTGTGGGGAGCCCATCCCGGGGGTCACACACACCCGCTGCCGAGCTAACCCCCTCACAAGAGATATATATATATATATATATATATATATATATATATATATTTTATTTTTTTCTCCTTTCCCCCTTTCCCTCCGTAGTCTGCAGATACTGCACATTGTCTGACATTTATAATTTTTTGCATCCAATGTTTTGTATTAATCTATTCATGTTTTATTTGAAATGCATGATATCTAAGACTGTTCTTGATGACTAGTCTAAAACAAAACCTATATTGTCTCTTTTTAATTTTCTTGTGTTCTGTTTCACTTTTAGACAATTGCAATACGAAATAGACGACATGTCATCTCTGTAAGGATAGACCCTCCGACAGCTTGTAGGTCCCGCACCGGTGATCGCACCTTTATTCCTTAATAATTTCAACCTTGATCTGTTGGTCTGGCCCCCCTGGTGCATCGAGGCTCCCCAGCACAGGGGAGCCCCGACTGGCTTTCAGCCACTTCGGGGCAGCACTCGCTTTTTGAGTGCAATTAGGCGGTAGCGTTGCCTGGGAGACCCGTTCTCCCATGCGCACGCGCCCTGGGCATTTTCCATTCGCCCAGTCACTTCCACCCTCCATGTGCTGGTGGTCACGTCGACGTCTGACGCCACCGCGTATGACACGGTGACGCCAGACGCCACGTGGATCGGGAGATTGCATTGTCGCAGCTTGGTAGTGACACACCTGGAGTGTAGGTGATGCGGGATGGACCCGAATCATTGGTCCCTCACATACACCTGCACTCCCTATTTCCCACCCCCTCTTTGGTGCGAATTTCGGGCCATTACGATTGGCTTGTAGTCAATCACCGATCTGCTTAATCCTGACTGTGATGGCTTTGCATTGCCGCACAGCCAGGATCCACACATACAATCCAGCATACGACCTAAGGTATGGGAGCACTACTCTCTTGAATGTTTGATATACCCCCCCTCTTATACTAGGTGATGTTTTTACACTCATCTGGAACTCCTTATTACTTTCTCAATTCTCAATTTTGTCCATCAACCTTTTTTCATTTTTTCATTAGATCCTTCTTTGCTCTGCCTGTTGCTTGTCCTTGTGAGCTTTGTTGTGCTGAGTGGGCCCGTTTACCAACAAATCCCCATATGCCTGAAATTGCCCCTTACTCTAAAACTTTTAATATATGACTGGATATTGGTACTTACATATCCACTGTTAAAGGGCCAGGTGCCAAACAATCCTACCCTTCGCCTCTGTTCCCCCTTCCATTTTGGCTGTGCGTTATACATCCAGGTTGGACCCCCCGTTCTCTGGGGATCCATCCACTTGACATGCTCATTTTGTCTAAATATGCAAACATCTCTATGGGATGTAAGTATTATGCACTTTACTAACTATATAAATATACTTTAAAATATTTTTGGATGCCTAGTCATAGAATGATATGTAAAATATGACTTGTATGAGAGATTTATGAAACAAATAATTTAATTTACTTGTATATTTACATCATGTTTTTTCTTTTTGTTATTAGAAATAGTCTATTATTTTTTCCCTTACATAAACCCTGAAGAAGGAACTATACATATGGTCTTTGAATAAACCAAACCATTTGTCTCCGAAACATGTCGGGTACCACCCACTCCCCTTTGTAATGACCTACTTGTCAACATCTGAGTGTGGAATTATGTATTTTGGCAAATCATTTGCATGTCAGTTCTTTGTTTTTAACCAATTTTTCTTCAATTTCTGTAAACTGTTATTATTATGTTTACTCTATTTAATAAATATTTTCAATTTGTATACATACTTTTTTGTCAATTCCATTATCACTGCTCTAATCCGTACCATCCCAGGGGCATTCCTTTTCCTAATTTCCAGATTTAACCGGGATGTGATTAGTTGTATTGGAATTGTATTATCACTGGTCAGCTTCATCTTATCCTTTTATATATACGTCCACCATTCCCTGCTGGAAGGTGATGTTCAGTGATATGTGATGTCACGGTCTTGAAATGTTACATCCAAGCACAAACCTACAATACCAGTGCTAAAGTACAATAAAGTTCATACATGTGACTGTGTGACGAACAGATCCAGGACGGCCGTCAATGCTTCCTCTGTTCAGATCCAGCACCTTCCAAACTGATTTTATTATCACACATGGACACACAGATATCTCTCCTCAAAAACACATCCCTCCCACCCTTGGAAAAAGGGTGGGTCAAACTGTCCAATGACAATGGCCACACAGGTCAGGTGTGTTCAAACTTCTCAATACACAGTCTTATCAGCAGGGGGGTTGAAGGAACCCCCTCCCTTTTTCCTCACAGCATACACACTTACACATCCCACAATAGTTTAGGTAGACAGCCACAATAGACAATAGAATACGGTCACACCCCAAAACATCACAGCAAATAGTCCAACAGCATGGCACAGCACACATTATATATATATATATATATATATATATATATATATATACACACACACACAGCACACATTATATACATTTTACAAGGTTCTAGTGTGGCTGCAAAGAGAGTCTGACTAGCACAGATCATAGCGGGGTTCTCATTCACCCTGTGCCCCTATTAGAGACACAGGGTGATCTACACATAAGAAGGCCTGGGGAAGCTGGACCAGGAACCTCCAGAACTCTCCAGGGCAAGCTGAGCCGCACCAACCCCTGACCAAAGTCACTCCTGTCACAGACTGCAAATATATATAAAAATGGTGATATAGAAAAAAGAAACTGCCATATATCTGACCCCTGCTGCAGCACCTAACCTGACCCCTGATGAAGTCACGTGATTAGTGATGATACATGTGGGGAGGTGCCAGGTGACGTTTGGAGCCGAACAGACAAGCGGTGGTACAGCTGATTTCTGTGGATGTACAGTATATACAAAGTGATTTTAAATTAGAAGTTCAGCCTAAAACTAACAAACTCTAATTGTACTGGCAGCCACATTAAAAGATTAATCTATCTAACTCTGTAAAGCAAAAATCACTATACATACCATTTCTGCAGCCGATCTGGTCCAGTCTCAAGTGGCGGGTGCTGTGAAGAAGAGACAGCCGACAACGAAATGCCTGGGAAGTGACATCACCCATAGACTTTCGTTGTCAACTGTGTTTCCTGCACACGCCTACACAAAGAAGCCACCGCTGACAGCTCAACATCGGACCAGACCAGAAGGCTGAAGAAAAGGTATGTTAGATTTAGGCTGAACTTCTACTTTAACTTGTCAAAATATCACTAGTAGTGGAGTGTTAACCCACCAGACTACCATAACATGATGCTGCCACCCCCATGTTTCTCAGTGGGGATGGTGTGTTCAGGGTGATGTGCAGTGTTAGTTTTCCACCATACATACCGCCACACGTTTTTCTTTTAGGCCAAAAAGTTAAATTTGAGTCTCATTTGACCAGAGCACCTTCTTCTACATGTTTGGTGTGTCCCCTACATGGCTTCTCGCAAACTGCAAATGGGACTTCCTTTGAGTTTCTTCTTGCCACTCTTCCATAAAGGCCAGATTTGTGGAGTGCACAACTAATAGTTGTCCTGTGGACAGACTCTCCCACCTGAGCTGTGTATCTCTGCAGCTCCTCCAGAGCTACCATGGGCCTCTTGACTGCTACTCTGATTAATGCTCTCCTCACCCTGCCTGTCAGTTTAGGTGGACGGCCATGTCTTTGTAGGTTTGCAGTTGGTTGTGCCATACTCTTTCCATTTTCGGATGATGGATTAAACAGTGCTCCATGTAATGTTCAAAGCTTGGGATATTTTTTCATAACCTAACCCTGCTTTAAACTTCTCCACAACTTTATCCCTGACCTGTCTGAACTTTGACTGGGCGATTCTAACACATGAATATACTTTAATCTAAACCATTCCATGGTAGCTCTGGCTGTATGTTTAAGGTCGTTGTCCTGCTGGAAGGTGAACCTCCACCCCAGTCTGAAGTCTTTTGCAGACTCTAAAGCCCTGTACACACGATCGGATTTCCTATGGATTCAAATCCAATGGATTTTTCCATCGGAATTCCGATGAAGCTGACTTCCATCAGTCTTGTCTACACCATCAGTCAAAAATCTGACCGTCCCAAACGCCGTGACGTAAAACACTCCGACGAGCCAAGAAAAATTAAGTTCAATGCTTCTGAGCATGCGTCGACTTGATTCTGAGCATGCATGGGTTTTTTCCCCAATGGAGTTCCACACAGACGATCGGAATTTGCCATCGTTTTTTTTTCCATTGGATAAATTTAAAACATGTTCTATTTTTTCTCACCGATGGAAAAAAGACTGATGGGGCCCATACACGATCGGTTTGTCCGATGAAAAAAGTCCATCGGACTGTTTTCATCGGTAAAACCAATCGTGTGTTCAGGGCATAACAGGTTTTCTTCTAAGATTGCCCTGTATTTGGCTCTATCCATCTTCCCATAAACTCTGACCAGCTTCTCTGTCCCTGCTGAAGAACAGCATCCCCACAACATACAGCACAGCTGTATTTTTACTGAGATTAAAATACACACACAGGTGGACTCTATTTACTAATTGGGTGACTTCTAAAGACAATTGGTTCCACTAGATTTTAGTTAGGGGTATCAAAGTAAAAGGGGCTGAATACAAAAGCACGCCATTTTTTTTTGAAAATGTATTTGTAAAAAAAAAAATTGAAAACCATTTTTTCATTTTCCTTCCACTTCACAATTATGTGCCACTTTATGTTGGTCTATCACATAAAATCCCAATAAAATTAATTTACTTTTTTGGTTGTAACATGACAAAATGTGGAAAATTTCAAGGAGTATCAATACTTTTTGCAAGGCACTTTATCAGCTTTTACAAGTACAAGTCATCACTGCTATAATTTTTGGGGGAAATTTAGAAGCAGATTAAAATATAATAGAGGGAATGACATACTGAAGTTTTAGCTAATTGCCAAACAATTATACCTTGGAGCAGACTCTTCTGTTCCTTCGTGTCCATACAATCACAACTTTATCTGGTTGCCTACAAAGATTAAAGAGAAGACAAAAGCAGTTAGAAAAAACAGACAGCTAAACAGTCACCAGCATTAAAGGGGCTTATAAACTGACAGCTTCAGGATAGTCAATATACAACTAAATAATGTAAATTAATTATATGAAACAGCTCTAATACAGTTAATGAACCTAAACAACAATTCAGTCTCCACAATGTTCACATAACTGCTGTAGAGGGTTTTACACTGTACTCTAATCTCTATGTAGATATATAAAAAAGACACAAATGAATGCAGCTCTGTAATCATTCATTGATCAATAAATGTGTTTTTGAGCTCCTACAAACATGGTGTTAAAATTGCAGCTGTTAGAGGCGCTTTTTATTCTGGCTCTAAACATCCCTCTATGTTACCCTATTAGGCCATAAGGTGAACTAGGAAAAAGTGTCTAGAAAAAGATTTTTGTTCCCACACTTGGGCACTACTTTTTAAATGCATTTTTGCATAGACAACACCCATATGAACTTTATGTTAAAAGGTCCCCACAAAATATCTTGCAGTTTTTTGTCACGAAAAAACAAAAATCTTATGGTGCTGGTTTTGCTTGTAACTTTATTTCTATTCATTTTAGCAACACAAAATTATCTCTCAAACTGACATTGACACATGTGCATAACATTTGAGACAGATATTGGTGCATTTGTATACTCAAGAGTGAATCTAGACCATGAAACATGACAAAATTGTAGAAAATACGCTTCAACTTCACAGATTGGCACCAAGCAAAATTAAAAATACACATTGTAAATGTATCAAAACTGAGATGTTGTATTCATCAAAAGTTTCAGTAGGCACTGTGTAAACAAAGAAAGTTAAAAAAGCAGCACACTTTGACACAAGTTAGCTGAAATGACTCAAAATGCAACCCCTCTCCCCTTAATAGATTCATTACAGCTCAAAAATCTGCCTAAAATATGAAACAGTGTCTTCCATCAGTCTCATCCCTATCACTGTCATCAGAGCTATCATCCAATGTAGCGCTTTCCTCTTTTTTGGGGCAACATTTGCACAATCTTTGCACCAACATAAATCGGTACAAGACAGTCTTGCAGACATGTGATTGTATTTTTTACCTCTATCCAAACTCAATAGTGAAAAAATAAGTGGCGCTAAATTACACTCATGTGTATGGAACTCCAATAAAGTGCAAAGATAAACAGCTCTTGGAGAAAACGTCTGTAATAGTATATAGTGTAGTCACGGCGGACCCGAGGTGTACGGCTTAGATATCACTCTCACCTGCTCCTCTAGCTCGAACCGTTACTCTCTGATCTGGTGTCCAGCGTGAAGTGCTTACAGATGGTTGCTGTTTAGCCACGCCCCCGACATGTTTGGTCACCTCGGGTCCACCGTGACCACACTATATACTACTACAGATGTTTTCTCCAAGAGCTGTTTGCTGTGATTTTACCTGCTGGCTTTGAAGTGAAGAGATGTGAGTGTAATGGTTGAAGTTTTGCACATAGCGTTTTATTAAACTGGTTTTACAATATTACACTATTTTGAGCACTTTTTATTTACATGTGGAGAGATCAGCTAACCATATCTGTGTGGTTTAATGTGATTTTTGCCAAGCACGAGAGTGTAAAGCATAAATATCTGCTGAGTGTGTTATCCAAAGGGAGCGGAATCACTGGCACTTGGTGTGGTGGAAGATCAAAAAAAGTTTACACTGGATCAACTCTTTTTCGGATGAATTTCATTATACTTATGAACTTTTTATTGAATGTAGTATTATTTCACTTGTCCCAGGGTGATATTGTTAAACTGATCATTTGAATTATCACATTGTTATCATCTTTATAGCGATACTTTAAATTGTACCGCATATGAAGTTGTCTTTATTTTATTTTTAGGTTTATCTTTGCACTTTATTGGAGTTCCATAGACATGAGTGTAATTTAGCGCCACTTATTTTTTTCACGATTGAGTTTGGATAGAGGTAAAAAATACAATCACATTTCTACATCATTAAATTGGCAGCAGGGTAGTCAGGTGTTTTTCCTTAAGGTGTAGTGGTGGTACTTCAAGTGTGGGCGTACGAGAGTTGCTGACCATCAGCCATAAAAGTCTTGCAGACATACAGGAACATCTTCCAGTCTCACATTTTCCTTGCTTCACAACTGCAGTGGACTACCTGCAATACACTTTCAGGGGCAGGATTTCTAGTCATTAGGTCACTGTTAACTTCCCATCCTCGAGGTGCCATTCATTGCCAATGAGTGATGGGGCACACATTATACCTTTCACAGAAGGTCTCATTATGGCTGCTTGGTAGCTTGCCTTTTTACAGTGTTGGTAAAGATCATCACTTGTCGGAGGCATGGATGGTTCTGGCAAATCTGGCTATGCCGTGCAGAATGCTTTGTATCTTGCATGGTTCACATTTTTTGCAGAGGACTGGCCATTCAGGTGGCACACATATTTGCAATGTAGTTCAAAGATAGACTGGGCCAGGTTAAAACTGCTACCCAGATTTGTAAATGCAGTCAGGTATTCCGCAAGAAACAGAAAATGCTTTTCTTTTGCCTTTTGCCTTTGCCATAAAAGGCGCTTGTACACAACCTGAAAAGGTATGGATCCCAATAAGTGCCAAACACACACTGGTGCCAAGAGCTGAGGACACATTAGCTAAGTCAATGATCCTTGTTTTTTTGCCAACCCCTGTGAAAAAATACAACCTACATGGTAAATCTTGCTGAAGACTTAAAGCAGGGGTGCCCAACCTTTTGAAGAGAGAGGGCCACTTAAGCGACTTAGTAACCAGTCGTGGGCTACAATGAGCAGAGTGGGCAGATGATGGGTCCGTGTCCACTCTGCATATGCAAAGACACAGCCCACTCTACTATATGGGCCCTCTAAACCGATCAAATGGAAGGGGACGGATTCTGTTTTTTTTAGCAAATCGAATTGGAGGTAGGCGGGTATAAACAAACACAACTCTGTTTACATCTGCCGCTCCATAGAGGTGGAGGGTCCGATTGGGTCAGATGGATCATGTCAAAGGGGCCTAAGGCTACTTTTTACACTGATGGTCTGTGGTCTACCCACACAGTGGGTGCAGCGCAGTGCACCTGTGGATTTCCTGCGGGTTAGCTGTGCCATAGAATTTTATTATATCCTGCAGATGTGGTTCTGAAAGTGCACAAACCCACAGGTTTAACCAGAAGTCTATGGCTCAGTGCAGGTAAGCCGCAGGTGCACTGCACTACACCTGCAGATCAGTTTGAAAGCAGCTCAGTAACCACTGCAGAACAGATATGTCCATATATACACTGTGATTTTAGTAATAAACTTGCTGTCCCAGGCAGAGTGCATTTGGTATCACTCCCCCTATGACAGGAGTCAATACTATACAGGAAGCATTGCTTTCTCTACCGCTGGCTTCATTCACAACACTGATGCTCTGGCATGGCGGGTAGGCAACAGGAGGTCACGGGCCACATCGGAGGACTACGTGGGCCATATGTATCCGGGCCACTGGTTGGGCACCACTGACTTAAAAAAATCATTGCCACATTAGTGTCAGGGTCAGGGCTCTTGATGACTACAGTTTGATGTTTCTGTGCAGCATGTTTTGCATGAAAAAACACCCTGGTGTCACATTTCTCATGATCACATGTTAGATCTTCAACTTCACTAAGAGTTTGCAACCCCTCCATTACAGTCACACAGTGACACAGGTCTCCATGTGCTATGTACAAGCTTAAAGGGGTTGTAAAGCCTTGTTTGTTTTTTTTCTAATAATAAACATGTCATACTAACCTCCACTGTGCAGTTTGTTTTGCAGAGTGGCCCCGATCCACCTCTACTGGGGTCCCCTGGCGGTGCTATTAGCTCCTCCCTGCTTCAGGAAACCACCTAAGAGAAGCGCTCTCCTTGGGGGTACCCGTGCGGCCGCGCTCCCAGGCCTGGCTTTTGTGTCCATAGACACAGAGTGCCAGACTCGGCCCCCGTTCCCCGGCGCCCATGTCATTGGCTTTGATTGACAGCAGCGGGACCCAATGGCTGCGCTGCTATCAATCTATCCAATCAAGAGCCGAGACAACGGACAGAGAGGTAGAGCGCATCTCTGTCTTGGGAACGAACGGGCTCAGGTATATAAAATGGGGGGGATGCATTAAGTGAAAAAACACAAGGGTTTACAACCCCTTTAAGTCTTTACCCACAGTTGTAAGATCAGCATCTCGCCACACAACATAGAGGAATTCTGCCAATGCCTCTTTGTTTGTTCCATCTGATAGAAACTTTTTCCATTGTGTTGGTGTCTTCTGATCCCGTCCATAAATGTTTACCTGTTGTGTACCACCACCAGCTCTACGTGACCATTCCAGATTTTTAATACTCACTTCAGGATACCAGTCAATCACAATGTCTATCCGTGTACAGTTGTGCTTCATAGTAAGCTTGACTATGTACTGCAATATTGTCTTGGCTAGCTCTCCAAAGGTACTTGGTATGGGCCGAATGGCTTGAATGACTGCCATGCCATCGAACAGAATAGCTCCATCAGCCTGGAACTTTGTCAACTAAAGAGTCTCCGCATTAGGTTTCCAATAGATCCAGAAGAGTTTACTTGTTTGTTTTAGAAAGTGAACCATCAACACTAGCTTAAGGATATGAGACAGTTCCCAAAGAGTAGGACAGAATTTCCCACAGGTCTATCTTTCTACTTTTACCTATGATGAGTAGTCTGGAGATAAGCTTCTTGTCGGCACGCAGAATCACTTCCTTGCCTCCTGAAGATTTCTTCAGCTGCGACTGTCCCAGAGCTAATACATACAATGCCATCTTGGTGTGTGTCAAAAGGATTCATGCATGGAATCCAGGGTGGAATTTATTCTGGTCACAGCCTTTTCATCAGCATGAATTTGTGTGCTGTCAAGGTCTTTTCGCTTCCTTGTATGAGGACATTTACCTGCCATTGCCTCACATTGTCTTGCTATGGCAACCCTTTAATGTTGCGACAATATCCAGCGATATACTGCAGCTCGATTCTGTGTTACCATGTCCAACAACCCTTTGTCTTAGAATCTCTGTTGCATGTTTGCTCAATGGCCAAGTCACAAGCAATCGAGGCAAATCCATGGACACTTTGACGATGGACAGTCCACTGGCCTTTAGCACTGAGCTTACTATGGCAAGAAGGATGTGTGAGGGGCAAATTGACCATTTCCAGCTAGTATGCAGGACTGCAGGTAAATACCTAGCATAATGTACACAATTGTACGCAAAAAAACATGGCATCATCAAGCGCTGATGATGCCATGTTTTTTTGCGTACAATCGTGTACATTATGCAAAGGGTTGTTGGACATGGTAACACAGAATCGAGCAGTGCCAGTTGACAGGTGAAGCTGCCAGTCCGATGCTTCCATTGCTCTCACAAACAGAAGCAGTATCTATACCATGTCAATATATGAACTCCAAAAGGCAAATGTTGTTCTGTCCTGGAATGCACATTTGATCTAATTTATGATATCCATACATTCATCTCTCTCCTCTGGTGGCAAAGAATTTGTGAGCCCTCATGCTGCGGTTGTAGTGATGACCATTGATCACTACATTTATGGATCCTGGGGCAACAACTTCAGACTCAATGAGTATGTCTTGCAGTCCTGCATCTCTAAAAAAATTTCCTAGAATGCCCAAATAGGACATGTATGTGTGAAATTCACCTATTCTAATTACTACAGGGCTGTGCATTGTCGGCTTTGCCAGAACTATCCATGCCTCCGACAAGCGACTCCCTTTACCAACACTGTAAAAAGGCAAACCACCAAAAAGACATAATGAGACATTCTCTGAAAGGTATAATGTGTGCCCCGTCACCCATTGGCAATGGATGGCACCTCGGGGATGGAAAGTTAGCAGTGACCTGGATGACTGGAAATCCTGCCCCTGAAAGTGTGTTGCAGGTAGTCCACTGCAGTAAGCAAGACAAATGTGCGACTGGAAGGTGTTGTACCAATTTATGTCCATGCAAAAATTGTGCAAATGTTTCTCAAGAAATAAAAAAGAAAGAGCTACATTGGATGATAGCTCTGATGATAGTGATAGGGATGAGACTGATGAGTGAAGACACTTTTTCATATTTTATGGCGATTTTTTTAACTGTAATGAATCTAGCATCAAGGGGGGTGAGGTTGCATTTTGAGTCATTTCAGCCAACTTGTGGCAAATTGTGCTGCTTTTTTAAACTTTCTTTGATTACACAGTGCCTACTGAAAGTTTTGATTAATACAACATCTCAGTTTTGAGACATTTACAATGTATATGTTTCATTTTGCTTGGTGCCAATCTGTGAAGTTGAAGCGTTTTTTCTACAACTGCCATATTTCATGGTCTACATTCACTCTTGCGTATACTAATGCACCAATGCCTGCCTCAACTGTTACGCACATGTGTAAATGTCAGTTTGAGAGATATTTTGTGTTGCTAAAATGAATAGAAATAAAGTTACAAGCAAAACCAGCACCATAAGATTTTAGTTTTTTTTTTTGGTTCACAATTACATACATTTATGGATCCTGACAAAAAAACTGCAGGATATTTTGTGGAGAACTTTTAACATAAAGTCTATAGGGGTGTTGTCTATGCAAAAAATGCAATTAAAAAGCAGTGCCCAAGTGTGGGAACGAAAATTATTTTTTTCCTAGTTCATCTTATGGTCTATATGTGTCCTTGTATTTAGAGGCAGGATAATTTACAGACAGGAAAAAATACAGTGGCAGTGTATTCAGAAGAGGAGTGTTTTTCCCAAAAACACCTGACGTGCCTAAATGCATCTTAGCACTCCAATGGCCAGAATAAATTAAAGAGGAACTGCAGTCTGCTCACATAATTTATAATAAAGGCATCTTTGCCATTCTTAACGCTTCTCTCCAACCACAATTTTTTTTTATATATATATTGTGATTCTGTACTTGCCAAATATGCTGCTGAAATCTCCCTCCACCAAGTCTGGCTGAATCTATTTTAACTGTAGGCAGCTGAAGCTGCTGCCTGTTTACTTCCTGGATTTACACAGTGGCACACCTTCAGCTCTGCAGCTCTCATTGACCCTCTTATGACTCATCTCCCCTCCCTTCCTGGCAAACTCTCATGAGAGTTAGAGAGCTATGCATGATGTCATAAGCCTAGGCTAATGGCCAGACAAGGAAGAGGAAGTGAGCTGCATAAGGTATTTGCTGGCAGAAAAAAAATATTTTACTGTCCAAAGTTAAAACAACAAGGGCAGAAGATTTAGTAGATGTAAAGATGAAAAAATGACTGAAGGTCCACTTTAATATTTTGGCCAATGGAATGAATGAACACCCAGATGCTTGACACACCTAAACACTTTTTTTGTTGTGTTTTTAAAGCTGCTTCTGCCTCCTCTGGAGCAAAGCCATCGAGGGGAGGAAAAACAAAACATACTGTGTGCAAGAGGTCTTTAAATGCAAACAGTGTAAATACCAGAATGGTCTTGTATTAGCCTCTTACTTCTCTCCACACTCCAGTCGGCCCAAATGGGGGGCAAACTGTGCATGCATAGATTTCATTATTATTATTATTATTAATTATTATTTGTTTCACCGTTTGATTATTAATATTAATGGTTTGTATATAAAACAGCAGGGGAGATTACTAAAACTGGAGAGTGCAAAATCTGCATAGTAACCAATCAGCTTCCAGACTTTATTGTCAAAGCTTAATTGAAGAAGTCGGAGTTAGAAGCTGATTGGCTGCCATGCATAGCTGCAACAGATTCTGCACTCTCCAATTTTAGTAAATCAACCTCAGTGTGACAGAGCTCATCACTGTGCTGCTTTTCCTTTAACTGTACAGGTACGGGCTGGGGTGGGTCCAGGACAATCTGGGCTCAGAGAAAGTGGGTTAAATTAGGTTGGCCATCAGGCTAAAAAAGTACTGTGGAGAAAATCTCAGGACTGAAGGTAAATATTTCAGCAGAATCAGTTTTTTTTCTTTTACTTTGACGTATACAGGGGCGGATCCAGAGGGGGGGGGCAACAGGGCAATTGCCCCCCCCGAGACCATCTGTCACACTCACTTGCTTGCTCTGTTTTTTTTTTCGCGCCTGATCTCCCGGATTTTGGGGACCCGGTACTGGCCGGCCATAGGTCCCCTGAACCCAAAATGTGGCACTCATGTAGCCCCATATCTCCTCTATAAGTGTGCAAAGTTTGGTGTCTGGGGGACATACGGCCGGGGAGCACAGATTTTTTAAAGCCAGGCACCCCCTCTATAGACTCCAATGTTAAACGGTCATTTCTCCGGTGATTTTGCGTACCCGGTACCGGCCGGTCGTAGGTCCCCTGGACCCCAAACTTGGCACACATGTAGCCCCATGTCTCCTCTACAAGTGTCCAAGGATTGGTGTCTGGAAGACCTACGGCCGGGGAGAACCGATTTTTCAAAGCCGGGCACTCCTTCCATAGACTCCCATGTTAAACATCAGTCTAGTCATGGGCACAGTGAAGCATGGGCACAGTGAGGCACAGTGAGGCATGCAGATGGACACCCTAGGCTTATACTCGAGTCAATACGTTTTCCCAGTTTTTTGGGGTAAAATTAGGTGCCTCGGCTTATATTCGGGTCGGCTTATACTCGAGTATATACAGTACTTGTTCTGTGGCTGCCGCTGCCTCTCTGAGTCTCTCTCTGTTTCTCACATCAGCCGATCAGCGGCGCCGAGAGAGAGACTCGTCTAATGTAGTTACGCCGCGCACTGACACGATACCAGGAGCGGAGGAGGAGGTGGGTGGAGCCTCTTCCCTGCACTCGTTGCTAACTCCTGGGCCGATTGGCATCTAGCAACGAGTGATGTCAGTGAGTCACGTCGGGCCGCTCTGCGGGCAGGTGCGATAGCGTGCGGCTCCACAGACAGGTAAGAAAGCGGGCGGCTCCGCTTGCGGCGCGGTTTGTGGGCGGGCGGCGCAGTTCGTGGGCAGACCATGCTGCTCAGTGTGTTGGCAGCGCAGGTGAGAGTGAGAGCAGGCTCAGTGTGGCAGCTGGCCAATCAGCTAGCCGGGAGCAGAGAGATGAGATCATCTCTCACCGCCCGTGCCTGCCCTGCATTCCTGCAGTGACTTCCGCCCTCACTGTGCAGGCAGCAGAGAGATTACATTATCTCTCTGCTGCCTGACTCTGGGAGTCTGGGACACAGCAAGAGACAACTAAAACTACACCTTAGCAGGCAAATTAGTGACAATCCGCAAGGTGTGGCAGGCGACGTGGCAAGTGACAATCCGCAAATTGTGTCAGATGACGTGGCAAATGACAATCTGCATCTGGTGGCAGGCAAGTGACAATCAGCAAGGTGTGGCAGGTGACATGGCAAGTGACAATCCGCAAGGTGTGGCTAGTGACAATCCGCAAGGTGTGGCAGGTGATGTGGCAAGTGACAATCCACAAGGTGTGGCAAGTGCAGGCAACGGTGGCAAGTGACACACTCGGGGCTCCCACTGATTCTGCATTGAACTATTTAATTTTATATTACAATGTAATAATATAAATAATGCGATTCAATCATCCTGACACCATAACAACCATGGTGTCGGGATGATTGAAGCACCGACACCAGCCATTTCCCTGATAAATTTCCCACAAAAAAAAAACATATTTTTTGGCAGTGTCCCTCCCGAGAAAAGACTCTGGATCCGCCCCTGGACGTATAATGAGCTATTAATTTTAATCTTTGTATTTTTGTTTGGCGTTCTGCTTTTAACAAAAAGTCGGTGCCATTCCCTGACACAGAGAGTTCCATGTAGTCATATTACCTATACTGAGAATGCACTTATTGAAGTAGTATTGGAAAACCTGGGAATTCGAAAAACTGAAGCAAAACCGGAGTTGTTACCTACAACAAACAATTTAGGGAATAGTAGAAACAGTTTGGGAATAGTAGAACTGTGTGCTTTTATTTTTGCACAGTAATAATAGGTTTCCCTAAACTTTTGGAGACACGTCACAGTGGGAATATGTAAGGTAGAATTCCCATGCAGAACCATTACTTTTCCTCTATCAATCAGCAGTATCTACAACTAAAGCCTCGTACACACGACCGGTTTTCTCGGCAAGAACCAGCAAGAAACTTGCTGGCAGAGCTTTCTTGCTGAGTAAACCATGCGTGTGTACGAGGCTTTCAGGTTTCTCGTCAAGAAAACTGGGCAGAATCTCAACGAGAAAAATAGAGAACCTGCTCTCTATTTTATCGTCGGGATTCTCGTTGGCCTGTTTCCCGACGAGAAAACCGAGAGTGTGTACCTGTCGGCGTGGAAACCCGTGCATGCTCGAAATGACTTTGACGCATGCGCGGTAGCTTCCTAGGCATAGGTAGGGTGTAGCAAGATGGCGGCGACAGCATCGAATGTGACGAGCGCATGCTCGTCGTAGTCGATGACGTCACCGCGTTTGTGCCATTCAAAAGAACAGCGGTTCTTTTGAATTGTACGTGTGTCGACTCGGCCGGGACAAGATTCTGGTCAAGTATCTCGTCAGGAAAAACAACAGGTTTTTTCCTGACGAGATTCTCGTTCGTGTGTACTAGGCTTGAGTCATAGGAATTATGTGGTGGTGGAGTGGTGTGGGGCGGTGTTTCAAAGTCCAGTTGGAGCACATGTTCCAGCACTCTGCTCCAGCTCTATGCACAGCTGTGCAGTGGAGTGATCTCCTGCGGCACTATACAGAGTCAGTATAGTTCAGCAGAGAGGAGGGAGAAAGAAAGCATAACAGTGTTGGATAAAGACGGAAGTGTTGTATTTGTCCATCAATGCTCGCCCCATCCTCTACTGCTCACTATTGTCCCCCCACTAGACACTATTGTTCCCCTATTCCCATTGTCTCTATTATACTATTGTTTGTCCCCACTGGCACTATTTTCCCCCCTCTGCTGGAAACGATTGCACTTTCGCCATGCTTGGCAGGGCACTATTGGTCCCTGCAACCCCCTGCTTCAGATGGGCACTACGGTTTCCCCCACAACCTTGGATGGGCACTACTTTTTCCCCCTTCAACCCTGCATGGGCATTATCGTTTCCACCCCACCCCTGGCTTTGCTGCATCATCCTCCCCACCTTCTCAGCATAACTGTCCGCCCCACCTCCTACTGAGCATGCTTGTGCCCCCAACCCCTGGATCATCAATGCTGTCCACCCACCCAGCACCAATGCCCCCTACCAAATGCATCACCAACCTCAGATAATATTTTTCCCATGGACATATCACTGTCATTTTTATTCTTTTCACTTACCACCACCATCAAGCAATTTTTCCTCTCACTGACCACCAGTACTACGCATTCTTTCCTCCCGCTACATCAGACAATTTTTCTTTCCCTGGCCACGAATACTGGGCATTTGTTCCTCCCACTATACCAAGCATTTTTTTCTTTCCCTGGCCACCACTGATCCCAGGGTAATTTCTTCCCAATTTCTTCCCAAGGACGATTGACTCCAAGTCATTTCCCCCTGGAAGGGGGCAAGTGCGACACAAATGGAGGAGGATTTGGCTTCTTTGTTTACTTTATGAGGCTTGTGCATTTCATACGTATTGGATTTGGTGCTTGTTTAGGTTGTCACACAGAAGTGTTTAGTTGTACTTTCAAGTCCACCATTAGAAATCATGGGGCCCCATACAATCTACCTGTCCGAGCCCCCTTCCCTCTATGGTAACCCAGAGAAGAAGTATAGGGGGACAAGCTTAGTGGGCCATGGAAAATTGTGGATTTTTCAAGATTGCGCTGACAGTGGGAGGGGCTTAAAACTTGAGCCTACTCACAGTGTATATGCCACAATCCTTGTACACAAAAAATATGCTTTTAATTACTGTGCAAAAACAAGCATACAAACTTTAAAGTGGTTGTAATCCTCCATTTTCAATTTGTATCTATAGGTAAGTCTATAATAAAGCTTACCTATAGGTACAGTAAATATCTCCTAAACATGCGCCGTTTAGGAGATATTCACTTTGTACTGTGCCAATGATGTCAATGACTCCGGAAAGTCACAGAGCTGGAGTCCGCGGTACAAAAGGAAGAGGGGCGAACATGGATGCGGCCTGCAGCGGGGACAGCCCGGGGTTCGTTTGCAGGTAAGTGTCACATAATGGGCTAGTATGCAATGCATTACATATGCTTTTCTCCACACAACCTACCATGAACAAAAATGTTGTTAACATAGTAACTACTTAGCAACAAACAATTGTTGTACAATATAGCAAAAATAGTGCAGGGATCAGGAGTCTGTCAAATACAGCACAGTGTACCAAGTGCAGAAAAGATAATGCACAGGTTGGTAGACAGTGTACAACCAAAAAATTCCCCCACTCCCCAAGACAAAATTCCACCAGTACAGATCTCTCCCTTAGCAAGGTTAACCACGTTTTTTTTTTCTTGGGACACATTTGAGTTTTATATGTAGAAGATGTTACCCATAACTTAACTTTGATTTTACACTTGCTCAGTGTGGTAGAAACACATTAAAGGGGGATTCCACCCACAATTTTTTTTTTAAAAGTCAGCAGCTACAAACACTGTAGCTGCTGACTTTTAATAAGGACACTTACCTGTCCTACTCACCCGTGATGTCAGCCCCCACGGACGCCGATCCCTCGATCCTGGCAGCTCCCGGTACCGTCATCCTCAGTAAGGGAAACAGGCAGTGAAGCCGTGCGGCTTCACTGCCCGTTTCCTACTGCGCATGCGCGAGCCGCGCGGCTCTTTGTGAATGGGCCGGCTGCTCTCTGGGATACACACAGTTCCCAGAAGGCAGCACGCCCCATTCACAGGAAGACACCGCAGGAGGACGGAGGAAGTAGACCCACCGCGGACGATGAAGAGGCAGATTAGGGACTTCCGCATAGCAACCGCTATTTCTGGTAAGTATAAAAAAAATATATATTTTTTCAATTTTTTTAGGATTTTTGCAAAAAAATAATTTTCAGGGTGGAACTTTAAATGCACTAAAATCAACACACTGCAATCCCACTAATAGCTGTGTGGTCTTTGCATCCCACACAATGGATTTTTCCCTGGTTGCTCCAGCTTTTTGGATTTGGGCCTTGGTCTGTTCTGGCACAGACCTGGCCTGTATACACTCTCCAGGCAGATCCACATGACCCAGAGCGTAGAAATGGTTTAACAAATTTAGGTTAATGCCGCGTACACACGACCGCTTTTAATGTCATTGAAAAAAACAATGTTTTTCTCAACGTGATTCTTCTCAAGCCTGCCTTGCCTACACACGATCATGAAAAAAAACGCTAGAGCAAAGCGCGGTGACGTATGAAATGTACGACGGCACTATAAAGGGGAAGTTCCATTCGGATGGCGCCACCCTTTGGGCTGCTTTTGCTGATCCTTGTGTTAGTAAAGTTTGGTGAGAGACGATTCGCGCTTTTCAG
Organism: Rana muscosa; assembly: GCA_029206835.1. Taxonomy (NCBI): domain Eukaryota; kingdom Metazoa; phylum Chordata; class Amphibia; order Anura; family Ranidae; genus Rana; species Rana muscosa. Next base: position 220,421,832 of record CM055119.1, on the reverse strand, counting down.
CCTCGTGCTCTTCAGTCTGTTACAGCGTGAAGAATGTGCTATCTCCATTACGAACGCTAGTTTTACCAGAACGAGCGCTCCCGTCTCATCACTTGCTTCTGAGCATGCACATTTTTTTTCACGTCGTTAAAGCCTACACACGGCCATTTTTCATGACGAGAAAAACGACGACGAGAAAAACGACGACGTGAAAAACGACGAGAAAAATGAGAGCATGTTCCAAATTTTTAATGCCCATTTTTCACGTCGTGAAAAATGCTCTGGAGCCCACACACAATCGTTTTTAATGACCAAATAAAAAAATGGCTTTTTTCTCGTCATGAAAAACGGTTGTGTGTACGCGGCATAAGGATAACTAAATAGGATGAGGGAGGTATTGTGACATGGGTCAATATATGTGATTTAGTCATTATTAGCAAGTTAAAACAGCTAGGATTTTATTACTATTATTATTATCATAACATTTTTGTAGCCCAAACTTATTCCTCTGGGAACTAAACTCTACAAAAATGCAACTTTTATTCTGATATTTTCGTGACTTATATAAGGCCCAAAAAATTTTTCTGAAGCAAAGCATTTGTTAAAAAAAAATTCTCAAAAAACATTGTAAAAGCTATTGGAATTGCAGCACGCAGAACTAAAGTGTAGTAAGCATTGTTGGACAGTATGGGGCTGATTTACGAAACGTTTGCGCCAGGAGTATTGGCGCATCTGCGTGCGCAATGGCTGTTTTGGTATTTACAAAACATTAGCGCCTGTAGCGCAGCCCTATTTCCCATTTACTATAGTGTTGTTGGCGGACGGGAGGAGGCGCTCAGTGCGCCACTATGGACCTGGCGCACGGCATGTTAAACTCTAAATATAAAGAAGCTGGAAGTGAGAATATAATGGGGGTGACATTGGGTGATGTGAGGAAGTGTAGTGACACCTGCCCAAATAACTAATATGCCCAAAATAGAGTGAGAAAGTAACTTTCAAAACCAGCCCGCTGCACCGGCAAGTACGATTCGAGCTGCGGGAGGTTTTTTTTAGCTCAGCGCAGGAATTTTCCTTGTTTTCTTGCGCCAAGACACTGCGCCGGCAAAATCTTAGTAAATGTGAAGTCACGTAAACTAATTTGCATAAGTTGAACAGGCGCAGCTCTGAACTTCCCAGTGCGCCTGCAAAATGACATTTCTAAAGGGAAAAAAAGGCATTTAAAAGCACCCGCGGCTGTAATGAATTGTCGGCTCCCGGCAATATAGAGAAAAGTCATTGAAAGTCTTTGCTAACCCAAAAAAAAAGCGTGGGGGTTCCCCCAAATTCCATTACCAGGCCCTTCCGGTCTGGAATGGATATTAAGGGGAACCCCGCTGTAAATTGTTAAAAAAAATGACGTGCGGTTCCATCAAATATCCATACCAGGCCCTTCAGATCTGGCATGGATTTTAAGGGGAACTCCACCCCAAATTTTAAAAAAAATGGCGTGGAGTCCCCCCAAAAATCCACACCAGACCCTTATCCGAGCACGCAACCTGGCCGGCCACAGGAAAAGAGGGGGGCCCCTCTCCCTCCTGAACCGTACCAGGCCACATGCCCTCAACATGGGGAGGATGTCCCCATGTTGATGGGGACAAGGGCCTCATCCCCACAACCCTTGCCTGGTGGTTGTGGGGGTCTGCGGGCAGGGGGCTTATCGGAATCTGGAAGACCCCTTTAACAAAGGGGACCCCCAGATCCTGGCCCCCCCTATGTGAAATGGTAATAGGGTACAAATTTCACAAGGAAAGTGTCAAAAATGTAAAAAATGACAAGAGCCGGTTTTTGACAATTCCTTTATTAATGTCTTCTCCTTTCTTCCATCTTCTTCCATCTTCTGGTCTGGTCTGGTGTGGATTTTTGGGGGGAACTCCACGCCATTTTTTTTTATTTGGGGTGGAGTTCCCCTTAAAATCCATGCCAGATCTGAAGGGCCTGGTATGGATATTTGGGGGGAACCCCACGTCATTTTTAAAAAACATTTGCAGCGGGGTTCCCCTTAATATCCATTCCAGACCTGAAGGGCCTGGTAATGGAATTTGGGGGACCCCCACGCTTTTGTTTTTTGTGTAATCAAAGACTTTCAATGACTTTTATCTGTATTGACGGGAACCAGCAATTCATTACTGCCACAAGGACTTTTAAATGACTATTATTTTACTTTAGAAATTTAATTTTGCTCTGGAACTGTTAAAAACATGGAAAACATGTGCTACTTTACAGGCATACTATAGAACCCCCCCCCCCCCCCCCCCGGGTATGATATTTAGGGCCAGTTCACACCGGATGCAGTGCAGTGCGTTTTTTTGATGCATGAAAAACGCAAAGAAAGTTGATCACATTAATGCCAATGGCATAGTTCACACCACTGCAGTCCGTTCAAGTGAGTTTCAGAAGGCAAAAAAAAAATTGGTCATGCTGCATTTTTTAGGTACAAAACTGTACTGGACCCCAGTAAAACACATCAAAAACGCAACGGAACATACCAAAAATGCACTGGAATGCACCGGAACGCACCTAAATGCACCAAAGACGCACTGCAACACACTTGTCCTAAGTGAAAAGAGGGGGAAAAAACACTGGGCTGCATCAAAAATGCATCAAAAATGCACTGGAATGTGTCAAAAACGCGCATGCAGAACGGCACCTGGAACGCACCCAGACTGCGTTTCTATAGTGTTCCAGGTGCTTTTCTGCATGCACGTTTTTCATGCATTTCAGTGCATTTTTGGTAAGTTTTTGATGCAGTCCAGTGCTTTTTTTTCACCCCTCTGTTTTATTAACCATAGATAAGGACAAGTGTGTTCCAGTGCGTTTTTGGTGCATTTAGGTGTGTTCCTGTGCGTTCCAGTGCGTTTATGATGCGTTTTGATGAGTTCCAGTACAGTCCAGTGCAGGTAAAATGCAGCATGTTCTACTTTTTTGGTGGAACTGGAACGCACTGGAACAAACACTGCCATTTAGAACCATATAACCAACTTTCCATGCATTTTGGATGCATAAAAAACGCAATGCACTGCATGTGGTGTGAAATGGCCCTTAAGCAATTTGGCATATTTAAAGGCACTTCTCCTTGTTTTGTTTTTGGTGTTTTCCAAATTGGTGACATTGACATATGTCCCTTAGGGTGGGACCTGGGCCCCCATTTTAAGGCCAATAACTAGAAGATAATCCAGCTAAGTGGGGACTAGCAAAATTAACAAGTCAGTTCCCATAGACTGCAATGGTATTTGTTGGTGGGGGGGGGGCTGATTGTCCCATCTCAAATTTTGTAGCATGCTGGATGATGTGCTTAATTTTGGACGGGGGGAGGGGGGGGATTATTTTTTGCTAGCTGCATTGGTGTTGTTCTGCACATGCCCAGCCAGTTCGTTTTTTTTGGGTGCTTTTTGTGTGTGAACAGCGCCTGGATATTTCTGGGCATGCTCACTCAGAGTATTTTTATAGGTTAGTAATTGAAGGACATCCTTAACAGGTGTAGCCACTTTGAATTTCAGTCTCTACATTGAGTGAACTTGCATTTTAGGTGTTTCATGGACTGTGCATGTTATGTTTTTTATATGTTATGTCTTTGCAAAACAGGTGATTGGTTAACTTTTGTTGATTGTATTTTTTTGTGTGGGGAAAATGTTCCCCTGAAATAATTCTGATGTTGTTAATGTTTGTTTGTTCACTTTGATTTAATTGTCTGTGCTGCATTTTTTTTTGCCCAAATATTTCTCAAGATGTTGAGTCTGTGATTAATGTTTCAAATTGACCATGTTTTTTATTTTGCCTTCCCTTTTGTTTTGTTGACCAATAAAATTTGATGCAAAGTTTTGATGTTTGTTTTGTGTTTTCTTTGCAACAAATGTGACAGCTGATTGGCATGTCAAAACAAAACAGGTGTGATTTGTCTAATCTGGTGCCTTCATGCTAGCATATGCATGTATTGTGTGCTGCCATGGAACGTCACCAGGAAATGAAAAATACAGAGCAGTAAGTATTTAATTTTCCTTTTTTACTGCAGTGGTTCTCAGCCTCAGTCCTCAAGTACCCCCAACAGGACATGTTTTGTGAATTTATCTTATTGAGAATTGCTGTCCAAAAATCAAAACCATTGACTGTGATTTAAAGCACATGGGCAAGATGAAGGAAAACCTGCAAACATGGCCTGTTGGAGGTACTTGAGAAGCACTGATTTAGAGCAATGCACTTAAAAATAGCTCAAGGCCATACAATTCTAATTGTGGGCATTTTGAAGGAAACAAAGTAAGTGTTAGAACCCCTGCGTGTATGTTTTTTTTTGTAGTTTGGCCTTTGTGTCCCCTTTTCTTAAAATTGGCTTCACTTCCTGTCACACAGCTAAACAGGAAGTGAAGGTAAAACCCTACCAATGTCTTTTCTTGGGACACACAGATCAATCTAACTAGTGTCCCCATTAAGCAAATTGCACTCTAGCACTTTGTTGTGTACACCCCAAATCATTGTATAGTTTGGGGTTTAGTAAAGACAAATTTTTTTTGCTTGCATGTCCCCCTCAGATATACAGCAAGTGCACTTGTAGTGAAAAGTAGATTTGCCTTTAGTAAATAAACCCCAAAGTCCAAACTACCTAATAATTTGTGGTGTACCCCGCAATATGCTGGAGTGCAATGTGCATAATGGGGAAAGTATTTAGACTGACCTGTGTGTCCCCAAGGAAAGACATTGTTAGGGATTTTCCCTCACTTCCTGTGTGTCTATGTGACAGGAAGTGAATTATTTGGAAGGATAAAGTGTCCAAATTATTTAGTTTAACTTTCAAAGACTCATTCCTAAGTTGAATTGTGATGCATGTCAATGGCCCATTTAGACCCTCTTTAATCACTTGAGATCAGCGCTATAACTGATCGACGGCCACAGCATGGTCCTCAATTGCCGGGAGTCCGTCAATAAACGTCCTCCCCTTTGCGCGCGCTGTGGTCACAGAGTCACTGAGACTCGGGTGATGACAGATCCGAGTAAGGGGCCGATCGCTGCCCTTTACCATGTGATCAGCTGTCAGCAAATGACAGCTGATCACGTGATGTAAACAAAAGCTGGGTAATGGTTTTTGTTTTCTCCTTGCGCTGACAGCGTGGGCATAAAAAAAAGGCAATCACCAGCTTATGTGCAAGGGACATGGGGCCCAAAGAGGAAGAGGCAATTCTGCGTCATCTGTGACAATTAGTAGCCCCTGCCAGTGCCACCTATCAATGCCCACCACTGGTGCCAATCAGTGGCACCTAGCAGTGCTGCCTATCAGTGCCCATCACTGCCAACTATCATTGCCACCTAGCAGTGCCACTTCTCACTGCCCACCAGTGCCAACTAGCAATGCCACCTCTCAGTGCCCACTCTTGCCACCTTATCGGTGCCCATCAGTGCAGTCTCATCAGTGTACATCAATGAAGAAGAAAAATTACCTTTTTTAAAAATATTAACCAGTTTCCTACCGCCCACCGTCAAATGACATCCTTGGCTTTGTGCGGTGACATCTGAATGATGCCTGCAGTTGTAGGCATCATTCAGATATCATTCTTTTCAGCCGGTTATTCTGTGCACAATAAAAATGATCATAGTGGCAGTTCCGCCGCTTGATCGTTCTTATAGGCGGCGGGAGGGGACGTCCCCCCCCCCTCTTGCCGCTATCCGGGGCTTCTCCGGGCTCTCCGGTGCCATCTTGGGCTCGGAGAACGATTTGGAGATGACTGGTGACCAGATGGTCATCAGTCATCTCTATGACCGTCGGAGGCGCGGGCACAACGTTATGACATCACGCCGTGTTCCTGTATGTTAGCCAAGCCGTGATCTCGGCTGTCAGCATGAGATTGGTGATTTTTTTTTGACCAATATCATGCTTTCCAGCCTGGAGGAGAGATGTGGGGTCTTATTGACCCCGCATCTCTCCATAAAGAGGACCTGTCACACACATTCCTATTACAAGGGATGTTTACATTCCTTGTAATAGGAATAAAAGTGATCCAAAAAAAAAAAAAGAGTAAGAAATACAAAAAAGTAAAAAAACAAAATAAAAAAATAAGCAAAAATAAGAAAAAACGCCCATGTCCCCGGTAGCTCGCGCTCAGAAGCGAACACACACGTAAGTAGGGGTGCAACGGATCAAAAAACTCACGGATCGGATCGATCCTCGGATCAGGGGTCACGGATCGGATCATTTTCGGATCGGAAAAAAAAAAAAATTTATATCCACGTAATTTCCCCCTCACTGTAATGGCCGCGGCTCCGGAGCTAGGCCGAAGCCGCGGCCTTTCCTAAGGCCGAGGCCGCGGATCGCGGTGTGTGCCGATCCGAACGGGGTGACCCGTTCGGATCAAGGATCGTCACCGATCCGTTGCACCACTACACGTAAGTCCCGCCCACATATATAAACGCCGTTCAAACCACACGTCAGTTATTGCTGCGTGCGTTAGAACGAGTGCAACAATTCTAGCACTAGACCTCCTCTGTAATGCCAAAATGGTAACGTGTAAAAAAATTTAAAGCATCGCCTAGGGAGATTTTTAATTACTGAAGTTTGGTGTCATTCCATGAGTGTGCGCAATTTTAAAGCGTGACGTGTTAGGTATCGATTTACTCAGAATAACAACATCTTTCACATTATACCAAAAAATTGGCCTAACTTTACTGTTTTGTAATATTTTTAGCAAAAAAAAGGCGTTTGAAAATTTATTGCGCAAATACCGAGCGAGATAAAAATTTGCAATGACCGCCATCTTATTCCCTAGGGTGTCTGCTCCAAAAACATATATAATGTTTGGTGTTTTGAAGTAATTTTATAGCCATAAATTTATGATTTTTACATGAAGGAGAGAAGTGCCAGAATAGGCCCAGTGCTGAAGTGGTTAAAATATCCATTTTTTTTTTTTTTTAAACTCGGTCTTTTGTATTTATAGAAAAAAAAAAAAACACAAAGGTGATCAAATAGCACCAAAAGCAAGCTCTATTTGTGTGCCAAGAAATAATAAATTTTCATTGGGTTACAGTGTTGTATGAGCGCGCAATTGTCATTGAAAGTGCATCAGCGCTGAAATGTGAAACTTGGTCTGGGCAGTGCGCAAGTGGTTAATATAAGGCTACATGCACACGGACGTTTTTCAAGCCGCTTGTTTGAGCGTTTTTTGCAGCATAAAAACATCTCTCCATGTTAGCCTATGGCCTCATGGCCACCATGGCGTTTTTGAACTGTAAATGGCATAGGCGTTTTTAGGCCCCATGTAGACGGGACGCTGGTGCAAAGTGTTCAGAACTAAGGTTGAAAGTGGCGTTTAGAAAGGCGCGCTTTGTGGCGTTTGCATGCCGTGTTTTACCACATTTGCGTGTATATGATAAGGAGCCGCCCTAAGCTCCAAAAACAGTATTATTTACGATTTTAGCTATTTTGTGAGACCAGAGTGATACCAGCAGCTGAGAGCAGCAGTGTAGTTGTATTTAGCGTGTCACTTGCCACATCACTTGCCCCAAGTTGTGGATTGTCCACAATGCAATGGAAGCAATTTCATTCTTATATATATATATATATATATATATATATATATATATATATATATATATATATTATGGTTTTTCCTCATTTGCCATAAATTTGGAGTTTATCAATGTAAAAAATAGGTCACCTTTAAAAACGCTTCTAAACTAAAATGCGGCTAAACGCTGGTACCGCGTCTGAAACGTGGAATTATTTGGCGTCTGAAGGCATTTTTAGGCTTTGTGAAAAACGATTTTAAAACGCAACTGCAGATTTTTTTTGCCAGGCCAAATACAGTGTTTTGGATGTAATAGAATTCAATGGACCCGCATCCAAAACGCAAGTACTGCAATTTTGCGGCGATTTTTTTTTTTACCTGTTTATAGCTGGTTGTTAAAGGAAATGTAAAAAAAAAAAAAAAAATGCTGGTTCAAAAAAAAACAAAAACTGGGTGGGGTCCCCCCCAGGTCCATACCAGGCCCTTGGGTCTAGTATGGATTCAAAGGGGACCCCCCAAAAATGAAAAAAAAATGGCGTGGGGGTCCCCCCAGAATCCATACCAGGCCCTTCAGGTCTGGCATGTATTTTAAGGGGAACCCCGTGCCAAAAAACAAAAAAATTAGCGTGGGGTCCCCTAAAAATACACACCAGACCCTTTATCCGAGCACTCAACCTGGCAGGCCGCAGGGGAAGAGAGCGCCCCCCTCCCTCCTGAACCGTACCAGGCCGCGTGCCCTCAACATGAGGGGTTTGGTGCTTCGGGGCAGGGGGGGCGACCTGTGGCCACCCCCACCCCAAAGCACCCTGCCCCTATGTTGATGGGGACAAGGGCCTCTTCCCGACAACCCTGGCCGTTGGTTGTCGGGGTCTGCGGGCGGGGGGCTTATCGGAATCCGGGAGCCCCCTTTAAAAAAGGGGCCCCCAGATGCCGGCCCCCCACCCTATGTGAATGAGTATTGGGTACATCGTACCCCTACCCATTCACCTGGTGGCAAAATAAGTCAATAAAAAAAACAACACAGATTTAAAAAGTAATTTATTGGGCAGCTCCGGGGGTCTTTCTGCCGGGCGCCCCGCTATCTTTTGCCAGCTCTTTTGCTAGCGGGGGTCCCGGGCTTCCTCGCCCTCTTCTTCCGACTTCGGGGGTCTTTCTGCCGGGCGCCCCGCTATCTTCTGCTAGCGGGGGTCCCGGGCATCCTTGCCGTCCTCTTCTGACTTCGGGGGTCTCTTGTTCTGTTCTCCGGTTCTTCTCCCACTCTCCGGTGCCTTCTCCAAGATCTCCGGTTCTTCTCCCGCTCTCCGGTGCCTTCTCCACGATCTCCGGTTCTTTCTGCCTTCTGTTGGGCGCCCCGGTATCTTCTTCCAGCTCTTTTGCTAGCGGGGGCCGGTCTTCTTCGTCGCCTTCTTCCCTCTTCTCTTCGCCCGATGTTGCCTCGTTGCTGTCTGCCGCTACAATGCTCTGTCCGAGCAGCGGTGCCACTTATATTGGCATGGGGCGTGGTCACCGGCTGATGCCACCGCTGACCCCGCCCCCGTTTCACGTCACAGTCCCATCATTCCCCGGGACTGTGACATCATACGGGGGCGGGGTCAGTGGTGGCATCAGCCGGTGACCACGCCCCATGCCAATAAAAGTGGCACCGCTGCTCGGACAGAGCATTGCAGCGGTGGACAGCGACGAGGCAACATCGGGCGAAGAGAAGAGGGAAGAAGGCGACGAAGAAGACCGGCCCCCGCTAGCAAAAGAGCTGGAAGAAGATAGCGGGGCGCCCGGCAGAAAGAACCGGAGATCGTGGAGAAGGCACCGGAGAGCGGGAGAAGAACCGGAGATCGTGGAGAAGGCCCAGGAGAACGGGAGAAGAACCGGAGAACAGAACAAGAGACCCCCGAAGTCAGAAGAGGACGGCGAGGAAGCCCGGGACCCCCGCTAGCAAAAGAGCTGGCAGAAGATAGCGGGGCGCCGGGCAGAAAGACCCCCGAAGTCGGAAGAAGACGGTGAGGAAGCCCGGGACCCCCGCTAGCAAAAGAGCTGGCAGAAGATAGCGGGGCGCCCAGCAGAAAGACCCCCGAAGTCGGAAGAAGACCCCCGGAGCTGCCCAATAAATTACTTTTCAAACCTGTGTTGTCTTTTTTATTGACTTATTTTGCCACCAGGTGAATGGGTAGGGGTACGATGTACCCCATACTCATTCACATAGGGTGGGGGGCCGGCATCTGGGGGCCCCCTTTTTAAAGGGGGCTCCCGGATTCCGAAAAGCCCCCCGCCCGCATACCCTGACAACCAACGGCCAGGGTTGTCGGGAAGAGGCCCTTGTCCCTATCAACATGGGGGCAGGGTGCTTTGGGGTGGGGGGCCGCAGGTCGCCCCCCTGCCCCGAAGCACCAAACCCCCCATGTTGAGGGCATGCGGCCTGGTACGGTTCAGGAGGGAGGGGGGCGCTCTCGTCCCCCCCTCTTCCCCTGCGGCCTGCCAGGTTGCGTGCTCGGATAAGGGTCTGGTATGGATTTTGGGGGGACCCCCACGCCGTTTTTTCGGCTTAGGGGGTTCCCCTTAAAATCCATACCAGACCCAAGGGCCTGGTATGCTCCTGGAGGGGAACCCCCACGCTGTTTTTTTCATTAAAATTCGGCGTGGAGTTCCCCAAACATGGGACAGTGAGGCTGCCGAGGACCAGCGCGATGACATCGCGCTGGAGACATTCTCGGCCGGCTAGTCGCCTCTAGGACACGACTTGAGCGGCTGTTTCACGCTCAGGTCGTGTCCAAGTCGCCTCGCAAAGTCGCGCTGTCACTGTGTCAGCTGGCACACGAGTCGCCCCGCGAGTCGGATCCGCTTCATCCGACTTCCCGGGCGACCTCTATTCAAATCAATGGGCTCCCATAGGGAACCATTCATTTTCAATAGAGCGCCGCTGACATTTCTATTTACTATAAGCCCACGTTCACACTGGGGCTGCGGGAGTGAAGCCTGCAAGTTCAGCTGAACTCGCACGATTTCACTCCCGCTGGCAGTCCCGATTTCAAAGACATCTGAAGCAGATGTCAATGTAAATCGCGGCTGAAATCGCAAAAAGTAGTACAGAAACTACTTTTTGTAATCGGTGCAGCGCCGCAGATGCGGCGTCGCACCGATTAGGACGGTGCCATTGGCCGCAATTTGTGGCAAGTTTCGCCGATTTGACATGCGATTAGATATGTCAAATCGCATGTCAAATCGCACCAGTGTGAACCAGGGCTAACAGTGCGCCGCTGGTTCCTGCGCCCAGTGAAGGAGTTATCCGGCGCACCAATTAAGGTTAGAACCAGCGCAGCGTTATTAGTAAATCAGCCCCTATGAGTATTGAAAAAGGGGCTCTGCTGCATCCGGTACTGTCCACCATAGCTGCCATCCTAGCCTATGTTTACCTCTTGCCGCCTGTCGGCCGTCAAATGACGGCTGGACAGTGCAGCACTTGTTCTGGGCGGGCATCATAAGACGTCCTCGCCTTCCCGGGCCACTAGGGGATGCGCGCCTGCCGCGTCACTGGGGACCCGGTGCGCGTGCCCGGCGGCCGCCATGTCTGCCGGGCACCAGCGATTGCCCAGTAACACAGCAGGGACGTGGATGTGTGTGTGTAAACACACACACACATTTACGTCCTGTCAGGTGAGAGGAGACCGATGGTGTGTTACCAGTACAGAGGAACACCGATTTGTCTCCTCCCCTTGTGAGTCCCCTCCCCCTACAGTTAGAATCACTCCCTGAATCACTCCCTAGGACACATATTTAACCCCTTGATCGCCCCCGGGTGTTAGCCCCTTCCCTGCCAGTCACATTTATACAGTAATCAATGCATTTTTATAGCACGGATCTCTGTATAAATGTGAATGGTCCCAAAATAGTGTCAAAAGTGTCCGATATGTCCACCGCAATATCGCAGTCACAATAAAAATCGCAGATCGCCGCCATTACTAGTAAAAAAAAAAAATAATAAAAATGCTATAAATCTATCCCCTATTTTGTAAACGCTATAACTTTTGCACAAACCAATCAATATACGCTTATTGCGATTTTTTTTTACCAAAAATATGTAGAAGAATACATATCGGCCTAAACTGACAAAAAATAGTATTTTTGTACTCACCGTAAAATCCTTTTCTCTGAAGTCCATGGACGGACACAGCTCCTTTAGTCTTGACAAGTGGGTTATGTTCCGTCTATTAGGAGAGGACTAGGCAGACATGTTAGATATCCAAAAACATGTAATTATACCAAAGCTTAACAGCCCCGCCCAGGGAGCAGTCCCTCTGGTCATAACCCCTCACCCTGCACTCAGCAGCTCAGTTTGTCAAAAAGCAGTACAAACTCAAACAGGAGGGGTGGGTGCTGTGTCCGTCCATGGACTTCAGAGAAAAGGATTTTACGGTGAGTACAAACGAGGGGTGGCAACAGCAAGCAAACAAACTTCACCCCAAACAAACAGAGCTCCTCAACGGAGGAGTTGCAACCTTAAACAGCCGCCTGCAAAACCTTGCGGCCGAAGCAAGCATCCGCAGATGCATGCACGTCAACCTTGTAAAATTTAGTGAAGGTGTGAACAGACGACCAGGTCGCAGCCTTACACACCTGTGAGACAGACGCTTGATGTCGAAAAGCCCAGGAGGCACCAATCGCCCTGGTCGAATGCGCCGTGACAGGAAAGGGAGGCGCCCGCCCTTTAAGGGCATAAGTCTGAATGACAATCTGTCTGATCCACCGAGAAATGATGGCCGGCGGGACCGCCAGGCCTTTCTTTGGACCAGTCACCGACACAAACAGCGAGTCTGACCTCGGAAACGGAGCCGTAGCAGACAGATACACCGGCAGAGCACGTACCACGTCTAAGAAATGTAATGCAACCTCTTTGGGATGCGATGGCCGAGGACACAAGGATGGAAGTACATTGTACAGTGTCCTCATTCAGATAAAAAGCCGAAACCACCTTAGGAAGAAACAAAGGCTGCGGGCGTAGCACCGCTTTATCCTTATGGAGGATCAAGTAGGGGGACTTGCAAGACAAGGCCGCCAACTCAGAAACCCTCCTGACAGATGTAATGGCCAGCAGAAAGGCAACTTTCTGAGAGAGTATGAAAAAAGGAATCTCTCTGATGTTCTCAAAGGGAGGTTTCTGAAGTACCGAGAGCACCAGATTCAAATCCCACGGAGGTAGTGGTGGTCAGACCGGAGGAGCCACATGTCAGACCCCTTGCACAAACGTACTCACCGGTGAATGAGCCGCCAGGGGTCATTGAAAGAAAACAGCCAAGGCTGAAATCTGCCCCTTAATGGTGCTTAAGGCAAGTTTCTGATCCACTCCACGCCGTAGAAACAGCATGAACCTGGAAACCGAATATGCCCGTGGACGCCACTCCATCTCCTCACACATAGAGATGTATGCCTTCCACGTGCGATGGTAGATCTCTCGAGAAGATGACTTCCGTGCCCTCAGCATAGTGGAAATTACTGAATCCGACAGGCCAAGTATGGGACCTTGCGACAGAAGGTCCTCCCATATCGGCAGTCGCCAAGGGGCATCCACAACCAGGCGCACCAGGTCAGCGTACCAGGGACGCCGTGGCCATTCTGGGGCAATTAGGATTACCGGAATCCCCTCGGTTTCCACTCTGCGGAGCAGACAAAGAAGTTTCAGTGGGGAAAAAGCATAGATGAGCCGATACTGTCCCCACGGGGGCACCAACACGTCTGTTGTGTCCGCCCAGGGATATTTTAAACTGGCCATTAACCTCAATACCTTCCGATTGAGTCGAGAAGCCAGGAGATCCATGTCTGGCGTGCCTCATTTTAGGCAAAGCAGTTGAAACACGTCCGGGCGTAGCGACCATTCTCCTTGGTCCAGCATCTGGCAACTTAGGTAGTCCGCCTGCCAGTTTTCTACGCCCGGAATGTATACAGCCGATAGAGCCGGCACGCTCCTTTCTGCCCACCGCAGGATGTGAGCGACCTCTGATGCTGCAGTCGAGCTCCTTGTTCCTCCTTGATGGTTGACATACGCCACCGCCGTGGCGTTGTCCGACTGGATCCTGACTGGATGCCCCTGTAGCCTCTGTGACCATGTGGAGAGGAACTGCCTGATCGCCCGAAGTTCCAGTACATTGATCGGCAGCCGGAATTCTTTCTGTGTCCAGCGACCTTGTGTTGACTTGACCCCCCAAACACCTCCCCAACCGGTCAGGCTGGCGTCTGTCGTGATCACTGTCCAGTGAAAGGGAAGGAACGACTTTCCGGACTGAAGGGCCGGAGATGTCAGCCACCAGACCAGGGAAGTCCTGACTAGTTGGCTCACCCGGATTTGACAATCCAGGGACAACGGAGACTTGTCCCACTTGGACAGGATCTCCTTCTGCAAGACTCAAGTGTGGAATTGAGCATACGGTACCGCCTCGAAGGAGGCCACCATGAGACCCAGGACTCGCATGCAAAAGCGCAGCAACGACCACCTGCGGGATGCCAACAGCTTCACCGCCACCTGAAGAGCCTGCAATTTTTCTAAAGGGAGAAAAACCTTTGCCTCCGAGGAGTCCAGGATCAAGCCCAGGTATTCCAGGCGCTGAGTCGGCACCAACACCGACTTCTGGAGATTCAGTACCCAACCGAATTCTTGAAGGGTCTGACTGGCAATCGCTACATCCTCCTCTAATTCTGAGTCTGAAGCAGCTCTCAGAAGGAGGTCGTCCAGGTAGCCCACGATAGCAATACCTCGCTGTCTCAGCAAGGCCAGAATCGGGGCGAGCACCTTGGTGAAAACCCTTGGTGCCGATGCCAGGCCAAAAGGGAGAACCACAAATTGGTAGTGATCATCACGACTGCAAAACGCAGAAATCCACTGATGCCTGATGCATATGGGGACATGCAAGTATGCGTCCTTGATTTCCAAAGACGCTAGAAAATCCCCCGGATGGAGTGCAGCGACCACAGAGCGAACTGATTCCATCCAGAACCTTCGCACCTTTACAAAGGTGTTGAGGGCCTTGAGATCCAGGATTAGACGGCCCCAGTCCTTCTTTCGGACTACAAACAGATTGGAGTAAAATCCTTGAAACCCTTCCGGCAGCGGCACAGGTACTATCACCCACGCTTCAGCATTTCCTGAACTGCCCCAAACAGGGCGTTCCAACGAGCTGGAGGAAGATGAAGGTTTGAGGGAAAAAATCTGTTTGGTGGGCAAGAAAGAAATTCTATCTTGTACCCTGATGAAACCACTTTGCAAACCCACTGGTCGGAAAGCGTGGAGGTCCACCGAGCTGCAAACTCGCGAAGGCGACCCCCCACCCGAGAGTCGAACGGGGGCAAACCTTCATGCAGTAGCAGATTTGTTTGCAGGCTTGTTTGGCTTGCGAACCCAGGGACGCTTTTGTCCCTCAGCTGGCCCCTTGTCGGCCTGGGAACGCTTACCTGCGGGCCCGGACTGATGAAGTGGAAAAGGAGGGCCCAAGCCTGCGGCGTGGCTCCTTACCTTTTCTGGATTGTGGGAGCAGTGTGCTCTTACCCCCAGTGACATCCTTAATAATTTCATCCAGCGAGGCTAAAAATAGCCTTCCACCCCGGAAAGGCAAATCAGCCAGAGCCTTCTTGGAAGTCTGGTCCGCGGACCAGCATTTAAGCCAAATCAGGCGACGCAGTACCACAGCAGATACTGAGGCTCTAGAAAGCAGGGGAGCTGTGTCCAGGGCTGCATCGCAGACATATTTGAGGCCATGCACCAACTGGTCAGTCATTTTCTACGCAGACTGGGGAAACCTGTTGTTGTGTTTCCAACTCCTGGTGCAAAATTTTAGCCCATTCTGTAAGTGTCTGTGACACGAGAGCCACAGTCAAAACTGGCCGTAATGCAGATCCCAGCATGGTAAACATGGACCGGGCCACCGCCTCGGACCTCCTATCTGCAGGGTCCTTAAATGCAGGGGTCCCCTCAACCAAAATAGTGGTTACTTTGTGTGATGGGAGTCCCTTTGGGCATAGGGTGACTGAGGAAATATATCTTGGACTACCTAAAATGGGTCTGTAATATTTATCCACAATATTCCCAAGGATATCTGTAAAGGACTATTTACTGTTTGTTTGATTCTTTTTTTTTTTTTTTTTTATTCAAAAATTTTCTGTTCATACATCTTTTATATCATTGCCAATTAACACATTACAGTACATTACATAATTTTTTTTTTTTTTACAATACATACACTTTCAACAATATATACACAGTATGGGTCTATCCTGTAGCCTTATTTATTCTTCTCCCCTCTCTTTATTCTTCCTTATTTAACTTACGTGGTCTCCATGTTATCTTTCTCCTCTTTTTCCTTTCCTTCTTCTCTCTGTCATGGATATGCATTAATGTCTGTCTGCCATCTTACCTTCCTCCTCATGTGTTCATCTAGAGACCAGACCTCCTTCACCTGGCTTCCTTTATAATCTCCTCCCAGCCTGACTCCACCCCAGGCCCTATCACTGAACACTATATTAACCTGTGCACTGCAAGCCTGCTTTGCTGATCAACGTGTTTGTTAGGCATTGTGTGTTTGGGTTCCTGCCTGCCGTGTGCTACGTCTGTCTCTCTGTTACGTTATTGGCTTGTCCCCGACCATCCCTGTCTGCTCGTGACCCTTGACCTTCGGCTCGTTCTTCGTTATCCTTGTCTGCTTGTGGCCCCTGACCTTCGGCTTGTTATTCGGTTCTCTCTATCGTGTGCTGCTGCTTCCCCTTATCCTACGGGGCGTGAGCTAGGAAACTCCAGGGGCCGCGACCTGGTCCCAGCCTGCAGCGTAACATCCTCACCACTAGAGGCCCTGGAGAAGACCAGCTGGGTCTTAGACTCCGCGCCCTGGGGAATCTTGGCTCTCGCTTCCGTTGGGATCCCGGTTGTGCTCCTCTGGTCCCGCTTTCCACAACCACCCAGTTTCCTATCCACAGAAGCCAGCCATAGGGTTCACTACCTCGCGGTGCACTCCTGTCCCCCTACGGTGTGCATCTGTCACCTGGCCACAGGTGACCCTGACAGTTTGATCAGCCATGAACCCGGCTGACATCCCGCTTCCCGCGGATGATCCATTGCAGGGCATAGTTCGCAGACTTGAGACCCAGGAATCAAATCAGACCCAGGTGATGCGATTCCTCCAGGATCTGGCTTCTCGATTCGAGCAGCTTCAGGTCTCCTTGGGAACCCCGAATCCGCAACCCCAAGTACAACCAGCGGCTGTACCTATCGCACCAGTCGCAGCCTCACACTCACTAAGATTGCCAGCTCCGTTCCGTTTCTCTGGGGACTCCAAGGCCTGCAGGGGGTTTCTCAGCCAATGCACTATTCATTTTGAGCTTCAGCCTCAAAGCTTCCTATCTGACCGGGCTAAGGTAGCCTATATCATTTCCCTCCTCTCCGGTGAAGCTTTGGCCTGGGCTGCCCCCCTGTGGGAGAGGAACGATCCGGTGGTTTCCAGTCTGTCCGAATTCTTGAAGCTCTTTCGTAATATCTTCGAAGAGCCGGCTCGGGCTTCTTCAGCGGCTAGTGCTGTCTTACGTCTTCGCCAAGAATCTAGTTCAGTGGGGCAATATGCTCTTCAGTTCCGTATCCACACAGCTGAATTGAGCTGGAATAATGAGGCCCTGGTCGCTACCTTTTTACATGGCCTCTCTGACCGAGTGAAAGACGAATTAGCGGGAAGAGCCATTCCCGTCGGTCTGGACGATGTAATTTCATTATGCAACCAGATCGACATTCGTTTTCAAGAGAGGTCCTTAGAAAAAAGATGCCAGCACTCTCTGGGTCCTAGCCAGTCTGAGCTCCCCTCCCTTCATTCCGTGGAGCATCCTCTACCTGCTGAAGAACCTATGCAGCTGGGCCGGACCAGACTAACCCCCGAAGAACGTGCTAGGCGCAGAACTCTGGGCTTGTGCCTCTATTGTGGGGGCAAGGGTCATTTTCGTGACTCCTGCTCGCTTCGTCCGGGAAACGCTCGGGTCTAATACATTTGGAAGGTGGAGTATTGGACCCAGAAACATCACCTTCTCGCCTGCTCTTGCCGGTGTCCCTTCATGTAGGCACTTCTCCTCAGTCAACCCTTGCATACCTGGATTCCGGGGCTGCCGGCAATTTCATGGATTGGAGAACTGCTTCTTCTATGAAGCTTACCCTTTCACCTCTCACTACCCCATTGGTAGTCTCGGCAATTGATGGCACTGTTCTCCCAGGGGGCCCTATTCGCTTCCAGACGCTACCCATTAGGATGTCGGTAGGGATTCTCCACCAGGAGTGGATATCCTTTCTTATTCTACCCAAGGCCTCTACCCCAGTTGTATTGGGCCTCCCTTGGCTACAGCTCCACTCTCCACATGTGGACTGGGTCTCTGGGCAGATCCTGGCCTGGGGTTCCTCATGTTTCTCGTCGTGTCTTCTCAAGGTGACCCCCAAGGAGAGTCTTCCGGTTGCTGCCACTTCTGTTTCTTCTGATCTTCCCGCCGCATACAGCGATTACCGGGATGTGTTCTGTAAAAAATCAGCTGAGGTGCTTCCTCCCCACAGGTCTTTTGACTGTGCTATTGATCTTGTCCCCGGAGCAACTCTACCCAGGGGTCGTACCTACCCTCTGTCCATCCCAGAGACCCAGGCCATGTCGGAGTATGTAGCAGAGAATCTGGAGAGAGGGTTCATCCGGAAATCCTCATCGCCTGCAGGGGCAGGGTTCTTTTTTGTTGCCAAAAAGGATGGTACCTTAAGACCCTGCATCGATTATCGGGGTTTAAATGCGGTTACTATTAAAAATCGATACCCCTTACCCTTAATATCTGAGCTATTCGATAGGTTGAAGGGTGCCTCCATTTTCACCAAGTTGGATCTCAGAGGCGCGTACAATCTCATTCGAATACGGGAGGGTGACGAATGGAAGACTGCATTTAACACTAGAGACGGGCATTACGAATATCTGGTGATGCCTTTTGGTCTGTGTAATGCTCCAGCCGTGTTTCAAAACTTTGTCAATGAAATCTTCAGAGATCTGCTGTACCAGTTTGTTGTCATCTATCTGGATGACATTCTGATCTTTTCTGAAAATCTGCTCGTCCACAGAAACCATGTCCGCACTGTACTTCAACGTCTTAGAGAGAACAATCTCTATGCCAAGCTGGAGAAATGTTCCTTTGAATGTTCTGAGGTCCTGTTTTTGGGGTGCTTTGTCTCATGTTCGGGGCTTCGTATGGACCCTGGGAAGGTCTTGGCTATCACCAACTGGCCTCTTCCTGCTAGCCTCAAGGCCACACAGCGCTTTCTTGGCTTCACTAATTATTATAGGCAGTTCATAAGGAATTACTCTTCCATTGCCGCGCCTATTATCGCTTTGACCAAGAAGGGTGTGAATGCCAGAGACTGGCCTCCCGAAGCTGTCTCTGCATTTCACAACCTGAAACAGGCCTTTGTTTCTGGCCCCCTCTTGAGGAGACCAAATCCTGGGAATGCATTTTTTATTGAAGTGGACGCTTCCTCAATGGGGGTGGGAGCTGTGCTTCTTCAAATCTTTGAGAAGAGACGCCAACCATGTGCGTTCTTCTCCAAAAAATTTTCTCAGGCAGAGAGGAATTATGCCATCGGTGATCGGGAACTTCTCGCAATTAAATTGGCGTTAGAGGAGTGGCGTCATCTCTTGGAGGGTTCCCCTCACTCCATAACGATCTTTACCGATCACAAGAATTTACAGTATCTACAGAATGCTAAACGTCTGAATCCTAGACAGGCCAGGTGGAGTCTCTTCTTTGCCCATTTTAATTTCACGATTACCTACAAACCTGGTTCCTGCAACGGTCGGGCTGATGCGCTCTCTAGGTCATTTGACACTTTGGACGAGGAGTCCGCCCCTGAACCTGAGCCGATCATTCCCACCTCATGCATTGTTGCCCACTCTACCACCCTGAAGTCTAAAATTCCGCCTGGTAAGACCTTTGTCCCCACTGAGCTAAGAGCTAAGATCCTTCGTTGGGGACATGATTCCAAGGTGGCAGGGCATTCTGGATTCCTCCGATCCTTCCTACTCATCAGTCGTCACTACTGGTGGCCTAATCTCCGCTCAGACGTCAAAGACTACGTTAAAGCTTGTCATGTCTGTGCTCAGTCCAAATCCTCCACACAAGCTCCTGCTGGTCTCCTCATGCCCTTGCCTATTCCTAAGGAACCCTGGGCCCATATTGCCATGGATTTTATCACCGATCTCCCACTGTCTGAGAATAATACAGTCATTTGGGTGGTAATCGATCGATTCTCCAAGATGGCTCATTTTGTTCCTCTTCCTGGTCTTCCTTCTGCCCCTGCCTTGGTTCCCATTTTCATTCGAGAAATTCTCCGCCTACATGGGGTCCCTTCTCATATTGTTTCCGACAGGGGAGTCCAATTCACGTCTCGTTTTTGGAGAGCCTTTTGCAAATCCCTCAATATTGTCTTGGATTTTTCTTCTTCTTACCATCCCCAATCCAATGGACAGACTGAGAGGGTTAATCAGGAGTTAGAGGTCTTTCTTCGCACCTTTGTGTCTTCTCACCATGACGATTGGTCCTCTCTACTCCCGTGGGCAGAATTCTCCCATAACAATCATGTGAATACCAGTTCGCAGAAGACACCCTTTTTCACAGTTTATGGAAAACACCCTCAACTTCCTCTTCCTATGATCTGTTCTCCAGACATTCCAGCTTTGGCTTCGGTTCAGGAGTCTCTCAATTCCGTTTGGGGTCACGTTCATGATTCCCTCCGGGCAGCTGCTGAAAAATTCAAAGGCTTTGCCGACCGCCGCAGGCGTAAACCGCCTTCTCTTCAGCCAGGGGACAAAGTCTGGCTCTCTACCAGGAACATCAAGCTCTGAGTTCCTTCTCTGAAGTTTGCTCCACGATTCATCGGTCCATACACGGTAACTGCTAAACTGAATCCGGTTTGTTTCAAACTCCAGATTCCTAAGAGCCTTAAAATCACTAACTCCTTTCATGTTGCTCTTCTAAAGCCTTTAGTCCTCAATAAATTCTCTCGTCCTCTTCCTACCGTGGCGCCTGTCTCTGAGGATAATCAGGAGTACGAGATCAGTCAAATTCTGGACTCCCGACTCTGTAAAGGCGTTCTTCAGTACCTCGTTCATTGGAAAGGGTTTGGTCCTGAGGAGAGGTCTTGGATCACTGCATCTGAGGTCTTTGCACCTCGTCTGTTAAAGGAGTTTCATCTGAAGTTTCCCTCTAAACCTGGGCCCAGGCGGGGAAGGGGGAGGCCTCGTAAGAGGGAGGGTACTGTCATGGATATGCATTAATGTCTGTCTGCCATCTTACCTTCCTCCTCATGTGTTCATCTAGAGACCAGACCTCCTTCACCTGGCTTCCTTTATAATCTCCTCCCAGCCTGACTCCACCCCAGGCCCTATCACTGAACACTATATTAACCTGTGCACTGCAAGCCTGCTTTGCTGATCAACGTGTTTGTTAGGCATTGTGTGTTTGGGTTCCTGCCTGCCGTGTGCTACGTCTGTCTCTCTGTTACGTTATTGGCTTGTCCCCGACCATCCCTGTCTGCTCGTGACCCTTGACCTTCGGCTCGTTCTTCGTTATCCTTGTCTGCTTGTGGCCCCTGACCTTCGGCTTGTTATTCGGTTCTCTCTATCGTGTGCTGCTGCTTCCCCTTATCCTACGGGGCGTGAGCTAGGAAACTCCAGGGGCCGCGACCTGGTCCCAGCCTGCAGCGTAACATCCTCACCACTAGAGGCCCTGGAGAAGACCAGCTGGGTCTTAGACTCCGCGCCCTGGGGAATCTTGGCTCTCGCTTCCGTTGGGATCCCGGTTGTGCTCCTCTGGTCCCGCTTTCCACAACCACCCAGTTTCCTATCCACAGAAGCCAGCCATAGGGTTCACTACCTCGCGGTGCACTCCTGTCCCCCTACGGTGTGCATCTGTCACCTGGCCACAGGTGACCCTGACACTCTCTCTCTCCCTTCCTCTCCCCCTCCTCTCCCCCCCTTCCTTCACCCTAATCTCTCCCCCCCCCCTTTCTTCCCTTCCTCCTTTTATTTCATCTGTTTGTTTGATTCTGAACTCAACAGGTTAATTGAAAGGGCTGATGTGTTCAACTTCAATCACCTGTCTGCTTGTTGTAATGTTAATGAATCCCAACTATTCTAAAGATCTTTTCATTGTGGATTGTGATAATTAACTCTGTAATTGTGTGTATTGTAAATTAGCAGACAGACAGTCTGGGACACGGAAAGGTCACGTGTCTGAGTCATTAGCTGTAGTTAATTAGCGCATGTAAATTAGGAAAATGAGGAGAATGTAAGAATCTCCTCTTTTGATGTATAAAACTTGTAGTTTTTCAATAAAGATTCATTCCGGCCTGAACCTCATACAGTGTTTGTCTCGTATTTGGGGGAGAATCATTCGTATGGGGTCTTATTTGGCTGGTTGGAGTGTCTGGTAGCTGCTGTGTGTTCAGGAATGGAATATATTTAAACAACGTTAACCGCTGTCGTTACATTGGTGGCAAGCAGCGGATTGATTCCCATAGCCGGAAGGACAGCTACAAGAGGACACAGGCCAATGGAGGCACAGTAGGGACGGCTAAATCACTCTACCCTCAAGGACTTACTGGAGAACCGGGGAAGACCGGCCAACAACCGTAAGAAGAGGTACATTATCAGAGAACTAGTCGAAATGGATGGAACCGAAAGGCTCAGCGTAACAGACAGGACACCCGAAGAGGCAAGTTTTGATCGGGCTGTTAACATAAGACTGGCACATTATAGTCCTAACCCTACAGCGGAGATCATAGACCGAGTTATAGCGGCTGTGGATGTAAATTTGCTACAGCAAAGAGGTGCTGCAGCAGCAGAAGTCAGAGCAGCACCAACTGAAAGGAGAAAGATACATTTTACGGCTTTTAAAAATTTCATTGAAACAGAAGGGGAGATTGATGGGTACCTTGCTGATTTTGAACGGCAATGTGCCCTACATCGGGTGCCCACAGAGGATTGGGTTACCATTTTGTCTGGGAAACTGTCCGGCCGGGCCAGTGAAGCGTTCATGGCCATCCCAGGCGAGGATATTATGAACTATGGGCTGGTAAAAGAAACACTTTTGGCCAGGTATGCCGTCACACCGGAGGCATACCCGAGGCGGTTCCGAGAGACGAGCAAGCAGACCGGAGACTCGTATACCGAGTGGGCATGCCGCCTACACCGCACGGCATCTCACTGGGTCGCTGGATGCCAAGCAGAATCCGGGGAAGAGGTGCTGCAGGTGTTCCTGATGGAGCACTTCTTTGACAAACTGTCCCTGGAAGTCAGAGAGTGGGTTCGGGACTGAAAACCTTTCACCTTGCCTGAAGCAGCTCGCCTGGCGGACGAATACACAGGCGCCCGCAAACTGGATAACCCTGTGGTCAAGACAACAGGTCGGGTGGATTATCGATCAGCGGCACCCCTTCCGGCTATCGCCTACCAACCACAGTCGTACCGCCCTACAGCACCACCTCCAGCGGCCACTTATCCTCAGCAGCCCAGGTTCAACTCCCAGGACTACTCACAACCCATCAGGTGTTTTGGGTGTAAACAGCTAGGGCACAAAAAGACAGACTGTCCATTGAATCCAGCCAGGCATTCCCAGTCGTGGAGAAAGCCAGCAGGGGGGAACCCCCGCACATCCATGCCTGCGGCCCACTGCGTTGAGGAGGAAGAACAGTGGAGCATCCTGCACGAGGCTGATCCAATACAAGCAGCTAACCGGGACAACAGGCAACAACATAGGCAGACTGTCCGGGTTAATGGAACGGTAGCCAATGGCCTACGTGATACTGGCGCCACCATGACCCTACTACAGAAGAACCTCATCCCAGAGAGCCAACACACCGGAGACACTGTAGCCGTAAGAGTAGCGGGAGGTACCATCTTCCGGCTACCCGTTGCCCGTGTTCATCTGGATTGGGGGGTTGGTTCGGGACACGTGAATGTGGGGGTGATGAAGGATTTGCCAGCAGATGTACTACTGGTAGGGTTGTCCCGATACCACTTTTTTAAGACCGAGTACAAGTACCGATACTTTTTTCCAAGTACTCGCCGATACCGATTACCGATACTTTTTTTTCAATGTCATGTGACAGTTTGAAAGATGGGGACTGAGAGGTGGCACTTATGGGCACTGACTGGTGACTGGCGCTGATGGGCACCAATAGGTGTCTGGCACTGATAGATGGCACTTATGGGCACTGATAGGTGGCACTTGTGGGCAGTGATAGGTGGCACTTGTGGGCAGTGATAGGTGGCACTGATTGCACTAAAAGGTGGCACTTGTGGGCACTTATGGGCACTGATAGATGGCACTTATGGGCACTGAAAGGTGGCACTTGTGGGGACTGATTGCACTGATAGGTGGCACTTATGGGCACTGATAGGTGGCACTTGTGGGCACTGATAGCACTGAAAGGTGGCACTTGTGGGCACTGATAGGTGGCATTGATTGCACTGATAGATGGCACTTGTGGGCACTGATAGCACTGATAGATGGCACTGATTGCACTGATAGATGGCACTGATAGATGGCACTGATTGCACTATCAGTGCAATCAGTGCCATCTGTCAGTGCCCACAAGTGCCACCTATCAGTGCAATCAGGTGGCACTGGTAGATGGCACTGATTGCACCGATAGGTAGTACTTGTGGGTACTGATAGTTGGCTGGCACTGAAATGCTGCGGGGAAAAAAAAATGACACAGGATTTAAAAAAAAAAAATGCTGCAACGCCCATCTTGGTACACCCTGCATTCGGCTGAAGTAAGCAGCAGCAGACATCTTGTTACACCCAGCCAATATAGCTCGGTCTGGGTGTAACAAGATGTCTGCTGCTGCTTAATGCAGCCGAGTGCAGGGTGTACCAAGATGGGCGTGGGGACGTTCAGCCGCTGACGGCGACCGAATGTGACAGCACCGGTCACCGATCCTGATGCAGCTATGCCCTGCACC
Organism: Rana muscosa; assembly: GCA_029206835.1. Lineage (NCBI taxonomy): Eukaryota > Metazoa > Chordata > Amphibia > Anura > Ranidae > Rana > Rana muscosa. Next base: position 220,397,327 of record CM055119.1, on the reverse strand, counting down.
CCTGCCAGCTTACCAAGTTCAACTGCAGGTGAGGGACTCGCTCTCCGCCGACAGACTCCGTCCACGACTGTGCCCGCCCTCTCCAGCCAGACTCCGCCCACACTTTCCTTCACAGACTCTGCCCGCCCCCTCTCCAGCCAAACTCTGCCTGCACTAGTCTCCGTCCACAGACCCTGTCCACCCTCTCCAGCCAGACTCCGCCCGCACTCCCCCGCCCTCTCCCGCCCTCCCCAACCACTGACTCCTCCCGCCCTCTCCGGCCACAAAAAAAAAGTATCGGGTGAGGCATCGGGAGCATTTGCGCGAGTACAAGTACTCGCGCAAATGCTTGGTATCGGTCCCGATACCGATACTAGTATCCGTATCGGGACAACCCTAACTACTGGGGAATGATTTGGCCCCCCTCATTTCTGCTTACGCCCCGATGGGCCCCGATGAAGTCAACCCAGTGACTACCCGTGCCCAGACCCGTGCTGCTGGAACTGGCCCGCTTGCTGCTGAGACCCAGGTGAGACTATCTTCCCCGACATGTACCTTAGATCAGGCGCCCCTAGGCTGGGATACCCCAGAGGCATTTGGGAGGGAAACTCGGGAGGACCCGGCCTTACACAAGTATAGGGCTAAGGCAGATACTCAGGAAAAGGGAATAGATGGGGAGCTTTTTGAATGGGTGGGGGATAGACTGTATAGCAGTGGTTCTCAACTCCAGTCCTCGGGACCCACTAACAGGCCGGATTTTAAGTATTACTTTGGGGAGATGCAGACTAGAAAACTGCAATCACTGAGCAGCAAATGATATCACTTGTGATGTATTTCAGTTATCTTGCAAACCTGGCCTGTTAATGGGCCCTGAGGACAGGAGTTGAGAACCACTGCTGTATAGGATCCCTAAGCCATCCCCGAGAAGTAAGGCCCCTTCGCAGAAACGACAGCTGGTGGTACCTAAGAAATACCAGCTAGAGACTCTGCGAATCAGGCATGATGTGCCGCTAGCAGGACATCTAGGGTCCCGTCGCACAGCCCATAGGATTACACAGAATTTCTTCTGGCCCAATTTTAACCAGGATGTGCGACAATACTGCAAAATGTGTGACACATGTCCACGGGTAGGTAAAAGGGGGAGCAACCTAAGGCTCGACTTATGTCCATGCCTATTATTACCGCATAGCCGTTGACATTGTGGGTCCCCTGGCCAAGCCTAGTCCATCCGGGAAAAAGTATATTCTTACCATGGTGGCCTACGCCACCCGTTACCCAGAGGCAGTAGCTATGTCCAACATTGAAGCAGAGACAGTAGCTGATGCGCTGGTTAGATTTTTACCAGAGTGGGGTTCCCTAAGGAGATTCTCTCTGACCAGGGAACCAAGTTTACCACGGTGCTCACCCAGCAGTTGTGGAAGGTGTGCAATATTAAGCCCTTGCTGAGCTCACCTTACCACCCCCAGACTAATGGTCTCTGTGAACGCTTTAACGGGACCCTCAAGCAAATGCTGAGGACCTTTTCGGATGCTTGCAGAGACTGGGAGAGATTCCTGCCTCACCTGTTATTTGCGTACAGAGGGGTACCCCAGGAATCTACTGGGTTCTCGCCCTTCGAGTTGTTCTATGGGAGAAGGGTCCGCAGACCCCTCGATCTCATCATGAGGACACTGGGAGGGAGAGACAGAGCAGGAAAGGACCCCCATAGTGCCCTATGTTCTGGAACTCAGGGACTGCATGGAGCAACTGTCTCTGATGGTAAGGGAGAATCTCCAGGCGGCCCACGGAAGACAGAAGAGATGGTACGATCGGGGGGCCCGACAGCGTATCTTCCAGGTTGGGCAGGTCTTAGTGCTCAAGCCTGTGAAGACCGACAAGATGCAGGCATCTTGGCAGGGCCCGTATAAAGTAGTAGCCCAGGTATGGGATACTACCTATGTTATTGCCAGCTGTGCAGATAAAAGAATCCAGCGAACCTTTCATGTGAACATGCTGAAGGAGTATCTGGAGCGGCAGGAGGATGTTGCTGTAGTATGTGCCCCTGCTGCAGACGACTCAGAAGGTTTACCCCTCCCTGACTTACTAGAGAGAGACCCCCAGACTGACCTCATTAGCCTTGTACAGCTAGGGAACCGGTGAAGCCCCACAAAGAAGGAACAGGCTAAGCGGCTTCTGTGGGAGAAACAGGCGACTTTCTCCCAAAAACCGGGCTATACGACCCTGGCTGTGCATAAGGTAGAGACCCCTGGACAAGCACCCCTTCAACAGCCCCTCTACCGTATCCCTAAAGCAGTCCGAGAAGGAATGCGGAAGGAGATACAGGAGATGATTCAGTTAGGAGTCATTGAGCCCTCTGACAGCCCTTGGGCCTCGCCTGTAGTCCTGGTGCCTAAGAAAGACGGAACTACCCGGTTCTGCGTGGTCTACAGGCGACTCAATGAGAAGACCACCACTGATGCCTACCCGATGCCCAGGGTAGACGAACTGCTAGATCGTATAGCCAGGGGACGTTATTTAACTACAATAGACCTGTGTAAAGTTTATTGGCAGATTCCCCTGGCCGAGGATGCTATCCCCAAGTCTGCATTTGTTACCACATTTGGCCTGTACCAGTCTAAGGTCATGCCATTTGGGATGAAAAATGCCCCGACTACCTTCCAACGTATGGTGGATAGGCTCCTCTATGGCTTCCAGGATTTTGCATGTGCATACCTGGATGACATTGCGATCTACAGTGGGTCTTGGGAGGAGCACCTGGTTCACGTAGGGGTGGTTCTGGACAAAATTCGGGGCGCAGGCCTGACCTTGAAACCGGACAAGTGCCATCTAGGTATGGCAGAGGTGCAGTACCTGGGACACCGAGTAGGGTGTGGGAACCAGAGACCAGAGCCAGCCAAGGTAGGGGCAGTAGCTAACTGGCCCACGCCCCGTACTAAGACCCAGGTATTAGCCTTCTTGGGGACTGCAGGGTACTACCGATGTTTTGTCCCTGATTATAGTGCTATCACCAAACCCCTGACTGACCTGACGAAAAAGAATTTACCTAGGCAGGTCCTGTGGTCTCCAGCTTGTGAAACCACGTTTCTAGCCCTCAAGAAAGCACTTGTAAATGCCCCTGTCTTGGCTGCCCCAGTACCTAACAAACGTTTTCTTGTACACACAAACGCTTCCATGTTTGGACTGGGGGCTGTGCTGAGCCAAGTTGAGGAGGATGGAGGAGAACACCCTGTCACATACCTGAGCAGAAAGCTATTACCCCGGGAAGTGAGCTATGCGGCAGTGGAGAAGGAGTGTTTGGCCCTGGTCTGGACCCTTAAAAAGTTGAACCCTTATTTGTACGGACAGGAATTTTCATTAGTCACCGAGCACAACCCATTGGTCTGGCTTAACCGGGTCTCAGGAGACAATGGCAGGTTGCTGCGGTGGAGCTTAGCCCTGCAACCTTACAACTTCACCATCAGCTACCGACCTGGTAAGTAAAATGGCAATGCTGATGGGTTGTCCCGGCAAACAGACGTCATCCCGGCCTCCTAGTTCTGGACATCCCCAAGTTGACCCGAGAAGGATCAAGCTGGGTCTGCCGGAGTGTCCCACATGGAGGGAGCCATGTGACGGGAGTCCCTTTGGGCATAGGGTGACTGAGGAAATATATCTTGGACTACCTAAAATGGGTCTGTAATATTTATCCACAATATTCCTAAGGATATCTGTAAAGGACTATTTACTGTTTGTTTGATTCTGAACTCAACAGGTTAATTGAAAGAGCTGATGTGTTCAACTTCAATCACCTGTCTGCCTGTTGTAATGTTAATGAATCCCAACTATTCTAAAGATCTTTTCATTGTGGATTGTGATAATTAACTCTGTAATTGTGTGCATTGTAAATTAGCACAGACAGTCTGGGACACAGAAAGGTCATGTGTCTGAGTCATTCGCTGTAGTTAATTAGCGCATGTAAATTAGGTCTGGTCAAAGGTGTATTGTCAGAGGAAAATGAAAGAACCTCCTCTTTTGGTGTATAAAACTTGTAGTTTTTCAATAAAGATTCATTCCTGCTTGAACCTTATACAGAGCGTTTGTCTCATATTTGGGGGAGAATCATTCGTATGGGGTCTTATTCGGCTGGTTGGAGTGTCTGGTAGCTGCAGTGTGTTCGGGAATGGAATATATTTAAACGACTTTAACCCCTGTCGTTACACTTTGTTTAACCGGGATACCGGGGGGTTCACAACCGGGGGAGATGCCCATTTTTTCAGAAGGCTCTCCTCAAATGGGTAACGGACCGCCATGCATTTTGGGACCGAAAAGGTCCTCTGCGGTCGTTCCCATTCCTTGTCTATAAACTTATCAAAATAAGTTACATAAGGAAACACCTTAGTAGTGCGGGTCGGCTTGTGGGACCCAAAAGGGACCGACACCTCAGCAGATGTCCCAGCCGCATCCTCCAGTTTGAGGGTTTCCCGCACTGCGGTGATAAGTGCTCATACAAGCGCCTTGTCCTGCGCTGACCCGGACACGGAGTCTTCCTCACTGTCCGAATGGTCCTGGTCTGCATACTCTGACCCTTCAGAACAGGAGTCCTGTTTCACAGCCAGGCCAGAGTCTGAGTCAGAGCTTTCCCCAGAAGATGGTGGGGGGAGGGGGCATTTTTTACCCCCCTTGCGCCCACACACCGCTTCCATCCTGGCAACAAATGATTCCAGGACCGCCGACAAAGCGTCCACAGGTACCGCAGGTGCAGGGGCACCGGTTGCTACCACCGGAATGTCTGGGGAAGAAACGCCAGCTTCTGACGCCATGCTGACCCACACACTTGACAGCCACTCAGGGAACAAGTCAAGGTACAAGAAAAGGCCCACCCTCCTAGCTGCCCAGACCGAGGGGTATTCCCAGAGAACTCACCACCATGACCCAGGCACTGCTTCAGCGCTGCCATCCACTCTAAACTCCTGCAAAGTGTGTGCCTGAGGTGTCTCTGAGGTGATCTGCCATTCGCGCCGTTCAGAATGACAAACCAGCGCTAGAGGTCCAGCCAATGTAAAAATCCCCACAAAGATGGCCACCGGTTACCTCAGGAAAAAAGAGCGCGAGCCGCAAGAAAATGGCCGACCGCTGTATTAGCTATAGAAACAGCGTGGCTATAAGAAAATGGCTGCCAGCTGTATTAGCATTAGGAACAGCGCGGCTTTCTGAGGTAAAAATATAAATAAAAGGCCGCGAAAACACTGGGCCTCTGAGCGGAGGCCCCCCACAAGGCAGACCACCCACACTAGAGCGGACCCGGACACACCACGCAGCCCCCAGCCAGGACCCGGAGCCCCCCTCGGGGACCCCCTGGTGAGGTACACAGCAGGCCCAGCAAAGCATGGGGAGGAGGGATGGATGGGGAGAGAGGAAAGGGAGGACTAGAGACCCCCTAATCGACCACCCCAGGAATGCCCAGCTGTTCCATCCTGCCAAGACAGGAGGAACCTTACTTACCCGTCCCTGCGAGGACTGCTGGACGCATTCCTGACAGACCCATCACCGAGCAGTACGGAGTGGCTGTCGGACACGGCCCACTGGGACAGCAGTAGCCCGGTCATATGTGGGCCCCGGAGCATATAGCTCACCGGCCACCCCTGGAGCAAACAGGGTCTGTTGTGGCCGACCCAGCGCGTAGCTAAAGGCCTTCTCACGCTCGATGGCCGGACTGGGGAGACTACAAGGATCTATATTATCCAGCCTGTCACCCAGCCGGCAGTTGATAGTAGATCTCAGGATCCAAAATTGAAAATAAAAAAATAAAAAAGTTCTCCAGGACCAATGGGCTCCTAGGGAGCCAGGTCCTTCTCCTACATTAGGCAGAAAAAAACTGAGCTGCCGAGTGCAGGGTGAGAGGTTATGACCAGAGGGACCGCCCCCTGGGCTGTTCAGCTTTGGTATAATGACATGTTCTTGTATATCTAACATGTCTGCCTAGTCCTCTCTTAATAGACGGAACATAACCCACTTGTCAAGACTAAATGAGCTGTGCCCGTCCATGGACGAAAGAGAAAATTTGTTTTAAAAAAAAATATTAAATTTGGATATTTATTATAGCAAAAAGTTAAAAAAAATATTATGTTTTTTTCAAACTTGTCACTCTTCTTTTGTTTATAGTGCAATAAATAAAAACCACAGAGGTGATCAAATACCACCAAAATAAATCTCTATTTGTGAGGGAAAAATTATAAAAATTTCATTTGGGTACAGTGTTGCATAACCGCGCAATTGTTATTCAAAGTGTGACAGTGCTGAAAGCTGAAAAATGGCTTGGGAAGGAAGGGGGTGAAATTGCCCTGAATTGGAGTGGTTAATGTGAAGTTGCCATGGTGCTGCACATACAATCAGTTCTGACACTAGGAACGTGAGCGGTTAAATGATCCAGTAGAAAAGTCTGTGTCACAATACAAATAGATAAGTGATAAATCCAGTAAACTCAGTGTCAAGTAAACAATCAATGTATACAAACTACATTAGTATAAACCTTCATACATAATGTAATAGATAGAGCATAATTAAAGGAGTAGTAAAGTTACATGTTTTTTCACTTTAATGCATCCTATGCATTAAGGTGAAAAAACATTCGACAATACCGCCCCCCCCCCCCCCCCCCGAGCCCCGTTTTACTTACCTGGCCCCTCGAAAGTCCCGCGCTCGTCCCCGTCATCCTCTTCGTTTTTCAGCCTGGCCGCCGATTGGCTACACTGGATGGATTGAAAGCAGCGCAGCCATTGGCTGGCGCTGCTGTCAATCACATCCAATGATGCGGCGCGCGGGGGGGCGGGGCCGAGTGATACAGTCGGCGGCTATGGCCGCCGCTGTATCACGGGAGCGCGCCCGCAATCACTCCACACCATGCGAGCTCACTCGCATTATGGTGTGGAGTCCTTGCGGGGAGGAGCCAAGACAGCCGCCGAGGGACCCCAGAAGACCAGGATCGGGGCCACTGTGTGCAAAACGAGCTGCACAGTGGAGGTAAGTATAACATGTTTGTTATTTTTGGGAAAAAAAAAGGGAAGCTTTAGTGCTCCTTTAAACGTGAAAGAAACATGACCACATAAAAATAAAAATAGAAATAAAATTAAACAGTGATCCAGTAGAAAAGTCTGTTGCACAGTACAAAGTGGTTAAAAGTAATGCCGCGTACACACGATCATTATTCACGGCGGTTAAAAAACCGCCGTGAATAATGACATTAAAAAACGAGGGAACGGCTTGTTCCCCACACATGGTCGTTTTTCACGTAATTTTTTCTCTTGTCGAGAAAAACGACCGTCTGTGGGCTCTGGGAAAACTGCCGCGGAAAAAAATGTCGAGAAAAACGACGGGAAAAATTAGAGCATGTTCTAATTTTTCTCGTCATTTTTAATTCCGTTTTTCCCGTCTGGAAAAATGACAAAATGCCCACAGACGATCGTTTTTCTCGTCAAAAGGAAAAAATTTCATTTTTCTCGACGAGAAAAACGGTCGTGTGTACACGGCATCAGTCCAACAAAAATCCAACAATAAATACAACGTGATGAATACTATGTGAAAAAATAGTGACCGGTTGGATGATCCAGTAGAAAAGTCTGTGTCCCAATACAAATAGATACGTGATAAATCCTGTAAACTCAGTGTCAAGTAAACAATCAATGTATACAAACTACATTAGTATAAACCTTCATACATAACGTAATGGATAGAGCATAATTAAACGTGAAAGAAACATGACCACATAAAAATAAAAATAAAAATAGAAATAAAATTAAACAGTGATCCAGTAGAAAAGTCTGTTGCACAGTACAAAGTGGCGGAAAGTAGGTCCAACAAAAATCCGTGTCAGGTATGCAAGATCAATCCCATCACCAGAGAAAGGGTAAGTGCTTGAAAACCTGAGATCTTTAGTGATGACACCTGTGCGTCTGCAAGCCGCTCACCTTACTACCGTAAGGCCTGGTTCACACTGGTCCGACAAACGCTCCGACATTAGGAGCTCATGTCGCATGACGTGTGAAAATCAATGTTTCCCTATGAGAGCCGTCTTAACTGGTCCGACACAAGTCGGTCCGACTTTGAAAATGCTCCCTGTACTACTTTGGTCCGACTTTGATCCTACTTCAGCCCATTGAATATCATTGAAGTCGGATCAAAGTAGGATCCTTGTCCTAACCATCCGACATTTGACATCCGACATGGTGATTACAGCAGCAGTAAAAGGAATTTATCTCACCCTGAGATTGTTTTGATTGGTCAAAGGACAAGTCAGACTAGCACAAAGTCGGATCAAAGTAGTATCCTGTTCATGAATGTCGGATGGATGTCGGACCAATGTAGGATCAATGTAGGACTGATGTCGCAGAGCAAAGTAGGATGAAAGTCGGATGAATGTCGTATTCCTTGTAATATGAATAAAAGTGACCCATTTATTTATTTTTTAAAACAGTGTAAAAATAAATAAAATCAAGTAAAATAAATAAGAAAAAAAAAGAAAAAAATTTTCAAAGCCCCCCGTCCCAACAAGCTCGCGCGCAGAAGCAAACGCATACATGAGTAGCGCCCGCATATAAAAAAAGGTGTTCAGACCACACAAGTGAGGTATTGCCACAATCGTTAGAGCGAGAGCAATAATTCTAGCCCTAGACCTTCTCTGTAACTCAGAAGATGCAACATAGAATTTTTTAAACGTCGCCTATGGACATTTTTAAGGGTAAAAGTTTGACGCTATTCCACGAGCGGGCGCAATATTAAAGCATGACATGTTGGGTATCAATTTACTCGGCGTAACATTATCTTTCACAATATAAAAAAAAATTGTGCTAACTTTACTGTTGTCTTATTTTTTAATTTGAAAAAGTGAATTTTTTCCAAAAAAAGTGTGTTTGTAAGACCGCTGCGCAAATACGGTGTGACAAAAAGTATTGCGATGACTGCCATTTTATTCTCTAGGGTGTTAGAAAAAAAACAATATATAATGTTTGGGGGTTCTAAGTAATTTTCTAGCAAAAAAACGTGTTTTTAACGTGTAAACACAGAGTCTGAAAAACAGGCAAGGTCCTTAAGTGGTTAAACCAACAATATAAAATACAGTTACATTCACAGCTGACGTAAGGATACGAGCTCGGCGCTCGTGGTTTGCTGCACTTTCTTCCATTACAAATGTGAGTTTGTTTTTTATATTGTTGGTTTAACTGTTTTTACTACGGAATTACGCTATGGGCACCTCTCTTTCTTAACCACTTGTCCCCCGCCCACCGTCAATTGACGGCGGGCGGAGGACACTCTCGTTCTGACAGGACGTCATATGACGTCCTGCCTTTAAAACGAGCTAGGGGGCGCGCGCGCCCGCCGCGTTCCCAAGGCCCTGATGCGCGTGCCCGGCGGCCGGGATTGCCCAGGAAACGAGCATGAAAGTGGATCTCTGTGTGTAAACACAGAGATCCACGTCCTGTGAGGGAGAGGAGACCGATGGTGTCTCCCTTGTACATAGGGACCAGGGTTGCCAACTTTCAGTAAATTTACGAACGGTTTGTAAAATCCATACTTTTTGCATCTGACCTTGAATGTCTATTACGGACATGTAGGCTGCATGTCCGTAACTGACATTCACCCACAGATGCAACAAGTATGGATTTTACAAACTGTTTGTAAATTTACTGAAAGTTGGCAACCCTGATAGGGACAACCATCGGTCACCTCCCCCAGTCAGTCACCTCCCCCCACAGTTAGAACACATTGAGGGAACATATTTAACCCCTTCCCGCCCCCTAGTGGTTAACCCCTTCCCTGCCAGTCCCATTTATACAGTAATCAATGCATTTTTATAGCAGGGATCGCTGTATAAATGTAAATGGTCCCAAAAATGTGTCAAAAGTGTCCGATGTGTCCGCCGCGATATCGCAGTCACAATAAAAATCGCAGATCGCCGCCATTGCTAATAAAAAATAAAAAAAAATGCTATAAATCTATCCCCTATTTTGTAGACGCTATAACTTTTGCGCAAACTAATCAATACGCGCTTATTGCGATTTTTTTTTTAACCAAAAATATGTAGAAGCATACGTATCGGCCTAAACTGAGGAAATTTTTATTTGAAAAAAAAAATGGGTATTTATTATAGCAAAAAGTAAAAAATTTTGTTTTTTTTCCAAACTGGACGCTCTTCTTTTGTTTATAGCGCAAAAAATAAAAACCGCAAAGGTGATCAAATACCACCAAAAGAAAGCTCTATTTTTGGGGAAAAAAGGACGCAAATTTTGTTTGGGAGCCACGTCGCACGACCGCGCAATTGTCATTCAAAGTGTGACAGCGCTGAAAGCTGAAAAATGGCTTGGGCAGGAAGGGGGTTTTCGTGCACGGTAGGGAGGTGGTTAATGTACCTCATATAAATATCTGAAGATCCCAGGTTTTCAAGCACTTACCCTTTCTCTGGTGATGGGATTGATCTTGCATACCTGACACAGATTTTTGTTGGACCTACTTTCCACCACTTTGTACCGTGCAACAGACTTTTCTACTGGATCAATTTTATTTCTATTTTTATTTTTATGTGGTCATGTTTCTTTCACGTTTAATTATGCTCTATCCGTTACGTTATGTATGAAGGTTTATACTAATGTAGTTTGTATACATTGATTGTTTTTTTGACACTGAGTTTACAGGATTTATCACTTATCTATTTGTATTGTGACACAGACTTTTCTACTGGATCATCCAACCGGTCACGTTTTTTTCACGTAGTATTCATCACGTTGTATTTATTGTTGGATTTTTGTTGGACTTACTTTTCACCACTTTGTACTGTGCAACAGACTTTTCTACTGGATCAATTTTATTTCTATTTTTATTTTTATGTGGTCATGTTTCTTTCACGTTTAATTATGCTCTATCCGTTACGTTATGTATGAAGGTTTATACTAATGTAGTTTGTATACATTGATTGTTTACTTGACACTGAGTTTACTGGATTTATCACTTATCTATTTGTATTGTGACACAGACTTTTCTACTGGATCATTTAACCGCTCACGTTCCTTTCACGTAGTATCCATCACGTTGCATATATTGTTATAGACGGACACTACTTTTTTATACACCTACAATATTGTTTGCTTTCCATCACTCTCTCCCCTATTCTTCGCAGCGCAAATACCACCATTTATTCACTTACCCCCTTTTTTCTGTTTAGGATCAGATTTTCAGGTGTTTGCAGCAGCGCCCCCTAGGTTTTAGTTTTATTCTCAGACAGCGCAGGAGTTATTCATTCACACAGTTCTGACACTAGCCATTTTATGGCTTGACGGTTCGGTTGAGAGCTTTTACTGTATAAGCAAATGTAGCAGTTATCATTTATGGCATGCCTTGAATGTAATTGTTTTGGGAGACAATTAGACTAGTGGGTTTAGTTTCACTTTAATCCAGAAACTAATAATACTCTACCATCATGCCTTTACAATGGCGCTGATTACTGTTCAAAAAGAACATTTAACCACTAAAAGGACCGAGCCTGTTTTTCAGACTCAGTGTTTAATTACTTAGAACCCCCAAACATTATACTTTTTTTTTCTAACAACCTAGAGAATAAAATGGCAGTCATTGCAATACTTTTTGTCACACCGTATTTGCGCAGCGGTCTTACAAGCGCACTTTTTTTGGAAAAAATTAACTTTTTTGAATAACAAAATAAGACAACAGTAAAGTTAGCCCAATTTTGTTGTTATATTGTGAAAGATAATGTTACGCCGAGTAAATTGATACCCAACATGTCACGCTTCAAAATTGCGCCCGCTCATAGAATGGCGTCAAACTTTTACCCTTAAAAATCTCCATAGGCGACGTTTAAAAAATTCTACAGGTTGCATGTTTTAAGTTTTAAGAGGTCTAGGGCTAGAATTATTGCTCTCGCTCTAACGATCACAGCGATACCTCACATGTGTGGTTTGAACACCGTTTTCATATGCGGGCGCTACTCACGTATTCGTTCGCTTCTGCGTGCAAGCTATTTTTTTTCTTATTTATTTTACTTGATTTTATTTATTTTTACACGGTTTTTAAAACAAATAAAAAATGTGGGTCTCTTTTATTCCTATTACAAGGAATGTAAACATCCCTAGTAATAGAAAAAAGCATGACAGGTCCTCTTAAATGAGATCTGGGGTCAAAAAGACCAAATGCAATAAAAGAAAGGGGGTGGGGGCCCATCTCCCGCTGCCGATAACAGTGATCTTGCGGCAAATCCGCCGCAGAGACCACCAGAGTTTACAGGACTGCCGCCTGAAGAGATGGATACCTCGGATGTGGCAGCAGCTGCTGCCATTACCGAGATATCCCCTTTCAAAGTAAGGACGTATATAGTCGCGCGGCAGTCCTTAAGTGGTTAAATTTATCAATTGTCCTTAGGAAAATTCACGTAGACAATGCTGAGGTCGTAATGGGGGGGGGGGGGGCGGTTGTGGATTCAACACAGTAGGAAGGGAGAATATTTATCTTTTCCACACACAAGTAACCTATTAAAAGCCTATAATAAAAACTTGTTTAAATTTACATTCTGTTGTCCTAACTCAAAATTTTAAGAGCCTCCACAATGAAAGCACATGCATCATAATGGATAGACAGAGGGCAGGGAAGCCAGGTGGGAGCCCACTCCTCCTAAAGGTACAGGGGCACACTGGACACCCAGCATATAGCACCATGACAGCAAAGGTGTCCAGTGTGCTGTGGCGTAGCGTGGGGGGGCCAGGGGGAGGTTGCCCCGGGCACAAAATTTAGAGGGGCGCAGCGGCAGGTTACCTGCAGCTCTTCTCCAGGATTGTGCAGTCTAGGAAACTGTGAGCTCTTACGCTTCGCTATGAGGAAGAAGTCCCGGCTTAGGCTTCAGCGGTGACACTGACACAGCAGTGAGTAAATGAACACTGAAGACCATCCATGATGATCCCAGGGATTGGCATAGAAGTGATTGGCTGCAGCGGCGATACCCGGAAGTAACATTCCGGCTATCGCCGCAGCGATGGATGCGGCTAGAGGAGGGACATGGACGACTTCGGGGGCCCCGATCGAAGGTAAGTGGTACATAATGAGCTAGTATGCTAGTCATACTAGCTCATTATAGCTTTGTCTTGCAGGTTAGTAAAAAAAAAAAAAAAAAAAAAAAGGGTTTACAACCACTTTAAACTGGCCTTTGCAGCAAGGAGCACATAGAAGTTGAGCAGGGAATTTCTTTGGTTTTGTTTTGTTTTGCATGCATTGCCATGCCATGTGCTACTTGATGTAAAGGCCAGTTATAGGGGAGGGCAGTGGCCATTTGTTTTGTTATAATGAAAACTTAAATATCGCAAGAATTTTCAGAGATGCATGGCTGCCTGTGACCTGACCTAGGGGTGACTATTGTGTATGTACTGTACAGTGACCATCCTATCTTCTTTTCTTCAGATTAAAAAAAAAGAAAAACAATTGGACTTGCTTGCACAGATATTTTCCACCAAGTTGGTTGTATTCTATTCTTCTGTAATTTTCCAGAGCAGGCTGGCTCTCATTCTTCATACCTCAGAGATGACTATACCAGATTAGAATTAGCTTTTCTAAAATTATCAGTCTCAGCTGAGACATAGCATGACTTTTGTAAACAAAATTAGAAATAAAACTATGCTGTTATGATTACACATACCCCAAAACTCCCTGAGCTGAATAATTGCCAGTTTAAAAATGTATTCTTGTATGTTTCTGTTTTTTGTTTTGCGAAACGGATGCTCATCATTAGGGATGAGCCGAACACCCCCCAGTTTGGTTCGCACCAGAACTTGCGAACAGGCAATAAATTTGTTCGAACATCCGAACACCGTTCAAGTCTATGGGACTCGAACATGAAAAAATCTAAAGTGCTCATTTTAAAGGCTAATATGCAAGTTATTGTCATAAAAAGTGTTTGGGGACCCGTTTTTTTCGGGAGCAGTGATTTTAATAATGCTTAATGTGAAGCAATAAACATGAAATATTCCTTTAAATTTCGTACCTAGGGGGTGTCTAGAGTATGCCTGTAACGCAGCGCTTGTTTCCCGTGCTTAGAACTGTCCCTGCACAAAGTGTAATTTCTGAAGGAAAAAAAGTAATTTAACCACTTCCTACCGGGTCATAGACATATGACGCCGGCAGGAACCCTCCCTCCCTCCGGGCGGACGTCATATGACGTCCTTTTTTCCCGGCCGTCTATGGGGCGCGCGCGCGCCGCCGGCGGCGCGCGCGCGCACCCGCGGCAACGCTCGTGACCCGGTGAGTGTGCCCGGCGGTCGCGATGTCCGCTGGGCACCCGCGATTGCCCACGATCACGGCAGAAGTGTGGATCTGTGTGTGTAAACACACAGATCCACCTCCTGTCAGAGGTGAGGAGACCGATGTGTGTTCCCAGTACAGAGGAACACAGATCGGTCTCCTCCCCTTGTGAGTCCCCTCCCCCTACAGTTACAATCACTCAATAGGGAACATATTAACCCCTTGATCGCCCCCTAGTGTTAACCCTTTCCCTGCCAGTCACATTTACACAGTAATTAGTGCAGTTTTATAGCACTAATCGCTGTATAAATGTGAATGGTCCCAAAAACGCGCCAATAGTGTCCGATGTGTCTGCCGCAATGTCACGGTCACAATAAAAATCGCAGATCGCCGCTATTACTGGTAAAAAAAATAAAAAAAATAAAAATGCCATAAATCTATCCCCTATTATGTAGACGCTATAACTTTTGCGCAAACCAATCAATATACGCTTATTGCAAAAAAAAATTACCAAAAATATGTAGAATACGTATCGGTCTAAACTTAGAAAAAAAATTGTTTTTAAAAAAAAAAATTGTGATATTTATTAAATCAAAAAGTAAAAAATATTGCATTTTTTTCAAATATGTCGCTCTTCTTTTGTTTATAGCACAAAAAATAAAAAACGCAGAGGTGATCAAATACCACCAAAAGAAAGCTCTATTTGTGGGGGAAAAAGGACGTAAATTTTGGTTAGGTTCAACGTCGCACGACCGCGCAATTGTCAGTTAAAGCGACGCAGTGCTGCATCGCAAAAAGTGCTCTGGTCAGGAAGGGGGTAAATTCTTCCAGGGCTGAAGTGGTTAAAAGCACTCACAGCTATAATGCATTGTCGGCTCCCGGCAATACAGAGAAAAGTCATTGATAAAAAAAAAATGTGTGGGGGTCCCCCCAAATTCAATTCAGGTCTGGTATGGATTTTAAGGGGAACTCCAAATTTTAAAAAAAATGGCGTGGAGTTCCCCCCAAAAATCCATACCAGACCCATTATCCGAGCACGCAACCTGGCAGGCCGTAGGAAAAGAGGGGGGGACGAGAGAGCGCCCCCCCTCCTGAATCGTACCAGGCCACATGCCCTCAACATGGGGATACCAATTTACATAGGGGGGCGGGATCTGGGGGTCCCCTTTGTTAAAGGGGTCTTCCAGATTCCGATAAGCCCCCCCGTCCGCAGACCCCCACAACCACCAGGCAAGGGTTGTGGGGATGAGGCCCTTGTCCCCATCAACATGGGGACATGGTGCTTTGAGGGGTCACAGACCCCCAAAGCATCCTCCCCATGTTGAGGGCAGGTGGCCTGTTATGGTTCAGGAGGGGGGGCGCTCTCTCGTCCCCTCCTATTTTCCTGTGGCCTGCCAGGTTGCGTGCTCGGATAAAGGGTCTGGTATGGATTTTTGGGGGGGACTCCACGCAATTTTTTTTTTAATTTGCCGTGGAGTTTCCCTTAAAATCCATACCAGACCTGAAGGGTCTGGTATGGATATTTGGGGGGAGCCCCACGTCTTTTTTTTTATTTGAAGCAGGGTTCCCCTTAATATCCATACCAGACCTGAAGGGCCTGGTAATTGAATTTGGGGGGACCCCCACGCATTTTTTTTTTTTTTTTATCAATGACTTTTCTCTGTATTGCCGGGAGCCGACAATTCATTATAGCAGCGAGTGCTTTTAAATGACTTTTGTTTCTTCAGAAATTACATTTTGTGCAGGGAAACAAGCGCAGCTTTACAGGCATACTATACACATCCCCTAGGTACAACATTTTAAGGAATATTTCACTTTTATTGTTTCACTTTAAGCATTATTAAAATCACAGCTCCCAAAAAAACGGCCGTTTTTAAAACTTTTTTTTGCATTGATACATGTCCCCTGGGGCAGGACCCGGGTCCCCAAACACTTTATATGACAATAACTTGCATATAAGCCTTTAAAATTAGCACTTTAGATTCCTCCCATAGACTTTTACAGGGTGTTCCGCGGCTTTTCGAATTTGCCACGAACACCTACAGGCGAACAGGCAATGTTCGAGTCGAACATGAGTTTGACTCGAACTCGAAGCTCATCCCTACTCATCATTACACCAACTTTCTACTTTAAAAAGAAATTAAAAAAAAAACACAAAAAAAGTGTACCTTATTTTATTGGAATCAGCCCCTTGCAGTCTACTGTATACCAGAGCTCAGACTGGGGGAGGAATAAGCAGTATAAACAGCTAATCATGTGTTCTGTAGTGCAATGAGCATGTTGATAGTAAGAGAAAGCTGAGAGCACTATGATGATAAATCTTTCATTATTCACACAAGTGGGCTATTAATATTCTTGGCTATGCTCTCTTTCAGAGAGACAAGGTAAAACATAAAGGTGGTGGTTCCTGTCTCCATGTGAGAAGTGATCTCAAAGCGATTGTGAAAGACGACCTTGTTGATGGAGAGTGTGATGGTACTAAAGCAATATGGGTGGAACCAGTGGCGGCTGGTGCTCAAATTTTTTGGGGGGAGCAAACAAACTGAAAAAAAAAAAATCATCAATTGCCTCCACTGTGCCCAAACGCCACCAGTTTACCCCCTCAAATGCAGGCAGTTATCCCCCAAATGCAGCCAGTTTGTCCCCAAATGCAGCCAGTTTGTCCCCAAATGCAGCCAGTTTGTCCCCAAATGCAGCCAGTTTGTCCCCAAATGCAGAATGCAGCCAATTTCCCCCCAGCCCTGCACTTACCTTCCTTGGGTCAGCGCCGTCCTCCTCCACGCTCCCTCATGTCTTCTTCCGTCCTCGATGTCTTCTCCCGCCCTCGATGTCGCTTCAGCCAATCAGACCTGGTGAACCTGATTGGCGGAGATGCGTGTCAGTGTTAAATAAGGAACGCACAGCCTGTGCGTCCCCTGGTTAACTATTTGGAAGCCGATTACAGCCCATAGGCAGCTGGCTCTGATAGACACTTCCAAAAACCAACCAACTGCTGTTATTCAGATGGTCGGCACTCACCAGGGGGCCGGCCATCTGAATAGTGGGCGGCAGCGGAGACGGCAACAATACATACATTCATGCATTGCATGAATGTATGTATTGTTGACGGAGCAGGGGAGAGAGGGGGTGGCGCTCCTGCGCCCACTATGGACGCACCGCCACTGGGTGGAACTGAATATGAGTGTGTGTACTACAAAGTTAATAATTGGAGTTTGTTATAGGCCACCCGGTGTTAATGAGGAGGTGGAGACTTGAGTAATGGCACTGCTGGAACAGTAAAAGAGCAGAAATGTTTTAAACCTATTACAAGACAATTTTATGGTACAGTTCATAGAGGTCCCAACTAGAAACGATGCTCTGCTGGACCTGTTAATCTCAAACCATGTGGAGCTTATTACTAATGTTCAAATAAAGGAACATCTGGGTTGCAGTGACCATAACATAATTTAATTTATGCAAGCTGTAAACAACAAACATATACTGGAAAGATAAAAAAACTTAATTTTAACCACTTCCATACCGGGCCATTGTAAAATGACGCCGGCAGGAACCCTCTCTCCCTCCGGGTGGACGTTATATGACGTCCTAGACTTTAGGGGGGGATATCTGAATGATGCCTGCAGCTAGAGGCATAATTCAGACATCCTTCTCTTTTGCCGGCGATTCTGCGCACCATAAGAATGATCATAGCGGCAGTTCCAACGCTTGATTGTTCTTATAGGCGGCGGGAGGGGACATCCCCCCCTCCCGCCGCCATCCGGTGCTTCTCCGGGCTCTCCCGTGCCATCAGGGACCCGGAGAAAGAATCGTCCGGCGCCGTTGGTTGGTCACATGACGAGCATAGAGATGACTGGTGACCAGATGGTCATCTCTATGACCGTCGGAGGCCCGGGCGCGATGTGATGACGTCACGCCCGGGTTCCCAAAGGTAAACAAAGCAGCGATTGCGGCTGAAAGCATGAGATCTGTGATTTATTTTTCCCGATCTCATGCTTTCCAGCCTGGAGGAGAGATGTGGGGTCTTATTGACCCCGCATCTCTCCATAAAGAGGACCTGTCACACACCATTCCTATTACACGGGATGTTTACATTCCTTGTAATAGGAATAAAAGTGATAAAAATAAAATAAAAAAATTATTAAAAAAAGTGCAAAAATAAAAAAAATTAAGTAAAATAAAAAAATATATATATATTTTTTAAAACGCCCTTGTCCCCAAAAGCTCGCGCTCAGAAGCGAACGCACACGTTAGTCCCGCCCACATATGTAAACGCCGTTCAAACCACATGTTAGGTATCTATTAGGGTTGTCCTGATACTGATACTAGTATCGGTACCGACACCGAGCATTTGCCTGAGTACATGTACTCGGGCAAATGCTCCCGATGCTTCACCCGATCAGTGCGGTGGGGGAGTTACCAGCACCGATCACTGCTGTATATATTTAAAAGTAGTTTCTTCGCTTCTTTCTCTCTCTCCCCTCGCGCGGCTTTCAGCTGCTTTAAAATCAGCAGTGATCGGTGCTTGTAGCTCCCCCACACACGATCACCGCTGATTGTCCCCGTATACTCCTCCAGCCCCCTCCGTTTTGCTGCTGTCTCCATGCTGCTCTCTCCCTCCGTGTCCCCCTCCATGAAACCATCCCCCTCCGTGTCTCCCTCTGTGCCGCCGTCCCAATCCGTGTCCCCCTCCGTGCTGCCGTCCCCCTCCATGCTGCCGCCCCCCTCCGTGCTGCCGCCCCCCTCCACCCCCTCGATCTGTCAGGATGGAGAGCGGAGGTAGGAGCCGGTAAATCCAGCTCCTTTTTTGTCGGAATGTACAGTCAGTGATCACTGACTCTGTCCATTCACATAACTAAAACATCGTAAACTGGGTTTATAATGTTTCAGTTTATGAATGAAGAGAAGCCGCTGTCTTCTCTCCATTCATTTTCAGTCTGTTAAGACCCCTGATATCTCACCAGAGCCCCCCAACAGGGCTGATAAAAAAATAATAAAATAAAAATAAAATAAAAATTTATTGTAAAAAATAATAAAAAAATAAAAGAAAACACACACTGACACTGTTGGGTGGAACTCCGCTTTAAAGAACGCAGAGCAGAACTCTTCAATTCAACTGTATGCCAACACACTGCGAAATATAGTTCCATAGGCAATATGTTTAAAAAGATAAAAATAAAACCTATGTGGCCTACTTCTAAAGTTAAAATAGCTATAAATACGTAGCGCTACACCTGCAGGGGGTCTAGGGGATGACTTTTTGAAATGCATTGCTTGAAGAATTTTAAACAGCAGAGGGGTTAGGGCATTGGATTTTCCAAAATGCTGCACAGTATGAAGGACACCTTTCTATAGGCTTACACTCCAGGATTCTGCTGAGGGCAGAGGAATGGTTAGTACTCTGAGACCCTGTGAGAGCCGTCTCAATACAAAGTATGTCTGGCACTTATATCCTAGAAGCACATACAGTCACCAGGAATCAGTTCAGGGTCATTACTCAAAAGTCCCCTGGACAGCTAAACACCTTGCAGCTTCCTCCAGGCACAGTCCAGTGAGGGAGATAAGCCTTCTCCAGACCCACAATGAGTTACTCAGGATGATCACTCTTGGCCCTCAGCCCTGACACTGCTAAAGCCTCAGGAACAGCTACACAGTCTACAGGTTGCCTCAGGGGAAATTCAGTTTGTAAATGGATAATGGATACATGGATAAAACTGGATAAAAGACTATTCAGAAATTTGTGATTCATACTTTGAGTAGTCTAAGGTTATTACTGGTGTACCCTAAGGCTCAGTGTTGGGACAATTACTTTTTAACATATTCTGGGGGATTAAAAATACAATTTCACTGTTTGCAGATGACACCAAGCTATGCAGTGGAATTACATTCTTACAGGATGTCTCCAACTTACCAGCCAACCTCAATGCACTATTTAATTGGGCAACTATGTAACAAATGAAGTTTAGTGTTGATAAATGTATAGTTATGCACTTGGGGGCTAAAAACATGCATGCATTATACACTCTAGGAGGAGTACACTCCTATATCTCAGTGTTCTGGTAGCTCATAAACCTAGTAACTTAGCGTGCAATGCCAAGCTGCAGTTTTTAAAGCTAGCAATATACTTTCCTGTACTAAAAGAGGTATAGACTCCAGAGAGAAAGACATCATTTTGCCCCTAAACAAACCAGATCAGACCTTATCTTTCCATGGCATTAAATTATGGGCACCAGTTCACAAAAAAGGATATTGGGGAATTGGAGAAAGTGCAAAGAAGGGTAACCAAAATTGATAAGAGGCATGGAGTAGCTCAGCTATGAGGAAAGATTAGCTGAACTGAATTTATTCTCTCTTGTTGTCTGCTGAAAATGGGTCACAAGAGTGCAGAAGGAACTGCACTCTTGTGATCCATAGAAGTACAGCCAAACAAACTTTGGCTGTACTTCTGCTTTAAGCATACCCCTTTAAGCCCCTCTTACTGTTAGTATGATTAGACCATATCCACCATTCACCATGCTACACATCATTATTTTCCTGCGTTTGTCCAAGGGTGCCCTGGGTTTTCGCATTCCTAGTTATAACCTTAGTTTTACCTAAGAAATGCTATAATGGTCAATTATTTTGTTATGTTTGGCTAGAGTTCTGCTTTAATCATCATTGACCACAATAATGTAGTCATAGGAATGACAAACTGGACTTGAGTGAGAAGCAGCAAGAGCGATATGCTTAATTTGCCATGGGTGCCACGGTGGTTAGCCCTAACATCCTAACCTTTGCTGGAAACATCAGCAACTCTGGAAATTAACAAAGAAGAAAAGAGTCAAAGGCCAACGCTGCGCTAAATTAGCGTGAAGAATCGTGGTAATAAGTTGCAATTGAATGCACTGGTGAATTAAATAAAGAAAAAGCTGCCAGCATAAATAGCTTAATACAAAAACTATAAAATCAAACAAGTAAAAACAATGTGCAGCGCTAGTGAATGAAAAAACAGACTCCCTCAAAATTGAACCAGGTCAGCATGTGAAATAGTGAAACCATAAGTGAAATTATGACAATAAAATGGAAAACACAATACAAATAATGATAAAAAAAGTCCATGAACTGTATCCAAAAACAACTCCTTTGTGCAGAAATGAATCCGGAGTGAAATAAAGTGTTCCAAACAGCGTGATAGACAAAGCTTCTGCCCGCAAGTGAAAATAGTAGATGCAGTTGTGACACCCGGGTGAAGAAGATAAATATTCTGCTTACCAGAAAACCATGACTGCATGGAAGCAGTCTCGCCTAGCATAGAAATAAGGTTTTCCCACAACCTGTAAATCTCCAGGGCAGCAGCTCCTCATCAGACCTTTAACTCAGATAAAATGAAACTCTCATAGTGTAGTATGTCAAACCAGCTCGGTTTATTAAAGGAAATGATTACACTTACAAGATCCAATACCAACAATGGCATCGATAGAATATAGCGGTATATGTTCCGAGGTTCCTCCGTGTCGCTCGTCTGGTTCCTGTGTGTTCCGCGACGCTGCTTCTCTTCCAAGGAATGCGTGATGATGTTACCGGCCCCCAACTCTGGAAATTATGCAAGTTGTATAAACTGCTGCACTGTCAGACTCCATTCACACAGGGGCAACTAGACTTCCAGCGCGACTTTGGGAGGCAACTTGGACACAACTTGAGTATGAATCACAGCACGACATGAGGCAACTTACAAGGAAACTTCAAGTTGCCTCCAGGACAGGAGGCTTTCCAGTGGCCAATCAAACAAGAATCAGCTGTGTGGGAGGGAGTGGGGAGGGAGGGGTTTGCCTGAGAAATGTACGTTCTCTGCCTGTATTGTTGCTTCAGTTAAGACAGGGGATCCGACTTCTGAGACGACTTCCATTGAAATCAATGGGTACAAGTTGCCTACAAGTCGCCTAGAAGTCAGTTTGGAGTAGTACAGGAACCTTTTCTGAAGTCGGAGCGACTGCAATAGTGTGCATTAAGACGGCTCCATTCACTTACATTAATTTTCTCATGCGGCGCGACTTGAGGCGACTAGGGGCGACTTGAAGTCGGATCCAAAGTCGTCCCTGTGTGAAGGGGCTCCAACTGCTGATAATAATGACTTACAAAACTAACATATCCTGGTAGACATAAAATATATACTTTATGCAAAAAAAAAACAAAAAACCCCATAGCAATTGTGTTGCGTTTGTTAAAATATGATTTTTTATATTAATCAGACATAACATTACATGGGACAATATTAAGATTACTGTCAGGGTTTGGAGTAGATATTTCTCAAACAAATGCTGTTGCATACAATGGGTACGTAGATACCATTGTTGTATTCAATTTACAGTTGGAATAGGCTATTGTCTATGGCTACAGTAAACAGGTAGAGAGGGTCTCTCAAACTGTTTACTGAATGACTGTTAGTCGGTTGTTATGGAAACAAGTTGTCAACAAACTTGTACATAAAAGGATGAGTAAAGACTGAGGAAGGGGGGGTCATTCAAGCTTGAAGATCAGAAGCCACTCATCATAAGAAGATGCCTGGTCACCAGCAATGGAGATCATGAACATAGAGTAATCGAAGTTAAGTAAGCTTTAAATGTATTTGTACTGTTATAGACCATAGGCTGTTCATTTGCTAGGAATTTTGCTTGTTATAGAGACCTGTACAAATAAAATAGTGCAGCGCTAAATAACTTAATAAATTCTAAACAAGTCCAAAAAGAATCAAGGAAAAAATAGTCCCAAAATTCAGTATGAACAATAACAAATGAAAGGAAAAAAGTTGCTAGATGTAGAAAATCCTCAAAAGTGATCAGAGTGCTTGAAAACAATATATCAATAGTGCTTCAATACATGTGTTCCCTTCACCAACTTCACAGGCCGCTCACCTCAAAGATTGGGTCTCTGAGCTAACAGAAGACCAAGACACACATTCCCCTTGGAGGGGTATAATTATAGATGAATCCTGTCTTCAGAAGATCATTAACAAATGGCGATGCTCCTCCAAACATTAATTCTCAGCAGTATTCATGTAAGACATAAAGACAACCATAGTGCTCTCTGTTTCATTTAAAAACGATCACATTTATTAAAAAAATCTCACTTACATAAAAAGCACTGAGCCCAGTGCTAGGAACATGAGCCTCCTGTTTTATAGACACAGCGTCTTTCGGTTGCAAGCTTCTGGGTATTGCTGGATGGAATGTCACATAATGGTCCCCTCCGCACGCGCATCGTTCCTCAGGGCGGAACTTCCTCAGCGTATTATGGGGACCCCGTATGGACAATCCTTTAAATACCCTTTCCTTCCATCTGTTATAAGCCACACCCCCAGTGGTCACATGATCACAATGAGGAGAATCACCATCACATGACTCACCATAACCTATCAGTGGTCATCATGACATACGGCCTCCTTCAAGAGCTTATACCACACCCCCTATTTTTTGATGTTCAATCAATAGATCAAAAATCCCTGAGAGTGAAATATATTTCAACAATCTGTACCTCATCCTGAAAGAACTTACACTCCGATAAGTCTAATGTACCCCACATACGTGTTCGAAGGTGACCCGCAGTCATCCACGGCCGCGATCATGTAAAAACACTGATAGAGATCTGTCAGTCTTGTATTGTATTCCTAATATTGTAATAGTTTGTATGTACAGCATCTTTGTATAGTAAAAGCGCATTTACACACTGCAGAAGTCTCAGCTTCCTTGCGTATACCACAAAGTAACCTTGCTAGATAGACGCAAGCAAAACAGTTGGGGGCTCGGCCGCGATCTGTGCTGTAATTCAATTGAAACAGTTTTCTGTAGTGTGTTGTGTAGCTTGTGCTAGGTAAAATGCTGCGTAAGCTGTTTAGGAAAAGCAAGGCTGCAGAGGGTCCTGGTGACCCGAAGAAAGTGTGCAGTTTACCTATCTGGGCCGGAGACAATGAGTGGGAGAATCTTGCTAAAGAATTTGTGAAGTATGCTTCTCCCTTGAAGCTGACTTGGGGTGATAACGTATCAGATCATTTTGTAGATTTTAGCCTTAAGGGGTTAGATTTAAGTAAAAAAGAGAAGAAGAGGACAGTGTCCAAAGTGGGTTGGTACTTCCTCCATGCTCTCTATACTGAATCACAAAGGAGGCCAATGGCAGAAGCAGAAGTTAAGGTATTAAAAGACCAGTTAGCAGTTGCTTCAGAGTGTGTACGTTCAACCGCTAGTCGGGCTGAGGATTTGCAAGAGCGGTCTGCAGCCCTCATGACCAAATCAATTAATGCCTTAAGGAAAAGGAAGGGGCATAAACCTGTTAGTAAAGCCAGGGTACGTGCCATTGTCACATCCCAAAACTGGGATTGTGAGGATGTGCTCTCCTCAAATGATAGTGAGGCTGAGGAGATAGAGTTTGATATTTCAGATGATGATCACCAAATGGGAAAGAAAAACCGTGCCAGACCTCTCATTACTAAGCATAGGAAACGGCAACATGATAGAGAGGATATGGCAGATGGGGAGGTGCATTATCGCAACCCCAGAGATGTTGAATTTGAAGAAGTACGGGAGTTTACACAAACTGAACTCCATGAGCTGGCAAAACAATACAAACAAAGGTCTGGGGAGCCCCTATTGAGTTGGCTCCTACGCTTATGGGATGAAGGGGCGGACAGTGTTTTGTCAGGTAAGGAAGCAGTGGCTATGGGAGTGTTAACCCATGATCCACAATTGCGTCAGGCAATGCGAACAGCCCGAGAGTTTAGGGTGAATTTTTCATTGTTAGACCTTGTGAGAGATGGAATAGTCCGAGTATACGCTAGTCCTACTGACCTGGAAAATACCTACTCCTGGAGATCAATAGGAGAGGGTATTTCCAGGTTATGTGAGATGGGTTGTATAACCGGATTAAATACATTTCCAGAATGGATAGGTCCAGATATGGAACCCTTTACGTCTGCTCTGCGCTCTAAGCTGATGAAGTCTGCGCCATTTAATCTCAGGGTTCCATTGTTGTCCTTGTTGGGAGGCCTGGGATTAAACAGCAAGATTCATGAAGCCACAACCCTTTTAAGCCAGTTGGGGGAGATAGAGGAGACTAAAATAAAACCTGTCAGGGCAGTAAATAAGGTCAATCCTATGAAATCCTATGATTTCAATTGTTGAGAAAATTGCTAAAGATGCAGGAGAATATCATGCTGTCATAGACCTGGCTAATGCTTTCTTTTCAATTTCGATAGACCCAGAGTGTCAAGACCAGTTTGCTATGGTGTGGGACGGCCGCCAGTACACTTTCACTGTCCTTCCGCAAGGCTATATTCATTCTCCAACGATTTGTCATGGACTGATTGCCCAAGATTTAAGTACCCTGAATTTGAAAGTTGCTGTGTTTCACTACATTGATGACATCATGATCTCTGAAACAAAAGAAAATGTAACTGAAGCACTGCACCTGCTGATACAACACTTGGAGAACAGAGGGTGGGCTATCAGAGACAAAGTCCAAGGACCTGCCACAGAGGTGAAATTCCTAGGAATGATGTGGACTGGGCCACAGAGGAAAATTCCAGAGACAGTTGTGCAAACTATCCAGGCGCTGTCGCCCCCTGCTACCAAAAAGGAGGCACAGAAGTTCATTGGAGTTGTGGGATTCTGGAGATCGTTCATCCCACATCTTGGACTGATTCTGAGGCCTATATACAATATTACCAGAAAAAAGACTGAGTTCTCATGGGGTTCAGAGCAGCGGACTGCATTCCTGGCTGCTAAAGAAGCTATTTTGCAGCATTAGGGATTGGGACCTGTGAGACAAGGAGTACCATTTCAGCTGGACGTAATGGAGCAGCATGGTAACATATCTTGGAGTCTGTGGTAGCCAAATGAAAATAAAGGACTGAGAGCAATACCTATTGGATTTTGGTCCAAACAACTGACAGGGGCACAGAAGAGATACACGCCCCTAGAGAAGTACCTGTTTGGGGCCTACGCAGCACTTCAACATGTAGAGACCATTACAGGAAAGGACACAGTCACCATCCATACTGCATTGCCAATAGCAGGATGGGTGAGAGATAATGGACTGACCACTAGGGCAGCTGTAGCCCAGGACCAGACACTGATGAAATAAAGGTGGTACCTTCAAGAAAGAGGGGATATTGCAGCTGGGGATGTTAGAGACATTTCAAAACAGTTGGCAGGGCTTGTTACTTTTACCAGCACCCGGCCAGAAGAAGAAATTCCTGTGCTGCAGTCATCCCCCATTGAAGAGGCTCCACCCTTTGAGTCTGTCAGAAGACATGAAGGAGTCAGCGTGGTTCACTGATGGTTCAGCCATAATCACCTCGTCTGGGCGTAAATGGACAGCAGCAGCCTACAACCCAAGTACAGACACAGTCCTGCAGGAGCCCGGAATCGGAGGGTCCAGTCAGTATGCAGAGTTGAAAGCTGTAGTGATGACTCTTCAGGAGGATCCTTCTTCCCATGTCACTATCTACACTGACAGCTGGGCGGTTTTTAAAGGACTGACAACTTGGATTCCCACGTGGAAGTCCAATGAATGGATGATTCATGGAAAGGTGGTGTGGGGAGGCAAGGAAGTCTGGGACTACATCTGGAAGGAAGCTCACTCCCGCACCATAAAAGTGGGGCATGTTGATGCACATGTGCCCCTAGTACCAGACTTTGAGAACTATAACAGAGTTGCAGATGAAATCGCAAAAGTGAAGGCAGTTGTGCCAATTGATCCTGTTTTGATGAACTTGGCCAACTGGGCCCACAAGCAATCTGGACATTTGGGGCAGAAAGCAACATATGAATGGGCACAGCAGAGAGGATTACCTATATCCATGGACATGATAAAGACTAATAGGGAACTGTACAGTGTGTGGAGAAGTGCGACAATGGCATTGCAAAAGTACTCCAGTGGGTCGATTAAGAGGGGTGAGAGGCCTGCAGAGATCTGGCAGATTGACTTCATCGGTCCCCTGCCCCGGGGAAACAATGGACTGAGATATTGTTGGACTGCAGTGGACACCTATTCAGGACTTATGCTTGTTCATCCTGGCAAACATGCAGATCAAGCCGCAACGCTTCAACTGCTCCAGAGAATTGTCGTTGCTAATGGTTGTCTCAAACAAGTCCAAAGTGATAACAGCTCACACTTCACCGGATCAACAGTACAGCAGTGGGCCAATGATTCTGGAGTGTACTGGTTGTGCCACATCCCATACCATCCACAGGCAGCTGGTTTGATTGAAAGATACAACGGGCTATTGAAGGACCAGATACGCAAACGTACACCCACACATACACTAAGGGGGTGTGATCGGGTCCTCACACAGGCAGTCATGTTGTTAAATTCTAGGCCAATAGCCAAAAGAACACCATATGAGAGGATGGTAGGGGCTGAGGCACAGATTCCACAGCTGGAGTGCAGAGTTCAGTATTTATGTAAGGTTCCTGAAAGAACAGGGTTTAACAGATACCATGTTACTGCTTCCCATGACATAGAAACCAAGAGTGAGGTATCTGAAGCTGAAGCCTATCTAGGAATGAGAAGGAATCTGGCAGGAAGGTTTGAAGTTATATTTGCATTGGCAGACGAGCTTCAAGACAGTGGCTGGGACTCTGACTGGTTAGTGGATACTTCTCAGCAAGAGTGGAAAGTGAGGCTACAGAACATCAAACCTTCCAAAATAAACAGCAGTGATCTTCTGGGAAATATCAGTATATTTCCTCTCCTCCCTATTGATGTTCTTTGGGAGGGTTAGAGGTGCATACAGGCAGGTGGCAAAGTATTGGTCAGATATCCAGGCAAGAAGCCATTTAGAGGAGAGATTGTAGCTGAAGGGCCAGGATCTACTGTTTATGTATTGTTAGAAGGAACAGATAATCCGCTTTGTTTTCCACTCCACAGGCTGTCTCCGATTTGATCCATAGGAAGACCAGAGAAAAGTGGTTACATGATGGAAAGAATAACGGAAGATCGCAAGAGCTGTGGAGAGCAAGGCCTTTGATGTATTTCAAGCCTGTACTTGTTTCTAAAGAACTTTATAATGGACTTTCTAATGAACTTTTATCCAAAGACTGAAACACCTTCTCAGTAACAGAAATATGGGAGGGGATGCATTCAAGGAAAATTCATGTGTAGAATGAGTTGCTAGTAATGAAGATATTTTCTGTGTGTAGTCTGAGAGAAAAAATCATAGGGCGGAATGTGTTGCGTTTGTTAAAATATGATTTTTTATATTAATCAGACATAACATTACATGGGACAATATTCAGATTACTGTCAGGGTTTGGAGTAGATTTAGAGAGTAGATATGTCTCAAACAAATGCTGTTGCATACAATGGGTACATAGATACCATTGTTGTATTCAATTTACAGTTGGAATAGGCTATTGTCTCTATAGCTACAGTAAACAGGTAGAGAGGGTCGCTCAAACTGTTTACTGAATGACTGTTAGTCGGTTGTTATGGAAACAAGTTGTCAACAAACTTGTACATAAAAGAATGAGTAAAGACTGAGGAGGGGGGGGGGGGCTCATGCAAGCTTGAAGATCAGAAGACACTCATCATAAGAAGATGCCTGGTCACCAGCAATGGAGATCATGAGCATAGAGCAGGGATATGCAATTAGCGGACCTCCAGCTGTTGCAAAACTACAATTCCCATCATGCCTCTGCCTCTGGGTGTCATGCTTGTGGCTGTTAGAGTCTTGCTATGCCTCATGGGACTTGTAGTTCTGCAACAGCTGGAGGTCCGCTAATTGCATATCCCTGACAGAGTAATCGAAGTTAAGTAACCTTTAAATGTATTTGTACTGTTATAGACCATAGGCTGTTCATTTGCTAGGCATTTTGCTTGTTATAGAGATCTGTCAGTCTTGTATTGTATTCCTAATATTGTAATAGTTTGTATGTACAGCATCTTTGTATAGTAAAAGCACATTTACACACTGCAGAAGTCTCAGCTTCCTTGCTTATACTACAAAGTAACCTTGCTAGATAGACGCAAGCAAAACAGCAATCTACTGATTTATTGTTACAATATAGAATGTAATAATCAAATCCATGATACACCTCACAGTATGTGATGTAATATTAGCAAGAACATGCAAGCAGTTCCTAAAGGCTATTTGAATGAGATGTATTTTCTTAACATTCCACAGCATGTAAGCAATATGTTTTTACATTAACATCAAGTTCAAAGTACTATTTCTGACTTTTTATCTTCAGATGAAAAATGTTTTCCCTTGCATAACAGACTACACCCTACAGGTGTGAAATACCGTTGACTGAAGCTATAATTACTAAAGAAAAGTAACACATATATAATTACATAGCAAAGGAATCTGAAACTTCGATTAGCAAGCATTTTTGAAGCAAAAAGGTCTGTTAGTGAAACATATCGAAGACTGCTTACTTAATACAATCACGTAATATTACCTGATTTATACTAAAATAGGTGTAGCTGCTGAAAAAGTTGTCCACATTATTTTGTTTCCATTTTTTTAATAACAGTTACAAAATGTTATGGTACATTTTATGTTGTCAATTTTTACTTTAGATTTTATCTCAGTGGTGGGCACCTAATTTATATAAGGAGCCTCAAGTGTGGCCCCTTACACAACCAAAGGGCCACACATATATTTGGTGAGTGTTATCTACACAAAGTAATCAAAGACTGCAGACATGCAATAGGAGATAGTTAGAGCCTATGAGCATGCTATAAGAGATGGTCAAGGACTGCAAACATGCTTCCGGATATGGTTTGAGACTGTGAAGGCATGACTGCTAGAGATCACGGCTATTACAGCCCCTTTGCAAATCAGTTCTTCCACGTGCTACACCTGTATTAAAGTACAGAGACACTTACAGTGGGTATGGAAAATATTCAGACCCCCTTAAATTTTTCACTCTTTGTTATATTGCAGCCATTTGCTAAAATCATTTGTAGCGGGTATTTACTTTCCCGCAGTAATTTTTTAATTTTTCGGTGACACCAGTGGTGTGTCTCTGGCGGTCCACTGGGTGGCGCTGTCACCATGGGCCGACGGACGCATACCGCTGTGTGCTGGACTGCTTTTGTCCTCTCTGGGCAGCGGTATGGTGGGGCGGGGAACCCGCCGTGCTTGCTGGGAGAGGGGATAAAAGGGCCGGCCATCTTGGTCATGGGAGTCTTGGTCCCTGGCACCTTTAGCCTGCGGACGGAGTTCGTTCTTGTCCTCTAGGCGGACTAGGCCTAGAGGACCACCGGAGATCGTGTTCCATCTCAGGCACCTTTAGCCTGAGGTGAGGTACTCGGACGGCGGTCCGGAGCTCAGTGCCCAACACTGAGTTCCGCGAGGGAAGGAGCCTAAGGTACTCCGGAGATGGATGCCTGAATCCAAGGTGGGCGTAATGGACCTGGGAGAGCTCCTCATCTGAAGACCCGGTGCAGCATACTGCCGGTGACGGGTGAGTCTCTTGTCGGAGACCGTCCGGAAGGTGAATTTCCCTCGTGCGGAGACCATAACCCACTCTTTGGAGGAAAGTGGAGGATCGAACTTGTGTCTGGGCCTATTCGTACACACACCTCCTTTTCTGTTCTATAGTCAAGGGAGTCCATGTTATGTTTTAAATAAAAGGAGTGTTGGACTTTAACGGTGTGTGGCTCAAGTTCCTGGCAGACGAGGTTCTCGGAGACTCTTGTAGGGAGGATCCGATGCACAACACAGGCCCGAAGGTAAAGAAAGGCATTGCCGATACCACTTATATATCTGTGGTGGAAGCCAGGCGTAGCGCACCCTCTCCCTCCCCTATCATACCCCTAGACCAGAGACATTGCGAACAGAACTTTAATAGAGGGGACTGGGAGAGGGGAGGAACTGCCCGCTACACGTGGGGTCTCGGGTCCGGGATATGTGTTGTGCATCACTTGGAAGAAGGTGTCTGCCGGACAGAGTTAAACGAATAGGCCAAAGTGCAGCCCTCCTCGAAAGTCGTGGACATGACCTCAGAAGGGGAAAGGCCCGCGCAGGAAGAGTGGTGAAAGGGGGAAAACCCAGCCGTGTGACGGACTACACGTGGGGGTTTTTTAATTGCACTGCGCCACCAGACACAACCCCCACCGCTTAGTTCGTGGGCGTGTCTCAACCAAGTAAAGTGGAAAAGCCTGCGAACTGGAGCAAAAG
The DNA here is from genome assembly GCA_029206835.1 of Rana muscosa. NCBI lineage: Eukaryota > Metazoa > Chordata > Amphibia > Anura > Ranidae > Rana > Rana muscosa. Next base: position 220,365,925 of record CM055119.1, on the reverse strand, counting down.
GGGAGGAGTCCAATACGTGTGACGGACTACACGTGGGACATTGGCGCGAAAACTCTGCAGTGTGAGATGGAACAGCAACAGGTCGCCATGTTTGGACCCGCCTCATGGATCCCGGGTCACCCGGCGACTACAACATTGACTGCTGCTGCTCCGATAACGGATACAGGGATCCGACTGAAGCCGAGAGGTCGATTTGCCCTATATTCATGTATGGACGTTGAGGCCCTGGGTATGATATGCCCTGGGTGTTCGGGACTGGTATGCCTGTTGAAGCCGTTCGGACGATGCGAGGCCTGTGGGGAGTTCACGTTTGAAGTGGATCCGGAGGTTGAGAGGCCGAAAACCATCTACCCAGGCCGGGCTTCAGGTACTGCCACTCAGAAAAGGAGGAATCACGGCTGTGAGAGTCACCCCTGCGCACACTGCAACGACCGCGGAGGAGGTCGTGAAACATCAACGGGAGAAATCCGAGGATGCTGACTCGGTCACCACTGTCTCACAGCGTCCGCCACCGAAGAAAAGAACCAGCGTGGTAGCCCCGACCAGCGGTGGTGGTGGACCGTCTCGAATGCTTACGCCAGACCCAGAGGGATCCGTTGACAGGAGTTCCGGACGTCCCAGGAAGGGTCAAGGTAAGCCGGCAGAGAAGACTTGGTGTGAGGGAGGAGGTGTCGAGAAGGCATGGCCTAGCAAGTCCCCGGAGTGTGGAAGTTCTGTTTCCACACAGGGCTACATACCCGCGGAGGAGTGTGACACCTCCGACCTGGAATCTCTCTCAGATACGGGAGATGATGCCTTTATAGATGACTTGTTTGCCAAGAAGGGCTGGGACAAGATACCGCTTGCTTCATTCCGTGGAAGTGGGAATTCACCTATGTCCATAGGAGAGAGCACACCCAGGGTGGAGGCGTCAGCGCCTGAAGGAGAATCCCTTCCTCAACTTGTCCCTACACGCCCGGCACCATCAGTATCTGACGCTGGGGTTAAGAGACTGTTGTTGCGGCCCCCAATGCGCAGAATGGAGGTGGTCAAGGCACCCCATCATCCAGACTCAGTTGTTTTGCCTGGTGAAGGGGACAAAGCTATTATGCCTCCTTTGGCAAGATTACAGCATTTATTTAGTCAAAAGGTTGCAGCGGAGTACGGCTGGGAGTATCCCTACTTATCGAAGGACTTGCTATATGAGGTGGAAGTGTACCGGGAGCGCTGGTACAATGACTTTGTGTGGACCCACCTCAAAGTTCCACACGCCCGCAGATACCTGACATGTTCCCCAAAGGCTTCACAGCGCTTTAAAGACTGCAAGGCAGAATGGATGGTGGGAAGACACATCCATGCAGACAAAGTAGTGATCAGACGCAAAGAAGGCGAAGATGTGGAATACCATCTAGAGACTATGGATCAGCATTTGAAGCCACTAATTTTGCCACATCCCCGTTTCTACCTATAGGAGGGAAAGAGACTCCAATGCTATCATGCTGTTGAACTTTCTGGAGAAATTGTGTTTTGGTGTGCCAAAGAAAAAAAAAAAAGGAACTGTTCCTGTTTGTTTCTATCTTCCTGCAAGGAGATCACAGACTCTGGGGTAGATAGAGTTAGAGAGAAAGGAGAAGTTCCACGGGTGCAGTTACTGCGAGGCTGTCACCAGGTGGCAGTGTCGTGCAACGTTACAAACACTTTTCACGCACTCAGGCCTCGTACACACGACCGATTTTCTCGTCGTAAAAAACACGTCGTTTTTTTCGACGAGATTCTTGTTAAGCTTGTCGATTTTCTCGTCAAGCTTTCTATGCGTACACACTGTCATTTTCCAATTTCCTCGTGGTTCTCTGCGCTCACGTCCAGCACGTACGACGGCACTATAAAGGGGAAGATCTTTTTTCTTGGCGCCACCCCTTGGGCTGCTTTTGCTGATCTCATGTTACCGCGTGTGAAGTAAAAGTTTGGGAAGAGACGATTCGCGCTTTTCAGTCTTCGTGCTTTCAGTTCGTTTTAGCGTGACGAATGTGCTATTTCCATTACGAAGACTTGTTTTACCAGAAGATGCGCTCCCGTCTCATAGTTGCTTGTGAGCATGCGCGCTTTTGGAAGAGTCGTAAAAGCATACACACGAACCATTTTCTCGTCACAAAACAGGCCGACGAGAAACACGACGAGGAAATCTGGAATCCTGACGAGAAAATAGAGAGCAGGTTCTCTATTTTCTCGTCGAGATTCTCGTCAAGTTTCTCGTCGTAAAACCATACACACGAACGTTTTCTAGACAAAAAAACTCTCGCGGCACTTTTCTTGACTGTTTTGGACGAGAAAATCAGTCGTGTGTACGAGGCCTAACTCTTTGGAGAAACAGGGATTTCTTTTAGGAGAAGTTTCTTTTCTTCATGCACACGGATACATGTGTCAGGGTTTTACATGTTAATTTTATTTCTTTTCCCTCTGCAGGAGGACATCCCAGCAAGATTACATACTCTGAGGAGGTTTTTAGTTAGGATGGGGAGGGAAAAGTAAATTGTTGAAATGTGGTTTTCATGTTGAATGTGTTAGTCTTTCACTCCTCTTTTATTGCAGGGGCTCAGACACAACTTCTTCGTTAGAATAGAGTTTCCAAAAGTTTTTGTTTTTCAATTGTTAGTGGTTTCTGGACTGGATCATGTCCGTTGTTGAGGATATGGTTTACTCCAGACACTGGGGACCAGTGTCAAATAACAGGGGGGAGTATGTAGCGGGTATTTACTTTCCCGCAGTAATTTTTGAATTTCTCGGTGACACCAGTGGTGTGTCTCTGGCGGTCCACTGGGTGGCGCTGTCACCATGGGCCGACGGACGCATACCGCTGTGTGCTTAACTGCTTTTGTCCTCTCTGTGCAGCAGTATGGTGGGGCGGGGAACCCGCCGTGCTTGCTGGGAGAGGGGATAAAAGGGCCGGCCATCTTGGTCATGGGAGTCTTGGTCCCTGGCACCTTTAGCCTGCGGACGGAGTTCGTGCTTGTCCTCTAGGTGGACTAGGCCTAGAGGACCACCGGAGATCGTGTTCCATCTCAGGCACCTTTAGCCTGAGGTGAGGTACTCGGACGGCGGTCCGGAGCTCAGTGCCCAACACTGAGTTCCGCGAGGGAAGGAGCCTAAAAGGTACTCCGGAGATGGATGCCTGAATCCAAGGTGGGCGTAATGGACCTGGGAGAGCTCCTCATCTGAAGACCCGGTGCAGCATACTGCCGGTGACGGGTGAGTCTCTTGTCGGAGACCGTCCGGAAGGTGAATTACCATCGTGCGGAGACCATAATCCACTCTTTGGAGGAAAGTGGAGGATCGAACTTGTGTCTGGGCCTATTCGTACACACACCTCCTTTTCTGTTCTATAGCCAAGGGAGTCCATGTTATGTTTTAAATAAAGGAGTGTTGGACTTTAACAGTGTGTGGCTCAAGTTCCTGGCAGACGAGGTTCTCGGAGACTCTTGTAGGGAGGATCCGATGCACAACACAGGCCCGAAGGTAAAGAAAGGCATTGCCGATACCACTTATACATCTGTGGTGGAAGCCAGGCGTAGCGCACCCTCTCCCTCCCCCCCTATCATACCCCTAGACCAGAGACATTGCGAGCAGAACTTTAATAGAGGGGACGGGGAGAGGGGAGGAACTGCCCGCTACACATTTAAGTTCATTTTTTGTCCTCATTAATGTACACACAGCACCCCATATTGACCGAGAAACACAGAATTGTTGATATTTTTGCAGATTTATTAAAAAAGAAAAACTGAAATATCACATGGTCCTAAGTATTCAGACCCTTTGCTGTGACACTCATATATTTAACTCAGGTGCTGTCCATTTCTTCTGATCATCCTTGAGATGGTTCTACACCTTCATTTGAGTCCAGCTGTGTTTGATTATACTGATTGGACTTGATTAGGAAAGCCACACACCTGTCTATATAAGACCTTACAGCTCACAGTGCATGTCAGAGCAAATGAGAATCATGAGGTCAAAAAGGAACTGCCCGAAGAGCTCAGAGACAGAATTGTGGCAAGGCACAGATCTGGCCAAGGTTACAAAAAATTTCTGCTGCACTTAAGGTTTCTAAGAGCACAGTGGCCTCCATAATCCTTAAATAGAAGACGTTTGGGACGACCAGAACCCTTCCTAGAGCTGGCCGTCCGGCCAAACTGAGCTATCGGGGGAGAAGAGCCTTGGTGAGAGAGGTAAAGAAGAACCCAAAGATTACTGTGGCTGAGCTTCAGAGATGCAGTCGGGAGATGGGAGAAAGTTGTAGAAGGTTAACCATCACTGCAGCCCTCCACCAGTCGGGGCTTTATGGCAGAGTGGCCCGACGGAAGCCTCTCTCTTTTGGCCTTAATTCTAAGCGGTATGTGTGGAGAAAACCAGGCACTGCTCATCACCTGTCCAATACAGTCCCAACAGTGAAGCATGGTGGTGGCAGCATCATGCTGTGGGGGTGTTTTTCAGCTGCAGGGACAGGACGACTGGTTGCAATCGAGGGAAAGATGAATGCGGCCAAGTACAGGGATATCCTGGACGAAAACCTTCTCCAGAGTGCTCAGGACCTCAGACTGGGCCTAAGGTTTACCTTCCAACAAGACAATGACCCTAAGCACACAGCTAAAATAACGAAGGAGTGGCTTCACAACAACTCCGTGACTGTTCTTGAATGGCCCAGCCAGAGCTCTGACTTAAACCCAATTAAGCATCTCTGAAGAGACCTAAAAATGGCTGTCCACCAATGTTTACCATCCAACCTGACAGAACTGGAGAGGATCTACAAGGAGGAATGGCAGAGGATCCCCAAATCCAGGTGTGAAAAACTTGTTGCATCTTTCCCAAAAAGACTCATGGCTGTATTAGATCAAAAGGGCGCTTCTACTAAATACTGAGCAAAGAGTCTGAATACTTAGGACCATGTGACATTTCAGTTTTTCCTTTTTAATAAATCTGCAAAAATGTCAACAATTCTGTGTTTTTCTGTCAATATGGGGTGCTGTGTGTACATTAATGAGGAAAAAAATAAACTTAAATGATTTTAGCAAATGGCTGCAATATAACAAAGAGTGAAAAATTTAAGGGGGTCTGAATACTTTCCGTACCCACTGTATATACAGTATATATGTGTAGCGCCCATTCCAATTTATGGGACGCTATATGTGCAAATTTAGGGGTGGTCTGAGCTAATAGTTCGGCTCAGACCTGTTTATACATCAAATTGCTTCTGCTCTGGGTGCAATGCTGCCTGGAAGTATAGTTCCCTGTTGCCTGAGGGTGGCGCTGTCATCTTCGGCTGAGGTTGACCTGCAGGGGGTATCGCAGCACCATTTGGTGTCCTCTCTCGGCAGCCGTACAGTGGGCGTGGTGCACTCGCTGTGCATGCTGTGAGAGGATACAAAAGTGGCAGACGCCATTAGGCGTGAGGTGATTTCCATGGGGACCCCAAGGAGTTCCGGGGGGAACTCTGGTCCAGTGAGCGTGTCTCGTGGCCCTCATGGCACAGGACGCGTGTGGTTGGTCTCGGGCACCTTTAGCCCGAGGCTCTACTGCTGCATAGTAGGCCCACCTCTCCTATCGAGGGCCTACGCTTCAGGCTGCCTGGTTAAAGGGGGCCCATCTTTAGGGAAGGAGTCCCAGGGGAAGATCAGTCCTGGTGGAGATAGCGACGGTACTGCTATCTCGGGGAGAGGCCTGGAGGCCTACCTAAAGGGGGATCTATCATCTCTGACACCCGTGCTCCACTCCGGCTGCTAGGATTGCTCTCATAGGGACTATCCGGATGAACAATACCCACTCAGGCTTGAGTGGCGACGAAAGTGTTCTCTAAGTGTTGCGTGCCTTAACCTTCCCCTACTTGTCGTTTCTACTCTCTCTCTCTCCTCCAAGTTTACTTCAAGAAAAGAATAAAACCTTGCTGCTTAGGTTTTACACCTGTGTGGACATTGGCTTTATTGCAAAAAGGGACTTTTGCCTAGACAACGGAGACCAGGGATCCACTCTGGAGAGATACTCGCCAGAAGGCCCAAAAATCTAACACCGCTCGCCTCTCCATATCTGGAGTTGGACAACGGGCAAGTAGGCAAGTAGCAGGTGCAAAAATGGATGGAGCGGAAGGGTCTGTGTGCTACATATGTAAAATGCAAATCCTTCAAGTGTGTCCCAAATTAAATATACAATCCTCCTATGTCGGGGGTGGGGGCAAAATTAATATTCCAGAAATTAAGTGAAAAAAATGAAAACTATAGTCCAATTCTTCCACATTTATGCTCCAGACAGCCCCTTAATGACCTTTGATATTTCTCAGCAAGATCCAATAAAAATAAAAAAAGGTAATGGATGACACAGAAAAAGTAAGATATTGTGAAAGAAAAGAGCCTAACCATATAACAACCAAAAGCCAAAAAGTACCAAAATACAGACAACTGGCGCAATGTAAGTATGCATATCTCATACCTCATGAGTCACTGCTATAGAAGTAAACAATCACTGTAGTAGTCTGCACTACTATAGTGATAACTGCTATTTTCCAAGACTTGTGTGAGCGTGTTTACCTGTGCACACTGGCTGCAGGGGGTTGCTTGCTCAGCACTACCAGCATTTACAGACTGCCTTGTATTTTTTTTTTCAATTAATGCAAGGTGTTCTCTGACTGGACAAGGTGGAGGGGAGAGGTGGTGACATCAAAATTTCCTCCTCTTTCAATCACAAAAAAACATACAAGGCATTTTAGAAATGGTGGCAGTGCCAAGTGAACGGCCCGTTTGGTCAGTGTTCAGAGGGGAAGCTGCTCACCCAGAAAGAACGTAACGATCATGGTTATAGCTCCGACTACTACATCGATTGTCAGCTTCCCCAGTGGCCTATGAGGTGAGAGCTATACTGTACATATTTACACTGTGCCAAGCTAGACCAATACCAATTGCAATAAAGATTACACCTGGATTTCAGCTTTAAGAAAATACTGCATGGTTTCCTTGGACATAAAATATACATAAACAATCAACCAGTGCTCAAATGATAGTAATATACAATTATATAATATTATTTATATACACTTCAATCCATCAAAGATCTGAGCAACAATTCTTAGCATGGATATTAGATAGTTTATCTAGTAAGACTATTGAGCAGAATGATAATTGTGGTACACAATCATCTTTGATAGAATTTCTGATGTTGAGATCGACTCCCCATTTTCTGAGCCTCTTGAAACTCATGAATACAAATAATGCCGCGTACACACAACCATTTTTCTCGTCGGCAAAACTGTAATTTTTTCATTTGGACGAGAAAAACGACCGTGTGTAGGCTCCTCAGCAGTTTTCCTGACAAGAAAACCACCGAGAACCACGATGAGAAAAATTAGAACATGCACTAATTTTTCTCGTCGCGAATCGCTGCATTTTTTTCCTCGCCAGTTTTCCCATAGGAAAACACTGCTAGGGAGCCTACACACGGCCGGTTTTCTCAACCAAGAGAAAACATGTCGTGAAAAACGGCCGTGTGTAGACTGGGAAAAGGGGACCAAGCCGGTCCTCGTTTTTCCCGTCGGGTTTCACGGCAGTGTTTTCACCGCCGAGAAACTCGGTCGTGTGTACGCGGCATTAGGCTTAAGATTCCAAAAGCCTCAAAGTTAGCTTCCTACATAGGGAAACTATTAGAATGTATGCCCTCAATATGGTTCATCCCATTAATATCAACTTGCTTTAGTTTCTCATATACAGTTCTACTTTTTTAGACAATTTTATGGCTTGCTTTCAGTTTTCTATGCTTATGAATAATTTTTAACAAGATTTGCCTTTTTTTTATATTACCATATGGTATCATTTTTTTTCTGCGTAAATACTTGATGGCAGTGCAGTGTTGCCAAGTTAGTTTGCAATACATTTTTTACCAGGAGGAGGCACATATAGTAGCATTGTGTATTAGGGGTCATGCACACAGGACCTTTTTAAAGCTGCTGTTAGGGGCGGCTGACATTTTTTTTTACTGCCTCTAAACACCCCTCCATGTTAGCCTATGTGTCCATGCACACAAACTTTCAGAGGCGTTTGAAGGCATAAGCGTTTAGGGGCAGTAGAAAAAAAAAAAAAACACAGCCTGTGCATCCAGCAGCAGAGGCTATTGAGCTGTAAAATTGCAAAACGCCAAAAAAGCTGCTAAACGCAGCTTAATATTGTAACAAGATTTTAGATGTGTTTACATTATAGTGAGTGTTTTTACTGTAAAAACTCCCAAAAACGCTAACACCACAAAATGTGCATAAACGCTTATTAATGCTAGTCAAAAACGCGGCTAAAAACGCGTTTTTACAGCTGCTTTTTCCTGGTAGTGGCGCTGGCATTTTTTAACCACTTGTCCACCGCCCACTGTCAATTGACGGCGGGCGGAGGACACTCTCGTTCTGGGAGGACGTCATATGACGTCCTCCCTTTAAAACGAGCTAGAAGGCGCGCGTTCGCCGCCAGCGGCGCGCGCCCGCCGCGTTCACAAGGCCCCGGTGCACGTGCCCGGCGGCCGCGATTGCCGCCGGGCACCCGCGATTGCCCGGGAAACGAGCAGGAAAGTGGATCTCTGTGTGTAAACACAGAGATCCACGTCCTGTGAGGGAGAGGAGACCGATGGTGTGTCCCTTGTACATAGGGACAACCATCGGTCACCTCCCCCAGTCAGTCCCCTCCCCCCACAGTAAGAACACATTGAGGGAACATATTTAACCCCTTCCTGCCCCCTAGTGGTTAACCCCTTCCCTGCCAGTCACATTTATACAGTAATCAATGCATTTTTATAGCAGGGATCGCTGTATAAACGTGAATGGTCCCAAAAATGTGTCAAAAGTGTCCGATGTGTCCGCCGCAATATCGCAGTCACAATAAAAAAATGCAGATCGCCGCCATTACTAATAAAAAAATAAAAATATAAAAATGCTATAAATCTATCCCCTATTTTGTACACGCTATAACTTTTGCGCAAACCAATCAATACGCGCTTATTGCGATTTTTTTTTTTTTACCAAAAATATGTAGAAGAATACGTATCGGCCTAAACTGAGGAAAATTTTATTTTAAAAAAAAAATGGGTATTTATTATAGCAAAAAGTAAAAAATTGTGTTTTTTTTTCCAAACTGGACGCTCTTCTTTTGTTTATAGCGCAAAAAATAAAAACCGCAGAGGTGATCAAATACCACCAAAAGAAAGCTCTATTTGTGGGGAAAAAAGGACACAAATTTCGTTTGGGAGCCACGTCGCACGACCGCGCAATTGTCATTCAAAGTGTGACAGCGCTGAAAGCTGAAAAATGGCTTGGGCAGGAAGGGGGTTTTCGTGCACAGTAGAGAAGTGGTTAATGAGCATGAGCTCTAATGCCTTGTACACACGATAGGAATTTCTGATGAAAAAATTCTGATGGAATTTTTTCATCAGAAATTCCTATCGTGTGTGGGCCCATCAGACTTTTTTGGGGTCGCTATACCTAAATTTAGAGGGTAGACTGAGCTATAGGGGTAGCCTGAGTACATTACCCTGTGGCCTGTGGGTGGCACTGCAGCCCCAGGCTCAGGTTGAACCGCAGGTAGCGTTACAGCGTTATTGGGTGTCCTCTCTCGGCAGCCGTGTAGTGGGCGTGGTCTACCCGCTGTGCATAATGGGAGAGGATACATAAGAGGCAGACGCCATTATTCGGAGAGCAGTTCGCACCTCCCGGCCCTCCAGGCTAGGGGTGCATGTGTGTGTGTGTGTGTGTGTGTGTACCAGCCCCGGGCACCTTTAGCCTGAGGCTGCATCGTTGTAAGTAGGCCCAGTACCTTTGGCTGGGATCTACACCCAAAGAGGAATCCCAGAGTGCCCAAGTGAGGGGTGAGACCCGCTTTGAAGGAGAGGCAACCAGGGGAGGATCTACCCAAGGGTGAGAGAAGTCCCTGTCTCGGGAGAGGCCTGGTTACCTATCGGAGGGAAGGATTCCATAGTCCACCACAAGCCTAGTAATGTGCCCCATTGGCACTTAAGGACTCAAGTGTTACTAGACTGTGAAGTTCGGGACTTAGAGATTATCTCCTGATCGTATCCCTAGGAAACCACAAGGAAATGTTCCGTGCTCCACACCGGCTGCTAGGACCGATTTAAGGGGACTATCCGGGGGAGCAAAACCCACTCAGGCCTGAGTGGCGACGAGTGATAGTTAAGTGCCGCGTGCCCGAACATGCCTCCATGTTCACTTCTCTTTATCTCCAACTTTTCCTGTCAAGTTATCAAGCAAGCAAAATAAACCTTTTTTTATTGGGTTTGATACTGTCTGGACATTGGCCTTCCTTAAGAGAGAGAATAGACTTCTACCTACACTCTAGGGTGAAGAAGCAATGGAAAGAGGTAACTCGCTGCAGAACCCAAAAATAGATAACACCGCTCACCCTCTTCATCAAGGAGGACACTGGGCATGTGGCATGGTGTGTCCCACCTGCTAGGAGAGGTAAGCAGGAAAGGGATCTGTGTGCTACAATAGGATTTTTGAAATAGAACATGTTTTACATTTTTCTGATGGAAAAAAATCCTATGGGAAATTCCGATCGTCTGTGTGGAACTCAATCGGAGAAATAACCCACGCATACTCAGAATCAAGTCGACGCATGCTCGGAAGCATTGAACGTCTTTTTTCTCGGCTCATCATAGTGTTTTACGTCACCGCGCTTTGGACGGTCGGAATTTAGTCTGACAGTGTGTATGCAAGACTGAATTCTGACAGAAAATTCCATCAGATTTTAGCCCATAGGAAATTCCTATCGTGTGTACAGGGCATAAGAGTTCACACTGTTACCCTACCTTAAATTGTGATAAGTGCTTTGACAAGATCTCCAAAACAGTATAATCACCCATCCATATACTATATATTAAACAATTTCTTAGTCTGTATTAACCACTTCCATACTGGGCACTTATACACCTTCCTGCCCAGACCAATTTTCAGCTTTCTGCGCTGTTGCACTTTGAATGTCAATTGCGGTCATGCTACACTGTACCCAAACAAAATTTTTATAATTTTTTCCCCACAAATAAAGCCTTCTTTTGGTGGTATTTGATCACCTCTGGGATTTTTATTTTCTGCTAAAAAAAATAAAAAAAGACCGAAAATTTTGAAAAAAAAAAAAAGTTTTTTTTTTGTTTCAGTTACAAAACTTTTTAAATAAGTAAGTTTTCTACTTCACTGATGGGGCTGCACTGACGGGCACCGATGAGGTGGCACCAATGAGGTGGCATTGATGGGCACTAATATGCGGCACTGATAGGCGGCACGGATGGGCACTGATAGGCGGCACGGATGGGCACTGATAGGCGGCACGGATGTGCATGGATGGGCACTGATAGGTGGCATGGGTGGGCACTGATAGGCGGCACTGATGTATTGTAATGGATGCCAATCAGTGCCAAACAATAATGCCTGCCAATCAGTGATGCCCATTGTGGGCACTGATTGGCATCCATTGTGTGCACTGATTGGCATCCATTAGGGGGCACTAACTGGCATCCCTGGTGGTCTAGGGTGGCATACCTGGTGCTGGCATCCCTGGTGGTCCAGTGTGGGCATCCTTGGGGGGGCTGCGCTGATAATCTATCAGCACAAACCCCCCCTGTCAGAGGAGCAGCCGATCGGCTCTCCTCTACTCGCGTCTGACAGACGCGAGTGAGGAAAAGCCGATGACCGGCTTTTCCTGTTTACACTGTGATCACCCGTGATTGGACACGGCTGATCACGTGGTAAAGAGTCTCCGTCGGAGACTCTTTACCTAGATCGGTGTTGCGGGGTGTCAGACTGACACCCCGCAGCAACGATCGCCGCGATGCGCGCCCCCGGATTTTGAAACCACTTTGCCGCCGTCAATCCGCTATAGAGCGGGCGGCAAGTGGTTAAAAAAAAGGAGATAGGGGTGTGGTCTGACTATGGAGGAGTGAGGACATGCCACTCTGCAGCTTTGTCCATACCGCAGCTAAAACTTCAGCTACAAGAGCGACTTCTCCATTAAGCTACCGGATATGTCCCAACGCCAGGGGGCATCCTCACAGCCACAAAGATATGGCCATACTCATCAGGGCTTGCTGGAATCTTTCTTCCCTGAGAGCCAGCAGCAGCAGAGTGGGAAATCCAACATGGCGCCGGAGCAAACCACATTGAAGGCATACATTCTAATAGCTTCCCTATATAAGAAGCTAATGTTGTTTGAGGTCTTTGAAATCTTAAGCTCAGCCGTTTCAGCCTGCAACGTCTCCCATTCCCTCTCCTCGGTTGATAAGTGACTCTGCTCCCCCTGCCTCCCCCCGCTCTATCGCATTTCAAGATCAGGGCCCAGAAGTTGCTGAACTCTTTGGGGATAGAGACATTAGACAGTATCTATGGTCTCTCACGCTACACTAGCAGGATAGAGTGAGCCTTTAAACAGGACATTGAGCAGCTTCAAACAGATACTACACAGCTGGGGAATAGGCACAAGATGCTGGAGCAAAGATTTGATGATGCTCTGCCTGCTATCGCTATGCTAAAGGATCAGTGCTCAGCTCAAGACCAGAAAATTGAGGCCCATCTCTGTCATCTAGATGACTTTAAGAACTGTAGCAGGCGGGTGAATATTCGCATCCGGGGCCTACCTGAAGCCACAGCTCCTAAGGATACAATTCCTACCCTGAGGGACATATTCTGTGAAATACTGGAACTGCCTGCTACTTCTCCTATTGAAATTGATATAGCCCATAGGGAGCTTCGGCCTTCACTTGAAGACCCTGAGAACCCTAGAGACATCTGCAAGCTCCACAAATACCTGCTTTTACGCAAAAAATGTGTAAACAACCGTTCTTTGACGGGGCTCATGTGTTCTTTTTTCAAGATCTCTCCAGGTGCACCCTCATGCAGAGCAGGGCCCTTTGTCCTCTGTTAACTGCATTCCAGGCCACTGGTCTCATCTACAGATGGGGCTTTCTATTCAGCCTACAGGTAACCAAGAATGACAGGCTGGTAATATCATTGGCTTATTACCAATGTTCATATAAATGAACATCTGGGTAGCAGTGACCATAACATGAATTTATTTAATGTTGGCTCTAAGCAACAAACACATATGGGAAATATAAAAACACTTAACTTTAAGAGAGCAAATTTTCCAAGGATGAGGGCTGCTCTCCAAGACTTATGCCCCATACACACAATCGTTTTTCATGCCGTTAAAAATGCCATTAAAAAAAATGGCCATTAAAAATGATCGTGTGTAGGCTCCAGAGCATTTTTAACGACGTGAAAAACGGCCATTAAAAATTTCGAACATGCTCTCTTTTTTCACGTCGTTTTTTTTAACGACGTGAAAAACGATAGTGTGTATGCTTTAACGACGTGAAAAAAAACGCGCATGCTCAGAATCAAGTATGAGACAGGAGCGCTCGTTCTGGTAAAACTAGCGTTCGTAATGGAGATAGCACATTCGTCACACAGTCACGGACTGAAAAGCACGAGACTGAAAAGAGTGAATCGTCGCTCAACAAACTTTACTAACATGAAGGGTGGCGCCATTCGAACGGAACTTCCCCTTTATAGTGCCGTCGTACGTGTTGTACGTCACTGCGCTTTGCTTGATCGTTTTTTTAAATGATCGTGTGTACGCAAGACAGGCTTGAGAGGAAACATAAAAAAAAAAAACGACGTGAAAAACGGCAAGAAAAAAAATGGCAAGAAAAACGATCGTGTGTATGGGGCATTAGACTAGGAGCCAATACTGTCATCGATGAACACAGAACAGAAATGGGAATTCTTCAAAAAGACTGTATGCGAACCCACTGCAAAGCATATTCCCATGGGCAATAAGTTTAAAAGGCTAAAAATAAAACCTATGTGGCTCACGGCCAAAGTTAAAAAATCTATAAATAATAAGAAAAGAGCTTTGAAAAATATAAAAATAAAAGGAACACTATTATCGTTTAAATGTTACAAAGAATACAACAGAATATGTAAAAAGGAAATCAAGGATACAAAAATTAAAAACGAACGACAGATTGCAAAAGATAGGACAACCCCCCAAAAATTCTTCAAATAAATTAATATTAAAAAAGGTCAGGTCTGAGCATGTAAGCCCGTTACAAAATAATATAGAGTGGGTGACTGGGGACAAAGAGAAGGCAAATGTATTAAATACTTTCTTCAGCTCTGTGTATACAAAGGAACATGGGGGAGCTCATGTCCATAATGGAGATGGTATTGACACAGCCCCAAATGATCCACAATGGCTCAAAAGTGAAATGGTCCAGAAATATTTAGATGTAATAAAGGTCGATAGACATGTGCATGACGAAACAATTTGTTTCGTTTAGATTCGTTAATCTAGTTATTTTGTTTAGTTAAATTCAGTCGATTCGTTCAATTCGTATTCATCAAATCATATTCGTAATCATCAAATGATTACAATGACTCTTTAAATCACCTTTGGCTTAACTAAAAGAGCATATTTTGAGATGGTACTCTAATAACACACAGTCTTTGATTTCATGAACATGTTTACAGTTTCAAATTCAACTGGAATTTGATGTAAAATTTGATTCAAATTTCAGTTCATATTCTGAAATTTGGGCGAATTTTGTTTCCTTATTCGGAGCATTCGGTAACCTTAGTTTTAACTGTAATTCGGGTATTCGGATATATATCCGAATAATGTAAAATTAATCCGAATATTTATACGGAATGAAACAAACTGCACATGTCTAAAGGTGGATAAAGCACCTGGACCAGATGGCATCCACTAGAGGTGCGCATCTTCACTGGCCTCACGATTCGATTACAATTATCAGGTCAACGATTCGATTCGATTCCGCGATGCATCACGATGCATTACGATTACAGCGCAAGTGCGCATGGTTTTCACCAAATAAATTTAAGCAGTCAGGAGAACTCTTTTTAAAAAAATTTTTTTATTATATCTGTTCTTTTAACCACTTAACGACCGCTCACTGTATATATACGTCGGCACAATGGCACCGACAGGCACAATCACGTAGAGCATACGTGATTGCCTTTGTACAGTTGGGGGGTCCGATCGGACCCCCCTTCTGTACAGTGAGCGGTCGGAATTCGTCTGGGAGCGTTCCGAGATGGGGGGGCGGCCGTTCGATTCCGACCACCCCCCCGCGATCGCTCCCGGCGAATAGAAATGCCCCCTCTGTCTGTGTACTGTTTACACAGATAGAGAAAGCAGGAGGAAGTGATGTCATCTCCTGTGCGGCGCTCACATATACCGAGCGTCGTACAAGAGAAGACACACAGGTCAGTGCACTAACACTACACTAACACCAGCACACATAGGCACATAAATCGCCCCCCCAGGCCCCCCCAGATCACCCCCCAGCCCCCAGTCACAGTGTCACTGATTGCAGTGACCATTTATTTACTGATCACTGCAATCAGTGACATTTGTGACTGTAAAAGTGTCACTACATTTAGTTTTAGGTCCAGTGTAGCCCCCTAACCCCCCTAATAAAGGTTTAACCCCTTGATCACCCCCCAGATAACCCTTTCACCCCCTAGCACCGCCGTCGCTTGGCGATCATTTTTCTGATCGCTGTCTTGGCGTCGGTGATGCAGATCGGTAGCCAGTAATTTTTTTTAGGTTCGCCGCAGGTTTTTATAGCGTCGGGTACCCCCATAAATTATCTAATAAAGGTTTAACCCCCTTGATCGCCCCCCAGGTAACCCTTTCACCCCCTATCACCACTGTCACTAAGCGATCGTTTTTCTGATCGATGTCTTAGCGTCGGTGATGCTGATCGGTAGCCAGTATTTTTTTTTTAGGTTCGCCGCAGGTTTTTATAGCGTCGGGTACCCCCATAAATTATCTAATAAAGGTTTAACCCCCTTGATCGCCCCCCAGGTAACCCTTTCACCCCCTATCACCACTGTCGCTAAGCGATCATTTTTCTGATCGATGTCTTAGCGTCGGTGATGCAGATCGGTAGCCAGTAATTTTTTTTAGGTTCGCCGCAGGTTTTTATAGCGTCAGGTACCCCCATATATTATCTAATAAAGGTTTTAACCCCCTAATTGCCCCTAGTTAACCCTTTCACCAGTAATCATCATATAAGTGTTACGGGTGACGCTGGTTAGTTAGTTTGCTTTTTATAGTGTCAGGGCACCCGCCGTATATAACCCAATAAAGGTTTAACCCCCTGATCGCCCGGTGGGTGATATCAATTAGGTTTTAGCGTCAGAGAGGGTCTACGTCACACCCCAGGCAGCGTCAGGTTAGTGCCAGTAACGCTATGACCCACGCGTGAAGCATACACCTCCCTTAGTGGTATAGTATCTGAACAGATCAATATCTGATCTGATCAGATCTATACTAGCGTCCCCAGCAGTTTAGGGTTCCCAAAAACGCAGTGTTAGCGGGATCAGCCCAGATACCTGCTAGCACCTGCGTTTTGCCCCTCCGTCCAGCCCAGGCCACCCAAGTGCAGTATCGATCGATCACTGTCACTTACAAAACACAACACACATAACTGCAGCGTTCGCAGAGACAGGCCTGATCCCTGCGACTCCAGTGCTGTAGGAGGTGATTTCACCACCACAGTTAAAAAAAAAAAAAAAAGAAGCAAATATGCCGAAGCATTGGGGCAGCAGGGGCGGAGGAGCGATTTTGCTCCTAATGCTGCGTACATACGGTCGAAATTCCGACGGAGGCTTGCCCGTGGAAAAGTCCGACCATGTGTGTGCGGCATAACTTTTTTGCGGGAGGATGCCCCCATGCTTCGGCATATATAAATGGTGCATGTATGCCCATCATTAGAAGTGGGTGGATGAAGGGCGGTATTCTAATGGTGGGCATACCCACCGATCAATCTCTTTTTTCGTTCAGCCACCTGGCTGCATGAAAAAAAAAGATTACAATACATGTCCAACAAGGACCAGCAACGTACTGGTATGTTGCTGGACTTTGAATGGTTATACCGATTGATGCCTGCGGGTTTAGGTATCATCTTGGTATCATTCTTTTCAGCCAGCGGCCGGCTTTAATGTAAAAGCAACCCTAGTGGCTAATTAGCCTCTGGACTGCTTTTACAAGCAGTGGGAGGGAATGTCCCCCCCCCCCGGATATAAAAAGCGCCATTGGGAAATTGGGAAAGCATTTTATCACACCGATCTTGGTGTGGTCAGATGCTTTGAGGGCAGAGGAAAGATCTAGGGTCTAGACCCCAGTTTTTTCAAAAAAAGAGTACCTGTCACTACCTATTACTATCATAGGGGATATTTACATTCCCTGAGATAACAATAAAAATGATAAAAAAAAAACAAAACATGGAAGGAACAATTTAAAAATAAAATAAAAAAGCAAAATTAATAATAAAAAAAAAATAAAATAAAAAAAAAGCACCCCTGTCCTGCCCTGCTCTTGCCCAATGGCGAACGCAAGCGTCGGTCTGGCGTCATATGTAAACAGCAATTGCACCATGCATGTGAGGTATCACCGCGAAGGTCAGATCGAGGGCAGTAATTTTAGCAGTAGACCTCCTCTGTAAATCTAACGGGGTAACCTGTAAAGGCTTTTAAAGGCTTTTAAAAATGTATGTAGTTTGTCGCCAATGCGCGTTTGTGCGAAATTTTAAAGCATGTCGTGTTTGGTATCTATGTACTCGGCCTAAGATCATCTTTTTTATTTCATCAAACATTTGGGCAATATAGTGTGTTTTAGTGCATTAAAATAAAAAAAAGTGTATTTTTTCCCCAAAAAATGCGTTTCAAAAATCGCTGCGCAAATACTGTGTAGAAAAAAAAAATGCAACACCCACCATTTTATTCTGTAGGGCCTTTGCTTTGAAAATATATATAATGTTTGGGGGTTCAACATAATTTTCCTGCAAAAAAAAATATGTTTTCATGTAAACAAAAAGTGTCAGAAAGGGCTTTGTCTTCAAGTGGTTAGAAGAGTGGATGTAAGCTTCCTAATGTTGTGTATAAAATGCCAGAACAGTTCAAAACCCCCCCAAATGACCCCATTTTGGAAAGTAGACACCCCAAGCTATATACTGAGAGGCATGTCGAGTCCATGGAATATTTTATATGTTGACACAAGTTGCGGATAAAAGACAATTTTTTTTTTTTTTTGCACAAAGTTGTCACTAAATGATATATTGCTCAAACATGCCATGGGCATATGTGGAATTACACCCCAAAATACATTCTGTTGCTTCTCCTGAGTACGGGGATACCACATGTGTGAGACTTTTTGGGAGCCTAGCCGCGTACGGGACCCCAAAAACCAATCACCGCCTTCAGGCTTTCTAAGGGTGTAAATTTTTGATTTCACTTCTCACTGCCTATCACAGTTTCGGAGGCCATGGAATGCCCAGATGGCACAAACCCCCCCAAATGACCCCATTTTGGAAAGTAGACACCCCAAGCTATTTGCTGAGAGGTATTGTGAGTATTTTGCAGATCTCGCTTTTTGTCACAAAGTTTTGAAAATTGAAAAAAAAAAAAAGAAAAAAAAAAAATTCTTTCTTCATTTTCAAAAACAAATGAGAGCTGTAAAATACTCACCATGCCTCTCAGCAAACAGCTTGGGGTGTCTACTTTCCAAAATGGGGTCATTTGGGGGGGTTTTGTGCTATTTTGGCATTTTATAGCCTTCGAAACTGTGATAGGTAGTGAGGAGTGAAATCAAAAATTTGTGCCTAGAAATCCTGAAGGCGGTGATTGGTTTTCGGGGTCCCGTACGCGGCTAGGCTCCTAAAAAGTCCCACACGTGGTATTCCCGTACTCAGGAGAATCAGCAGAATGTATTTTGGGGTGCAATTCCACATATAACCATGGCATGTGTGAGCAATATATCATTTAGTGACAACTTTTTGTAATTTTTTTTTTTTTTTTTTTTTGTCATTATTCAATCACTTGGGACAAAAAAAAAATATTCAATGGGCTCAACAGGCCTCTCAGCAATTTCCTTGGGGTGTCTACTTTCTAAAATGGGGTCATTTGGGGGGGTTTTGTGCCATTTTGGCATTTTATGGCCTTCAAAACTGTGATAGGTAGTGAGGAGTGAAATCAAAAATTTGTGCCCTTAGAAATCCTGAAGGCGGTGCTTGGTTTCCGGGGTCCCGTACGCGGCTAGGCTCCCAAAAAGTCCCACACATGTGGTATTCCCGTACTCAGGAGAATCAGCAGAATGTATTTTGGGGTGCAATTCCACATATAACCATGGCATGTGTGAGCAATATATCATTTAGTGACAACTTTTTGTAATTTTTTATTTTTTTTTGTCATTATTCAATCACTTGGGACAAAAAAAAAATATTCAATGGGCTCAACATGCCTCTCAGAAATTTCCTTGGGGTGTCTACTTTCCAAAATGGGGTCATTTGGGGGGGTTTTGTACTGCCCTGCCATTTTAGCACCTCAAGAAATGAGATAGGCAGTCATAAATTTAAAGCTGTGTAAATTCCAGAAAATGTACCCTAGTTTGTAAACGCTATAACTTTTGCGCAAACCGATAAATATACACTTATTGACGTTTTTTTTACTAAAGACATGTGGCTGAATACATTTTGGCCTAAATGTATGACTAAAATTGAGTTTATTCGATTTTTCTTATAACAAAAAGTAGAAAATATCATTTTTTTCAAAATTTTCGGTCTTTTTCCGTTTATATCGCAAAAAATAAAAATCGCAGAGGCAATCAAATACCATTAAAAGAAAGCTCAATTTGTGGGAAGAAAAGGACGCAAATTTTGTTTGGGTACAACATTGCATGTCCGCACAATTTACAGTTAAAGCAGCGCAGTGCAAAATTCTGAATTCACCTCTGGTCCTCTAGCTACCAAATGGTCCGGGGCTTAAGTGGTTAAAAAAAAAAGACAACACTCCCTGCATGTAGCAAAGTCTAAACAAAGCAGACAACAACTTGTACATAGTACAGGAGATGGTCAGAGAGTGCAGACCTAGTACAGGAGATGATCAGAGACTGCGGAAATGCTACAGATGATCAGAGACTGCGGAAATGCTACAGATGATCAGCGACTGCGGACATGCTACAGGAGATGGTCAGTGACTGCGGACATGCTACAGGAGATGGTCAGTGACTGCGGACATGCTACAGGAGATGGTCAGTGACTGCGGACATGCTACAGGAGATGGTCAGTGACTGCGGACATGCTACAGGAGATGGTCAGTGACTGCGGACATGCTACAGGAGATGGTCAGTGACTGCGGACATGCTACAGGAGATGGCCAGACTGCGGACATGCTACAGGAGATGGCCAGACTGCGGACATGCTACAGGAGATGGTCAGACTGCGGACATGCTACAGGAGATGGTCAGTGACTGCGGACATGCTACAGGAGATCAGCAGGTAAGTATAAAAAAAGAATACCTGTTGTGCCGAGAATAGTCCCTCCCGCCGGATTCTGTTCCCCCTGTCTCTCGGCTACTATCGGAACTCCGCCCCCTCAGCCCTGTACATTCATATTTTGCTCCCTATCACAGAATGCTGCGGAAGTGACGTTGCGGGCAGAAATTTCGCACTGCGCATGCGCGAAGCATTCCAAACACTTACGCCGTGCGTTCCAAAGGATTTTCGGCAATACAGTTCAGCGAAACCATCAGATAATGTCACGGAAGTGACATTACAGACAACACAAACACTGGGCTATGCGTTCCAACACTAATACTTCCCTTGTTACCTAGTATAATTTTTTTAACAACCATGCTGAGCTACCTGTGGTGTTAGGTTCTGCATTGCTGGGACTTGTAATGCCTATCCTGAGCTACGTGTGGTGTTAGGTTCTGCATTGCTGGGACTTGTAGTGCCTATCCTGAGCCCAGCAATGCAGAACCTAACACCACACGTAGCTCAGGATAGGCACTACAAGTCCCAGCAATGCAGAACCTAACACCACAGGTAGCTCAGCATGGTTGGTAAAAAATGATACTAGGTAACAAGGGAAGTATTAGTGTTGGAACGCATAGCCCAGTGTTTGTGTTGTCTGTAATGTCACTTCCGTGACATTTGATGGTTTCGCTGAACTGTATTGCCGAAAATCCTTTGGAACACACGGCGCAAGTGTTTGGAATGCTTCGCGCATGCGCAGTGCGAAATTTCTGCCCGCAACGTCACTTCCGCAGCATTCTGTGATAGGGAGCAAAATATGACACTACACCGGCGGGGGAACAGTGCTGTGTACATCCTGCGCTCATGTGACTGCCCTCTCTCCTCTCTGCTTTCACGTCTCTGACGCCAGGAGAGACGAGAGACGTGAAAGCAGAGAGGCGGGCCGGGCAGTCACATGAGCGCATCATAGGAAATAAAATAAGGCAACAGCTCTCCCGGGAGGAGGGGGCGGGGCTAGACATCGCCGGTAATCGATTAATATGTTTCCCTGCATCGGTGCCGCATCGGGGACGCCCGAATCGCGATGCACCGATGCGATTAAATTCCACACCCCTAGCATCCACCCACAGGCCCTAAAAAGAATTGAACTCTGTCATTTCAAAGCCATTATTTAAATTTTTAGGGACTCTTTAATGACTGGAATAGTACCACTGGATTGGCACAGGGCCAATGTGGTGCCTAAATTTAAAAAGGGATCATAGTCTTTACCAAGTAACTATAGACCTGTTAGTTTAGCTTATATATTAAGGAAGATAATGGAGAGTTTAATAAAAGACCACATAGTTCTTGCTGGAAAAAAAATTGCTTTAACCCCTTCCCGACCAGCTGCCGCAATTTTACTGGGGCAGGTTGGCTCCCCTGGGCGAACCAACGTAGCTGTATGTCGGTTTCGCCTTTTGACCACTAAGGGGCACATGCGCCCACGGCGCAGCGCCGGAGCCGTTCGATCCACACAGAGAAAGAACAGAGATCTGTCAATGTAAACAGACAGATCTCCGTGCTGTCAGGGGTGAGGTCTCAGAAACCATGAATCAGACCGAGACAGAAGTACAGTTAAATCACACTTGTTTAATAATAATAATAATAAAAAGGTAAACAGAGTAAGCGTAGTCAAAACATAGGCAGAGTTCAGTAACCAGATCGGGTAGTCAGCCAAGCCAATGTCAGAGAGCCAGAGATAAACGTAGTAGTACAGCAAGCAGGATCAGGAGCCAGAAGGAACGTTAGCCGAGCAAGTCTTCAACAGGAACGCAGGAGAAAGTCTCTGTGATGTTGACCAAGGCGAAGACAGAGAGCAAATGAACTGGAAGGCTTTAAGTAGGCAGGACTGACGAGCAGGATCAACGGGTGAGTCACTGTGGAGAGATAGGAGCTGGTAATTAGCTGACAGCTGAGCTGCCAGCTCCGAGAAGGAAGGGTTGAGCCCAGCCGTGACAGTACTCCCTCCTCAATGACCCCTCCCTCTCGGAGGACCACCGGGCTTGAGGGGAAAACGTCTATGGAAATCACGGAGGAGGACAGGAGCATGCACGTCCAAGGATGAGACCCAAGGCCGTTCCTCCGGACCGTACCCCTTCCAAAGCACCAGGTACTGTATGCGCCCACGGAACCTACGGGAGTCAACAATGGATTGTACTTCATACTCCTCATGGTTCTCAACCTGTATAGGGTGAGGACGTGGCACTGAGGTGGTAAAGCGGTTTCAGACCAAAGGTTTCAATAAGGAGACATGAAACACATTTGAGATGCGCATACTAGGAGGAAGGTCCAATGCGTAAGCCACTGGGTTAATCCTGCGAAGGATACCGAGGTGCGAGCTTCAAAGAAGGAACACAAAGTCGGAGGTTGCGAGACGACAGCCAGACTCTGTGCCCAACCTGGTAGGAAGGCGCAGGCAGGCGTCTGCGGTCAGCATGGAGTCTGTACCTATCGTTAGCATGTTGCAAAGCCTCCTGGACTTGTGCCCAAGTGAAACGAAGACCACGGAGATGCTCCTCTAACGCAGGAATACTCTGCGGAACAAACTAGTCAGGCAACATGGAAGGTTGGAAACCATAGTTCGCCACAAACGGGGACAATCGGGAAGCAGAATTCAAGGCACAATTGTGAGAAAACTCCGCCCACGGTAAGAGGTCTGACCGGTTATGATGGTCAGAAATATAGAAATGTAGGAATTGCTACAAATAACTGATTGGCTTGTTCTGCAGCCCCATTAGACTGCGGGTGATACGCAGAGGAGAAAGCAAGCTGAATACCCAAGTGTGCACAAAAGGCTCGCCAGAACCGGGACACAAACTGACTACACCTATCAGAGACAATCACCTTGGGTAGCCCATTTAAGCGAAAGATCTCCCGAGCAAAAATAGAAGCCAATTCCTTAGAAGTAGGCAACTTCTTGAGTGGAATACAATGCAACATTTTCGAGAACCGGTCAACCACCATAAGGATGTGTGTTGCCCTGGGAGTTGGGTAACTCCACAATGAAATCCATAGACAGGTGGGTCCAGGGCCTCTCTCCATTGGATATGGATTGTAGGAGGCCCACTGGAAGGTGTCGTGGAGTCTTACTCTGAGCACACATGGAACAGGCAGCTACGAAGGCGGTTACATCACCACGTAGACTAGGCCACCAGAATTGGTGAAATGGCCCAAAGGAGTTGATTCTTCCCAGGGTGGCCAGCAGCCTTCGAAGAATGGTAAGTCTGGAGCACAGCAGTACGGAGACTCTCGGGAACAAAGCAGCGGTCACAAGGCTTCTCAGGGGGAGCATCGACCTGAGCAGCAAGAATTTTAATCACCCAAAAGGAGAAGTGAGACTGGTGCAAACCCTAGCCAGAATATGATCAGGAGGAATCACAGGAACCAGAACCGACTCCATCTTGGAAGTGGAGGCAAATTGTAGTGACAAGGCGTCAGCCCTTACATTCTTAGTACCGGGCAAGAATTAGACAATGTAATTAAAACTCAAGAAAAGAGCCCATCACACCCTTCTGGGAGAGAGGCGCTTAGCCTCAGACAAGAATGTGAGATTCTTATGGTCAGTAAGAATGAGAACCGGCACAGTGGTATCTTCGAGGAGATGTCTCTATGCTAGTATGCTAGTCATACTAGCTCATTATGCCTTTGTCTTGCAGGTTGGTTTAAAAAAAAAATGTTAAAAGGGTTTACAACCACTTTAATAATGCATTATAGTCATGGACGGTGCATTATGTGAAAGTATAAAATACATTTTAAAGATACAATGTATTCCAGATGTGTTAATATCTTCTATTTACCCAAACCTTTTCCCGCACATGCTTCACTCAAAGTCCCGCTTTTTCCTGCCCCCTTTATTATTACAAAATTAAGGGATGGAGGCATCTGACCCACTGCCTCTTTAAAGTCCCACTATACCCAACCCCCCCCCCCCCTCACCCTCTAATAATTCTAGGATAAAAGGCAACGTAGGATCAGGATATGCCAACACAGGAGCAGAAACAAAGGCAGCTTTGAGACTGTCAAAGGCCTTAATGGACTCCGCCATCCTTTCTGGTCATATCAGTCAGGGGCTTGACCAGAGATGAGAATTTACGAATAAACTTCCGATAATAGTTGGCAAAGCCAAGAAAACGCTGCAGAGGATGTAAACCCATGGGTCGAGGCCACTGTAGGACTGCTGAAAGTTTCTCTGGGTCCATCGAAAAACCTGTTTACAATGGAATTCGCACTTCTCAAATTTACAATAGAGATTGTTCTCTCTTAGTTTCTGAAGCACACGACAGACATCTGTGTGGTGGCTCTCCAGGGACTTGGAAAATATGAGGATATCGTCGAGATAAATCACTGCAACAAATCTCGGAGGACATTGTTAATAAACTCCTGGAAAATTGCCGGGGCGTTACAAAGGCCAAAAGGCATTACGAGATACTCATAATGACCTGTTCTGGTATTAAACGCAGTTTTCCACTCATCGCCCTCCTTAATCCTGACGAGATTGTATGCCCCCCTCAAATCAAGCTTTGTGAAAAACGTTGCTCCCTTGAGGCGGTCAAATAACTCCATAATCAACGGAATCGGATAGGCATTCTTAATCGTGAAACAATTGAGAGCCCTATAATCAATACAAGGTCTCAGTTCACAAAAAAGAAACCAGCACCAGCAGGAGACAAGGATTTGCGGATGAAACCTCGAGAAAGTGCGTCTGCAACATACTCCTCTATGGCCTTATCCTCCAAGACCGACAAAGGGTAAACCCGGCCACGAGGGGGTATGGCACCTGGTTGATGGTCAATTGCGCAATCATACGACTGCGGAGTGGAGGCAAAGTAGCGGCTTGACCTTTGTCAAAGACATAGCTAAAATCGTGGTACTCTTTCGGCAGGGAGGAGAGTGAAGAGGTGCACAGGATCTTGGCTACCTTCTGGAAGCATCTCTCACTGCACTGTGGCGACCAGAACAGAACCTCAGCACAGAGCCATTTAAAAGAAGGGTTGTACCTCTGTAACCAAGGATAACCAATAACCAGTGGAAACTTAGGTGAGGAAATAACTTGGAATTGGATTATCTCATGGTGAAGAGCCCCTACGGCCATGGACAATGGAACAGTCTCATTGTCATGGATATGCATTAATGTCTGTCTGCCATCTTACCTTTCCTCCTCATGTGGTGTTCTTAGAGGCCAGAACCCTTTCACCTGGCTTCCTTTATAATCTCCTCCCAGCCTGACTCCACCCCAGGCCCTATCACAGAACACTATATTAACCTGTGCACTGCAAGCCTGCTTTGCTGATCAACGTGTTTGTTAGGCATTGTGTGTTTGGGTTCCTGCCTGCCGTGTGCTACGTCTGTCTCTCTGATACGTTATTGGCTTGTCCCCCACTATCCCTGTCTGCTCGTGACCCTTGACCTTCGGCTTGTCCTTCGTTATCCTTGTCTGCTTGTGGCCCTTGACCTCCGGCTTGTTATTCGTTACTCTTGTATTTCGTGCTGCTGCTTCCCCTCTTTCCCCTTATCCTACGGGGCGTGAGCTAGGAGACTCCAGGGGCCGCGACCTGGACCTAGTCTGCAGCGTAACATCCTCACCACTAGAGGCTCTGGAGAAGACCTGCTGGGTCTTAGACTCCGCGCCCTGGGGAATCTTGGCTCTCGCTTCCTGTAGGATCCTGGTTGTGCTCCTCTGGCCCCACTTTCCACAACCACTCAGTATCCTATCCGCAGCAGTCAGTCATAGGGTTCACTACCTTGTGGTGCACTCCTAACCCCCTACGGTGTGCATCTGTCACCTGGCCACAGGTGACCTGACACTCATGAGTCACATGGGCAGGCTGTAAAAGGTCTCCTGTCAAGAGCCTCAATGGCAAGTGGAGTGTCACGCAGCTGCAGCAGAATCGAGTGCTTTGATACAAAGGCAGAATCAATGAACATGCCTGCAGCCCCAGAGTCGATTAGAGCCTGTAACTCGATGGACGACTTAGCCCAAGAAAGGGTAACCAAAACCAGGGGCTTATCCTTCTGGATAACTGGAGACAAAACAACGCCACCTAAGGTCTGTCCGTGACAGGACCTCAAGGTTTGGGCGTTCCCTGGACGGGTAGGACAAGACTTCAAAAAGTGACCAGCCTGGCCACAATAAAGGCACAATCTCTCCCTCCTCCTAAGGGCTCTCATCCGTAGAGAGATGCATGAAGCACAAGTGCATGGGTTCACCTTCACTGACCGACTCGGTACCAGGAGGCATGGGAGGTGAGGGAGGCAAGGGTGGGACTGCAAAGCTCTGAGACAAAAGTACAGGAGGCTTTCGCAAGCGCTCCTTAAAAGAGGGTCTTTCTCTGAGTCTGGAGTCAATAAGGATGGCAAATGTGATCAACCTCTCCAGCTCAGTGGGTATATCTCGGGCTGCTATGTCCCCCTTGATGTTATCCGAGAGACCATGAGAAAAGGCAGCCACAAGGACCTCATTGTTCCAAGAAACCTCTGCTGCCAGAGTACGGAATTTAATGGCGTAATCGGAAACAGTTCTCGTACTCTGTTTGATGGACATGAGGCTCTTGGCAGCAGAAGTGGAGCGTGCGGGAACGTCAAATCCTCTTTTGAAGGAAGCCACAAATTTTGGGTAACTCAGGATCATGGGTTTTTGCGTCTCCCATAGAGGGTTTGCCCAGGCCAAGCCTCTCTCAGAAAGCAAAGATATCATGAAACCTACTTTGCTTCTGCCTGTGGGAAACGCCTGGGGCAGCATCTCAAAGTATATCTCAACCTGGTTGAGAAACCCTCTACATTGAACTGGATCACCCCCAAATCGCTGGGGAAGCGGAGCAGAACCAGACATACCTCTTATAGAGGTAATACTCGAGACGGGTGCCTGCACAGAGACTAGAGCAGCAGCAGGGACGGCCTGCAACACAGGTTGTACCGGAGCAACCATAGTGGAAGATTCCAGGAGAGCCGTGCGACTCAGGAGCGTTTGTAACGCAATGGCAAACTGATCCATGCAGTGATCCTGGTCATCCAATCTGGAAAAAATATTACCAACAAGTGGACTGACTGCATCTTCTGAATTCATGGCCTTCGCCTACTGTCAGAAACCATGAATCAGACCGAGACAGAAGTACAGTTAAATCACACTTGTTTAATAATAATAAGGTAAACAGAGTAAGAAGGGTAGTCAAAACATAGCCAGAATTCAGTAACCGGATCGGGTAGTCAGCCAAGCCAATATCAGAGAGCCAGAGATAAATGTAGTAGTACAGCAAGCAGGATCAGGAGCCAGAAGGAACGTCAGCCGAGCAAGTCTTCAACAGAAACGCAGCAGAAAGTCTCTGTTATGTTGACCAAGACGAAGGCAGAGAGCAAATGAACCGGAAGGCTTTAAAGTGGAGTTCCACCCTAAAGAAAAAAATAAAAAAATTCACCAAAATTCTACAAAAATAGAAAAAAGAAATAGAAAAAAAAAATATTTTTTTTTTACTTACCAGAAATTGCGGTTGCTATGCGGCTCTTCCTAATCTGCCTCTTCATAGTCCGCGGCTGGTCTTCATCCTCGCGTAGTCTTCTGAGGAATGGTGCGCGCTGCCTTCTGGGAACTGTGTGTATCCCAGAGAGCAGCCGCCCATTCAACAGCGCCGTGAGACTCGCGTATGCGCAGTAGGAAACGGGCAGTGAAGCCGCAAGGCTCCACTGCCTGTTTCCCTTAGTATGGATAGCGGCACCAGGACCTTCCACAATCGAGGGATCGGCCTCGGGGGGCAAACATCGCGGGCGCCTAGGACAGGTAAGTGTCCTTCTTAAAAGTCAGCAGCTACAGTTTTTTGTAGCTGCTGACTTTAAAAAAATAAATAAAAATGCGGGTGGAACACCGCTTTAAGTAGGCAGGACTGACGAGCAGGATCAACAACAGGTGAGTCACTGTGCAGAGATAGGAGCTGGTAATTAGCTGACAGCTGAGCTGCCAGCTCAGAGAAGGAAGGGCTGAGCCCAGCCCTGACATGAGGAGAGCGATCTGTTGTTCATACTAATGGCCCGTACACACGATCCGAATATCGTACGAAAACGGTCGTCCGAGGAAGAATCGTACGATTTTCGGATCGTGTGTACACTACTTTCGAGAGGCGATCACAACAGTTCATCCGATATTATTCGGACAAACACGAAAATTTTCCTCGTACGATACCAGATCGTTCGATTTTCATTTAGTCAGTACTAGGGCTGCAACTAACGATTGTTTTCATAATTGATTAGTTGGCAGATTATTGTTTCGAATAATCGGTTAATAACCTTAAAAAAAAATGTGGTGTATAATTTAGTTAATACGTAAAGTTTAAAAAAAAAAAAAAGGCTATTTATAAATAAATAACCAACCAACTACCGTATATACTCGAGTATAAGCCGAGTTTTTCAGCACATTTTTTTTTGTGCTGAAAATGCACCCCTCGGCTTATACTCGAGTCACCTTTTTGCGCCTGATCTCCCAGACTTTGGGGACCCGGTACCGGCCGGTCGTAAGTCTCCTGGACCCCAAATATGGTACACAAGTAGCCCCACTCTTCCTCTATAAGTGTGCAAAGTTTGTTGTCCTGAGGACCTACTGCCGGGGAGCACCGATTTTTCAAACCCGGGCACCCCTTCCATAGACTCCCATGTTAAACTGTAATTTTTCTGGTGACTTTGCGGACCCGGTACCAGCTGGTCGTAGGTACCCTGGACCCGATACTTGGCACACATGTAGCCCCATTTCTCCTCTACAAGTGTGCAAAGTTTGTTGTCTGGTAGATCTACGGCCGAGGAGCACCGATTTTTCAAACTGGGCCCCCCTTCCATAGACTCCCATGTTAAACGTCAGTCTAGGCATGGGCACAGTGAGGCATGGGCACAGTGAGGCATGGACACAGTGAGGCATGCACATGAACACAGTGAGGCACAGTGAGGCATGCAGATGGACACCCTAGGCTTATACTCGAGTCAATACGTTTTTTGTGGTAAAATTAGGTGCCTCGGCTTATATTCGGTCGGCTTATACTCGAGTATATACGGTATATGGTTAGGGAGAAAAATCTCTAATCCACTCTGAAAATAACTGACAGAAGAGATATACTGTATATACTATTGGAGGAGATATACTGTGTATACTATTAGGAGGGTAAATCTGGTAAATATCAGACTCGGAGATCAAATTTTTTTATTTAAAGAAAAAAAAAAGTTAGACTGTCTTGCAAATTTTCAAACAGAACTGTAATCTATTATATGCTGGCCATACAACAATGTCTTCCTTCAAAAAAAAAACAAAAAAAAAAACAAATGATATATTATATATATATATATATATATATATATATATATATATATATATATTTTAAGAACAATTGTTTGATTTTCTAATCGTCAGTGGGGTCAAATCGATGTTCTTTTTCAACCACAGTGACGGGAAAATTTTGAAATAGAAAACTTCTTAGTGAAAGGAATTTTTAGACGGTGTATGTGGTTTTTGTTCAGAAATGACATTCATTTTAAAACGGAATGTTAAAAGCAAGTGAAAATTTCAAACAACATTCTTTCATTCATTGAATGTACAAAGATTTTTTGCATTAATATAATATTAACAGTAGCGATTATTTGCTCTTTTTGAACTATAAAGGGCTAATTTTAGTTTTTTTAACCCCATTATGTTACTGGCCGATTACTCGATTATGAAAATAGTAATCGATTATGAAATTAATCGATTAGTTGTCGATTAATCGATTAGTTGTTTCGGCCCTAGTCTGTACAGTTGTTGTCCGAAAATACAATACAAATACATTACAACACATAACATCACTTCCGAGTTTTTTTCCTGTCGCACGAGAATTTTCGTGACTTTATTACCCTATTCAATTTCTACTTGCGACTATTAAGCGAAAAAAAGTCGTACAGCGACTGGTGTTGTGAGAAACCCCTCTGCGTCCACGAATATAACCAAAATATGGGAGGGGTGGACCTCAACGACCAGTTGTTGGCGCCGTATTACATTGCCCGTAAGGCGAGACGCTGGTACAAAAAAGTGTCTCTATCCAATTGGCTTTGCTGAACGCTTATGTGCTATACAGATCTTCAGGCGGGACTTTAACCTTCCTTAAATTCCAGGATGAGATAGTGTGTTGCGTTTGTTAAAAATATGATTTTTATTATATTACTCAGACATAGGATACATGGGACAATTTTACAATAGTGAGATTACCTGTCAGTCTTTTGGTTTGAGTAGATTTCTCAAACAAATGCTTTTTCATACAATGGGGTTACATACCATTGTTGTATTTAGTAAACAAGTAAGACATTACTTGTTAGAGATTTCTTTCAGCTCTCAAACTGAAAAGAATTACAGTTTAGATTACAGGTTTTGTTTTGAGTAGACAATAGGTAGATAGCATTGTTGTATTCAATGCTATTGTTGAAATACAGCAACAGTAAACAGGTATGTTTTCTGTTTGGTAGCTCAGCCTGACACATAAAAGCAGGCATAAGCTAGGACACACACACACACACACACACACACACACATCATGTTGCTGTAAGATCAGGAGAAGCCACTCATGAAGAAGAACAGAACCTGGTCTCCAAGAAGAATCATTGCCAATGGAGATCACGAGTAACAGAAGTTAAGTAACCTTTAAATGTATTTGTACTGTTGTAGACCATAGGCTGTTCTATTTTTCTAGGCATTTTGCTTGTTATAGAAATCTGTCAGTCTTGTATTGTATTCCTAAGATTGTAATAGTTGTATGTACAGCATCTTTGTATAGTAAAAGCACATTTACACACTGCAGAAGTCTCAGCTTGCTTGTTATACCACAGAGTAACCTTGCTAGATAGACGCAAAGCAAAACATTTGGGGGCTCGTCCACGATCTGTGCTATAATTCAACTGAAGCAGACTTGTTTATCTGTAGTGTGTTGTGTAGCTTGTGCTAGGTAAAATGCTGCGTAAGCCGTTTAGGAAAAGCAAGGCTGCAGAGGGTTCTGGTGACCAGAAGAAAGTGTGCAGCTTACCTATCTGGGCCAGAAATAATGAGTGGGAGCCTCTTGCTAAAGAATTTGTGACTTGGGGTGATAAAGTCTCAGACCATTTTGTAGATTTTAGCCTTAAGGGGTTGGATTTAAGTAAGTAAGAGAAGAGGACAGTGTCCACAGTGGGTTGGTACTTCCTCCATGCTCTCTATACTGAATCACATAGAAGGGAGAAGGCAGAGGCAGAAGTTAAGGTATTAAAAGACCAGCTAGCAGTTGCTTCAGAGTGTGTACGTTCAAACGCTAGTCGGGCTGATGATTTGCAAGAGCGGTGTGCAGCCCTCATGACCAAATCAATTAATGCCTTAAGGAAAAGGAAGGGGCGTAAACCTGTTAGTAAAGCCAGGGTATATGCCATTGTCACATCCCAAAATTGGGATTGTGAGGATGTGCTCTCCTCAAATGATAGTGAGGATGAGGACATAGAGTTTGATATTTCAGAGGATGATCTGCTAGTGGGAAAGAAAAAGTATGCCAGAACTCTCATTACTAAGCATAGGAAACGGCAACATGATAGAGAGGATATGGCAGATGGGGAGGTGCATTATCGCAACCCCAGAGATGTTGAATTTGAAGAAGTACGGGAGTTTTCACAAACTGAACTCCATGATCTGGCAAAACAATACAAACAAAGGTCTGGGGAGCCCCTATTGAGTTGGCTCCTACGCTTGTGGGATGAAGGGGCGGACAGTGTTGTTTCGTCAGGTAAGGAAGCAGTGGCTATGGGAGTGTTAACCCATGATCCACAATTGCGTCAGGCAGTGCGAAAAATCAGAGAGTTTAGCGTGAATTTTTCACTGTTAGACCTTGTGAGAGATGGAATAGTCCAAGTATACGCTAGTCCTACTGACCTGGAAAATACCTACTCCTGGAGATCAATAGGAGAGGGTATTTCCAGGTTACGTGAGATGGGTTGTATAACCGGATTAAATACATTTCCAGAATGGATAGGTCCAGATATGGAACCCTTTACGTCTGCTCTGCGCTCTAAGCTGATGAAGTCTGCGCCATTTAATCTCAGGGCTCCATTATTGTCCTTGTTGGGAGGCCTGGGATTAAACAGCAAGATTCATGAAGCCACAACCCTTTTAAGCCAGTTAGGGGAGATAGAGGAGACTAAAACAAAACCTGTCAGGGCAGTAGATAAGGTCAAGGCCAGACAGGAAGAATACAAGCAGAAAATAACAGAGAAGAAACGGAATGGGGTAGAGAAGACAGAAGGTGAAGAGAAAACCAGGCTAGTTATTTCTAGGAAAGAAATGTGGGTGGATCTATTAAAGGCAGGAGTACCTAAAGATGAGATAGATGGCATTTCTACTGCAGAAATGCTGAAGAGGTGGAAACATTTAGTAGGAAAAAATGTCAGGGCTACTCCTAGTGAAGATAACATCAGCCTAGACTTAGAGGAAACAGAACAGACCCCTCTAACCAATTCCCAAAACTGAACATGAACCCAAACCCAAATCCCTTTATCCTGGGGAGGAGTTAGAGAGAATCAGAAAAAGGGGATTGGGAGGTTCCTTATCCTTTATGAAGGGAAGGAGAGTCTCCTGTAATAGCAGTGAGGGCAGTGACAGCAGGAGACCGACTCCCATATGCACCTGTCACTGTATGGTGGGGGAAGTCATCTTCTCCTACACATGTAATGGCTTTAATTGATAGCGGAGCTGAAGTTACACTTTTGCAAGGAAATCCTTCCCATCACAAAGGAGAATTGATGTAGAAGGCTTAGGAGGGCAAACTATACCAGTAGTTAGGATACGAGTAAAATTGCCTATTGGCAAGGGATCAGGATTTATGACAAATGTTTTAATATCAGAGTTACCCGAAAATATTCTTGGGATGGATGTACTTCAAGGTCAGTCAATTCAGACTGAAAGAGGTACATTCACATTTGGGTATCCTGATAAAGCGTATCTGGTAAGGGCGGTGAAGGCTGTGGTCAGAGGTCATGCGAAATGGACCCCTGTCTACATTCCTCCACCAGAGAAGCCAGTCTGTCTCAAGCAGTACAGACTTCCTGGAGGCCACAAAGAAATTGGGGAGACTATTCAAGAACTGTTGAGAGTAGGGATCCTTAGACCTGCTGTAAGTCCTTTCTCGTCTCCGGTGTTCCCAGTAAAGAAACCTGATGGGACATATAGAATGACTGTGGATTACAGAGGTCTAAACAAAGTGGCACCTCCATTGAAGTCAGCTGTACCAGATATGATCTCAATTGTTGAGAAAATTGCTAAAGATGCAGGAGAATATC